>OU015761.1:42430765-42508265 GCA_907173295.1 Fagus sylvatica
CTGCTTTGTTTGGAAGAACTTCAAAATTGGAGATAGAGATGCAACACCTTGATGCTATGTGTTGACATTGTGGAGGCAGTGATTGGATCATGGAAAGTGGTGTCAAGTGCACTTCACTACATGCTCAGTGTTTTATGAAAGGCGGAAAGTTTAGAAAGAACTCCAAAGTCTATCTTCTGTTGCTTCCGATGAAGGTTTCTACCCAAAATGTATGGTTGAGTGCTTTTGAGCACTAGTCATTAGGTGGAATAGATAGGAAGATTTTCTTTGTTCCATATTCTCCAATCCGCTTATATCTCCTTTGTTTAAGTGGATTTACTCTTGTACATTCATTTTTCTTTCTTTAGTTCTATGTTGTAAATTGTCTTTTTTGTGTTTTTATGTAATTAATCATATGTTGTTATGCAATAAACAATTCTGAACTCTGGAGCCCAATGTAATCCTCTGTTTTGTTGTAACATTTAAACAAGCTCATCCAAAAAATTGATTATGAACTGATATCGAAATGTCCTTTCTTTGATAATTTGATGCCATTTTGAAAGGACTAATATCAAAATGTAAATATTGTGTTACTTTGTAAAGGTCTAGCATGTGCTTGACTTCCTTTTTCTCTTACAAGTTACAACGAGTGGCATGAGGGGATTCTGGTCCAAATTCTTTCAATGGAAAGAATTGGTTAATACTTAATATCATTAAACCACAAGATTCTTAGTACGCCTAAAAAATACAACAAAGTCACCAATTACTGAATGCAAAATGTGTATAGCTCTTTAATTTGGATTTGATACAAAAATAACTTCCATGAGTTATGATCCATAGGTCCACTATAATCATTTAAAGCATAGTTATTAAACCCAGACTGGACATTAACCCGGTCTAGGAGTCGGGTCATTGGGTCACTGATTCAACCAATGAGTCACCGGTCGAACCGCAGGTTCAAATACAAAATTAAAAAATATATAAAAGTATAAAACTAAGTTTGAGAAATCATAAAATAAATAATTAAATTGAAAATAAGTACACCTAAAATAATTAAAATAAATAAATATGTCTTAAAACTCTAGAAAAAAAGCATATCTCAAACTCATAATTTAATAATACTGTTAATTACATTATATTGATAATTTGTAATACTAAAATGAATAATAAAATATTAAATTGCAACATCCAAATAAATTATAAAAATAGAAAAGTAGACCCAAAAGAGTAATTTTGAGTCCTTTATATTTTTAATTCATTGGTAATTACCAAATAATCCAACTTTGAATAATATAAAAATAGAAAAGTAACCCAAAAGAGTAATTTTCATGAAAATTGCAAACTCAGCCGGGTTACACAATTTGCACAAAACCCACTCGGTTTGGTGGGTTAAAAGCATAACTAGTTTAATTAAGAATCCGGACCGGCCTAGGTGCCGGGTTACCAGGTCGACCCACCGATTCGGTCCGGGTTTAATAACACTGATTTAAAGTATTAGTATTTGTGCCACCTTATAAACACTTTCAAGACTTTGTATGTTTCCAATGTGGGACAAGAGCACAAACCTTCAACCTCTACTTCTATATCACCATAATACAAAAAATTTACAGGAGCACACGGCGTAATGTTCCCCCGGTCTGGATTGGCTCTCCCTCACAATATTGAGGTCAATTATATTATTCCCCACTCACTCATACCTCTATTTTGCATCATGTTATGCTATTCATTTTTACAATTTTATTTTACTTCTATTTTGAAGGTGATGGAGCTTGATCTCACATTGGATTCCGTCATCAGATTTTCTCAAGCATGAAATGCATGTTTAGGACCGTTGCATGTTCTTATTAACAATGCCGGAAATTTTTCATGGGAGCTTCGTCTTTTAAATGCAGATATTTTTTTTAATGTAAATATTCTCTTACACCACATACCACTTAGATGTGGATATACATTCACAAAATGTGGACATCAACTTAGTTGGTGTGTAAAGTAGTGTAAAAAAAGGTATGAGACAATCATTGTTTTTATTTTATTTTATTATTAGTTAGTTTGCAATGTAATATGTGACAAGTTAGAGTAAATTACTTTGATCTCAAGCCCTTTGGTCTTCTAAGGTGGCCAGATCGCTTGTAGCAGAAGAATCTATTACAAATTTACAAGTTTATAATCAAAGTAGCTTGTCTTTGTTTCTTCAATTTGGAAAAAAGATAGGGAACATTTTAACTTATTGGAAGTCTTGTATTTGTCAAACCAGATGAACTACAACTCATTTGACTGAGCTGATATGCTAAGCTACCAGTCGTGCAAGTTTCCTACAATTCGTACTGAGCTGAAGATACGGCTGTCCTACGAGTCGTATCAAGCCGAGTTATGAATCAGATAAAACAAAAATGATGAATGGCTAGTCATTTGTAGCAGAAGAGTTAAACAACAGAAGTTGTAATATTAATTATTGTTATGAGAAGTCTGTTAAATTAGTTAGGTTTTATCATTGGCACCAGGCAGTGTGGAAAACCCTCACATCTTCATAATTGAAGGAAATCAGATGGAGGGATCAATTTTGGCATTTTCAATCAGATGGAGGGATCAATTTTGGCATTTTAGCTAAAATACTGTTTTTGTCATTAAAGTCTATATGAATTTTATTTTTCATCCCTAATTATATTGAAACATTACACTATATGTCCTTCAGTCCATTTCTCTTAATTTTCTATATGTGACTAACAGAATGCTTATATGATACTAATTAATCTAACAAGGACTAAAACATTAAAATCACCAAATATGTTAGTTTTATTTCCTTTCTCACATTTTCATGACAACCAAACACACTTTAAAGAAAAAAGTCAAAACTCATGACAGAACCACCACGACCGCAGACACAATCTTAATCTATATAACATTTTTTTTCGCTCAAACCATTCACTATTCAATTCCTTACACAAAACCAACAATAGGTCCAAACCTCCACCGAAGCTCACACAGACAAAAATGTTCATCTCCCACTCAGTTTCCGTGCCTGCCAACTATAATTCCTCGTTTTTTTTTTCACACCATTTTGTGCCATAAGAATGTTAATGCTTTTTGGGTGAGTATACAATTAAATCTCTGACATTGAAACCAAAATGAAAACTAAACTGTGAACAAATGGTCCAAGATCTTAGATGAAATGGAATAACATACAACACTCAGTAACCGAAAATGGAAGAGAAAGACGTTCATTCATCCAAAAATGAAAAAAAAAATGGAAAAAAGAAAAAACAGAGTTCACTAGAAAAGCGGGGCAATGATGCAGAGAAAATATCAAAAGTAGTATATTGATTTTGTCAACGACATTGCTAATTAGAGATGGATTTGAAAAGGAAGATTCAATCAAGACTGGAAAAGAAACAATAATTACACCAAAACTACAATCTAGTACCAAAACAAAAAACATATAAGAAAAACTCGGAGATGCACATGAACTTACAGGAATCGACAAGCAAATCAATGGAGATGGGAGGTTTTGCAGAGAGATTAAAAGTGTGCGCGTGAGATTGAAAAGGGTCCTTTTGTTTTCGCCCCTTTAAGAGAGAGAGAGAGAGAGAGAGAGAGATGACACTGTGATGTGTGCTTGTTTTCTCTCTTTAAAAAAGAGAAGAGAAAAATGCAGAAACAAGTTTGGGGGCGTTCCTCGTAAAACGAAAAAGGGGAGTTGGTCCTCAAATTTATAATGAGTGTGTGAGAGAGAGACAGAGAAAGTGCACAGAGATTTGAGAAAGAGAGAGAGCTGTTGAAGTCCAAGTTCTATGTTCCAAACGACCAAACACTCTTGTATGATGGGTGTAGAGGGCTGATTTTTAAGGGCCCAAATACACATTAATTCTTATTAAACCATTAGGCCCAAAAGATACAAGCCACTGCTGAAGCCCAGCAAGTCCAACCAAGAATATTGGCCCATTTCCGTCCACTACCCACTGACCAGCTCACATGGGTCTCAAGTACTGGAAATTAAATAGGTGATTTAGGCTTGGTGC
Organism: Fagus sylvatica; assembly: GCA_907173295.1. NCBI lineage: Eukaryota > Viridiplantae > Streptophyta > Magnoliopsida > Fagales > Fagaceae > Fagus > Fagus sylvatica. The sequence continues at coordinate 42,434,761 of OU015761.1, forward strand.
TGACCAATTGAAGGCCCAGCCCGAAAATCCCCTGCTGCCAGCTTTAACAAGTCATTTTCGGGCCTAAAAAGAGTATTTAATGAGCAACTAAGGCCCAAAGGAGAGCCGAAGACCTTTACTCAGCCTCAGCCAGCTGGGACAGCTGTCCATAAGGCCCCACAAAAGTCAGACCAGCTTTAAATGAAAGCTAGACAAGGAATTATTCCCTTTTGGAAATCTCATTTCTCTCTCATCCTTTCCAAGAATTGAAGAATGAGCTTGTCCCCTCATTTAATTCACTTCAGACCTCAAAAGTACAAAGAAACTCACGGATTGGGCCAAGAATACAGCTGAGAAAGCACAACCATTGGCTGCATGCCCTGCAGCAGGAACAACACACAAGCTAGAGTCAGCTCAACCCAAAAGTATAAATACTCACCTAAACAAGTAGGTTGTCAGGATGGCATATCTTTCTCAGACCAATGGAGCTCCGAACTCAGGGATTTGGCTACCTGAACAGTAATTATGATGAAGATTTCAAACACCATTGGCTACGAGGCACGGCAAAAATCCGTGACAGGACAAAAATCTTATTTTATCTTCACCATCATGACCTGACCAGCCAATCAAGGCTGAGGAAGTGATCCTTACAGCCCAGCTCTGTGCTAGGCTCACTTCTCCAATTTTGTAGGACTTAGGGAGTTTGGTATGGAGGTGGGGAATTAATTCTATAGGTGAGGCTTCCATTAAAATAATGGCTCAAAGTCCACTGGGGGGCAGCGTTATTATTTTCTTGGAAACCAAGGCCAAGGAGCATGCATATCAAACCTATACCACCATGGAACCTTCTATAAATAGAACCTAACTCAGCTCAAGCAGGACAACTTGACTTAACTAAAACCTAGCCTAACTCAATTCAAGCTATCCATAACTTAGCCCAACCACAACACAACCAGCTGAAGCTAAGCCTAAACACTTCAACCTTAACCATTTTCACTATTCTAAACACTGACCCACGACCAGATCAGAAAATACCATGGAGATTGCAAAAGTAGTCTGAAACTCGTTGCAACAGTAATTGGGCTGTTCTCCCCTAAGTGCATTCTCTACCACACGTCCTCAAGAATAGGGTTTGAAGGTCATCTTCAACCTTAAAACTCCGTTGCTAAACCCTAAACACTAACCCAGGCCTAAGACACATGATTTGAGCTCTCATCTCCAAAAGTGCCTCCTGACAGATATTTGGACTACAGCAGTAAACATCATATTAAGCTCTTGGCCTTCTTCAACCTTGAGACTTACACCATAAAACCCTAAACACTTTCCCTTTTAACCCCATGCATGCTTCATAGAATTGGTTCTCTCCCGCTTAGTCAAACTCTTTTAATCCCTACAAGTTCATTGTTATGAGTTTTATTCGTTGCAGCAGATATTAGTGACAGAATCATGTCTTAATGACTTTTGAGTCCATCTTGGGTTTAAGTTGTTATGCTTTGAGTCCAGATTCTCCATGAAATAGTGGAAGCACTAGTCCATTGTTATTTTGGGCTTTCATTAACAAGACGTTGCATTTTGGGCCATTTGGTTATTATTACTGCAGCTGTTCATTGGACTTGGGCCTTGGCAGATTTGGTCCTCACTTCTTTAAGGAAGCTGCCCCATTAGCCCTTGGGCCACCTTTTAGGCCCTCGGTTGAATTTTGGGTTCAACTCTCGTACCCTCAAAGGTTCAGTTCACGCTCCAACCAATCTCATTGCGACACGTGGCGTGACACGAAAAACCACCCCTGACAATGGGTATTCTCGTAAATTATAGGGTCTTATAAAGTAAGCGCAAAGCGAAGGACTGTGTGTTTCAATGTAACTGAACCACCTCACCATACGCATATCCGTCTCATAGCTATTTTGTACCATACTAGTTCTACTGCAGAAGAACTTATTTAGGGGAAACCAAAAATTTTACTCCACATTATTTTATAAAAATGGTTTATCTATTAAAATCATTTTCAAAGTTTATCTATTAATTTGTTCTTGACATTTTTATCTATTGTTTTATTTTTCAATAATCTTATTTCTAAATAAAGCCAAGCATTCATGTTAGGAATATGCTCTTTGGTTGTTTCATGTGTTTTAAGTTTAAAGCTAAGATTTTTACATTCATTAGTTCCTTCATTAGCTAGTTGACTTGTACTACCTTTTGAATTAAACAAAATGCAACAAAAATACAATATACTTTATCCAAATCTTTTGATTACACTAGCCATTTTCTATCATATTTCTCCCCATTTGGTAATTTTTGAATATAATATGCCATAGTAAAATGTCCAGAGTTTTCATCTTTAACAAAATTTAGATCATTATCTCTAATTGGACCATTTTCTACTAATAAATCTCTTAATTTTGTATCAATGTTTTTCCATTGACTTGGATCATAGATATTTATATGAATATTATTCGGTAAATTAGTAATATTTTCATTTTCTTCTAAATTATTTTGATGTTCATTATCAAGAATTGTTACATTAGATGTTTGAACATTATTAAGACTAATTTCATTACTTTCTTTTGATTGTATAACTTCATTATCTTCTAACTCTTTTTGGTGAATTTCTTGTTCATTTGTGAGATTTTCCCCCAAATTTTTTGTTTAGTTTTGTTTAATACTAGTAACAAATTTATCGATAGATCCTTTTTGAGATTCAATTTGTTTTTCAATTTTTCTTCTTTTTTGAAGTTTTTCATATCGTGATAAATATTTTCTAGTAGACATTTATAATTAAAAATTATTTAAGAATAAATGAAACACAATCTATGATAAAATTATAATATAACTAAAATAAAATTTCAAATATAGAACAATAGAACCTAGTTTATCAAAAGCAAGATTGCAACTTTACTAAATAATTTGATCACTTCATATTTCAAACCTACACAAATAAAAATTTATTTATAACATAATTCACTAAATTAAATAAGAAGGATCCACCCAAATAATAAATACAAATGAAATAAGTTAAGTAACCTAGTTAAAATAAAAATAAGAAGGAAACGATTTATAAAGAGAAAAAAAAATACATATAGAGACTAAAACGTAGGTAGTAGAAGAGATAAGGATAAAAATTAAAAATTAAAAAAGGTTGGTACTTGACAGAACTGAAAATAAGGATGAAATTTTTTTTTATAACGGGCAAAGAAACAAACAACTAAACATGAGAGTTATAGTTTACTACATTGACAAAATGTTGAGTTGCTTGAATTGCCAAAGAGCTGGCTTCCTGTATGATAATATTGTGGACAGCTTTGAGGTGGATTTGGAGTCCATGAAGTTGCTGGAGGCATTTCAGGTCTGCAAAAAAGGGGGATAGCTGCCAAGGTTGCTGCTTGGTTGATTGCCACATCTGCTCAATGCCTTTGCTATTGGTTAAAATTACCACCTTACCAAATGCATGTCTGGATGCTAGGAGAGAGGCCTCTCGGATTGCTGTCATTTTGGCCATGATGAGGTTCTCTGTTCTGAGGCTTTGACATCCCACAAAAACAATCTGAGCTGCTCTATTCTTCCCAATGAAGGATATACCCTTCCATTTTCCAGTCTTGTCCGTCACTGCTGCTGTGAGAATGAGAAGTTGACAATCCTGGGGGACCCGATTATAGATCCTGGCTCTTCTTGAATTATCTCTTGTTGTAGCATTGATATGATGAGGGATCTGATTTTACCTATGCACCAAAGATTAAACTGTTAGTAATACTTCAGTGGGGTTTGGTTGTTTACCTTCAAAGATTACTTGATTCTTGTGGAGCCAAATGCCCCAAGTAGTAGTGATGACCATATGAAGAATCTCTAAAGTAGATTGAGCTTCTCCATATGATTCCAAAAACTTGGATATCCATGTTTCCACATTGGTAGCAACCTCCAGGAGAGGACTTGTATTTATTCCAACTCCCAGCCGTACGGCTCTTGAGAAGGGACAATGGAGGAATAAATGATTAAAGGTTTCATCTTGTGTGTTGCAGAGTGAGCAGGCAACATCACAGTGTATCTCTCTTCGAATTAATTCAGCTTTAATTGGTAAGGCCTTGTGGATGAGTTTCCAAGTGAAGGTGATCAACTTGTCGGGGAGTTTCAACCTCCACAAGTTTTTCCATGTCTTGGATTTTAATCTAATATTCCAAAAACGTCACACTTAGAATGGATTTATAATATCTAATGCAAGACATTTTTCAATATCAACAATTAAATGGATTGAACATTTGAAAATTTTAATTAAAACTAAAAATATAATATCTCACTAGCGGCAATTTAAGCACAAGGAATATCCCATTTTGAGATAACAATCTCTTAGGAGCATCTATCAATTTAGAAATAAGAAGAATAAAATACATTCAAAAGAATGTTAATTTCGTAAATGTATAAATTTCATACTTCCTTGATAATATGACTACAAATTGCAAGGTATGCATGGTTTAGGTTAATCTATTTTGTTTATTTCTTATTGCATCACATCCACTTTTAGTAAGCACATACAGGCCAAGTAAACTCATTAGCACCATGTTCGGTTCACCTTCAGAGAGAAGAAATAAAAGATTACTAAATGGCCAAAAAATAAAAAAAGAATAGTGCAACATTAGCTCAATAAGATAGGAAAACAAAGTGTAAAGTAGAAAGAGCAAGAAGAGTTATCCCTTACCTAATCATTGTCAATATCAACTAGAGGGACATGCGCTATTTTGTGCCAATCCATTCCGACTTCTCGCTCACAATTCTTGCTCAATTCAGGACAACATTTAATCTTCAAATCTCTTAGGGAAGTGAGGCAACCCATCCCCTGTGATGCCCCGCACCCCTAAACATTTTAGATTAATTATATTAGTACTAAGTCACTAAAGGATTATAGATTTAATAAATTCTTATAGTAAGTTAATTTAAATTGGATAATTACCACACTACGTTAACTTAGATGCATTAGTATTGCTAATAGATATATCAAGTGACTATTTAATAGTCAAAGTGAAATAGAGGAATATAGTGATGCTACATGATTAATGTTAGTAATAGTAAAATAATATTAATGTAAGTACAATATCATAGATACCTATAGTTTTATTATAGATAAACCTTAAACTTATGTAATTGATAGTAAACATAAGGGCAAAAGGGTCATTGCACACATAAGTTTGGTGTCCAATGGGAATTGGCCACTTGTCTCCACCCTAAATCTACCTTCCCATGCATGAGGACACATGGAATCCACTCAAAATACCCCCCTTTAGTGGCTGGCCATCCAAGTCCCACCCCACCATTTGATTTTTCTCATTTCTCTAGCATAGACAAAACAAAAGAGAGAAGAACTCAAGCTCTCTTCTCCCTCTTGCACCCCACGGGTCCAGCAGCTAGGGGTTTGTTTCCTCTCATCTTCCTCCACCATTCAAGTTAGAGAAAGAGTCTAGCCCTCCTCCTTCAAGAAATCATAAGCTAGGTAAGGGTTTATGATTTTAGTTAAGTTTTGAAATGGGTATAGTTGAAATTGTTGGTTGATCTTCATGATTCTTACATTTTGAGGTTATGGGTTTGTAGAAATATGATTTTGGGTTAAGGAAAATGAATTTTTATGGACATGCATGTGGGATTTGAAGTGGTAGTTGCTGGAATTTTAGATTGAGCATGAGGTTTGGTGATTCCATGTTGGTTTCTTACAATTGATGATGGAATTGTTGTTATATGTGGATTTATATGGCTTGTATGTTCTGTGTGTGATGGATTACATTGATGTTTGACTTGATTTGGTACTGCATGATTGGATTTAGAGATTGTTGGCTAATGGTTGATGGGTTTTAAGTTTCTAGAGGAAAATGCAACCTGTCTCTGCTTTCTGTAGTGAACAGAAAGTTGCACGAAATTCTGGGAGTTTTCTAAAATAGGAATGAGGAAACGGTTTTCTCTAGGTAATCTATCATATGTCTAGGTTATGTATATGAAATTTCATAGAAAAATATTGAGTTTTGATAATTATTTGTTATTTTACAAGAAAACTGTACAAATCTGTCAATTTGACAGATTCTGTGTTTGTCAGTTAGAAATTTCGTAATAAATCCAATACTTGGAATTTGAGTGATTGGAGTATATTTCTGGAATCCTAGGATGTATATGTTCTTGATGGAATTATCCCCATGCAATTTTTGTAAATAAGGAATTGTGGGTACTGATCTAAAGTTACCTTCAAAACTGTGCTGACAGAATTGAGTTTACTGTCTTAAGTGATTTGTAATAAATTATGAATTTATGATTTGTTCTCGAAAATGTTACAAAGTGTGAAGGATACATTTTTTTGGTCTCTGTAATTTTGTATAATATTTTAAGGTGTTTTGATAACTCAAATATAATTTATAAGTTAGTTGTACTGTGCTGAAATGGACTGGTTGACAGAATTGAGATTACTTACTTGTGATAATTTTAATGAATTGTAGAAAATTCAAATTGAGCTGAAAATTTGGGGGCACATGCTACACATATATAGGTATTCCCCTATAAAATTTCATGAGTTTATGACACCTTTTTGTTGGTCATATGAGGCTTACAATTGGGATGTATAGCAGGGGATACGTTGACAGTAACTTGTAAATCAGAAAACTTTGGAGAATTGTTTTCCTGATATGGATTGATTGATTTAAGTTGGATTTTCTTGTATGTATATTATATGAGTGAATTTTGTATGTCTTGTTTCTACTCTTTAGTACGCAAAAGAAATGTTTCAATCTAGGCAACTACTGTTGCTATAGCAAACTGTTGTGTGGTGATTTAGAATTTCCACTTTGGTTGAATTAAATGTTTTGAACTTATTGTTTGGGGTTTAGTAAGGGTTTAGTAAAGATTTGTTAAGTTAAATTAAGCGAATTATGGTCATAAGTGTTGATTAGTCTATTATGAGCTAAGGTTGGCATTAAGTTGAAACTAAGATTAAGTTAAAGTTAACTTAACTCCTATACTTGGTTTAGGATAATCAAGGGAGGATAGGTGAAGCGATCTGCTTGAGACTCTTGGAATCCAGCTTTTGGATTGAGGTAAAGGAATGTGCCATGAAAATTTAATAGTCCATGTTTTAAGAATATATCTATATATGTTTTATCAATGCTTTCAGTAAACTCAGTTTGATACTTGTTTATAAAGAAAACGTGCATTGATTTAGAAATAGTTTTGAGTTAGTACAGTTAAGACAGATTTTAGAAGCAAGCTATGGATATGCTATGAATTTTGGCTTAGTAAGGCAAGAGAGAAATTGAAAAATAAACAAGCATGATATGTTTTACGAACACCTAAAACGGTTTTGAGTGTGATGCCCTGTAGACTGACAACCCAAGGCCACGAGGGGATCGTATGCCCTAAAAGACATGGCAGTAGGCCACGAGGGGTTGTATTCCCTGAAGATATGGCAACCCAGGCCACGAGGGGATCTTCGGATCTTTGTAGACTGGCAACCCAGGCCACGAGGGGATAGTTTCCCTGTAGACATGGCACCAGTAAGGTCACGAGGGGCAAAGTCTTAAAGATAAAGTACAGTTACATGTTCCATATAGTTTTTGCTATATTATGCAATAGTATGAGATAAGTTTTCTCTTCAGAACAGTTTAAGGGAACATGTTTTATTTACATATAAAGGAATCATGCTATATGTTCAGATTTCAATAGTTATATTATGCCTTACAAGTTATCAGATATTATGTTCATCAGTATGAAACATATATGTTCAAGAAACTCATGAAATCATTTTAGCATGAATTGTTTATACGCAAGTCATATCCACAAAGATTATTCTGTTTATCATGCATTCATGCATACTGTTAAATCTTCATGTCACGCCTCCCTTACTGAGCAAAGTGGGTTGCTCAGATTGCAGGAACATCTTATAGTGCAGCCAAGAGTCTCAGCAAGGAGGAGCAATTTTGTTGTATCTAGAATTAGTCTTAGACATTTTGAGTTGTTATGTATATAAAGCAGAAGTGATGTATATGTTTAAATAGTCTTCCGCTGTATTAGAGTTATTTTGTCCACATACTTGATGTATTTTGTATAAACAGTTATAGATGCTCTGACTACTATCACTTCCTTTAGGTGGACTAGTATACTCATTCATTTTGTAAAGGAGTATGTTTATAGTATTGGGAGTTCCCAACCCAAGAAGAAGTTAAAGAATCAGGACAAGAGAAAAGAAAAGAAAGAAGAAAAATTTATACTCATTTTAGTTGGTTCGTGTTAATATCAGGTCCAGGCTTGGTATTAGCATGCCGGTCCGACTCCGAATCATATTACGAATTTGGGTCATGACATCCCCTCTGGCAGAGACGATAATTTTGGGCACCTCAGAATCTCAAGTTTTTGAAGTGAACTGAGATTTGGAAGCCACTCTGGGAATGCTGCCAAGTTGTCACAACTAAAAATCCTTAAGAACTGTAAAGTGTTGGCAGATTGTATAAGCCATTGGGGAAGAGCCACTAGTTTTGGTAATTTATAAATTGTGAATGATCGAAGGCTCGTCGGGTAGTCTTCCCCTTCCATTAAATTAAGCTTTTTACAATTCCAGATTTCCAAGCTTTTCAATGCAATTAGGTGTTTCATTCCTCGCGGCAAAGACATCAAGCGTTCGCAATATCTAAAATCCAACTTGCGAAGGGCAGTGAGGCGTTGGATCCCTTCAGAAAAAAAACTCTAGTTTGCGACACTTAACAAAGGCCAAATTTCGAAGAGAACACATGCACTCGATTCCATTGGTGGGAAAATGTGTTTGTTTTGTGGTTATCACAAAACATCTAATGCTGATCATCTTACTTATATCTCTCGGTAGCTCTTCAAGCTCTTCACAGCCACGAAGTATCAAAGTTTCCAAATTTTGCAAGTCGCAAATGGAGTTAGGCAATTTCTTGATCTGATTATTCCATCCTAAGTTGAGATATCTCAAATGCTTCAGATTACTAATTGAGCTTGGCAATGCCTCCAACCTTGAAAATCCCAAATCTAGCATCCGCAAATGCTTAAACCTTGAGACACATCTTTCCACCAAGGATTCATTAATATTAACTTGCTTCGATCCTTCTCTTGAGAAAATAATAGTCCGCACATTATTACTCAACTTGTGTAAAAACATTATCGCTTCATCTGCACCCAAATTATTGTCCACAATTGACACGTGCCTGGCCTTTTCAAAATTATTGGTTTTATTAGTGTTTTCAATTAAGCAATAATCATTTTGTGCAACATATAATGAGAGATCGTGTAACAGATAATGCATTTTAAATACAAATTGGTAACCATTGTAGTCAACTTCTTGAAAGAAAGATCTTGACAATAACTCTTTAACATATTGTAATCAATATCTTCTAACTCTTGACTACTTCCGTCTGAATTTTGGAGGAGGAGCCCATTCTCCATCCAAGATTGAATCAATCCCAAACTATTATATTCATAATCATTTGGATATAATGAGCAATAAGCAAAACATTGTTTTAAGTACGATGGCAATTGATTGTAACTCAATGTCCCAATGCGGGTAAAATGTCATCATGCTTTTGCTCTAGTTTCCATATCTCATTATCCCTTATAGAGATCCAATCATGCTCATCAATTTTAGAATAAAGTAAGCTCCCTAAAGTCCTCACTGCCAAAGGAACACCTTTACATTTTTTCACGATTTGTTTTCCAATCTCTACTAGTTTTGGATATTGTTTCTCCTCTCCTTCACTGAATGCCCATTTTAATAATAAGGACAAACAATGATCCTCGGGAAGACCTTCTATGTCGTGGATGGGTCTAGGAGCCATCACTGAGGCAACTTTGTGACTACGTGTAGTGACAACAATTTTACTTCCTTTAGCACCTTCTATTAACCAATTTTTCAGGCCAATCCATTTGTTACGATCCTCATTCCAGACATCATCCAAAACAATAAAAAATATTTTTTCCTTCAAAATAATTCGTAAACCAGCTTGCACTTCATCCATACTCATGTTCTCAGTCTCACTAATTCCACCACCTGTAGATTTAAGGGCAGATTTACGAATTTCTTTTGCCAATTTTAAAACGTTAAAGTTTTCCGACACACACACCCATAAGTAGATGTCTAACCATTTTTCTACATCCTTGGAAAACATATAACTTGAGTTTGTTGCCTACTTTTAGGTACTTATCCACACACAACGGTAGAACAAGCCTTGCCTTCAAGTGCATCAAAAGCCTTGCCCTAAAGCGCATGAATTGTGCAACATGGTGCGCAACTCAATAATAATACAACTTTGGGGAGAAGCAACTCAGTCCCTGCATCATTGTGCAAGTTACATTTCCAGTTTTATAGAATTGCGTAATATTGTTAATCACAACCTTAGACAATGTCAAATTAAGTTGTAAATACCGTGAATTTCATATTTCAGCAAGTGGGGTTTCGGCTGGGGCCATGGTAATAGAGTTCGTCTTTCGCATGATCATTGTAACTCTTTCAATGCATGCTTTATGCAATCATAAAGATTTTTCTTAATGATAGATTACTCATTACCAAAAAAATTAAGAAAACATAGTTGATTACTACTTTGGTTTGATAAATCTAGTTACTTGGTGAACAAAAATGTCGGACTAAGTGTTTTTTACAACTTACAGGTTAATCGCAGTTGGTAAACTTCACATATTTAAAATAACATTAAATGATCAGTCCTCATTTACCAAAATTGTTCAAATTTACCGAGAAAAAACGAGCAATTGCAATTTAAATGAAGAAAAAGCGTGTGGAAAGATCTCAATATTCCCAGAATGGAAACGCGACCGATCGTAATTTTCATTACTAAATATGGGATCGATCACATTAGTCTCTCAATCAAATGCACATTTACACAAAAATTACGATCGATCACTATTTTAATGAAGCAATAACATGATTGGTCACAATTTTCCCAGAATTTATGAAGAACATAATATTAACGACCGATCATATATTTTATGTTGATCAATCGAAGTTTGTCCAGAACCTAAAGGCTAAAACAATCACATTTTGTCTAGGGGCTATTTTATATTCTTGGGGAAAAAAATTAGGAGTCAAATTAAAAATACAATGAAATCGAAAAATTCAAAAAGAAGGTTAGCAAAAAAAATAAATCAATAAGAAATGAAAATAAAACAACAAAGTAAATGTAGAAAGAACTTTTATTAGAGAGAGATAGATTTACCTCTATTGGCCCAAGATTATATAATGAGTTTGAAGACAAGAAATAAACTAAATAAGAAAAAAGGAAATTAAACACAAACAAATATTAGTCATCTAAGTTTGCATTAATTTTATATATAAAAAACATCGAAAAACATAAATTGATTAAAATGACACAAATAGATTTTACAAAAAATAATTGGTACAGTGGAATTTCTAGAGGAATCACAATTTTCAATAGTTTGAAAATTATGGGAAGTTATGATAAGTTTACTGATAACATAGATGTAAGTCTCTATTATTAATTTAATTACTAATTTTTATTTTTAAAATTCAAATGCATATTTGATAAAACATGTATTTAATTATATGGGTTAATCGTGTTATGTCAAAACGAGTCGAGTCGACCCTCTTCCCCTTTTGAGGTCAATTTTTCTAAAATACTACTACTTAGGTTGGAAATGGAGAATGGATTAAATGTGGGCTTTGGCTTTAGGGCATGATTTAGGGATTTCTATGTTAAACTTATATTTTATTTCAATTAATCAACAAATCATGAAATCGAGGCCTCAAGTTGAAGATTTAAACCAACAATTGATTAAAATAGTAACCGGTTAACAAATTATTAGAGATCTTGCATATTAAGAATTAAGGTTTTATGCCTAAAAGGGGGTGTTTTGTATTTCGACTATCCATCCATTAAATTGATTGATAAAAAATGTAATTAATAAACCCAATTAAATATTTAAACTTCAAGTTTCGGTAATAATTCAGCCAGAGTGAATGGATTTAACAAAAAACTATGTATTAGGTTTATTATGAAAATTAGGGGTTTCTAACCTCGTAAGGTTTTAACTCAATTGGATGGAAATCATATGTAATTAGGACATCTAATAGGGATTGGTAATACCAATTGGGTGAAAACACTATATATTTGGTTTTCATCGAATAATTAAAATCATTGAAATTTAAACTTATGCCAAAGTTGGGGATTTTGATGTTCTTAATACTTTCAAAATCGAGTAATGTCCTCCGAAATTATTGGAAATATAAAAAATCAGCAATTAATCATTTTAATATAATATAATTTAATAAGGTTAAATAAATAAAAAATTTGGAAGTTTTTTTTTATTATATATACTTAATGATTTTCGAGGTTGATATTTGATTTGATATACCAATAAGTAAGGCACAAATATATGATATTCATACAAATTTTCTTTTTCTTTAAATTTAGAAAGTAGTAGTATTTGGTAAATAAATAAAATAGTGGCATCAATTTCTAAATAAAGAAAATATTATAAATGGTTAGAGATGTTTATTCACGTATCCAAATACAAAAACTTTACAAATATTTACCAACCGTCTCTAAACAAAGTGCTTGTTATGCAATCATACTTTCTATTTCATTTCCAGTCAAAAATAAAAAAAAAAAATAAAATATTCATGAAAACAAAGAGAGTAGGACTCAAATTAAAACAGCCAATGAAAATAGGGAATGAATTGGTTTCCATTAGAGTGTCGTTGAAGTGATTCAGGAAAAATTTTAGACAAAAAAGTCTATTGTAAAGAACGAGTTTAATGATCATCATTACGCGGTTATAATTATTGTTGTTGTTGTTGTTGTTGTTTTTATTATAATTATTGTTATTAAGGAAATATTTATTCATATTATTATTTTGTAATTATTATTACTATTGTTGTAGTTATTTTGATTTTGATTTTGATTATTATTAGTTAGTATTATAATTATTTTTGTTCATATTAAAAGCATTACTATCATTAGAATTGTTCTTCTTCTTCTTATCATTATTATTATTATCATTATAATTTACTTTTAGTAACTGAGATGTCAAATATTGTAAGCGTTTTATAATTTACCCAGAACTTTGATCGATCACTATTTTAATGAAGCAAACATACGATCGGTCATAATTTTCCCAACATCGATCAATCCCGATTTTCATTACCAAATATACGATCAATCATGTTAACATCTATTCAGAAACAATGACCGATCACTTTTTTAATGAAGCGAGAACACGATCGGTCACAAACAACGATCGATCGAAATTTTCATTATCAAATATACGATCGATCATCTTAGTGTCTGAACCAAATGCACATTTACCTAAAAATAACAATCGATCACTATTTTAATGAAGCAAAAATACAATCAGTCACAATTTTTCCATAGGCAATAATGGTGATAAAACAAGTAATTGGTCTCATTAGGTCTCATTTCTTGTAAAATGGAATCAAATTTTGGAAGGCTATGACGACTTGAGTGATTGTTAGTAACTTATTTATAGATTTTGGGACTTGGGTGATAAGAATTGTAATTATGTCACAATAATTGACACATCAGCTTTTCAGCTCTCACAATTTTACATGTCATTTTATTTTTTTCATTATTTTTTAACCCTTACTTAAATCTATTTTCCTAACCCAACTCGCTTCTTTCTCTCACACAGACACGATTACTATTTACTCTGTTTTAAATCATATGACATTTTACTCAACCAAAAATAAATAAAAATCATATGGTATATCTTTTACCGAAACAAAATAAAAAATCATATGATAAGTAATTTAGTTATTATTATGGTGTTTAACTAAAACTCTACTATTTATATATATTAATCAACTTTTGTCTAATTTTATCTATTAATGCCACCATTGATACTAGAATATAACTAAAACTCTATTTTTTAATATCTATTATTAGTGCGACCATCATTGATACTAGAGTATAACTAAAATTCTATTTTTTAAAATCTATTAATCCACTTTTAGGTGTAATTTGATATTTTAATGTGACTAGACTTTAAATAAAACTCTACTATCTATCAATCCACCTTTTGTTTGCTAAATGGAAAACGGAAAACTGATTTAAAAAAATAAATAAATAATTATGGCCTATCAAGAAATATTATTAAGACTATAACTCTGTTTATAGACTTGACCTATCAAAATATAATAGGAAGACTGTAATAAATAAATAAATAACGTAGCAAAATCTATAGAGATATTCATTCTAATTCCAAAATTCTTTTTTTGAGTGATTTTTAGTTTATATATATAATATCATATTAGTAGTTTTTTTGTGCATCGCACGGGTTTGCGACTAGTTTCTTGTAAAATGGAATCAAATTTTGGCAGGCTATGACGGCTTGAGTGATTGTTAGTAACTTATTTATAGATTTTGGGACTTGAGTGATAAGAATTGTAATTATGTCTCAGTAATTGATATCACTCTCACGTCTTGTAACACATGTGTTCAAAAGTGCAATATTGGTGATAAAAAAAAGAATAAAAAAATTGTCTCATTTCTTGTAAAATAGAATCAAATTTTGACGGCTATGACGGCTTGGGTTCTTTAGTAGCTTTTGTGTCAATATTAGTACTTGTGGTGATAAAAACTATATATTTGTCTTAGTAATTGTAATTGGTCTATCGTTTTGTAATAATTGTCTCTACAATGGCAATAATTTTAATAAAAAAAAGTAATCGATCTCATTTCCTGTAAAATGGAATCAAATTTTGACGGCTATGACGGCTTGGGTGATTGTCAGTAACTTGTTTGTAGATATTGGTATTTGAGTGATAACAATTGTAAAATGTATATCTAAAAATGAAATATAGGTGATAAAAACCGTAATTTGTCTCATTTATTGTAAAATGGAATCAATTTTGACGGCTTGGGTCATATTTAGTAATTATTGTGTAAATCCTAGTACTCTTGTGATAAAAAATATATATTTCTCTCAATAATTGTAATTTGTCTATCATTTTGTAATTTTTTTTGTTTATAATTGCAATAATGGTGATAGAAAAAAGAATTTGTCTCATTTCTTGTAAAATGGAATTAAATTTTGACGGTTATGACAGCTTGGGTGATTGTCAGTAACTTGTTTGTAAATGTTGGTATTTGGGTAATAACAATTGTAAACATGTCTTTGAAACTGTAATCATTCTCAGATCCTGTAAAATATATATCTAAAACTGAAATATAGGTGATAAAAACCGCAATTTGTCTCATTTCTTGTAAAATTGAATCAATTTTGGCGGTTATGATGGCTTGGGTCATATTTAGTAATTATTGTGTAAATCTTAGTACTCTTAGTGATAAAAAATATATATTTCTCTCAGGAATTGTAATTTCTCTATCATTTTGTAATTGTTTTGTTTATAATTGCAATAATGGTGTTAAAAAAAGGAATTTGTCTTATTTTTCGTAAAATAGAATCAAATTTTAGTAGGTTATGACGGCTGATGTGATATTCAGTATTTGTTGTGTAAATACTAGTACTTTTATGATAAAAATTGTAAATATATGTCATGATCTGTAATTACTCTTACTTTCAGTATTTAAAGTGTTTAATATTATGAATTTGGTGTTAATCCGTATAAATGGTGTCAATTTAGTAAAAATTTGTTGCGTGCTTAGTAATTTATGTGTAAAATATAGTAAGAAATTGATAAAATTTGTATATTTGTGTCAATTTGTGTATTAGAGTGTGTTTTTGTAATACATGTGTTATTTATTGTAATTTATATGTCAATATATGTAAAACCAGTGACCTGAACAACCGGTTACAATTTTTTTCAAAATGACAAAAATACCCTAACTGGAGCCTCCAGTCACGGGATATAAGTATTTTCCGGTTTTTTCATTGGAAAGGTTTTCGTTTGGTTTTCCATTGACCAATCTTTGTGTTACCAAGAATTTTTACTGCTTCGGTAAATTTATTTGTGGTATATATTTATTTATTTATTATTGGGTTGATTATTATTCTGTTGCGTTATTCTCCAAGGGGTCTAAACCAATAATCCATAATCTGGATTTTTTTATTCAAAATGTTTAGAGATGAACAGTCAAATACAAGAAATTGTCAAATTTAGAGTGAAGTGCAAATTATTGTTAATGGTCAATTAAATTTAGAGATATAAAGAATCGATATTCTAAAAAATTGAATTCTAATTATTTTCAATTTTTTTGAGATCCAAAAGCGAATCCAGATCTTCAAGATCTAGATTCTATTTTTCATTTTTTGTCCAAAAGTGAATCCGGATCTTGAAGATCCCGATTCCACTTTTAATTTTTTTTCTCCATCAGAGCATTCACAGTAGTCTCCTCAATTTTTTTGCCAAATGGGTTCTAAAAAACCCACATTTTCTCATTTAGCTAAAACACTACTATACTAGACTCCCTATCTGATTTTTACTATTCCATTTTTTAATATATTTTATTATTTTATTTTTATTTATTTATTTCTTTCACAACTCCCAAAATACCTACCTTTCCCATTTTCCTCCTCACTCTCCCTCTCTACCCGTTGTATATCCCCTCCCTCTATTCTTTTTCTTTTTTCTTTCTTTTTCCCATCCTGTTCTCCTCTAATCCCTCATCAGTTCGTCCCCCTCCCTAGATCCCTCATTTTCTTTCTTTTTTCCTTTTCAGTTCGTCCCCCTTCCTCAGATCCCTCATTTTCTTTCTTTTTTCCTTTTCAGTTCGTCCCCCTCCCTCAGTTCGTCCCCCTCCATCACTATGTTCGTCCCCCTCCCTCAGTTCGTCCCCCTCCATCATATGTTTTTGTTTTAGATATGTTTGTTTAATAGTTAAGCGGATGAACAGTTGCTCCTCCAAAGCAAGAGAGAGAAAATCATGGAGCGATGTTCATGTCATCCATATTTCACTCGTTTGGGGAGGCTGGTGTGGTGCGATTTTCTTGGAGCGACTTTCATCGCTATATTCGAGTGTTTTATACGGTTTGTTGAGTCTTTTCCGATTGTGAATGCCCTCATACATATCCGGATGTGTTATTTTGTCTTAATTGTCTCAAAAAACTGTAAGAGAGAGAATGTGGGGAAAAAATGGAATCTGGGTTCATTTTGGGCCTAAATATTCTCTAAAATTGTTTCATTATAAACCGTAAATTTATTCATAAATTGTTTCAATAAACCCGTTTATAATTTATCAATCGTTTAGAAAAAAATAACAATAATAATACTTTATCAATCCAATCATCATATTTAAAGTACCCTTTGACATAAAATGCAGAAGGAGCTGGACAAACGGAGCAACATTGCCAAAAGAATTCCTTTAGGCATTTGTTGCCATTAGCACATCACAAATTGAAAGAACTTGAATATGTAGATGCATTTTACCCTTCTTGAATATGTAGTCTCATACTTGCAAATGTACTTAAATCCACATTGAATAAGTTAGTGTAAACGTCATTTAATTTCTAATTTATTGTACTTATTCAATACTCTTGAAGTATAGGGATGTGATACTCTCTCCTTTCGCATAAGTAAAATACAAGAAATTTTTTCTAACCAGCTGTGCATAAGAAATATCTCTATCCGTATTGATTCACAAAATGAAAAGATATTATGTATAAACATTTTCCCTTTGAACAAACCTAGGTGATAGCCCCAGAATTAGTAACAATTATATAACGAAAGTTGCTGTAATTTCTTTTCTTCAATTTGGAACTACATAGGGAAAAATTTAGCATGCTTGGTAATTCTATAAAGAATGGAACCAAACACTAGAAAAGAAATCATTTACATCTAAAAATATTTTACGTTGGAAAATATTTTACAACGAAACAAACAGAACCTTAACCTCCACCCCATTTTTATGGGGGAAGTGTTATTCAAGCCAATGTCGATCCTTGGAAAAAATGATATCGTACATTTCTTCAATAATTGGAAATTAATTAAACCCTGTGATAATCACTAATGGCTTTTCTAAAGTTATGAATGATAGGGATAGCTCAATTGGTCCAGCCTTGGGTGTGTTCCCCAATAATCACTAGTTCGAGTCTCCTCAGGGCCACCTACCCAAAGCAAAGCCTTGCGTCTATCGTGATACACGTACTAGTAGGGTGTTGTGTGTACTCCTGAGATTAGTCGAGGTGTACGTATCTACAAAACGCTGGTCTGGATACCAAGGTTATAAAAAAAAAAGAAGAAGTTATGAATGATAACAAAAAATTGTCAAATCAAGCCAACAATTTGGATGCAAATGGAGGTGAATAATGAACAGTAAGTAACTATTATCACTGTGACTATAGCACCTTGTCTAATTCATAGTAAAATCGTCATTTTGTCTCAAGCTGTCATTGTTGCTCGCATCGATCAGAGCCATGTGAATTTAAATATTCTTAGTGTATACTGCATAAGATGTTGGCAATGAGTATGTGAGTTTAGCACATTATGCCCATGCCTCACAATGAGCTCTAATTGTAATTGTAAAAGTTTAATGGGTCTAACTCAATCTCAAAAGATGCGTTGAAAGATGAGGGATGCCCATGGCTTATAAATTGTACAATCCAAGAATACTTGGTCAATGTGGAACTAGACTCTCACTTTAATAGTAATTAATTCTAACAACATATATTTTTCCCTTTAAACAAGGTAGACCAAACTTTTTATCTTTTAGGCAGTGTTATTCACGTTGGTTTTAATATTATCTTTCAACACTAATGACCAAACCTTATTCACGTTGGTTCTAACATGATTTATATTTTCTTATTTTACACTTTTTTTCAATAAGCCCGTGTATCACGCGGTGATCAAGCAGGGTGAACCTTTTTTGTTAAAAGTTTATTTGTTGAATGTTGTATAAAATATAGCAAGTCATTGAGCTAAAAAAACTATTAAAAAAATAAAATAAAAATAAAAGTAGATACCAAACAGAGTAGAGTTCCTCCAAAAAAAAAAATTATATTAGTAGAAAACCAATATGAGATGTGGCTTTGACATGAAACCATGGGCATTGGAATGCCACTGTAAGAACTTTTTTTGGTTTATGTATAGTATTTTAATTTAAAATCATAGCCTAAGTCCAAGCAGCTAACAAGTAACAATTAGGGCAAAAGTCTGTATCATTTCATGTTTTTAGAAAGTAATAAGTGACATTCTTAGCTGCCACTGCGTGGCTGTGCTATATATAACCCGTGCTTTCTCTGTATTGTTATTTTCTGCTGACAACTCGTCTGATAGACTCATTTTTGGTCCAAATAAAGGGCATTTAGAATTTAGTACTGATCAACACATTAAAAAAATATTATTAAATTAGGAGTGATTTTAAGATATATGAGAGAGAGGAAAAAATAACCTATATTGCTAGCAAAATCTATCAAGACCAAACGTTAGGGATGTAAATAAAATTTTGGGAAAATTACATTTTAAACCATATAGTTTAGGGGGTGTTAACAAATTAAACCCCGAAGTTTCAAAAAGTAACAAATTAAACCTTGAGGTTTAAAAAGTAACAAATTAAATCTTAAAGTTTCAAAAAGTAACAACTTAAACCTCAATCCATATAAGTAAAATAAGGGTTTAATTTGTTACTTTTTGAAACATCAAGGTTTAATTTGTTACTTTTGAAACTATGGGGTTTAATTTGTTACTTTTTGAAACTTTTGGGTTTAATTTGTTACTTTTGAAACTATAGGGTTTAATTTGTTACACTCCTTAAACTGTAGGGTTTAAAATGTAATTTTCCCTAAAATTTTAGGGGACAAAATCAAAATTACCCAAACTTTAAGGGTGTAAATTGCATTTTAGTTCATAAATGAGTCATAACAGAATGAGTTATCTTATGACATAAATTGCTATAGCCTATAGGTACCTCAAATTTTTACTACAATTCGATTAGAAATGGTGGTAAAAAAAAATGGACCTACTATCTCTCACAAGCATTGTAGCACCTTAACGTCATTACAAATTCTACATTGTCTCAAGTTTTTATGATTTTGGACCATTGGAACTAAACCTATGTTGCAAATACAACAATATTCTTTTGATTAGGTTGTAAATTTGTAATTATCTGCTGACAAGAATCAGAGCTGGCTCTTTCTTAAGACGATCAACTAAGGCCCTCTAATGAAAAAAAAAAAAGGGCCCCTTAAAATATAATGCCCCTCTTTTGGCCAACAAAATGCACCAATTAGGCTATCAGAAGAATCTCCTAAAGATATATAAAGGAGTTTTCATTGGAAGTTTGGATAAGGCCAAAAGGGATGATGAAAATTGATAGAGGAAGAACTTACCAAGAAAATTAAGCAAAGGTTACATTACATCCTCAAAACTTTTGTCAAGAGGACTTTGTAGAAATTAAAGCTAGTCAATACGATTTTATAGTCAATATATTGTATGTCAGGATTAAGGCACTGAAAATTGTTGATCGAAAAATTGACTCATTTTTCTATGATTGATGACTCAAAATAGTCTTATTTTATTTTATGTAGTGTCGTTCACGTTACTTCTAATATTATATTTTCTACACTCACTATTCAAATCCTTTTAAATGAAACGATGAGATTGGGGAAAGATAAGTAAGTACTAAAATGGTCTGTTTGAGAGGATATTTGTCCCTCAACAACCAAGAAAATGTCACCGCATTGTCTCGAGAATCTATGATTGCACCATTAAACCTAAAACTATGTTGCAAATATATACAACGACATTCATGACTACGTCCTTTCATAGAAATATGAGAATGTCTTGAGAACTTCTCTTGTAATTATTTTCCAACAAGGATTTTGAAATTGGTACATGAATTTAGCAATTTAAATGCCCATGACTCAACTATCGATCCGTCTCCTACACTTCAAGGTGACAAATTCTAACCCATCCATTGGTCCACTAATAAAGGAAAAGGAGTTTGTCACTGCAGGTATGGTCCATGGAAAAGGCCAAGTGAGAGAATGAAGATTGATTGGGGAAGAACTTTCCAAGAAAATTAAGCAAAAAAGCAAGTCAATATGGTCTTTATGGTCAATATATATAAAGAAAACCCCACTTATTAGGACAAAGAATTCCGATACCCATGTAATAAAATAAAAAAATATCCAATTTGATTCAGACCTGTAAAAAAAATAAAATAAAATAAGATAAAATATCCAATTACGTTAGGCCTTTCCACTTGACTCCCATTATCTGTGCTCCTTCCTGTGTATAAATATCCTCTCATATCATAACTTCTTTATCAGCTCATACCATACTTCCCACTTAATTTTCCATCAACTTCCTCTGCTGTTTAGATGTTCAGCATGAGGAAAATGAATCCATTTCTTTCGTTATTCCTTGCCTCTTGTTTTTTCTTCATTTCACATTCTCAAACTACTTCTAATACTTCCTCTCAGCATCACTGTCTCCCTAATCAGAGCCATACTTTGCTGCAACTAAGGCAAGAGTTTGTTCAAAAGAGATTGAATTCTGATTACTGGAGATACGATTACTATAATGGTTCTTATCCAAAGATGAAGTCTTGGAAGGCAGATAGTGATTGTTGTTCCTGGGATGGGGTCACATGCGATCCAGAGAATGGTCACGTGGTTGGCTTAAACCTAACCAACAGCTGGCTTAATGGGCGTCTAAACTCTAACAGCAGCCTCTTCAGCTTACGTCACCTTCACAAACTCAACCTTGCCCTCAACAACTTCTCTTCCTCCACAATCCCATCTCAATTTGGCCACCTTCTAAGTTTGACCCATCTCAACCTCTCTCGTTCCTTCTTATCCGGCCGAATCCCGTCGAAAATTTCATGGCTATCCAATTTGGTTTCACTTGATCTCTCTCACAATTATTTTGAATACTTTGTTGGTGGTTCTGATGATTATATTTTTATGTATTTGAATCTCAGAAGAATTGATCTCGAAGCACTTGTCCAGAACATGACATATTTGAGAGAACTTCATCTAGACGTAGTGAACATTTCATCGTCACTACCTCAATCCCTGGTAAATTTGTCTTCCTTGACATCTCTTTCTCTGTTATTCTGCAGATTGCATGGTGAATTTCCCTCAAATATTTTCCTATTGCCCAAGATACAAGCCATTGATCTCTCAAATAACTACGATCTCACTGGTTTTCTCCCGCAATTTCGATCAGGTAGTTCCCTAAAGCAATTGCATCTTTCCTCAACAAATTTTTCTGGGGAATTACCCAATTCAATTGGCAACCTAAAATCCTTAGAATATTTGGATCTTTCTTGGACAAACTTTTTTGGGAAAATACCAAACTCAATCGGAAACCTTGAGTCCTTGATTTGGTTGGATCTTTCTAGGTCAAACATTTATGGGGAATTGCCCAATTCAATCGGCAACCTCAAGTCCTTGAATTATTTGGATCTTTCCTCAACAAATTTTTCTGGGGAATTGCCCAATTCAATCGGCAACCTCAAGTCCTTGAATTATTTGGATCTTTCCTCAACAAATTTTTCTGGGGAATTGCCCAATTCAATCGGCAACCTTAAATCCTTAAATCATTTGTATCTTCGTAATACAAATTTTCTTGGGGAATTGCCCAATTCAATTGGCAAGCTTGAGTCCTTGAATACTTTATATCTTGAATCGACCAAATTTTCTGGGGAACTTCCCAATTCAATCGGCAACCTTAAATCCTTGAAAGATTTGTATCTTAGTGAGACAAATTTTTATGGAGAATTGCCCAATTCAATTGGCAAGCTTGAGTCCTTGAATTATTTGGGAATTACTTCCACTAAAGTTTCAGGGGAAATTCCCTCTTCTATTGGGAACCTATCACAACTTACTGAACTTTCTCTTTCACTTAACAATTTCCATGGTCAACTTCCATCTACATTGGGAAACCTTGCAAAGCTCAGTTTTTTGGAACTTAGGGGTAATCTTTTCAATGGGGAACTACCATCTTCTTTGGGAAATCTTACACTACTAGAAAATTTAGATATCTCAGAAAATCAATTGAAAGGACCCATCCCATCTGAAATAAGTAGACTTCCCCATTTGTCTAACCTTGACCTGTCAGATAACTCATTCACTGGGGCCATCCCGTCAGTTTTGTTTACAATGCATTCATTGTTAGAATTACATCTAAGTCAAAATCAACTTATTGGCCCTCTCGAATTCCAAAATATCTCTTCATCACCGTTGTTGTTACTGAGTTTGAGGAAAAACAATTTGAATGAACCGATTCCAAGGTCAATTGCCAATTTCACTAAACTAGAAACTCTATATCTTTCTTCTATCAACGTAAAGGGAAAGATGGAGCTAAACATTTTCTTCAAGATTAAAAAGCTTAAAGTCTAGCTCTTTCAGGTAACAATTTATTGATTTCAAAAGAAAATATCAATTCAACCCTCCCCAAATTTTTAGATTTGTGGTTGTCTTCTTGCAATTTGCGTGAATTTCCTCATTTTCTAAAAGCCCAAAATGAATTGCAAAATTTAGACCTTTCCAATAACAACATTGAAGGTAAAATACCCAAATGGTTTTGGAATGTTGGAATTTCGACATTGCAATACCTTAATCTTTCTTTTAACCGTTTAAACAGTTTTGAGCATCCAAAAGCAGTTATTCCTTGGAGAAATATGTTCATTTTAGACTTGAGTTCCAACATGTTGCAAGAGTCATTTCCAATTCCCCCATTGTCTACACAATTATTTTTTGCCACAAAAAACAAGCTAACCGGAAGTATCCCTCCAATGATTTGTAAGGTGAATTTGCAAGTACTTGATCTATGTAACAACAAGTTGATAGGTCACATTCCACAATGTTTATTTAGCAGCTATCTTTCAGTATTAGCTTTGAGAAACAATCAATTACAAGGAAACTTGCCTGAAACAGTCATAAATGGAGGTAATTTGAGGACACTAGACTTGAATCACAACCAAATACAGGGGAAGATTCCACGATCATTAGTTCAATGTAGAATGCTAGAGGTTCTGAATCTTGGAAATAACAGATTGAATGATACATTCCCTTTTTGGTTGGAGTCTTTGCCAAAGTTACAGATTCTTGTCTTGCGAGTAAATGGATTCCATGGTCCTATATGGGATCCTCGTACCAAGTTTGGTTTATCCAAGTTGCATGTCATTGACCTCTCTCACAATGATTTCTCTGGAAAGTTACCGTCAAAATACTTCGAAACATGGAATGCGATGCTAATGGTTCCCAACAAAGATAAGTCACAACCGGAATACATGGGAGATGACTCGAATTATTATAAAGACTCAATGACAGTAGTGAATAAGGGAAGAGAAATGGAATTGGTAAAGATCTTGACCATCTTCAAAGCTATTGATCTCTCAAACAATAAGTTTTCTGGAGAAATTCCAGATAGTGTGGGGAACCTAAAAGAACTAATTGTACTCAATTTATCCAGCAATAGCTTCGTGAGCCATATTCCATCATCATTTGGGAACCTAGTTGCGCTTGAATCATTGGATTTGTCTCAAAACTTGCTCTCAGGTGAAATCCCCCAACAACTAACAAGTCTCACATTTCTTGAATATTTAAACCTCTCTCAAAACCAACTTATTGGTCCCATTCCACAAGGTGGACAATTTTGGACATTTCAAAATTCTTCTTTTGAGGGAAACTTGGGATTGTGTGGTTCTCCGTTGTCAAATAAATGTGAAAATAGTGAGACACCAACTTCCATCCCGAGCCGTGACTCATCATTTGGAGAAGGATTTAATTGGAAAGTAGTAGTGATAGGATATGCTTGCGGATTGGTAATTTGGACTTCTTATTGGACATGTTGTCATCTCAAGAAGGCCAGACTGGTTTATGAGAACTTTTCGAGTGAACCTACATACGTGAAGATGAATATGAATAAACTGGTACGTACACTTCTTCCAAATTTATAGTTATTTTTAAGATATGCCTAGTTTTTGTTTAATGAAATAATTACAATAATTGTAATAATTATATCTACATGTAGAATAAAATGAGCATGCAAACTAATATCTATATTGCATTCAACATGTTAGCATAGCTTAAAACAATTGATTAATTAAAGTGCAACAGTGTGTCAAAGAAGCTTTCAAATATAAACAAATTTTCATTTTCCCTCAAAAGCAAAGCTCCCAATTCATAACCTTCTCCTATTTCCAGCAGCAAAATCTCATGGCATTCTCGTAAATTGGAAGAGAATCAATGGCAGATTCGCAGGCAGATTCAAACGTGTTCAGCGTAAGAATCGTCTCCATCGACTACTACATGGCCGCGCCGACCACAGGCCTCGATTTCTGCTATAGCACCTTCCAAGGTACACTCCAAACGATGCCGTATAAATCTCTTTTGTAATTTTTTTTTGTATGTTTGATATTAGGAATAGAATTCTCAATTGAAAAACTAAAGTGAAACTAATTTGAAAATGATATATATGGATTGGGATTTCATTTTCCTTGGTTTTCTCGGCAACCAAATGGAGTTCTAGGGTTTCAATTACGCGTGTGCTTTGCTTTTAGTTAATTTTGAAGAGTTTGTTTTTGCTTTCTCGAAGTGGAAAGATTGATTCAACTAAGCGAAACGGTTGCATTCAAAGGCAAAGAGTTACACTATGTGTGTGTGTAAGATTTGGTGGTTTCATTTTTTGATTTACCAAAAAATTTCTTGTTAAATAGTTAAAATATATATATTTTTTTAAATTTATAGATTATTGCTCTTTTTGAGTTGTTTGTTTTCTTTCACCTATTATAAGTCCAGTGTACTTGGTTTTTTCAATAAAGTTTATTACTTTTAGATAAATGTTTGGGAAAAATACACAAAACCCCATATGGTTTCTCTGTAAAACACGAAACCTCCCTAAAAGTTTAAAATGTAACACTTAACCCCCTTGTGGTATTGTTTTATGTGTAATTAATTAATTGTGTAATACTTTGTGGTATGGTTCTTTGTGAAAATGCAACTCTAAATATGGACATGTGTCATCACATGAGCAACTCACTGTTTATTTTCACAGATGTTTAACGGTTTACATATAAAACAATTCTACAGGTGGTTAAGTGTTACATTCAAAACTTCAAGGGAATTCCGTGTCTTAAAAATAAACTATAGGGCGCTTTTGTAAGACTTGTTTGTTTGTGTAGGATTGTACATCATTTGTTTATTTTCTCCTCTAATTGGACTATTTCTTGAAGGTGGGAAAGTGAATGAGGTTCCTGTTATAAGAATATATGGATCTACACCGACTGGTCAGAAGACTTGCTTGCATATCCATAAAGTAAGATTATTCATGTTATATATATCTGGGTTCTCATAGAATGTTATCAAAAAAATTAGATTAGTCTATGCTGGCCTTAAGCAATATTCAAAATAGGCATATCAAAGTTTATTTAGTTAAAAAGAGCTTCCTAAATAATTGTGCACTTGTAAGTTGGTTATGTGGAGAAAAACAAATACAAAGGAAATGAATTTTATTCCTTCTCCTTTTGTTTTATTGAGACAGTGGTGGGAAAATTAGGACATACTTTTTCTAGTTTAATCTCAACTTTCTATCCAAGTCCCACCTACTTTGAAGAAAAGTTTGAAGATGATCCTTTTACAAGTTTTGTTTGACTGGATGGCAGTATTACCCTGTCATCCCTATTATACTTAGTTATTTTATTGACTGCTGTTACTTTCTTGATGTTGTAGCCATCTAAGTACACAGCTTGTGTACTGGAAGGTATTCTATTTTACTCAATAAATTTCTTTACTTGTAAAAAAAAATTCAAATTCCTCTTTTAATTTTGCTTCTCTTTTCAATTACACACTGGAAAGAATATAAATTTAAAGACTATCTTCTTTTCCATTTTCTGGTGGTGAATCAATCATAGTGATAAGCAAACTTTACTTTTATCGCACATGTATAATTTGTAACTGAAACAAATATCTTTGAATTAACAAAGATTGAATGTTATGTAAAGCAATGATTTAAGTGTAGCAAATATTAGTACTCTATCCATATGAAAAGTTTTTGCCAAATTTACTCTTTCTTTCTCTTTATTAGTATATTATGTTTCTGAACTAAGTTATCCATCCTTTTTTTGTAGGTTTTACCCTATTTATATGTGCCATGTGCAGATATATCGCTTCAACCACACAAGGAAGGTAGATAACATTTTTGGAATTAAAAATTTGGCAAAAAATAAAAATGGATTTATCTCGCCAATCCTAGTTAGTTAAGATGAAGTTTTGTTTTTGAGTTGATATTGTAGATTCGCATTTTATTTATTTATATATATATACACTTGATATACTTATCAAAATATATATATATATATATACTTGATATAATTTTTTGTTC
Organism: Fagus sylvatica; assembly: GCA_907173295.1. NCBI lineage: Eukaryota > Viridiplantae > Streptophyta > Magnoliopsida > Fagales > Fagaceae > Fagus > Fagus sylvatica. The sequence continues at coordinate 42,461,990 of OU015761.1, forward strand.
CATCCTGATGCAAAATTTAGTTGGCCTATGTCCTAATGTTAAGGTGTGCTGTGGCTTTTTTGTCTGGTTTTCTTCTCTATCTATGCTTTATATATGATTTCTATTTTAAATTGCAGAGTTAATCCGTTTACTTGTTCATTTGCATAGGTGATGCATACACACAAGCTGTATTTTTGGCTCTTGAGAAAGCTCTGAAGGTATGTTTGGTTGAAACAGGTTTTGTTCTGATCTTTGTGTTGGATGCTATTTGGTTTTTCTGGAATTTGTCCTCTGCACTGTTGATCCTGCAAATATCACTTAAATGGACTTTACTCTAAACTCTTACAGCTTAAAGGTAATGCTGGTTCAAAGCGACAACATGTACATGGTTGCAGCCTTGTCCGAGCAAGGAAATTTTATGGTTACCATTCATCTGAAGAGCTTTTTGTGAAAATATATCTGTATCCAAATATTATGCCATGTATCTTATAGTTCTCTTGTATACTAACAATACTCTAGGAGCATGTTTATTGAACACCTTGACAAAGATCTAGATATTATCCACATGATGTCTCCCGTGCTGCCAATCTTCTTTTGGTACTCTTCCTAAACATTTGTCTAATGCTCAGTTGTTGTTTGGAATCTTTTTGTGGTTCATCTTCTTATTATTATTCATAAATTGCTTTATTTATGTTTGTTCAAATAATAGAGCTTTTTTCCTTTGCTGCTTATTTGGTTTTTTCCTAATCTATTATGGAATTTAATGTACTTTACAGAGTCGTTTATTTAAAAGGTATAGTTGTACACTTAAGGTCTATGTTGTAGATGATTTTTGTTAATAAGCATATAGGATGTGATCCTTCATGGTTCCTACACATGATTTGGAGTACTTTCAAAAAGAATTTGATCCTTGTTATCCCTCTCTGTCTCCCTTTTCTTTTCTTTTTTGAATTTTGAGAGTGATGTATATATTACTGCCCTCCTTTCAAAAGTTGCAACAAATTGGTTGGTATTTTCTGTGGCTTTTGCAAGTTAGATTAAGAAAAATATTAGTTTGTAGAAGTTTTTGTCACCCAAGCATCTACGTTTCTTAGCTAGGTGCTAAAACATATCTCTGGATAATATATCTGTTCAGTGTTCGTCACTCAAATGCATCACTGATTTTACTGTTGAGACATTGTCACCTAAGTTTGGTTGATCTTTCTTTCTGGCCTTAAATTTGATTAAGAATTAGGTGATTTTTATGTAGATTCATCTATTTATTTTCATTTTGCAGATATGTGAGAATGCCTGCTTTTTAAAATAGTAATACTTGCTTTTCAAGGTGGCGCAGTTCTTGATAGAAGCTTACAGCCCCATGAATCACATATTCCCTTTATACTCCAATTTATGGTAAATATGTCCCTACATTTGAATCATTGAATTGGACTTGTATTTGGGGGATGTCTAATAAATATGAAAAAATTTGTTCCCAAATGAATTAGTGGTTTGTAAGATGCTTACAATATTGTTATTTTATCTTGAGGAATGCTAGCATAGTTACCCACTAGGCAATTGGCACTAAAGAATGGGTGGGTTGGCCACATGTGCACAATTGAGACCCACCAGTTTTGTGCTCCTCACTAGAAATGTGGCCGACTCACAATTGAGATTCATTTCTTGTGGAATGTTTGAACACTTCAATTCATTTTCTTTATCTGTGTTTCACTTTGCATTTTTAAATATCCTAGATTTTCTTTTTGTTAGATTGACTATAACTTGTATGGGATGGGCCATATGCATTTATCAAAGATGAAGTTCCGTCATCCAGTACCGGACACTTTCTCACCAAGGAAATCTGATCTTATTGGTCTGCAAAACCAGAATATGGATAAGTTGACTTGCATGGCTAATGATTTCCAGGTTATTTTTTCCTCTTTTTTCTGAACCAGATGCTCATAATTATGTGATAATTGTTAATGATGTGTGATTGTTTACATTAGGCAGACCCAAATTGTGATGCATCTTTAAGTTTACCAATTTTGATATCTTCGACAATTCCAGCTGATTGGATATGGCAATTTCCTAGTGAATTCGAGGCTTCCTCACATCAGGATGTTTGTTGCGTTAAACGTCAAAGTGTCTGTGACCTTGAAGGGGATGCTTCCATAGATGGTTTGTTTGACTTTGCAGTTATATTGCATACATTTTTGCGTACTCTCTTCATAGCTTAATGTTAGAATATTTCCTCATTTGGGTTTTGCAGATATTCTTAATCAGAAGTTTAAAAATTATTCATCCCTCTCACAAACCCATTCAGAAGTGAAAATGGTTCAGTCACATGTACCAATTTGGGAGGTTTGTTTTAGTCGCATCCTTTTGCTGTTTTTTATACATCTGTTGACATTTTATATTGTTTGGTCATTCATTTGGTGAATTTCTCCTTGGTGTTCTAGGAGGGGTATGAAAGGACTGGAATGCGTGATGTGGCAATGCCTTCTGATCCTAGCAAACCACTTCCAGATGATGTTCTTAGAACACTTTCACTTGGTCTTGAATTTGAGAACAAACTTATTGAATTGTGTGGTGAAACAGAAAACACTTTGGCTCTAAATCCACTTGACAAAAATGTAAAGTTACCGCAATCAATGACATCAGCAATTGATGAGGGAAATTTGGTTGGACTTGGACACACTAACATTGAAAATATAGATGGAGAACCGTTGAAGTATTCTAAAGAAAAGGAAATAATGGGATCTTTGTCACCACAAGGTTCAATACGTGAAGAAGAAATACCCACTGAAGGGAGGGATACAAGTATTCAACCATTGTCTATTGATGAAATGCGGACATCGGCAATTATTGAAACATTAGATCCAAAGGTAATTCATTATGAGTTTGCGTGTTTGTCTCTGAAGCATAACTTTTCTTTTGACCATGTGACCTTATGGGGTCCTTGCCTATTTTATGGTACTGTACATGGAGGCTACAATACTATCTTGATTGCCTTTTGGTTTTTTCTCAGTGTTTCTTTAAACCCCCCTCTCTCTCTCGCTTTTGGACTGACATATAGAATTCATGTAATGGTTTTTGTTTGGTTAGTGAAATAGTGTACACCACTTACTGGATTTCTCTCATGCATTCTTAAAAATCCATGTATTGTATTCAGATTGTAGATAAGGATGCCCTTGGTCTTCTAAGGTGGCTTGCCATGTCTTAGACTGCTGAATATATAAATTCTGATGATGAACTTGTCTGTGAGACTGTTTTTAGTCCTTTTGGAAGGGGAGCAAAGAGAAGTCCTACTTCTTGGCCATAAATGATTAAATGATGAGCTTGACAAAAACCCTGTTGAGTCTTTGAGGAAATCTTTTGCAGGTCAACAAACAAATTTCCTTGAGGCTTATGAGGTTAAAGCGGCACATTCAGATTCTTCCATGTATGGTAAACTGCCTCTTTTGTACAGCAGTGATAGCTCGTCACAGGCTAGTAGGGCGAAAGATGGAAATTTTGGTTCTCATGGAAAAGTTGGTGATGAGGCCAGAATAGGAGCTATCACTGGAAATGTGGATTTCACAGTAATAGGTCCTTCTCAAGTGCATACATTTGTAAGCCCAAGACTATAGATTTTGCAGCTTCCATGGGCCATCGTGAAATAGAGATGAGGAGTGAATTTGAAGGGTCTTCAGAGTGTCAGTCGTTGCAGGACGTTGGTGCAAGGCTCACCAGTAAGCTCAAAATGAAGCAATCTATATGGGGTTCAGAATCAGAATTGTAGTGGTGGAAAACAAGTGGAGGATTTTATATTATCTAGGCTTCGCAGCTCAGAATCTGTAGTTGTCAACACTCAGGCAAAATGTAGGAAACTAATTGGCATAACCTTTTGCAAGAAACCCCCCATTGCAGACTGGACAGATGGGGCTTCATTTACACTTACTACCTCTAATCCCAAGGAGGACAATTTCAATGGATCATCAGGTTGCACTTTTAGTTTCTTGATGGCATGCAATACCTCAATTTTTTTTCTTCTTGCCTTTTGGTTTAGAAAATGCTCCATTTGTTCATTGTGTCACTCAAACAGCATGACTTATTATTTTCTACTTCTTCTTTTTTGGTGGTGAATGGTATGGGAGGGACATTGGGAACTAGGGTGCCAGCAAATTAGGGTTGGCAGATGATACTGGTTATAAGTTATGCCCATTGCATTATTGAATATATTTGTCCTTTATCAACAGAATTGTTGATCGAACAAGTTAATGTTTCTATAGGATATATGTATATAAGTTTGGTAGGTTTCTACCATTTTTGCCAGTAATGTCATCTTGTGTTTCATGTTTTATAATATTGTTGTCTAACTTATATCTTTCTTCTTCTTCTTCTTCTTTTCTTTTTTTGTAAGGGGGAGTGTTGGAAGATTTTCTCCCTTTCTTTGAGGGGGACTGAAAGAACTCATGGACAAGCAGATAGTGTGTAGAGATGGCTATAGTGTGATGAGAAAGGTTAGCTGGAACCAGTTAATTTATTGAATTTTATTTATGTATTCATTTAAGTAAATGCATTGACTTCTTATTAGTTATTTATTTATTTTAAATTTATGATTTGTTCGTCTTTGGGTTTTGACTTTCAAGTGCTCTTGTAGGGACAATGTAGCATTAGTGGATTCCTCACCTTTGAAAGGTAAATTACTTTAGCATTATTTGTGTTAATTATATCCTTCCTAAGTTTCACGTGTCCCCCCTAAAATTTAGAACTGAGCAATCAACCACCTTACTGAAAATTCCAAATAGCCACTTGTTGTTCTAATTGTCATCAAGATATTGTAACTCGGGTCATAGTTTAGAGTGGATGTTTGCAATCTACCCATGTTATTTGTTGGAGGAACAACATTTGCATTTGGAAATGAGAAACTTCTTATCAATTCTATAACTCTTTGCAGGTTCAGCTAGCAGTTTGATTATTACATAAAGTTCTTTGCTTGATGATTGTGACAAGGCACAAAGCTTTCTCCCTGATGATTGTGAAAAGGATTTGCTTGAATCTGGTTTTGCATTTCATGTGAAGCCTATTTTGGATAATTTGTATCAAGAAAACCCCAAAATCCTCAATGCAGAAAGGAGTGCATTTGATGATGGGGTGACAACAGTAATGTAGGGTAGATGAGGTATTGCAAAAGAAAAATCATGCTCTAATTCCACACAAGATATGTTTCTCTTATTTTGTTTCTCTAGTTTTCTTCTCTATCTATGCTTTAGATATGATTCCTGTTTTAAATTGCAGAGTTAATCCTTTGTCTTGTTCATTTGCAGAGGTGATGCATACACACAAGCTGAATCTTTTGCTCTTGAGATTGCTTTGAAGGTATGTTTGTTTGAAACAGGTTTTGTTTTGTAGTCTGTGTTGGATACGATTTGGTGTTTTTGGAATATGTCCTCTGCATAGCTGTCCAGCAAATATCACATAAATTGACTTTAGTTTAAAATTTTATAGCTTAAAGGTAATGCTGGTTCAAAGCGACAACATGTACATGGTTGCAGCCTTGTCCGAACACCCTATTGAGTCTCTCAATTTGTGGCAATCTCTTGCAGGTCAACAAGCAAATTTCTGTGAGGCTTATGAGGTTAAAGCAGCACATTCAGATTCTTCCATATATTGTAAACTGCCTCTTTTGTACACAAGTGACAGCTCGTCACACGCTAGTAGGTTGAAAGATGGCATTTTTGGTTCTCATGAAAGAAGTTGGTGATGAGGCCAGAATAGAAGCTATCACTGCACCTAGGGATTTCACTGTAACTGGTCCTTCTCAAATGCATATAGCACCATAAATTTGTAAGCCTAAGACTAGATTCTGCAGCTTCCATGGGCCATCGTGAAATTTACAATGTTAAAGAGTCTAGTTTTGGTGTAACTGCCATGGTTACTTAAAGAATCTGTCGTTGTCAACACTCAGGCAAAATGAAGGAAACTAATTGGCATGACCTTTAGCAAGAAACCCCCCATTGCAGACTAGACAGATGGGGCATCTGAAAATGCTTCATTTACACTTACTACCTCTAATATCGAGGAGGAAAATTTTGACGGATCATCAGGTTGCACTTATAGTTTCTTGATGGCATGCAATACCTCAATTTTTTTTCCTACTTGTCTTTTTGGTTTAGAAAAAGCTCCTTTTTTTCATTGTCACTCAAACAGCATGACTTATTATTTAATACTACTTTTTTTGGTTGTTTTGGTTTTTTGGTTTGGTGGTGAATGGTATGGGAAGGGACATTGGGAACAATGTAGGTGGATAATTTTGTAAGTGCAACCTGTAATAATATTGTTGTCCAACTTATATCTTTCTTCTTCTTTTTTTGTAAGGGAGAGTTTTGGATAATTTTCTCCCTTTCTTTGAGGGGGACTGAAAGAACTCATGGACAAGCAGAGAGTGTGTATAGGTGGCTATTGTGTGATGAGAAAGGTTAGCTAGAACTAGTAAATTTATTGAATTTTTTTTATGTATTCATTTAAGTAAATGCACTGGCTTCTTATTAGTTATATATTTATTTTAAATTTCTGATTTGTTAATATTTGGTTTTTGACTTTTAGGTGCTCCTGGAGGGAACAATGTAGCATTAGTGGATTCATCACCTTTGAAATGTAAATTACTTAGTATTATTTGTGTTAATTATATCCTTCCTAAGTTTCATGTGCCCCCCTAAAATTTAGAACTGAGCTATCAACCTCCTGATGTTGCTGAAAATTCCAAATAGCCACTTGCTATTCTAATTGTCATTAATATATTGTAACTCAGGTCATAGTTTAGAGTGGATGTTTGCAATCTACCCATGTTATTTGTGGAAAGAACAACATTTGCATTTTGAAATGAGAAACTTCTTATCAATTCTATAACTCTTTGCAGGTTCAGCTAGCAGTTTGATCGGTACACAAAGTTCTTTGCTTCATGATTGTGACAAGGTACAAAGCTTTCTCCCTGATGATTGTGACAAGGATTTGCCTGAATCTGGTTCTGAATCTCATGTGAAGCCTATTTTGGATCATTTCAATCAAGAAAACCCCAGAATCCTCGATCGAGAAAGGAGTGCATTTGGTGATGGGGTGACAACTATAATGCAGGGTAGAGGAGGTATTGCAAAAGAAAAATCATGCTCTGATTCCACACAAGATTTGTCTTAGATTTCATGACCAGATGGGAAATCGAAGCCTACTACTCTTAGTCAAAGTGGGTTTCGGAACCCTGCAAGTGTTGGTGGTGGACAACAATTGACATTTTTAAGTATAGAGGTATCTACCTACTTTTTTATGTTTGTTATTTTTGCAAAACTAGATGTAGTTTTCTTGTATGTTATCTCAAACCTAAATTCCCAATAATCCTAGTTCATTTGTATGATTAAGAATAATTCTTTCCCACTTTTGTTGCTTTCTAGAACCAGATAATTAGAATTTTATTTATGCTTGTCATTACTTTTAGAACAAATGATCTATCTATAAATTATCTCTTACAAATGATGGTTAATAGGTTCAAGCAAAATCTAGTAGAGATCTCAGATCTGATCCTCGATTTGATGCCATCAATGTCATAGCTCTTGCTATTCAAAATGATACAGATTCTATTCCTGAAGTTTATGTGCTTTTGCGTAGTAAAACTGAAGGTTTTAAGAGTTATGGTTGCTGATATCACATCCAGATTTCATGTAAGTTTTCTTGCCACTGCATCTTTTGTGTTGAGTGTGACGATGTGTTTATTTTTTTGTAATTTGGGCAATTGTTGATGTGTCTGCAGGTAAAAAATCAAGTCATATCTTCAATGGTTCATTTTGTTTTGGAAATGTGAATGTAAGAGAATGGAATATTAAACCATTTGGCTAAAATTCATTTGTAGGCCATGAACTTTCACCAGTGCCAAAGAACTCTAGTTGAACTGGCACTTCCTTCTCCCATAAGAATGGGTGAAGGGTAAGATCGTGGGTTTATAAGTTACAGCTCTTATCTGCTCCAAATCCACACCAAACCAGAATTGATTATTACTATCTCTTAAAACATTGCATACTTTGTGGTGAGTTGGTCCAGGCATCAGCCCATTTATGCAAGTAATGTTTGCAAAAAGGAACTGCTGTTGCGACTGCTGTGATTGAAAGAACTTTAAAATTGGAGATGCAATACCTTGCTGCTGTATGTCGACATTGTGGAGGGTGTTGGGTCAAAGTGGTGTCAACTGCTCTTGACTAGCATGCTCAGTGTTTTATGAGAGGTGGAAAGTTCAGAAAGAACTATAAAGTCTTTCTTCTGTTGTTTCCGATGAAGGTTTCTACCCAAAATGTATGGTTGAGTGGTTTTGAGCACTAGTCACTCCAACATGTTGCACTTCAGACAGTAAAATAGAAAGATTTGCCCTCTTCCATATTCTCCAATCTGCTTATATCTCTTTTGTTTAACTGGGTTTACTCTTGTAAATTGTATTTTATGTGCTTTTAGGTAATTAGTCATATGTTGTTGTATAGCAATAAAGAAGTCTGAACTCTGAAGCCCAATGTAATCCTCTGTTTTGCTGTAACGTTTATACAAGGCTCATCCAAAAAATTGATTATGAACTGATATCAAAAAGTAATTTTTTTGATAGTTTGATGCCATTTTGAGATGACCAATATCGAAATGTATATATTGTGTTACTTTGTAAGAGTCTACCACATGCTTGACTTCTTTTTTCTCTTACAAGTTACAACAAGTGGCACAAGTGGATTTTGATCCAAATTCTTTCTATGGAATGAAAGTCTTGGACAATATCATTAAACCACAAGATTCTTAACGCGTGACTTTTTGTTAATCTAAGTGGTGAAACAAGTATTCCTGAGGCCCTATAGCTTCAGTTTGTCAGGTATGGCTATGGAAATTGTTTAAACTTTCCTTATCATACCTCTCTTTTGTTAATGCAAGTTTCTCTCTCCCTCTTACTGAAACCAGCCTAGCCTCATTAGTGTCGACCCAAGCGAAAATTCCTACCTCTCTAATAAGTTTTTCTTTTTTTTTTCCTAGATCCCGACCCCCATTTGGCGAAGTGTTGTGTGTGATCTCCATCTCTTTTCCGTTTCGAGATATGAGTTGTGTGTGTGTGGGAACATGTGTACGTGTGTGCGTGTGAGCACAAATTTGGAGTCGCCACCAACCATGGGAAATTTAAGGTGTGATTGGGCACCTATGTCTAATAGATTTTATCTTATTTAGACATTTAAAATAAAATAGTCTTGAACCAGAGATGGGTTCGGGGGTTTGCTTATGCGTGGGGAAGGTGTTAGGCACCCCACGACATCCGTTTAAGAAAACGGTTACCTCCTTCTAGTGTTCCCTTTTATTTGCTAAGCCTAGGTTTGTTGGTTTTAGTTATGAACAAATGTCCCAAATTTGGTCGAACAATATACCAAGAATGGCAAATGCAATTTGACCTCATTTGGTTTTGATTAGACTCTTTATTTCACCATCCCTTTATCTTTGTATCTTTTAAATTTTCGGGCATTTCGGTGGTAGGATATACTTGAAATCCTAACACCTAGTGCCGGGACAAACAATTAATGTTTTTGGTGCCATATTCGGGATCTCTTTACCCTTGATTTCCAAGAGTAAAGCGGTCCGTCAAATGGCGGGGTTTTGGATGATTAATTCACACTTTGGGGAATTTTAGACCATGATCCTATGGGAGTTAGAACGTGTAGAATCCCTTACACGAAAGCACGTACCAGCCACGCCCCCGTGTAAAGGACTCATACCATGGTGTCTCAAAAGCCAGGGCGAGCCGTTGCCCTTGGGTTGCACCAACTTCGTTTCTAACGCCCACATTACTATGTTTACTCTTTTTAAAGTTTTCATGGCAAAGTATGTTTTAATCACATTTATATATCAAAGCGATAAACACTCAAACAAGTAATCATGGCATATTTGCGACACCTAAATTACAAGAAAGAGTACGAAAGCGAGTAAAATATTCAAACAAGTAATCATGGCATGGTTGCAGCACATAAATTACTAGAATGACAAGTGCGGAATGATCATGGCATACTCACAGCACATTAATCATAAATATGAAATGACGTAAATACAACACTTAATCGAAATGGCAAAGTGTAATTTATGAGAATTTTTAAGGAAAGGGTCAAGACCTCGTGGGGTCGGGATTCGATGCTATTTGAAAGGCTTACTCGAATCTCGACAACACCTTAGGATTTACATGAGTAAAGCAATTAGAAAGTCAATGCCTTTCGGGCTTACACGAAGGAATAGTGCTATTTGAAAGACTTATCTATCCTTCGAAGCCAGATAGGACTTAAATAAAAAAATCATTTTAAAAAGGGGGTTTCAACGCCTCTCGAGCTTACATGAGGGTTTAGTACTATTTGAAAGATTTACCTAAACCCACGAGGCCGTATAGGACTTAAATGAATGAGAAAATCGTTTTGAAAAAGGGGGTTTCAATGCCTCTCGGGCTTACACGAGGGTTTAGTACTATTTGAAAGATTTACCTAAATCCGCGAGGCCGAATAGGACTTAAATGATGAAAAATCATTTTTGAAAATACGTTGGTGATTTTGCGGGTCCAACGCCTCATGGATTTACATGGGGTTTAGTGCTATTTGAAAGACTTATCTAAAACCTCCAAGACCGTTCGGTGTTTTCATACCCAAATCAAAATAGAAAAGGGAATGGGTAAACAATATTTACAACGTAGTAAATAATGAAATAGCGGCAATAAATAAATTTAAAGCATAACGGGAAGCAATAAATGAATTTAAAGCGGTAATAAATCTTAAAACAAAGGATTTTCGTGGGTCCAATGCCTTATGAAATTACGTGATGGTTAATGCCTCATTGAGGTCCCACGTAATCCATTACGACCAATCGGGATTATCACGCCCATTTTACAAAAGGGGAAAAATGGGGGATATTCACAATATAATATTCACAACGTAGTAAAGCGGTAAATGATGGTATTTAAACATGGGGATGCGTTTTTCGGCTCAAATACCTCGTGGGCTAACATGGTTGTTACAGCCTCATGGAGGGCTTATGTAATCCGCCAAAGCCACTCGGAATTGTTGTACCCATTTTACAAAGGGGAAAAATGGGGGATATTCACAATATAATATTCACAACGTAGTAAATGTAAATAAAGGCAATAAATGTATTGAAAGTATTGCGGAAAGCGATAAATAAATTTAAAGCAATAATGGAAAGCAATAAATGAATCTTAAAGCATAAAGCAATAGATAAACTTAAAGCAAATAAATAAAGCAATAAATGAACTTAATGAACATAAATAAAGCAATAAATGAACTTGAAGAACATAAATGAACTAAAATGAACATAAATATAACATAAATGAACTAATAAACATAAACAAAAGTGGATCCTTGTGAATCCCTTCCCATTTTAGGGATCATCACTAGTCACCTCCATTTAAAAAGATAAAAAAAAAGAGAGAAGAGAAGAGAGAGAAAGAGCTTAGAGAGAGAGAGTACCTAGAGAGAAGTCTCTTACTCTAAAACTACCCAAAAACCCCTCCTAAGGACCCCTAAGACCCTTATTTCTGCCTATTCTAACGCTCAAGGAGCCTAGAGCCCGAGCAAACTTGTGCTGGAAGTAGGGGGAGTGTGGGTTTATTTATAGCCGGGGTTGCGCGCCTCACGCGGGATCATGCCGCATGGCATGTGATAATCCCGCGCGAGTCGTACCCCTACCACGTGGCGATCTTATCTGCCACGCAGCCCCCTTTTCCGAATCCTCCTCGATTTTCGTGCGCGTATCCTTTTCTGATCCGATTTTCGAAGGCAGTTTTGGGGGTCTTCCGTTGCTCAAAATGTATCATGTAGTATATCGTCAGAAATCTCTCGACGTCTACTTTCCAACAGTATAAAGTTCACACAAATCGGAGTTCGGACGAGAGAGTTATGGCTCTCGGAAGTCGGGGTGTCGGAGCTGTTTTTGTATGTTTTTCCGGTGCAGATTCCGGCCAAACGGGGAAAGCCACCGGCGAACCGAGAGTTCCACGAAGTAGCTGGAGTTTCCATCTTTCTAACGCACCCGGGCTTGCGGATCAACTCGTTGTGAGTGAGGAAGACTCTGCGCGCGAAGGTGGTTGTCCGGGAGGAAAAACACATCTAACCTTCAGCGCATCTTTTCTTATTTCTTGTCCCAGTTCGCGCACACTGTTGACCTAGTTCCCAACGCTTCTTGGTACCGTCGGAAATCTTGCATTACCCTCTTTCTTACGGTACTGGACTCACGGGGAATCGAGCTTGGGTTCGCGAGATATGGTTCCGTGAACCGGGGCCGCCGGAGTGTTTTTGGTCCGTCGGAGGGCGATTTTCCGGTCGAGATTCCAGCTAGACCGGGGAAAATCTTGACTATCCGAGAGTTCCACGCCATGTCTAAACATGTCCTCTTTCCAACGTGCCCGAACTTGCAGATCAACTTGTTGTGAGTCAGGAAGACTCTGCGCGCAAGCGTGGCAACGTCGGGGGAGAAGTTCTAGAATTTTCAGCATAGCCTTATTTCGTCGGCCTGTTTTTGTGTGCGTGGTAGACGTAGCTCCCGATGTCGGATTTCGGCGATCTTGATGTCGTCGGAAAGCTTGTGCTACCTACTTTATAAAAGTATAGGCCTCGCACAGAGGCGAACTTGGGTTCGCAAGATATGATCTTGTGAACAGAGGCTGTTGGAATGTTCCTTATGCCAAGGGATCGTTTTCTGATCGAGATTCCGGCTTGACCGGAGGAGCTCTTGACGATCCGGGAGTTGCACGTCGTAGTTGAAGCGACCCTCTTACTTAAAGGTTTCAACTTGCGGACCAAGTTGCCGTCGATTGGAAAGAATCCGCGCGCAAACGCTGCATCCCAGATAGGCTGTTTTGCCAACAACACTTAGTAAAATTTGACTAAGTGTTAGACCGATTTTCACGGTTTTGCTCATAACTTCTTCGTTTCTTGTCCGTTTTCGACCCATAAAGTACAGAGTCGAAGCTCTCAATGTGATCCACATAATGGTAAAAGTGATGGTCCGCTCAATCTAGCTTTTGGTCTGGTCAACGGTCCGGTCAAACCTCGGTCAAACTTGGTCAACCTTGGTCAAACTTGGTCAAAGCTCTCCGAACTCTGGGAAATGTATCCCGGACCACATTTTGAGGGCTTTTAGGTATAGTGGACCCCAGTCGGGTCAGAAACGGCTTGGTCGGACCTCAGTCAAACTTGGTCAACCCCGGTCGAACTTGGTCAAAGTTGGTCAAACCTCCTCAAACTCTGGGAAATGTGCTTCAAATTCCATTTTAAGGTTATTTGATGTGGCGAGCCCTGTCGGGTCCGATCGGCTCAGTCAAACCCCAGTCAAACCTGGTCAAATTCGGTCAACCCCGGTCGAACTTGGTCAAAGTTGGTCAAACCTCCTCAAGCTCCGGGAAATGTGCTTCGGGCCTCGTCTTGAGGTCATTCTGATGTGGAGGGTCCGTGTCGAGTCAGACTGGACTGGTCCGGGCTGTCTCGTTTTGTGTGCCAACACCCGAGAAAATCCCGGGGGTAAAAATGGGTTATAACAATTAGTAGTTTAGTACCCAAGCGAAAATTCTTTGCTCCACCACTTGGTCCCTAGATGAAATCCTAATTTTGTCCTTACCGTGAAGGATGGGCTGGTGGGTCAATCAATTCCTGATAGCTATCACAATTGCATGAAATCCTAATTGTCATAACAGATGGTATAGTGAGACTTACAATTTCAGTTCACACTTTGCAAATAATACAATTATTTAATAAAATAAATATATAATGATATTTTTAATATGATATTTATTTTATATTAGGGGTAATGTTATCTTTTTATAAGAATCTTATTTACATTTTGTGAAATTATGAGGTAATATAGAAAATTATATCTCTGCTTAAAGTTTATATATTTTGAGATAATGATTATATTTCAGTCAATAACCTACACGGAGAAAAAAACAAATGTCGTCATTATCATCCTATTTGTTGGGTTTGAATATTGTGCATGGCCAAGACTCATATAGTTTAAGAGGTTGACATCTATTGTTACTAGTCGTGGGAGCTGCGCGATGCATGGATTTTTTTCATATGGAAAAAGCAATAGTCTAACTTAATAATTCTTCCTCATTTTTAGATATTTACAAAATGTTATTTGTGTCTTTAATATATTTGTTAAAGTGACTATTCATATATGATTATGTTTTATTGAAATCGTTTAATTTTGATTTCTCAACTGCTTAAGTGGATATCTTTAATGGATTATTTTAATATTTTAAATGAAAGAGTGGATAAAATTTTTTGTGCATACATATATATATATATTATTTTTACGTAGATATTAAAAATTACAACTCCAATAAAAAAGCAATGGGCTATAAAGAGTGAATTATTCAGACACATTATAAAGCATTCTAATTCAAGACATAACATAAGGTTACATTAAATCCTACCATAATTTATTTGCTAATTTATAAATTTCCAAGTCGATTGAACACATCTTGCATTTGACATATAATTCATCATTTCCATAAGGGTATGGAAAATCACGGTCCCAATGACCAACTCCCTCCTTATTGCATTCTTGTTTGTTGGATAGACGGAATTTTTTTGTTCCTAAAGTAGTATGACGAAGGATCCTTCGACAATTTTGTAGTAGATGCTTTCCATTTGGTTGATTAAGTTTTGATAAGACACATTACACGATATAGAGTACAATTTGTTTGTAGGCGGGTTGGTTTACTATTTGATTTAGATGGGACCTCTGTATATATCAATCTTCAAGACATTGTCAAATGCCATAGTGGCTACTATTGGCATCATAATCCTTGGTAATGTTATCTATCTTGGGAGGTATAGATTTATCTCTCTCCAATTGGGATCACATTCTAAAGATTAAAGGGACTTTTTTCGTATCTCTCGAAACAAAACCTAAAATGACCTTAATTTCAAAAAAAAAATCAATTAGCAATAGGCAGTTTAATTTAAAATTTAAGTTTCAGTATAAATTTATATGAATTTGTGAATGAAGGCGTGGATTCGAAATATTAATTTCAAAGATATAGGGAGAGAGCATTAACCTCTTTTCTGTTCTTGGGTTGTTAGTAGAAGAAGGAAGTAATTCAATCAGAGGAGAAGTGAGTGGGAAATGAAAAAGAAGGGTTGAAGAGGGAGTAAATGGCTTAGGAGGGAAATTTAAAGGGAATAAATAGTGAATGACAATATAATAAGTTATGAATGACATATAATAAGTTATGAATAAGTGAATGGCAATATAATAAGTTATGAATGCAATGAAATATAAAAAATAAAAATAAAAAGGAACGAAAACCACAATATTGCAGTAGGGAGTTTCTCTGCTTTGTTTAAAGAAGGAACGAAGAACAGAATGTTGTGAGGAAGTGTACAAAACAGCAAATTTAATTGGAATAAATATTGAATGGCCATTTTAAAACTATAAATGGAGTGATATCTAATAAGTTATAAATAGATGTAATGCTAATTTCATTAAACGACAAAAAATAAAAACATGAATTATTTTGTTCCATGTACTACACAAATACAAAAGTTGTTTAACTCAATAAAAATAACATAAATTAAAAGTAGGAGTCAGATAAAAGTAATACAATTCAGATTTAATAATAGTAATACTACATAAACATTTCAGAATTCTAGCAAATTGACAAATAAAAGGTGGTATGCTATTTTGAAAAATAAAAAAAAAGACTATGAAACTTTATGAAATAAGGTTACTGTACAAAACATTTTATCAGGACATGTTGTTTTCAACTTACATCTATTAACAGTATCTTCATAAGACGACGCTCCATCAAAAGAATCAAATCCTCTCTTTTTTTGGTCGAAAAACATTTTCTGTCTCAAATGTGCATAATAAGAAGACTGCATCCTACCTACAAAAAATCAATTAGAAAAGATCACGATAAAAAGAAAAATAAACACCTATATTGTACATGTCTTTCGTATAACTATATAAATTTTCTTTTTTATCTTAGCCTAAGTCATTTTAGTTATCATTAGTGGCACATTTTGAAATTGGCCCAAAACAATATGCATTACAGAAAAGCAATGCTAGTATTATTTTTGCCTCGTAAATTATTAAAGTCATCAGTTTTGATTGGAAAAACATGGCAGGCTTTGACTATTGTCTTTTTGGCAAAAAATAGAAAATTCACAGTTTTCAAAGCTGTTAACAATATAGAATGGAAAGTTAATAGGAAATTCATAAATTAGGAGAAAATTTTAAAGGGAATAAATAGTGAATGGCAATTTAAGTAAAAAAGGAATGACATAATAATTTATGAATGCAACGAAATATAAAAAGAAGGAAAGAAGATCACAATATTGCAATAGGGAGAAATAAATGTATGCATTAAGGGCTGGAATTAAATATCAAATATGTTTCTATGATTAATTTTAACAATTTATCTTTAAGTTTTAAAAAAATAAAAAATGAAGATGCAAATGTATTGAATGGCTATATAAAGGGAATAAATGTATGCATTAAAGGTTTGACCTAAAATAATAGGCAATATTTCAAAATATTATAATGGTATACATATACATTTTTTATTGAAGTAAAGCTACCGTAAAATGGCTAAAGTATCAATTTTTTAATTACAAAATTTTTTACTTCCTAAAAAATTGTCAAAACTGTTTGTATTATAATGAGTAATCTTTTGGCTATTCACCCGGGTGAATTTCTGACTATTCCCTCGGGTGTATGTAATCATGTTCTGGGAATTATAATTTCAATTTTTCTTTTACAACGAGGAGGGTGCTCAAAGTTTTTCAAATATTTGACTATTCACTCGGGTGAATTTCTGACTATTCCCTTGTGTGTGTAGTACCCTTGATCTACATACACAAGATATTATAATGAGTAATCTTTTGGGGGTGGCCCCAAGATACTTACTAGAGGTTTCGAGCCTAGAACCTAATGGATCTCATGAGGCCTTAAGAACCACTAGGTCAATCCCTTAAAACATGATCATCTCAATTTCAAGTGTAATGAAAAGAGTCCATTTGACGGTTCAGGTTTTATCTCAAGGATCTAATAGTTTACAGACTCTCACGCCATTTAAATGACATGGCAGTGTGTAAAGTGTTAGATCCTGAAAATAAAATCTGAATCGTAAAATAGACTCTCTTCATGAGGTTTTAAGAACCACTAGCCAACCCCTTAGAACAGGTTCCTCTCAATTTCAAGTGTAATGAAGAGAGTCCATGTTACGATTTAGTTTTTATTTCTGAGATCTAGTAGTTTACAAACTCTCACGTTATGGCGGTTTGTAAAGTGTTAAATCCAAAAAATAAAATATGAATAGTAAAATAGATTCTTTTCATTCCACTTTTAAGGCTATATATATATCAGGTGCAAATTACTTCATTAATTAACTCCTCCCATTAGTAAGCTTTGGTTTAATTAAAATCAAGTTTATTTAATTTAAATTTTAAAATATATTAACAGTTTGTATTAGCCATTTCGTCAAAGATGTTTTAAATTTTTTACTTCCTAAAATAATTATTTTTGTACATATTAAAATCATTACTATCATTAGAATTGTTCTTCTTCTTCTTATCATTATTATTATTATCATTATAATTTACTTTTAGTAACTGAGATGTCAAATATTGTAAGCGTTTTATAATTTACCCAGAACTTTGATCGATCACTATTTTAATGAAGCAAACATACGATCGGTCATAATTTTCCAACATCGATCAATCCCGATTTTCATTACCAAATATACGATCAATCATGTTAACATCTATTCAGAAACAATGACCGATCACTTTTTTAATGAAGCGAGAACACGATCGGTCACAAACAACGATCGATCGAAATTTTCATTATCAAATATACGATCGATCACCTTAGTCTTTGAATCAAATGCACATTTACCCAAAAATAACAATCGATCACTATTTTAATGAAGCAAAAATACGATCGGTCACAATTTTTCCATAGGCAATAATGGTGATAAAACAAGTAATTGGTCTCATTAGGTCTCATTTCTTGTAAAATGGAATCAAATTTTGGAAGGCTATGACGACTTGAGTGATTGTTAGTAACTTATTTATAGATTTTGGGACTTGGGTGATAAGAATTGTAATTATGTCACAGTAATTGACACATCAGCTTTTCAGCTCTCACAATTTTACATGTCATTTTATTTTAACCCTTACTTAAATCTATTTTCTTAACCCGACTCACTTCTTTCTCTCACACAGACACGATTACTATTTACTCTGTTTTAAATCATATGACATTTTACTCAACCAAAAATAAATAAAAATCATATGGTATATCTTTTACCGAAACAAAAATAAAAAATCATATGATAAGTAATTTAGTTATTATTATGGTGTTTAACTAAAACTCTACTATTTATATATATTAATCAACTTTTGTCTAATTTTATCTATTAATGCCACCATTGATACTAGAATATAACTAAAACTCTATTTTTTAATATCTATTATTTGTGCGACCATCATTGATACTAGAGTATAACTAAAATTCTATTTTTTTAAAATCTATTAATCCACTTTTAGGTGTAATTTGATATTTTAATGTGACTAGACTTTAAATAAAACTCTACTATCTATCAATCCACCTTTTGTTTGCTAAATGGAAAACGGAAAACTGATTTAAAAAAAAATAAATAATAATTATGGCCTATCAAGAAATATTATTAAGACTATAACTCTGTTTATAGACTTGACCTATCAAAATATAATAGGAAGACTGTAATAAATAAATAACGTAGCAAAATCTATAGAGATATTCATTCGAATTCCAAAATTCTTTTTTTGAGTGATTTTTAGTTTATATATATAATATCATATTAGTAGTTTTTCTGTGCATCGCACGAGTTTGCGACTAGTTTCTTGTAAAATCAAATCAAATTTTGGCAGGCTATGACGGCTTGAGTGATTGTTAGTAACTTATTTATAGATTTTGGGACTTGGGTGATAAGAATTGTAATTATGTCTCAGTAATTGATACTACTCTCACGTCTTGTAACACATGTGTTCAAAAGTGCAATATTGGTGATAAAAAAAAGAATTTGTCTCATTTCTTGTAAAATAGAATCAAATTTTGGCGGCTATGACAGCTTGGGTTCTTTAGTAGCTTTTGTGTCAATATTAGTACTTGTGGTGATAAAAACTATATATTTGTCTTAGTAATTGTAATTGGTCTATCGTTTTGTAATAATTGTCTCTACAATGGCAATAATTTTAATAAAAAAAAGTAATTGATCTCATTTCCTGTAAAATGGAATCAAATTTTGACGGCTATGACGGCTTGGGTGATTGTCAATAACTTGTTTGTAGATATTAGTATTTGAGTGATAACAATTGTAAAATGTATATCTAAAAATGAAATATAGGTGATAAAAACCGTAATTTGTCTCATTTATTGTAAAATGGAATCAATTTTGGCGGCTATGACGGCTTGGGTCATATTTAGTAATTATTGTGTAAATCCTAGTACTCTTGTGATAAAAAATATATATTTCTCTCAATAATTGTAATTTGTCTATCATTTTGTAATTTTTTTTGTTTATAATTGCAATAATGGTGATAGAAAAAATAATTTGTCTCATTTCTTATAAAATGGAATTAAATTTTGACGGTTATGACAGCTTGGGTGATTGTCAGTAACTTGTTTGTAAATGTTGGTATTTGGGTAATAACAATTGTAAACATGTCTTTGAAACTGTAATCATTCTCAGATCCTGTAAAATATATATCTAAAACTGAAATATATGTGATAAAAACCGCAATTTGTCTCATTTCTTAAAAATGGAATCAATTTTGGTGGTTATAATGGCTTGAGTCATATTTAGTAATTATTGTGTAAATCTTAGTACTCTTAGTGATAAAAAAATATATATTTCTCTCAGGAATTGTAATTTCTCTATCATTTTGTAATTGTTTTGTTTATAATTGCAATAATGGTGTCAAAAAAAGGAATTTGTCTTATTTTTTGTAAAATAGAATCAAATTTTAGTGGTTATGACGGCTGATGTGATATTCAGTATTATTGTGTAAATACTAGTACTTTTATGATAAAAATTGTACATATATGTCATGATCTGTAATTACTTTTACTTTCAGTATTTAAAGTGTTTAATATTATGAATTTGGTGTTAATCCGTATAAATGGTGTCAATTTAGTAAAAATTTGTTGGCGGTGCTTAGTAATTTATGTGTAAAATATAGTAAGAAATTGATAAAATTTGTATATTTGTGTCAATTTGTGTATTAGAAGTGTGTTTTTGTAATACATGTGTTATTTATTGTAATTTATATGTCAATATATGTAAAACCAGTGACCTGAACAACCGGTTACAATTTTTTTCAAAATGACAAAAATACCCTAACTGGAGCCTCCAGTCACGGGATATAAGTATTTTCGGTTTTTTCATTGGAAAGGTTTTCGTTTGGTTTTCCATTGACCAATCTTTGTGTTACCAAGAATTTTTACTGCTTCGGTAAATTTATTTGTGGTATATATTTATTTATTTATTATTGGGTTGATTATTATTCTGTTGCGTTATTCTCCAAGGGGTCTAAACCAATAATCCATAATCTGGATTTTTTTATTCAAAATGTTTAGAGATGAACAGTCAAATACAAGAAATTGTCAAATTTAGAGTGAAGTGCAAATTATTGTTAATGGTCAATTAAATTTAGAGATATAAAGAATCGATATTCTAAAAAATTGAATTCTAATTATTTTCAATTTTTTTGAGATCCAAAAGCGAATCCAGATCTTCAAGATCTAGATTCTATTTTTCATTTTTTGTCCAAAAGTGAATCCGGATCTTGAAGATCCCGATTCCACTTTTAATTTTTTTTCTCCATCATACATATCCGGATGTGTTATTTTGTCTTAATTGTCTCAATAAAACTGTAAGAGAGAGAATGAGATGGGGAAAAAATGGAATCTGGGTTCACTTTTGGGCCTAAATTTATTCTCTAGCTAAATTGTTTCATTATAAACCCGTCATAAATAATAATTTATCAATCGTTTAGAAAAAAATAACAATAATAATACTTTATCAATCCAATCATCATATTTAAAGTACCCTTTGACATAAAATGCAGAAGGAGCTGGACAAACGGAGCAACATTGCCAAAAGAATTCCTTTAGGCATTTGTTGCCATTAGCACATCACAAATTGAAAGAACTTGAATATGTAGATGCATTTTACCCTTCTTGAATATGTAGTCTCATACTTGCAAATGTACTTAAATCCACATTGAATAAGTTAGTGTAAACGTCATTTAATTTCTAATTTATTGTACTTATTCAATACTCTTGAAGTATAGGGATGTGATACTCTCTCCTTTCGCATAAGTAAAATACAAGAAATTTTTTCTAACCAGCTGTGCATAAGAAATATCTCTATCCGTATTGATTCACAAAATGAAAAGATATTATGTATAAACATTTTCCCTTTGAACAAACCTAGTGATAGCCCCGGAATCAGTAACAATTATATAACGAAAGTTGCTGTAATTTCTTTTCTTCAATTTGGAACTACATAGGGAAAAATTTAGCATGCTTGGTAATTCTATAAAGAATGGAACCAAACACCAGAAAAGAAATCATTTTCCCTGAAATCATTTACATTTAAAAACATTTTACGTTGGAAAATATTTTACAACGAAACAAACAGAACCTTAACCTCCACCCCATTTTTATGGGGGAAGTGTTATTCAAGCCAATGTCGATCCTTGGAAAAAATGATATCGTACATTTCTTCAATAATTGGAAATTAATTAAACCCTGTGATAATCACTAATGGCTTTTCTAAAGTTATGAATGATAAACCTTGATGGATAGCTCAATTGGTCCGGCCTTAGGTGTGCTCCCCAATGGTTACTAGTTCGAGTCTCCTCAGGGCCACCTATCCAAGGTAAAGCCTTGCGTCTATCGTGGTACGTACTAATAGGGTGTTGCGTGTACTCCTGGGATTAGTCGAGGTGCGTGTATCTACAGAACGCTGGTCCAACCACCAAGATTATCAAAAAAAAAAAGTTATGAATGATAACAAAAAATTGTCAAATCAAGCCAACAATTTGGATGCAAATGGAGGTGAATAATGAACAGTAAGTAACTATTTTCACTGTGACTATAGCACCTTGTCTAATTCATAGTAAAATCGTCATTTTGTCTCAAGCTGTCATTGTTGCTCGCATCGATCAGAGCCATGTGAATTTAAATATTCTTAGAGTATACTGCATAAGATGTTGGCAATGAGTATGTGAGTTTAGCACATTATGCCCATGCCTCACAATGAGCTCTAATTGTAATTGTTAAAGTCTAATGGGTCTAACTCAATCTCAAAAGATGCCTTGAAAGATGAGGGATGCCCATGGCTTATAAATTGCACAACCCAAGAATACTTGGTCAATGTGGAACTAGACTCTCACTTTAATAGTAATTAATTCTAACAGCATATATTTTTCCCTTAAAACAAGGTAGACCAAACTTTTTATCTTTTAGGCAGTGTTATTCACGTTGGTTTTAATATTATCTTTCAACACTCATGACCAAACCTTATTCACGTTGGTTCTAACATAATCTTTTAGGCAGTGTTATTTACGTTGGTTTTAATATTATCTTTCAACACTCATGACTAAAACTAGTTACTTTAATTTGGACAGAGTGTTAATTAACGCTATGTTTATTCTAACATTATCATAACATGATTTATATTTTCTTATTTTACACTTTTTTTCAATAAGCCCGTGTATCACACGGTGATCAAGCAGGGTGAACCTTTTTTGTTAAAAGTTTATCTGTTGAATGTTGTATAAAATATAGCAAGTCATTGAGCTAAAAAAACTATTAAAAAAATAAAAATAAAAATAAAAGTTGATACCAAACAGAGTAGAGTTCCTCCAAAAAAAATAAATTATATTAGTAGAAAACCAATATGAGATGTGGCTTTGACATGAAACCATGGGCATTGGAATGCCACTGTAAGAACTTTTTTTGGTTTATGTATAGTATTTTAATTTAAAATCATAGCCTAAGTCCAAGCAGCTAACAAGTAACAATTAGGGCAAAAGTCTGTATCATTTCATGTTTTTAGAAAGTAATAAGTGACATTCTTAGCTGCCACTGCGTGGCTGTGCTATATATAACCCGTGCTTTCTCTGTATTGTTATTTTCTGCTGACAACTCGTCTGATAGACTCATTTTTGGTCCAAATAAAGGGCATTTAGAATTTAGTACTGATCAACACATTAAAACAATATTATTAAATTAGGAGTGATTTTAAGATATATGAGAGAGGAAAAAATAACCTATATTGCTAGCAAAATCTATCAAGACCAAACGTTAGGGATGTAAATAAAATTTTGGGAAAATTACATTTTAAACCATATAGTTTAGGGGGTGTTAACAAATTAAATCCTATAGTTTACGAAGTAGCAAATTAAATCCCGAAGTTTCACAAAGTAACAAATTAAACCTTGAGGTTTAAAAAGTAATAAATTAAATCTTAAAGTTTTAAAAAGTAACAACTTAAACCTCAATCCATATAAGTAAAATAAGAGTTTAATTTGTTACTTTTAGAAACATCAAGGTTTAATTTGTTACTTTTTGAAACTTTTGGGTTTAATTTGTTACTTTTGAAACTATAGGGTTTAATTTGTTACACTCCTTAAACTGTAAGGTTTAAAATGTAATTTTCCCTAAAATTTTAGGGGACAAAATCAAAATTACCCAAACTTTAAGGGTGTAAATTGCATTTTAGTTCATAAATGAGTCATAACAGAATGAGTTATCTTATGACATAAATTACTATAGCCTATAGGTACCTCAAATTTTTACTACAATTCGATTAGAAATGGTGGTACAAAAAAATGGACCTACTATCTCTCACAAGCATTGTAGCACCTTAACGTCATTACAAATTCTACATTGTCTCAAGTTTCTATGATTTTGGACCATTGGAACTAAACCTATGTTGCAAATACAACAATATTCTTTTTGATTAGGTTGTAAATTTGTAATTATCTGCTGACAAGAATCAGAGCTGGCTCTTTCTTAAGACGATCAACTAAGGCCCTCTAATGAAAAAAAAAAAAAAAAAAAAGAAAAAAAAGGGCCCCTTAAAATATAATGCCCCTCTTTTGGCCAACAAAATGCACCAATTAGGCTATCAGAAGAATCTCCTAAAGATATATAAAGGAGTTTTCATTGGAAGTTTGGATAAGGCCAAAAGGGATGATGAAAATTGATAGAGGAAGAACTTACCAAGAAAATTAAGCAAAGGTTACATTACATCCTCAAAACTTTTGTCAAGAGGACTTTGTAGAAATTAAAGCTAGTCAATACGATTTTATAGTCAATATATTGTATGTCAGGATTAAGGCACTGAAAATTGTTGATCGAAAAATTGACTCATTTTTCTATGATTGATGACTCAAAATAGTCTTATTTTATTTTATGTAGTGTCGTTCACGTTACTTCTAATATTATATTTTCTACACTCACTATTCAAATCCTTTTAAATGAAATGATGAGATTGGGGAAAGATAAGTAAGTACTAAAATGGTCTGTTTGAGAGATATTTGTCCCTCAACAACCAAGAAAATGTCACCGCATTGTCTCGAGAATCATGATTGCCCATTAAACCTAAAACTATGTCATTATAACCATTCAATACGTCCTTTCATAGAAATATGAGAATGTCCTTCTCTTGTAATTATTTTCCAACAAGGATGAAATTGGTACATGAATTTAGCAATTTAAATGCTTTTTTTTACACTTCAAGTGAAATAATCTTGGTCCATTAAAGGAAAAGGAGTTTAAAGAAAACCAAGTGAGAGAATGAAGATTGATTGGGGAGAACCAAGAAAATTAAGCAAAAAAGCAAGTTATTAGGAATATATATAAAGAAAACAAAGAATTCTGATACCCATGTAATAAAATAAAAAATATCCAATTTGATTCAGACCTGTAAAAATAAAATAAGAATAAGATAAAATATCCAATTACGTTAGGCCTTTCAACTTGACTCCCATTATCTGTGCTCCTTCCTGTGTATAAATATCCTCTCATATCATAACTTCTTTATCAGCTCATACCATACCTCCCACTTAATTTTCCATCAACTTCTTCTGCTGTTTAGATGTTCAGCATGAGGAAAATGAATCCATTTCTTTCGTTATTCCTTGCCTCTTGTTTTTTCTTCATTTCACATTCTCAAACTACTTCTAATACTTCCTCTCAGCATCACTGTCTCCCTAATCAGAAGCCATACTTTGCTGCAACTAAGGCAAGAGTTTGTTCAAAAGAGATTATTGTATTCTGATTACTGGAGATACGATTACTATAATGGTTCTTATCCAAAGATGAAGTCTTGGAAGGCAGATAGTGATTGTTGTTCCTGGGATGGGGTCACATGCGATCCAGAGAATGGTCACGTGGTTGGCTTAAACCTAACCAACAGCTGGCTTAATGGGCGTCTAAACTCTAACAGCACCCTCTTCAGCTTACGTCACCTTCACAAACTCAACCTTGCCCTCAACAACTTCTCTTCCTCCACAATCCCATCTCAATTTGGCCACCTTGCAAGGTTGACCCATCTCAACCTCTCTCGTTCCTTCTTATCCGGCCAAATCCCGTCAGAAATTTCATGGCTATCCAATTTGGTTTCACTTGATCTCTCTTACAATTATTTTAAATACTTTGTTGGTGGTCCTGATGATTTTAAAGATTTGAATCTCAGAAGAATTGATCTCGAAGCACTTGTCCAGAACATGACATATTTGAGAGAACTTCATCTAGACGAAGTGAACATTTCATCGTCACTACCTCAATCCCTAGCAAATTTGTCTTCCTTGACATCTCTTTCTCTGTCTTGGGGCAGTTTGCTTGGCGAATTTCCCTCAAATACTTTCGTATTGCCCAAGATACAAGCCATTGATCTGACATATAATGAAGATCTCGCTGGTTTTCTTCCCAAATTTCGATCAGGTAGTTCCCTAAAGCAATTGCATCTTTCCTCAACAAATTTTTCTGGGGAATTACCCAATTCAATTGGCAACCTAAAATCCTTAGAATATTTGGATCTTTCTTGGACAAACTTTTTTGGGAAAATACCAAACTCAATCGGAAACCTTGAGTCCTTGATTTGGTTGGATCTTTCTAGGTCAAACTTTTCTGGGGAATTACCCAATTCAATCGGAAACCTCAGGTCCTTGAATCATTTGGCTCTCATGTCAACAAATTTGTTAGGGGTAATCCCCCATTTTATTTGGAATCTATCTCAGCTTACTTCTCTTTCCCTCCCATCAAACAATTTCCATGGTCAACTTCCATCTACATGGGGAAACCTTGCAAAGCTCACTTCTCTGGATCTTAGCGATAACTTTTTTTATGGAGAAATACCGTCTTCCCTAGGAAATCTATCCCAACTTACTTCTCTTTCCCTCTCATCAAACAATTTCCATGGTCAACTTCCATCCACATGGGGAAACCTTGCAAAGCTCACTTCTGGATCTCAATCTGGATCTTAGCCATATACTTTTTTTCATGGGGAAATAAAGCTCACTTCGTCTTCTCCTTAGGAGAATCTGAAACCTTACTTACAACTAGGAATATCCCTTAAATCTTTGGAACAATAACCTTCAGTTTTGATGGTCAACTTCCATCCACATGGGGAAACCTTGCAAAGCTCAATTCTCTGGATCTTAGCCATAACTTTTTTCATGGGGAAATACCTCCTCCCTAGGAAACCTTACACAACTAGAATATTTAAATCTTTGGAATAACAGTTTTGATGGCAGCTTCCCAATTTCACTAACAAACCTCACTAAGCTCAAAACAATAGATATCTCAGAAAACCATTTGGTAGGCCCAATCCCATTTGAAATAAGTAGATTACCCCATTTGTCCTTCCCTTAACTTGGGCTATAACTCACTCACGGGGCCCATCCCGTCATCTTTGTTTACAATGACTTCATTGTTTGGACTAGATCTCTCTCAAAATCAATTGATTGGCCCTCTCAAATTCCAAAATATCTCTTCATCTCAATTGGTGTACTTGTCTTTGAGCGGAAACAAATTATATGAACCAATTCCAAGGTCAGTTGCTAATTTCACTTACCTTCAATATCTAGATCTTTCTTCAATCAGCGTAAAAGGCATGATGGAGTTAAACATTTTCTTTGAGCTCAAAAAGATTAAATATCTCTATCTTTCAAATAACAATTTGTTCATTTCAAAAGGAAAGATCAATTCCACCCTCCCAAAATTTGAAGCTCTATATTTGTCTTCTTGCAATTTACGTGAATTTCCAGTTTTCTTGAAAGCCCAAAATGAATTGCAATAGTCTTAGACCTTTCCAATAACAAAATTGAAGGAAAAGTACCCAAATGGTTCTGGAATGTTGGAAAAGAGACAATGACAACATTGAATCTGTCTTTTAACATTTTGAGAAGTTTTGAACAATCGTTAACAGTTCTTCCTTGGAAAAATATGATATCTTTAGACTTGCGTTCCAACAAGTTGCAAGGATCACTTCCAATTCCCCCATTGTCTACCCAATATTTTTTTGCGTCAAACAATAATCTGACCGGAAGAATCCCTTCATTGATTTGCAAGGTAAATTCTCTCCAAGTCCTTGATCTGTCTAACAACCACTTGATTGGTCAGATTCCACAATGTTTAGGTAACTTTAGCAGTTCTCTTTCAGTATTGAATATGAGAAGCAACAACTTTCAAGGAATATTGCCTGAAACATTCATAAAAGGAAGCAGTTTGAGGACACTAGATGTGAGTCTCAACCGAATAGAAGGGAAGATTCCACGATCATTGGTAAAGTGTAGACTGTTAGAGGTCCTGAATCTTGGAAATAACATCATGAATGACATTTTCCCCTTTTGGTTGGAGTCTTTGCCAGAGTTAAAAATTCTTATCTTGCGAGCAAATGGATTCCAGGGTCCTATATGGGATTCTCATACCAATTTTGGCTTTTCCAAGTTGCATGTTATCGATCTCTCTCACAACAATTTCTCTGGCAGGTTACCATCAGAGTACTTCAAAACTTGGAATGCAATGCTAATGGTCCATGGAAAAATTAATTCAAAACCAGAGTACATGGCTGATCACTCTGGTTATTATGAAGACTCAATAACTGTGATGAATAAGGGATTAGAAATGGAGTTGGTAAAGATCCTGACCATCTTCATAGCTATTGATCTCTCTAACAACAGATTTTGCGGAGAAATTCCAAATACCATGGGGAATCTCAAGGAATTAATTGTACTCAACTTATCAAGAAACAGTTTCACAGGCCCTATCCCATCATCCTTTGGGAACCTAATTGAGCTCCAATCTTTGGATCTCTCTCAAAATAAGTTCCTAGGAGAAATCCCTCAGCAACTAATAAGTCTCACATTTCTTGCATATTTAAACCTCTCCCAAAACCAACTTATTGGTCCTATTCCACAAGGTGGACAATTTTGGACATTTCAAAGTTCCTCTTTTGAGGGAAACTTGGAATTGTGTGGTTCTCCGTTGTTAATGAAATGTGAAAATAATGAGACACCAATTTCTACCCTGAGCTATGAATCATCATTTGGAGAAGGATTTAATTGGAAAGCGGTAGTGATAGGATATGCTTGCGGATTGGTAATTGGACTTCTTATTGGACATGTTGTGATCTCAAGAAGGGCACATTGGTTTATGAAAACTTTTCGAGTGAAGCTACATAGGTGAAGAAGAATGTGAATTAGCTGGTAAATGCCCTTGTTCCGAATTTATAGTTATTGTAATAATTATATCTTGTGTGCTGTAAGATAAACCTAGTTTTTATTTTCCTAATCTATCATGGCATTTTATTTACTTTACAGAGTTGTTTATTTAAAAGGTATAGTTGTACACTTAAGGTCTATGTTGTAGTTGATTTTTGTCAATAAGCATATAGGATGTGATCCTTCATGGTTCCTACGCATGATTTGGAGTACTTTCAAAAAGAATTTGATCCTTGTTATTACTCTCTGTCTCTCTGTCTCTTTTCTTTTCTTTTCTGTTTTGAATTTTGAGAGATGTATATTAGTTACTACCCTCCTTTCAAAATTTGCAACAAATTGGTTGGTATCTACTATGGCTTTTGCAAGTTAGATTAAGAAAAGTATTGTTTGTAGAAGTTTTTGTCACCCAACTATCTACGTTTCTTAGTCAGGTGCTAAAACAGATCTCTGGATAATATATCTGTTCAGTGTTCGTCATTCAAATGCATCACTTATTTTACTGTTGTAGACATTGCACAAACATCACCTATGTTTGGTTGATCTTTCTTTCTTGCCTCTAAATTTTGATTAAGAATTAGGTGATTTTTATGTACATTCATCTATTTATTTTCATTTTGCTGATATGTGAGTATGCTTGCTTTTTAAAATAGTAATACTTGCTTTTCAGGGTGGCGCAGTTCTAGATAGAAGCTTACAACCCCATAATCAAATATTCCCTTTATGGTAAATACGTCCCTACATTTGAATCATTGAATTGGACTTTGTATTTGGGGGATGTCTAATGATAATGAAATTTTAGTTCCCAAATGAATTAGTGGTTTGTAAGATGCTTACAATATTGTTATTTTATCTTGAGAAATGCTAGCATAGTTACCCACATGTGCACACTTGAGACCCACCAGTTTTGTGCTCCTCACTTGAATTGAGATTCATTTCTTGTGGAATGTTTGAACACGTCAATTCATTTCCATTATATGTGCTTCCCATTTCATTTTATAATATCTAAGATTTTCCTTTTGTCAGATTGTCTATAACTTGTATGGGATGGGCCATATGCATTTATCAAAGATGAAGTTTCGTAATCCACTACTGGAAACTTTCTCACCAAGGAAATCTAATCGTATTGGTATGCAAAACCAGAATATGGATAAGTTGACTTGCATGGCTAATGATTTCCAGGTTATTTTTTCCTATTTTTTCTAATCCAGATGCTCATAATTAATGTTATAATCATTAATGATGTGTGATTTTTTACATTAGGCAGACCCAAATTTTGATGCGTCTTTAAGTTCACCAATTTGGATATCTTCGACAATTCCAGCTGGTTGGATATGGCAATTTCCTAGTGAATTCAAGGCTTCCTCACATCAGGATTTTTGTTGTGTTAAACCTCAAAGTGTTTGTGAACTTGAGGGGGATGCTTCCATAGATGGTTTGTTTAACTTCCCAATGTATATTTGCGTACTATCTTCATAGCTCAATGTTAGAATATTTCCTCATTTGGGTTTTGCAGATATTCTTAATCAGCAGTTAAAAAATTATTCATCCCTCTCATAAACCCATTCAGAAGTGAAAATGGTTCAGTCACTTGTACCAATTTGGAGAGGTTTGTTTTAGTCGCACCCATTTGCTATTTTTTATACATCTGTTGACATTTTATATTGTTTGGTCGCTCATTTGATGTTCTAGGAGGAGTAGGAAAGGACTGGAATGCATGATGTGGCAATGCCTTCTAATCCTAGCAAACCATTTCCAGAAGATGAATTTGAGAACAAACTTATTGAATTGTGTGGTGAAACAGAAAACACTTTAGCTCTAAATCCATTTGAGAAAAATGTAAAGTTACTGCAGTCACCACAAGGTTCAATATGTGAAAAAGAAGATGGTTTAATACCCACTGAAGGGAGGTATACAAGTATTAAACCTTTGTCTATTGATGAAATGCGGCCATCAGCAATTATTGAAACATTAGATCCAAAGGTAATTCATCATGAGTTGGCATGTTTATCCTCCTGGATGTTAGGGCCTTTTCACTCTTAAGCATAATTTTTCTTTTGACCATGTGACCTTATGGGGTCCTTGCCAATTTTATGGTACTAGGCATGGAAGCTGCAACATTGTCTTGATTGCCTTTTGGTTTTTTCTAAGTGTTTCCTTAACCCCCCCTCCCTTCTCTCACTTTTGGACTGACATATATAGAATTTGTAGTGAAATAGTGTACACCACTTTTAGTTTCTTGATGGCATGCAATACCTCAATTTTTTTTTTTTACTTGACTTTTAGTCTAGGAAAAGCTCCATTTGTTCATTGTGTCACTCAAATAGCAAGCCTTATTATTAGTAGGTTGAAAGATGGCATTTTAAATTCTAATGAAAAAAGTTGGTGATGAGACCAGAATAGGAGCTATCATTGGACCTATGGATTTCACAGTAACATGTCCTTCTCAAATGCATACAGGACAATGGGTTTGTAAGCCCAAGACTATAGATTCTGCAGCTTCCATGGTTTTTCTGTAAAACACGAAACCTCCCTGAAAGTTTTAAATGTAAACACTTAACCCCCTTGTGGATATTGTTTTATGTGTAATTTGTTAACTGTGTAATACTTTGTGGTATGGTTCTATGTGAAAATGCAACTCTAAATATGGACACGTGTCATCACATGAGCAACTCACTGTTTAAATTCACATATAAAACAATACTACAGGTGGTTAAGTGTTACATTCAAAACTTCATGGGAATTATGTGTTTTAAAAATAAACTATAGGGTGCTTTTGAAGGACGTGTTTGTTTGTGTAGGATTGTACATCATTTGTTAATTTTCTTCTCTAATTGGACTATTCAATTCTTGAAGGTGGGAAACTGAATGAGGTTCCTGTTAGAAGAATATATGGATCTACACCGACTGGTTAGAAGACTTGCTTGCATATCCATACATAGAGTAAGATTATTCATGTTATGTATATCTGGGCTAGTTCTCATAGATTGTTAACAAAAAACTTAGATTAGTCTATGTTGGCCTTAAGCAATATTCAAAATAGGCATATCAAAGTTTATTTAGTTAAAAAGAGCTTCCTAAATAATTTTGCACTTGTAAGTTGGTTATGTGGAGAAAAACAAATACAAAGGAAATGAATTTTATTCCTATTATATTTTGTTATTTTATTCATTGCTGTTACTTTTCTTGATGTTTTCGCCATCTAAGTACACATCTTGTGTACGGAAGGTATTCTATTTTATTCAATAAATTTTCTTTACTTGTAAAAAAAAAAATTCAAATTCCTCTTTTAATTTTGTTTCTCCTTTCAATTACACACTGGAAAGAATATAAATTCAAAAACTATCTTCTTTTCCATTTACTGGTGGTGAATCAATCACAATGATAACCAAACTTTATTTTTATCACACATTTATAATTCATAACTGAAACAAATGTCGTTGAAATAACAGAGATTGAATGTTATGTAAAGCAATGATTTAAGTGTAAAAAATATTAGTACTCTATCCATATGAAAAGTGTTTGCCAAATTTACTCTTTCTCTCTCTCTCTCTCTCTCTCTCTCTCTCTCTCTCTCTCTCTCTCTTCTCTATATTATATGTGCCATGTGCAGATATATCACTTCAACAACACAAGGAAGGTAGATAACATTTTTGGAATTAAGCATTTGGCAAAAAAAAAGATGTATTGCGCCATCCTGGTGCAAAATTTAGTTTGCTTTGTCCTAAATGTTAAGGTGTGCTGTGGTTTTTTTTGTCTGGTTTTCTTCTCTATCTATGCTTTAGATATGATTCCTATTTTAAATTGCAGAGTTAATCCTTTTTCTTGTTCATTTGCAGAGGTGATGCATACACATAAGCTGTATCTTTTGCTCTTTAGATTGCTTTGAAGGTATGTTTGGTTGAAACAGGTTTTGTTCTATACTCTGTGTTTGATGCTATTTGGTGTTTCTGGAATATGTCCTATGCACTGCTGTCCTGCAAATATCACATAAATTGACTTCAGTTCAAACTTTTACAGCTTAAAGGTAATGTTGGTTCAAAGCGACAACATGTACATGGTTGCAGCCTTGTCCAACAACCTTATTGAGTCTTTCAATTTGTGGCAATCTCTTGCAGGTCAAAAACCAAATTTCTGTGAGGCTTATGAGGTTAAAGTGGCACATACAGATTCTTCCATGTATGGTAAATTGCCTCTTTTGTACACCAGCGACAGCTCGTCACAAGCTAGTAGGTTGAAAGATGGCATTTTTGGTTCTCATGAAAAAAGTTGGTGATGAGGCCAGACTAGGGGCTATCACTGGACCTGTGGATTTCACAGTAACAAGTCCTTCTTAAGTGCATACAGGACCATGAATTTATAAGCCTAAGACTATAGATTCTGCAGCTTCCATGGGCCATTGTGAAATTTACAATGTTAATGAGTTTGGTTTTGGTGTAACTTTCATGGCTACTGAAAGATTTCAACAAATAGGTTCTGTTGCTTCAAGCTGTTTGCAAATGGGTCTGGTTGAATGTGGAGTATTTGGTGCAAATTGTTCCGTGTATGAAAGTGGCCATAAAGATGAACCATCTTTGGTGTGGGTATGATAAATCTTTTGAGAATCTTGCGGGCACTAATGTCACACTGACTCAATGGCTCTGCAAAATAAGAATTGCAGTGGTGAAAAACAGGTAAAGGATATTATTTTATCTGGGCTTGGCAACACTCACGCAAAATTTTAGGAACTAATTGGCATGACCTTTGGATCATTTGTATCAAGAAAACCCCAGAATCCTCAATCGAGAAAGGAGTGCATTTGGTGATGGAAAAATCATGCTCTGATTCCACACAAGATTTGACTTAGATTTCAGGACCAGAAGGGAAATTGAAGCCTACTCCTCTTAGTCAAAGTGGGTTTCGGGACCCTGCAAGTGTTGGTGGTGGACAACAATTGACATTTTTAAAATATAGAGGTACCTGACTACTTTTTTTATGTTTGATATTTTTGCAAAACTAGATGTGCTTTTCTAAATTATTTTTAAAAGATATGTTATCTCAAACCTAAATTCCCATGGGATTACATGCTTAATATTTTCCGGATTTAGTGCTCATTAATATCATTAAGAATAATTTATTTCCCACTTTTGTTGCTTTCTAGAGCCAAATAAATAGAATTTTATTTACGCTTGTCATAACTTTTAGAACAAATGATCTGTCTATAAATTATCTCTTACAATCCTATAATGGGTAATAGGTTCAAGAAGAATCAAGAGAAGATCTCAGATCTGATCCTCGATTTTGATGCCATCAATGTCATAGCTGATAGCTCTTCCCATTCAAAATGATACAGATTCCATTCCAGAAGTTTGTGTGCCACCTTTTTCTTAGTAAAACTGAAGGTTGATAATCACATTATATACTTTGTTGTGAGTTGGTCTAGGCATCTACCCATATATGCAATCAATTTTTGTAAAAGGGAGCTACTGCTACGACTGCTTTGTTTGGAAGAACTTCAAAATTGGAGATAGAGATG
Source organism: Fagus sylvatica (assembly GCA_907173295.1). NCBI lineage: Eukaryota > Viridiplantae > Streptophyta > Magnoliopsida > Fagales > Fagaceae > Fagus > Fagus sylvatica. The sequence goes on from OU015761.1 coordinate 42,496,283, forward strand.
CAACACCTTGATGCTATGTGTCGACATTGTGGAGGCGGTGATTGGATCGTGGAAAGTGGTGTCAAGTGCACTCCACTACATGCTCAGTGTTTTATGAAATGCGGAAAGTTCAAAAAGAACTCCAAAGTCTATCTTCTGTTGCTTCCGATGAAGGTTTCTACCCAAAATGTATGGTTGAGTGGTTTTGAGCACTAGTCATTCGGTGGAATAGATAGGAAGATTTTCTTTGTTCCATATTCTCCAATCCGCTTATATCTCCTTTGTTTAAGTGGATTTACTCTTGTACATTCATTTTTCTTTCTTTAGTTCTATGTTGTAAATTGTCTTTTTTGTGTTTTTATGTAATTAATCATATGTTGTTATATAGCAATAAACAATTCTGAACTCTGGAGCCCAATGTAATCCTCTGTTTTGTTGTAACATTTAAACAAGCTCATCCAAAAAATTGATTATGAACTGATATCGAAATGTCCTTTCTTTGATAATTTGATGCCATTTTGAAAGGACTAATATCAAAATGTAAATATTGTGTTACTTTGTAAAGGTCTAGCATGTGCTTGACTTCTTTTTTCTCTTACAAGTTACAACAAGTGGCATGAGGGGATTCTGGTCCAAATTCTTTCAATGGAAAGAATTGGTTAATACTTAATATCATTAAACCACAAGATTCTTAGTACGCCTAAAAACTACAACAAAGTCACCAATTACTGAATGCAAAATGTGTATAGCTCTTTAATTTGGATTTGATACAAAAATAACTTCCATGAGTTATTATCCATAGGTCCACTATAATCATTTAAAGCATAGTTATTAAACCTAGACCGGACATTAACCCGGTCTAGGAGTCGGGTCATTGGGTCACTGATTCAACCAGTGAGTCACCGATCGAACCGCAGGTTCAAATACAAAATTAAAAAATATATAAAAGTATAAAACTAAGTTTGAGAAATCATAACATAAATAATTAAATTGAAAATAAGTACACCTAAAATAATTAAAATAAATAAATATGTCTTAAAACTCTAGAAACAAAAACACATATCTCAAACTCATAATTTAATAATACTGTTAAAATTACATTATGTTTATAATTTGTAATACTAAAATGAATAATAAAATATTAAATTGCAACATCCAAATAAATTATAAAAATAGAAAAGTAGACCCAAAAGAGTAATTTTGAGTCCTTTATAATTTTTAATTCATTGGTAATTACCAAATAATCCAATTTTGAATAATATAAAAATAGAAAAGTAACCCAAAAGAGTAATTTTCATGAAAATTGCAAACTCAGCCGGGTTACACAGTTTGCACAAAACCCACTCGGTTTTGGTGGGTTAAAAGCATAACTAGTTTAATTAAGAATCCGGACCGGCCTAGGTGCCGGGTTACCGGTCGACCCACCGGTTCGGTTCGGGTTTAATAACACTGATTTAAAGTATTAGTATTTGTGCCACCTTATAAACACTTTCAAGACTTTGTATGTTTCCAATGTGGGACAAGAGCACAAACCTTCAACCTCTACTTCTATATCACCATAATACAAAAAATTTACAGGAGCACACGGCGTAATGTTCCCCCGGTCCGGATTGGCTCTCCCTCACAATATTGAGGTCAATTATATTATTCCCCACTCACTCATACCTCTATTTTGCATCATGTTATGCTATTCATTTTTACAATTTTATTTTACTTCTATTTTGAAGGTGATGGAGCTTGATCTCACATTGGATTCCGTCATCAGATTTTCTCAAGCATGAAATGCATGTTTAGGACCGTTGCATGTTCTTATTAACAATGCCGGAAATTTTTCATGGGAGCTTCGTCTTTTAAATGCAGATATTTTTTTTAATGTAAATATTCTCTTACACCACATACCACTTAGATGTGGATATACATTCACAAAATGTGGACATCAACTTAGTTGGTGTGTAAAGTAGTGTAAAAAAAGGTATGAGACAATCATTGTTTTTATTTTATTTTATTATTATTATAGTGCTATATTAGTTAGTTTGCAATGTAATATGTGACAAGTTAGAGTAAATTACTTTGATCTCAAGCCCTTTGGTCTTCTAAGGTGGCCAGATCGCTTGTAGCAGAAGAATCTATTACAAATTTACAAGTTTATAATCAAAGTAGCTTGTCTTTGTTTCTTCAATTTGGAAAAAAGATAGGGAACATTTTAACTTATTGGAAGTCTTGTATTTGTCAAACCAGATGAACTACAACTCGTTTGACTGAGCTGATATGCTAAGCTACCAGTCGTGCAAGTTTCCTACAATTCGTACTGAGCTGAAGATACGGCTGTCCTACGAGTCGTATCAAGCCGAGTTATGAATCAGATAAAACAAAAATGATGAATGGCTAGTCATTTGTAGCAGAAGAGTTAAACAACAGAAGTTGTAATATTAATTATTGTTATGAGAAGTCTGTTAAATTAGTTAGGTTTTATCATTGGCACCAGGCAGTGTGGAAAACCCTCACATCTTCATAATTGAAGGAAATCAGATGGAGGGATCAATTTTGGCATTTTTTTTTTTTTTTTTTTTTTTTTGATATGATAGAAATTCAATCTAAACTCACACACACGTATATTTTGAAGAGGGATCAACCCACACCCTCATAGGGGGGGTTTTTTGGGATTAAGAAAAAGTGGCATTTTGGCATTTTCAATAGCTCAAGGTTATTAAGAAAAAATAAGAGAGTAGGGGATTTTTTTTTGCAAATGACCCAAACCTCAAGAATTCATTTTGCAATTTGGCCTAAAAAATTGCACATTTGTACTACATTTATATAAATGGCTAAAGCATTATTTTTTAGCTAAAATACTGTTTTTGTCATTAAAGTCTATATGAATTTTATTTTTCGTCCCTAATTATATTGAAACGTTACACTATATGTCCTTCAGTCCATTTCTCTTAATTTTCTATATGTGACTAACAGAATGCTTATATGATACTAATTAATCTAACAAGGACTAAAACATTAAAATCACCAAATATGTCAGTTTTATTTCCTTTCTCACATTTTCATGACAACCAAACACACTTTAAAGAAAAAAGTCAAAACTCACGACAGAACCACCACGACCGCAGACACAATCTTAATCTATATAACATTTTTTTTCGCTCAAACCATTCACTATTCAATTCCTTACACAAAACCAACAATAGGTCCAAACCTCCACCGAAGCTCACACAGACAAAAATGTTCATCTCCCACTCAGTTTCCGTGCCTGCCAACTATAATTCCTCGTTTTTTTTTTCACACCATTTTGTGCCATAAGAATGTTAATGCTTTTTGGGTGAGTATACAATTAAATCTCTGACATTGAAACCAAAATGAAAACTAAACTGTGAACAAATGGTCCAAGATCTTAGATGAAATGGAATAACATACAACACTCAGTAACCGAAAATGGAAGAGAAAGACGTTCATTCATCCAAAAATGAAAAAAAAAATGGAAAAAAGAAAAAACAGAGTTCACTAGAAAAGCGGGGCAATGATGCAGAGAAAATATCAAAAGTAGTATACAGACAGAAAAGCTTGAAAGACGAATTTTGTTTTTTCAGGTTTGTCCGAAATATTATCCCATTTCCTGAGTATGAAACATGAAACAAGATGCTAATTAGAGATGGATTTGAAAAGGAAGATTCAATCCGTTGAATCTTCTTTTATTTATACTTGCCTTTCACTGGAAATTTTTAGAAACATCCCTTTTCCCATGTCTTAATTATTGATCAGTGATATTTAAGCCTGGTTTATTGTTTTTTTCTTTCCAACGTGGGTTTTGTCACTAATGAATAATTATTATCACCTCTTATCTAATTTCTGTCTGGTGTAAAATGTATTCAACACTCTTTGTTTAAAAAAATGGGTGTTAAAGCATATTCAAGATCTGCCATTTGGAAACTCGGAGATTTAATGCACATATTTTAGGATTTAATGCTTACATCTTAGGTTTCGGAACCGGACAAGAATCGACAAGCAAATTTGGATCAATGACACAGCTCGGTTAGAACACGTGGGCTCGGTTAGGAACACGTTTTGCAGAGAGATTAAAAGTGTTAATTCCTTAACTTCTAGTTTTAGTTTAATTACGAATTATTTTCCCTCCAAGTGAGATTGAAAAGGCTAATTAGTGGATTTGAAAAGTAAGATTCCAAGACTGGAAAAGAAACAATTTACACCAAAACTACAATCTAGTACCAAAAAAAAAACATTAAGAAAAACTCGGAGATGCCATGGACCAGGAATCGACAAGCAAATTAAGAGGTTTTGCAGAGAGATTAAAAGTGTGCGCGTGAGAGAAAAGGGTCCTTTTGTTTTCGCCCCTTTAAGAGAGAGAGAGAGAGAGATGACACTGTGATGTGTGCTTGTTTTCTCTCTTTTGGTTGGTGGAGGAAGAGAAGAGAAAAATGCAGAAACAAGTTTGGGGGCGTTCCTCGTAAAACGAAAAAGGGAAGTTGGTCCTCAAATTTATAATGAGTGTGTGAGAGAGAGACAGAGAAATTGCACACAGATTTGAGAAAGAGACAGAGCTGTTGAAGTCCAAGTTCTATGTTCCAAAAGACCAAACACTCCTGTATGATGGGTATTCTCGTAAATTACCGGGTCTTATAAAGTAAGCGCAAAGCGAAGGACTGTGTGTTTCAATGTAACTGAACCACCTCACCGTACGCATATCCGTCTCATAGCTATTTTGTACCATCCTAGTTCTACTGCAGAAGAACTTATTTAGGGGAAACCAAAAATTTTACTCCACATTATTTTATAAAAATGGTTTATCTATTAAAATCATTTTTTTCTTTTTTCTAATTTTTCAATAATCTTATTTCTAAATCAAGCCAAGCATTCATGTTAGTAATATGCTCTTTGGTTGTTTCATGTGTTTTAAGTTTAAAGCTAAGATTTTTACATTCATTAGTTCCTTCATTAGCTAGTTGACTTGTACTACCTTTTGAATTAAACAAAATGCAACAAAAACAATATACTTTATCCAAATCTTTTGAATACACTAGCCATTTTCTATCACATTTCTCCCCATTTGGTAACTTTTGAATATAATATGCCATAGTAAAATGTCTAGAGTTTTCATCTTTAGGAAAATTTAGATCATTATCTCTAATTGGACCATTTTCTACTAATAAATCTCTTAATTTTGTATCAATGTTTTTCCATTGACTTGGATCATAGATATTTATATGAATATTATTCGGTAAATTAGTAATATTTTCATTTTCTTCTAAATTATTTTGATGTTCATTATCAAGAATTGTTACATTAGATGTTTGAACATTATTACGACTAATTTCATTACTTTCTTTTGGTTGTATAATTCATTATCTTCTAACTCTTTTTGGTGAATTTCTCATTCATTTGTGAGATTTTTACCCAAATTTTTTTTTAGGTTTTGTTTAATACTAGTAACAAATTTATTGATAGATCCTTTTTGAGATTCAATTTGTTTTTCAATTTTTCTTCTTTTTTGAAGTTTTTCATATCGCGATAGATATTTTCTAGTAGACATTTATAATTAAAAATTATTTAAGAATAAATGAAACACAATCTATGATAAAATTATAATATAACTAAAATAAAATTTCAAATATAGAACAATAGAACCTAGTTTATCAAAAGCAAGATTGCAACTTTACTAAATAATTTGATCACTTCATATTTCAAACCTACACAAATAAAAATTTATTTATAACATAATTCACTAAATTAAATAAGAAGGATCCACCCAAATAATAAATACAAATGAAATAAGTTAAGTAACCTAGTTAAAATAAAAATAAGAAGGAAACGATTTATAAAGAGAAAAAAAAGAAAAAGAACAAAAAAATACATATAGAGACTAAAACGTAGGTAGTAGAAGAGATACGGATAAAAATTAAAAATTAAAAAAGGTTGGTACTTGACAGAACTGAAAATAAGGATGAAATTTTTTTTTATAACGGGCAAAGAAACAAACAACTAAACATGAGAGTTATAGTTTACTACATTGACAAAATGTTTTGTTGCTTGAATTGCCAAAGAGCTGGCTTCCTGTATGATAATATTGTGGACAGCTTTGAGGTGGATTTGGAGTCCATGAAGTTGCTGGAGGCATTTCAGGTCTGCAAAAAAGGGGGATAGCTGCCAAGGTTGCTGCTTGGTTGATTGCCACATCTGCTCAATGCCTTTGCTATTGGTTAAAATTACCACCTTACCAAATGCATGTTCTGGATGCTAGGAGAGAGGCCTCTCGGATTGCTGTCATTTTGGCCATGATGAGGTTCTCTGTTCTGAGGCTTTGACATCCCACAAAAACAATCTGAGCTGCTCTATTCTTCCCAATGAAGGATATACCCTGCCATTTTCCAGTCTTGTCCGTCACTACTGCTGTGAGAATGAGAAGTTGACAATCCTGGGGGACCCGATTGTAGATCCTGGCTCTTCTTGGATTATCTCTTGTTGTAGCATTGATTTGATGAGGGATCTGATTGTACCTATGCACCAAAGAATGAACTTGTTAATAATACTTCAGTGGGGTTTGGTTGTTTACCTTCAAAGATTACTTGATTCGTGTGGAGCCAAATGCCCCAAGTAGTAGTGATGACCATATGAAGAATCTCTAAAGTAGATTGAGCTTCTCCATATGATTCCAAAAACTTGGATATCCATGTTTCCACATTGGTAGCAACCTCCAGGAGAGGACTTGTATTTATTCCAACTCCCAGCCATACGGCTCTTGGAGAAGGGACAATGGAGGAATAAATGATTAAAGGTTTCATCTTGTGTGTTGCAGAGTGAGCAGGCAACATCACAGTGTATCTCTCTTCGAATTAATTCAGCTTTAATTGGTAAGGCCTTGTGGATGAGTTTCCAAGTGAAGGTGATCAACTTGTTGGGGAGTTTCAACCTCCACAAGTTTTTCCATGTCTTTGAAGGAGTGATTGTTGCTGGTCTTGGAGTGTTGGAATTCTGGTTTTGACTTTGATGCAACAAGGCATATGCCTGTTTGACTTGGTATTCTCCAGATTCAGAATGAGGCCAAATAATTTGATCTTGGGTGTTTTGACATTGGGTTTTTGGGAGAGGTAAACCAAGGATTTGGTTGGTATTGTTCCTGTCATAAAGCTGCATGATTAAATCAGATTTCCAAGTGACAGAGTCTTGGTCTATCAAGTCTGCAACCCTTGTGATTTGGTCAGCTAGTTGTCTTGGAGCATCAGGTTTGATTAGGAACCAGTTTGGATGGTTAATGGGGATGTCTTGACCTCTTCCTACTTTCCAAACACCTTGTTTGCGGATAGGAGTGGGAGGATCCATAATAGATCGCCAAATCCAGGAGGAATGCTTTTTGGGTTTGTGTATGTGAAGGTCTTCATTGGGGGAATATTTTGCTTTGAGGGTTTTGGTTAAAAGGAGGTTGGGATTGTTACAAATCCTCCACTATTGTTTGGCTAACAAAGCTTTGTTCATGAGACCAAATTTTTTAAGTCCTAATCCCCCTTCCTTTTTTGGCTTGTTAATAGTATCCCAGTTTGTCATATGCAGTTTTTTATGACCTGGCTCATGCCCCCACCAAAAAGCATTGATAATAGAATCCAGTTTCTTGTAAACAGTATTTGGAGCTCTAAAAATAGAGAAATTGTAGATTGGCATTGAATGGAGAACAGAGTTAATCAAGGTCAATCTACCAGCTTGGGATAACAGTTTAGCTTTCCATCCTTGGAGTTTGTTTGTGATTTTGTTGATGAGGTCTTGAAAATCAATTATTCTGTTTCCTCAAAGTTTAAAATTGATTCCAAGATATTTGCCTGGGGTTGGAACTAATTTGACTCCAAGTAGAGAGGCCAAATTAGATTTTTCAAGATCAAACATATTTGGGGAGCAGTATGTTTCTGATTTCTCAAGGTTGATGCTCTGTCCAGAAAGACTGCAATACCAGGCCAGAAGCATTTTGGATTGTTTGAGGGGATGATTTGTCATTTTTGAAAAAGAGGAATGAATCATCTGCAAATAATAAATGGCTTAAGGGCTGGTTTGCTCTACCAATTTTAATGCCCTTGAGATGTTTTGATGCTTCCTGTTTGAGGAGGGCACAAGATAGAACATTTGCACAAAGGAGAAACAGATATGGTGAGAGTGGGTCACCTTGTCTCAAGCCTCTAGAAGGGTTGAAAGGTTTAGAGGGGCTACCATTGATTAGAATACTATAAGAGACAGTAGAGACACATTGCATAATCCATTTGGTCCAATTGATGCTAAACCCCATTCTGCTTACCACAACTTTAAGAAAATTCCAGCTAATCCTATCATAGGCTTTGTTCATGTCTAATTTGAGTGCAGCAAAACCCCATTTGCCTTTTCTTTTTTTTTTTTCAAAAATTCAAAAAATTCTTGGGCTAAAAGGATATTGTCAGTTATCTGTCTACCCTATATAAAGGCATTTTGGTACGGGATGATTAGACTATCCATGAAAGGTTTTAGTCTATTAACAAGAATTTTGGAAATAATTTTGTAAGTAACATTGCAAAGTGCAATGGGTCTAAATTGGCTAACTTTCTCAGGTGTAGGAATCTTAGGGATTAGAGTAATAAAGGTATGATTGAGAGATTTAAGCATAAAACCTGAGTGGAAGAAAGCTTCGATGTGTAAGATGTCTGTCCTTACGGTGCTCCAAAATTTTTGATAAAAAGCTGCTGGAATTCCATCTGGCCCTGGAGTTTTTAAAGGCCCCAGCTGATTAACTGCAGAGATAATTTCTTCATCAGTGATTGGCATGTCCAACTGTGCAGATTGATAATCAGTTAGAGTTGGCAGAGGCAGTGTGGTTAGTTGAGCCATCATGTCTTGAACTTCATTTTGAGGTTGAGCAAAGAAATTGTGAAAGTGGTTGTGAAAGCAATATTCAATGTCTCTTGGCTCTGTAACCCAATGATCATTATCATTCTTGATTTGGGTGATTCTGTTGCGTCTTCGTCTGTTCTTCACCACTGCTTGGAAGTATTTTGTGTTTCTATCTCCATTGGTGTCCCAATTAGTCTTTGCCTTTTGAGTCCACAAAATCTCTTCCCTATATAGAAGTTCCTCTAGATGCTCCCTTACCTCTCTTTCCATTTTGACATCATCCACCATGTGGATTTGTTCCTGGATTCGTTTGAGTCTTTCTTTGTGATCCTCAATTTCCTTTTCCACGCGACCAAATGATGTTCTATTCCAAGCCTTGAAAGTATCTCTGACTGAAGCAAGTCTCTGTTTGAATCGAAAGGCATGAGACCCCGATTGTATAGTGGAATTCCAAGCTTCATGGATAATTTTATCACAGTCAGGATGTGTAGTCCACATCCATTCAAAACGGAATGGGTGGTGCTTAAACAGTGGTCGACATTCTGTGTCCAAGAGGATAAGTCCATGGTCAGAGCAAAGGATGGGGAGCCACTCCTATTGATGACAAGCTGATCTGGATTCTGGACCCCAAAGGAAGATTTTCTGTTAAATCTGTGATCAGATCAACACAAGGCCAAGTTTCTGCACATGATAGTGTTAATTGGAATGGTTTATGGAAGTTGTGCATTCATGAGAGGTACAAAGTTTTAATATGGAGAATTGCCACAGGTATATTACCTACTAAGGTCAACTTAGCACTCAAATTGGGAAGTGGTGATACCCTTTGCCCCTTGTGTTCCGAATATGATGAATCAATTGAACACATATTTTTCCATTGCGCTATCTCTCGTGCTATTTGGTTTGGAAATAGCTGGGCTGTGTACTCAAACCACCTGACATTTTCTTCTTGCAAGGACATTATTAATATTATATGTGATCCATCACTCCCCTCAGGCATGTCTATGGATGGCAAGATGTTGAAAGAGCAAACAGCAATTCAGTTTGCTATTACTTTGGATGTTATTTGGAACTTGAGAAATCAAGTGATTCACAATGACCATAAAATAAATCTCATGGCCACTATTAAATTATTGGAATCAAGAATCATGGAGCATGTGTTGTCGTTGAAAGAACCTGGTTCTTTGGAGGTTAGAGGTTGTGTGGTTTGGGAAGCTCCATCCATTGGTGTTATCAAGATTAATGTTGATGCTGCTATCTATTTGGATAAATCATTTATGGCAGCAGTTGCAAGAGATTACAAGGGAGAATTGATTAAAGCATGGGCCAAGACTACGGTTTACAAAGATCCAACGATTGCTGAAGCTGATGCCATTTGTTGGGCGCTTGAGCTGGCTAAGACTGAAAAGTTTGAGAAGATCAGTATTGAGAGTGATGCCAAAGTATGTGTTGATGCCTTGTTAAGTCCTACCGATGATTGTCCATGGAAAATTCGTACATTTACTTCACTTGCATTAGAATTAGCTGTGTATTTTTCTGTTTGTTCTTTTTACTGGGTTAAGAGAGATGCTAACCATATGGCTGATGCAATGGCCAAGGTTGCTCACTCATTATGTCTTCCATTTTGCTGTAGTCAAGAAACTCTTCCACCTTCTATTAAAGAAGCATGGCTAAGAAATGTCTTTCTTTTGTCTTCTTAATGAAATCTTCACATTTAGCAAAAAAAAAAAAGGTTCGCAATTGGCATTCCAACTCCAGATTCCAAATCTTCTTCCTTGGGCAAGGGCGAGGTGGGCGACCGCCCTAGGCCTCACTTCAAAATTAGCCTCATCCTAAAAAGTTTTAAAGCCCTTATAATTTTGAAAGGCCTAAAAAAAAATAAATAAATAATATAACCCTATACAAAAAATTAAAAAGGCCCATCTATTTTAAACAAACCTTTTAAAATAAGCCCAATAATAATTTATTTCTTCTAGCCCAGGTCCTAAAATTATGTAACCCTAAAAGAAGTAAAAGTAAGTAAACTTTTCACTCTCTCTATAACTTAGCCGTCATCACTTTGACAAGCCTAACTTCAAAAGTCATTCACTTATATTCTCTTATTCTCTAGCTCTCTCACTCTTTACAGTTTACACGATACTTTTATTTTTCTATCCTAGATTTCTCATCTCTTACTCTCTAATCTTTATTTCTTTTATTACTCTCTCATCTTATCTTGAAAGTGAAAAGTTCAAATCTCCATCAAGTTTGAGTTTTGATTTTTGATGTATGTATTTAATACATTTTTTATATAATAGTTTATGAGTATTTTATTTTTATATATAATTTTTATTACTGTGTTATTAACATCTAACAATTTTTATTATTATTATTATTATTATTATTTTCAGGTTTTATACATTGTATCCAAATGCATCTATTACATATAGAATATTATTAACTATACCTGTCACGGTCGCGTCAATTAAAAAAAGTTTTTCAAAGTTAAAATTATTAAAATCTTACTTACGATCAATTATGTCACAAGAAAGATTAAATGAATTAGCCATATTATCTATTGAACAAGATTTGTTAGAAAATATTGAATATAAAAGTTTAATTAGTAATTTTGCAGCACAAACCGTGCGTAGAGATATTTTTCGATGATTTTTATATTTATTTTTTATATAAGGCCTCATTTTTTTTGGATCGCCCTAGGCCTCATAATTTCCAGGGCCGGCCCTGAGATCAAGTTTACCTGGAATATGACACGGTTTCAAAGTGAATTTGTCATCATCTATCATGGCTTGGTTGAAGTCTCCAATACAAAGCCATCTCGAGTATACACCGTTCGCAATTGATTCCAACTCCTCCCAAATCTTCTTCCTTTGAGACAGCACAAGGTGGCCATAAATAAAAGTGATTGAGCAAAAATTTCCAAACTGGTCCTTCATGTCTGTTTGGATAAAATTTTGATTGTGCTGACCAATAGAGACCTCCCATGGTAAGTTCCATCCCAAAGCTAGACCTCCACTGAGCCGAACTTGTGGGATTTCAAAACAATTATCAAAGTCCCATTTTGACAGAGATTTCTTTCCTTCTCCAGCTTTCATACGGGTTTCTAACAAAAAACAAAAATCAGCCTTCGTATCCTGGGCAATCTTTT
>OU015761.1:42513958-42546547 GCA_907173295.1 Fagus sylvatica
GGCATTGGAATGCCACTGTAAGAACTTTTTTTGGTTTATGTATAGTATTTTAATTTAAAATCATAGCCTAAGTCCAAGCAGCTAACAAGTAACAATTAGGGCAAAAGTCTGTATCATTTCATGTTTTTAGAAAGTAATAAGTGACATTCTTAGCTGCCACTGCGTGGCTGTGCTATATATAACCCGTGCTTTCTCTGTATTGTTATTTTCTGCTGACAACTCGTCTGATAGACTCATTTTTGGTCCAAATAAAGGGCATTTAGAATTTAGTACTGATAAACACATTAAAACAATATTATTAAATTAGGAGTGATTTTAAGATATATGAGAGAGGAAAAAATAACCTATATTGCTAGCAAAATCTATCAAGACCAAACGTTAGGGATGTAAATAAAATTTTGGGAAAATTACATTTTAAACCATATAGTTTAGGGGGTGTTAACAAATCAATATAGTTTACGAAGTAGCAAATTAAATCCCGAAGTTTCACAAAGTAACAAATTAAACCTTGAGGTTTAAAAAGTAACAAATTAAATCTTAAAGTTTCAAAAAGTAACAACTTAAACCTCAATCCATATAAGTAAAATAAGAGTTTAATTTGTTACTTTTAGAAACATCAAGGTTTAATTTGTTACTTTTTGAAACTTTTGGGTTTAATTTGTTACTTTTGAAACTATAGGGTTTAATTTGTTACACTCCTTAAACTGTAAGGTTTAAAATGTAATTTTCCCTAAAATTTTAGGGGACAAAATCAAAATTACCCAAACTTTAAGGGTGTAAATTGCATTTTAGTTCATAAATGAGTCATAACAGAATGAGTTATCTTATGACATAAATTACTATAGCCTATAGGTACCTCAAATTTTTACTACAATTCGATTAGAAATGGTGGTACAAAAAAATGGACCTACTATCTCTCACAAGCATTGTAGCACCTTAACGTCATTACAAATTCTACATTGTCTCAAGTTTCTATGATTTTGGACCATTGGAACTAAACCTATGTTGCAAATACAACAATATTTCTTTTGATTAGGTTGTAAATTTGTAATTATCTGCTGACAAGAATCAGAGCTGGCTCTTTCTTAAGACGATCAACTAAGGCCCTCTAATGAAAAAAAAAAGAAAAGAAAGGGCCCCTTAAAATATAATGCCCCTCTTTTGGCCAACAAAATGCACCAATTAGGCTATCAGAAGAATCTCCTAAAGATATATAAAGGAGTTTTCATTGGAAGTTTGGATAAGGCCAAAAGGGATGATGAAAATTGATAGAGGAAGAACTTACCAAGAAAATTAAGCAAAGGTTACATTACATCCTCAAAACTTTTGTCAAGAGGACTTTGTAGAAATTAAAGCTAGTCAATACGATTTTATAGTCAATATATAGTATGTCAGGATTAAGGCACTGAAAATTGTTGATCGAAAATTGACTCATTTTTCTATGATTGATGACTCAAAATAGTCTTATTTTATTTTATGTAGTGTCGTTCACGTTACTTCTAATATTATATTTTCTACACTCACTATTCAAATCCTTTTAAATGAAATGATGAGATTGGGGAAAGATAAGTAAGTACTAAAATGGTCTGTTTGAGATAACAAATCATTCTCCAACCCATTAATAGTCATTATAACCCAATAAGTCCTACCTGCCCTTTTTTTTTAGTGAAATAATCTATTATTTAAAGAAAACCCCACTTATTAGGACAAAGAATTCTGATACCCATGTAATAAAATAAAAAATATCCAATTTGATTCAGACCTGTAAAAATAAAATAAGAATAAGATAAAATATCCAATTACGTTAGGCCTTTCCACTTGACTCCCATTATCTGTGCTCCTTCCTGTGTATAAATATCCTCTCATATCATAACTTCTTTATCAGCTCATACCATACCTCCCACTTAATTTTCCATCAACTTCTTCTGCTGTTTAGATGTTCAGCATGAGGAAAATGAATCCATTTCTTTCGTTATTCCTTGCCTCTTGTTTTTTCTTCATTTCACATTCTCAAACTACTTCTAATACTTCCTCTCAGCATCACTGTCTCCCTAATCAAAGCCATACTTTGCTGCAACTAAGGCAAGAGTTTGTTCAAAAGAGATTATTGTATTCTGATTACTGGAGATACGATTACTATAATGGTTCTTATCCAAAGATGAAGTCTTGGAAGGCAGATAGTGATTGTTGTTCCTGGGATGGGGTCACATGCGATCCAGAGAATGGTCACGTGGTTGGCTTAAACCTAACCAACAGCTGGCTTAATGGGCGTCTAAACTCTAACAGCACCCTCTTCAGCTTACGTCACCTTCACAAACTCAACCTTGCCCTCAACAACTTCTCTTCCTCCACAATCCCATCTCAATTTGGCCACCTTGCAAGGTTGACCCATCTCAACCTCTCTCATTCCTTCTTATCCGGCCAAATCCCGTCAGAAATTTCATGGCTATCCAATTTGGTTTCACTTGATCTCTCTTACAATTATTTTAAATACTTTGTTGGTGGTCCTGATGATTTTAAAGATTTGAATCTTAGAAGAATTGATCTCGAAGCACTTGTCCAGAACATGACATATTTGAGAGAACTTCATCTAGACGAAATGAACATTTCATCGTCACTACCTCAATCCCTAGCAAATTTGTCTTCCTTGACATCTCTTTCTCTGTCTTGGGGCAGTTTGCTTGGCGAATTTCCCTCAAATACTTTCGTATTGCCCAAGATACAAGCCATTGATCTGACATATAATGAAGATCTCGCTGGTTTTCTTCCCAAATTTCGATCAGGTAGTTCCCTAAAGCAATTGCATCTTTTCTGGAAAAAATTTTCTGGGGAATTACCTAATTCAATTGGCAACCTAAAATCCTTAGAATATTTGGATCTTTCTTGGACAAACTTTTTTGGGAAAATACCAAACTCAATCGGAAACCTTGAGTCCTTGATTTGGTTGGATCTTTCTAGGTCAAACTTTTCTGGGGAATTACCCAATTCAATCGGAAACCTCAGGTCCTTGAATCATTTGGCTCTCAGGTCAACAAATTTGTTAGGGGTAATCCCCCATTTTATTTGGAATCTATCTCAGCTTACTTCTCTTTCCCTCCCATCAAACAATTTCCATGGTCAACTTCCATCTACATGGGGAAACCTTGCAAAGCTCACTTCTCTGGATCTTAGCGATAACTTTTTTTATGGAGAAATACCGTCTTCCCTAGGAAATCTATCCCAACTTACTTATCTTTCCCTCTCATCAAACAATTTCCATGGTCAACTTCCATCCACATGGGGAAACCTTGCAAAGCTCAATTCTCTGGATCTTAGCCATAACTTTTTTCATGGGGAAATACTATCCTCCCTAGGAAACCTTACACAACTAGAATATTTAAATCTTTGGAATAACAGTTTTGATGGCAGCTTCCCAATTTCACTAACAAACCTCACTAAGCTCAAAACAATAGATATCTCAGAAAACCATTTGGTAGGCCCAATCCCATTTGAAATAAGTAGATTACCCCATTTGTCCTTCCTTAACTTGGGCTATAACTCACTCACGGGGCCCATCCCGTCATCTTTGTTTACAATGACTTCATTGTTTGGACTAGATCTCTCTCAAAATCAATTGATTGGCCCTCTCAAATTCCAAAATATCTCTTCATCTCAATTGGTGGTACTTGTCTTTGAGCGGAAACAAATTATATGAACCAATTCCAAGGTCAGTTGCTAATTTCACTTACCTTCAATATCTAGATCTTTCTTCAATCAGCGTAAAAGGCATGATGGAGTTAAACATTTTCTTTGAGCTCAAAAAGATTAAATATCTCTCTCTTTCAAATAACAATTTATTCATTTCAAAAGGAAAGATCAATTCCACCCTCCCAAAATTTGAAGCCCTATATTTGTCTTCTTGCAATTTACGTGAATTTCCAGTTTTCTTGAAAGCCCAAAATGAATTGCAAAGTTTAGACCTTTCCAATAACAAAATTGAAGGCAAAGTACCCAAATGGTTCTGGAATGTTGGAAAAGAGACAATGAAAACATTGAATCTATCTTTTAACGTTTTGAGAAGTTTTGAACAATTGTTAACAGTTCTTCCTTGGAAAAATATGAGATCTTTAGACTTGCGTTCCAACAAGTTGCAAGGATCACTTCCAATTCCCCCATTGTCTACCCAATATTTTTTTGCGTCAAACAATAATCTGACCGGAAGAATCCCTTCATTGATTTGCAAGGTAAATTCTCTCCAAGTCCTTGATCTGTCTAACAACCACTTGATTGGTCAGATTCCACAATGTTTAGGTAACTTTAGCAGTTCTCTTTCAGTATTGAATATGAGAAGCAACAACTTTCAAGGAATATTGCCTGAAACATTCATAAAAGGAAGCAGTTTGAGGACACTAGATGTGAGTCTCAACCGAATAGAAGGGAAGATTCCACGATCATTGGTAAAGTGTAGACTGTTAGAGGTCCTGAATCTTGGAAATAACAATATGAATGACATTTTCCCCTTTTGGTTGGAGTCTTTGCCAGAGTTACAAATTCTTATCTTGCGAGCAAATGGATTCCAGGGTCCTATATGGGATTCTCATACCAATTTTGGCTTTTCCAAGTTGCATGTTATCGATCTCTCTCACAACAATTTCTCTGGCAGGTTACCATCAGAAGTACTTCAAAACTTGGAATGCAATGCTAATGGTCCATGGAAAAATTAATTCAAAACCAGAGTACATGGCTGATCACTCTGGTTATTATGAAGACTCAATAACTGTGATGAATAAGGGATTAGAAATGGAGTTGGTAAAGATCCTGACCATCTTCATAGCTATTGATCTCTCTAACAACAGATTTTGCGGAGAAATTCCAAATACCATGGGGAATCTCAAGGAATTAATTGTACTCAACTTATCAAGCAATAGTTTCACAGGCCCTATCCCATCATCCTTTGGGAACCTAATTGAGCTCCAATCTTTGGATCTCTCTCAAAATAAGTTCCTAGGAGAAATCCCTCAGCAACTAATAAGTCTCACATTTCTTGCATATTTAAACCTCTCCCAAAACCAACTTATTGGTCCTATTCCACAAGGTGGACAATTTTGGACATTTCAAAGTTCCTCTTTTGAGGGAAACTTGGAATTGTGTGGTTCTCCGTTGTTAATGAAATGTGAAAATAATGAGACACCAACTTCTACCCTGAGCTATGAATCATCATTTGGAGAAGGATTTAATTGGAAAGCGGTAGTGATAGGATATGCTTGCGGATTGGTAATTGGACTTCTTATTGGACATGTTGTGATCTCAAGAAGGGCACACTGGTTTATGAAAACTTTTCGAGTGAAGCTACATAGGTGAAGAAGAATGTGAATTAGCTGGTAAATGCCCTTGTTCCGAATTTATAGTTATTGTAATAATTATATCTTGTGTGCTGTAAGATAAACCTAGTTTTTATTTTCCTAATCTATCATGGCATTTTATTTACTTTACAGAGTTGTTTATTTAAAAGGTATAGTTGTACACTTAAGGTCTATGTTGTAGTTGATTTTTGTCAATAAGCATATAGGATGTGATCCTTCATGGTTCCTACGCATGATTTGGAGTACTTTCAAAAAGAATTTGATCCTTGTTATTACTCTCTGTCTCTCTGTCTCTTTTCTTTTCTTTTCTGTTTTGAATTTTGAGAGATGTATATTAGTTACTACCCTCCTTTCAAAATTTGCAACAAATTGGTTGGTATCTACTATGGCTTTTGCAAGTTAGATTAAGAAAAGTATTGTTTGTAGAAGTTTTTGTCACCCAACTATCTACGTTTCTTAGTCAGGTGCTAAAACAGATCTCTGGATAATATATCTGTTCAGTGTTCGTCATTCAAATGCATCACTTATTTTACTGTTGTAGACATTGCACAAACATCACCTATGTTTGGTTGATCTTTCTTTCTTGCCTCTAAATTTTGATTAAGAATTAGGTGATTTTTATGTACATTCATCTATTTATTTTCATTTTGCTGATATGTGAGTATGCTTGCTTTTTAAAATAGTAATACTTGCTTTTCAGGGTGGCGCAGTTCTAGATAGAAGCTTACAACCCCATAATCAAATATTCCCTTTATGGTAAATACGTCCCTACATTTGAATCATTGAATTGGACTTTGTATTTGGGGGATGTCTAATGATAATGAAATTTTAGTTCCCAAATGAATTAGTGGTTTGTAAGATGCTTACAATATTGTTATTTTATCTTGAGAAATGCTAGCATAGTTACCCACATGTGCACACTTGAGACCCACCAGTTTTGTGCTCCTCACTTGAATTGAGATTCATTTCTTGTGGAATGTTTGAACACGTCAATTCATTTCCATTATATGTGCTTCCCATTTCATTTTATAATATCTAAGATTTTCCTTTTGTCAGATTGTCTATAACTTGTATGGGATGGGCCATATGCATTTATCAAAGATGAAGTTTCGTAATCCACTACTGGAAACTTTCTCACCAAGGAAATCTAATCGTATTGGTATGCAAAACCAGAATATGGATAAGTTGACTTGCATGGCTAATGATTTCCAGGTTATTTTTTCCTATTTTTTCTAATCCAGATGCTCATAATTAATGTTATAATCATTAATGATGTGTGATTTTTTACATTAGGCAGACCCAAATTTTGATGCATCTTTAAGTTCACCAATTTGGATATCTTCGACAATTCCAGCTGGTTGGATATGGCAATTTCCTAGTGAATTCAAGGCTTCCTCACATCAGGATGTTTGTTGTGTTAAACCTCAAAGTGTTTGTGAACTTGAGGGGGATGCTTCCATAGATGGTTTGTTTGACTTCCCAATGTATATTTGCATACTATCTTCATAGCTCAATGTTAGAATATTTCCTCATTTGGGTTTTGCAGATATTCTTAATCAGCAGTTAAAAAATTATTCATCCCTCTCATAAACCCATTCAGAAGTGAAAATGGTTCAGTCACTTGTACCAATTTGGAGAGGTTTGTTTTAGTCGCACCCATTTGCTATTTTTTATACATCTGTTGACATTTTATATTGTTTGGTCGCTCATTTGGTGTTCTAGGAGGAGTAGGAAAGGACTGGAATGCGTGATGTGGCAATGCCTTCTAATCCTAGCAAACCATTTCCAGAAGATGAATTTGAGAACAAACTTATTGAATTGTGTGGTGAAACAGAAAACACTTTAGCTCTAAATCCATTTGAGAAAAATGTAAAGTTACTGCAGTCACCACAAGGTTCAATATGTGAAAAAGAAGATGGTTCAATACCCACTGAAGGGAGGGATACAAGTATTAAACCTTTGTCTATTGATGAAATGCGGCCATCAGCAATTATTGAAACATTAGATCCAAAGGTAATTCATCATGAGTTGGCATGTTTATCCTCTTGGATGTTAGGGCCTTTTCACTCTTAAGCATAATTTTTCTTTTGACCATGTGACCTTATGGGGTCCTTGCCAATTTTATGGTACTAGGCATGGAAGCTGCAACATTGTCTTGATTGCCTTTTGGTTTTTTCTAAGTGTTTCCTTAACCCCCCCCCCTCCCTTCTCTCACTTTTGGACTGACATATATAGAATTTGTAGTGAAATAGTGTACACCACTTTTAGTTTCTTGATGGCATGCAATACCTCAATTTTTTTTTTTTACTTGACTTTTAGTCTAGGAAAAGCTCCATTTGTTCATTGTGTCACTCAAATAGCAAGCCTTATTATTAGTAGGTTGAAAGATGGCATTTTAAATTCTAATGAAAAAAGTTGGTGATGAGACCAGAATAGGAGCTATCATTGGACCTATGGATTTCACAGTAACATGTCCTTCTCAAATGCATACAGGACAATGGGTTTGTAAGCCCAAGACTATAGATTCTGCAGCTTCCATGGTTTTTCTGTAAAACACGAAACCTCCCTGAAAGTTTTAAATGTAAACACTTAACCCCCTTGTGGTATTGTTTTATGTGTAATTTGTTAACTGTGTAATACTTTGTGGTATGGTTCTATGTGAAAATGCAACTCTAAATATGGACACGTGTCATCACATGAGCAACTCACTGTTTAAATTCACATATAAAACAATACTACAGGTGGTTAAGTGTTACATTCAAAACTTCATGGGAATTATGTGTTTTAAAAATAAACTATAGGGTGCTTTTGAAGGACGTGTTTGTTTGTGTAGGATTGTACATCATTTGTTAATTTTCTTCTCTAATTGGACTATTCAATTCTTGAAGGTGGGAAACTGAATGAGGTTCCTGTTAGAAGAATATATGGATCTACACCGACTGGTTAGAAGACTTGCTTGCATATCCATACATAGAGTAAGATTATTCATGTTATGTATATCTGGGCTAGTTCTCATAGATTGTTAACAAAAAACTTAGATTAGTCTATGTTGGCCTTAAGCAATATTCAAAATAGGCATATCAAAGTTTATTTAGTTAAAAAGAGCTTCCTAAATAATTTTGCACTTGTAAGTTGGTTATGTGGAGAAAAACAAATACAAAGGAAATGAATTTTATTCCTATTATATTTTGTTATTTTATTCATTGCTGTTACTTTTCTTGATGTTTTCGCCATCTAAGTACACATCTTGTGTACGGAAGGTATTCTATTTTATTCAATAAATTTTCTTTACTTGTAAAAAAAAAATTCAAATTCCTCTTTTAATTTTGTTTCTCCTTTCAATTACACACTGGAAAGAATATAAATTCAAAAACTATCTTCTTTTCCATTTATTGGTGGTGAATCAATCACAATGATAACCAAACTTTATTTTTATCACACATTTATAATTCATAACTGAAACAAATGTCATTGAAATAACAGAGATTGAATGTTATGTAAAGCAATGATTTAAGTGTAAAAAATATTAGTACTCTATCCATATGAAAAGTGTTTGCCAAATTTACTCTTTCTCTCTCTCTCTTTATATGTGCCATGTGCAGATATATCACTTCAACAACACAAGGAAGGTAGATAACATTTTTGGAATTAAGCATTTGGCAAAAAAAAAAAAGATGTATTGTGCCATCCTGGTGCAAAATTTAGTTTGCTTTGTCCTAAATGTTAAGGTGTGCTGTGGTTTTTTTTGTCTGGTTTTCTTCTCTATCTATGCTTTAGATATGATTCCTATTTTAAATTGCAGAGTTAATCCTTTTTCTTGTTCATTTGCAGAGGTGATGCATACACATAAGCTGTATCTTTTGCTCTTTAGATTGCTTTGAAGGTATGTTTGGTTGAAACAGGTTTTGTTCTATACTCTGTGTTTGATGCTATTTGGTGTTTCTGGAATATGTCCTATGCACTGCTGTCCTGCAAATATCACATAAATTGACTTCAGTTCAAACTTTTACAGCTTAAAGGTAATGTTGGTTCAAAGCGACAACATGTACATGGTTGCAGCCTTGTCCAACAACCTTATTGAGTCTTTCAATTTGTGGCAATCTCTTGCAGGTCAAAAACCAAATTTCTGTGAGGCTTATGAGGTTAAAGTGGCACATACAGATTCTTCCATGTATGGTAAATTGCCTCTTTTGTACACCAGCGACAGCTCGTCACAAGCTAGTAGGTTGAAAGATGGCATTTTTGGTTCTCATGAAAAAAGTTGGTGATGAGGCCAGACTAGGGGCTATCACTGGACCTGTGGATTTCACAGTAACAAGTCCTTCTTAAGTGCATACAGGACCATGAATTTATAAGCCTAATACTATAGATTCTGCAGCTTCCATGGGCCATTGTGAAATTTACAATGTTAATGAGTTTGGTTTTGGTGTAACTTTCATGGCTACTGAAAGATTTCAACAAATAGGTTCTGTTGCTTCAAGCTGTTTGCAAATGGGTCTGGTTGAATGTGGAGTATTTGGTGCAAATTGTTCTGTGTATGAAAGTGGCCATAAAGATGAACCATCTTTGGTATGGGTATGATAAATCTTTTGAGAATCTTGCGGGCACTAATGTCACACTGACTCAATGGCTCTGCAAAATAAGAATTGCAGTGGTGAAAAACAGGTAAAGGATATTATTTTATCTGGGCTTGGCAACACTCACGCAAAATTTTAGGAACTAATTGGCATGACCTTTGGATCATTTGTATCAAGAAAACCCCAGAATCCTCAATCGAGAAAGGAGTGCATTTGGTGATGGAAAAATCATGCTCTGATTCCACACAAGATTTGACTTAGATTTCAGGACCAGAAGGGAAATTGAAGCCTACTCCTCTTAGTCAAAGTGGGTTTCGGGACCCTGCAAGTGTTGGTGGTGGACAACAATTGACATTTTTAAAATATAGAGGTACCTGACTACTTTTTTTATGTTTGATATTTTTGCAAAACTAGATGTGCTTTTCTAAATTATTTTTAAAAGATATGTTATCTCAAACCTAAATTCCCATGGGATTACATGCTTAATATTTTCCGGATTTAGTGCTCATTAATATCATTAAGAATAATTTATTTCCCACTTTTGTTGCTTTCTAGAGCCAAATAAATAGAATTTTATTTACGCTTGTCATAACTTTTAGAACAAATGATCTGTCTATAAATTATCTCTTACAATCCTATAATGGGTAATAGGTTCAAGAAGAATCAAGAGAAGATCTCAGACCTGATCCTCGATTTTGATGCCATCAATGTCATAGCTGATAGCTCTTCCCATTCAAAATGATACAGATTCCATTCCAGAAGTTTGTGTGCCACCTTTTTCGTAGTAAAACTGAAGGTTGATAATCACATTGTATACTTTGTTGTGAGTTGGTCCAAGCATCTGCCCATATATGCAATCAATTTTTGTAAAAGGGAGGTACTGCTACGACTGCTTTGTTTGGAAGAACTTCAAAATTGGAGATAGAGATGCAACACCTTGATGCTATGTGTCGACATTGTGGAGGCGGTGATTGGATCGTGGAAAGTGGTGTCAAGTGCACTTCACTACATGCTCAGTGTTTTATGAAAGGCGGAAAGTTCAGAAAGAACTCCAAAGTCTATCTTCTGTTGCTTCCGATGAAGGTTTCTACCCAAAATGTATGGTTGAGTGGCTTTTGAGCACTAGTCATTCGGTGGAATAGATAGGAAGATTTTCTTTGTTCCATATTCTCCAATCCGCTTATATCTCCTTTGTTTAAGTGGATTTACTCTTGTACTTTCATTTTTCTTTCTTTAGTTCTATGTTGTAAATTGTCTTTTTTGTGTTTTTATGTAATTAATCATATGTTGTTATATAGCAATAAACAATTCTGAACTCTGGAGCCCAATGTAATCCTCTGTTTTGTTGTAACATTTAAACAAGCTCATCCAAAAAATTGATTATGAACTGATATCGAAATGTCCTTTCTTTGATAATTTGATGCCATTTTGAAAGGACTAATATCAAAATGTAAATATTGTGTTACTTTGTAAAGGTCTAGCATGTGCTTGACTTCTTTTTTCTCTTACAAGTTACAACGAGTGGCATGAGGGGATTCTGGTCCAAATTCTTTCAATGGAAAGAATTGGTTAATACTTAATATCATTAAACCACAAGATTCTTAGTACGCCTAAAAAATACAACAAAGTCACCAATTACTGAATGCAAAATGTGTATAGCTCTTTAATTTGGATTTGATACAAAAATAACTTCCATGAGTTATTATCCATAGGTCCACTATAATCATTTAAAGCATAGTTATTAAACCTAGACTGGACATTAACCCGGTCTAGGAGTCGGGTCATTGGGTCACTGATTCAACCAAGTGAGTCACCGGTCGAACCGCAGGTTCAAATACAAAATTAAAAAATATATAAAAGTATAAAACTAAGTTTGAGAAATCATAAAATAAATAATTAAATTGAAAATAAGTACACCTAAAATAATTAAAATAAATAAATATGTCTTAAAACTCTAGAAAAAAAACACATATCTCAAACTCATAATTTAATAATACTGTTAAAATTACATTATATTGATAATTTGTAATACTAAAATGAATAATAAAATATTAAATTGCAACATCCAAATAAATTTTAAAAATAGAAAAGTAGACCCAAAAGAGTAATTTTGAGTCCTTTATAATTTTTAATTCATTGGTAATTACCAAATAATCCAATTTTGAATAATATAAAAATAGAAAAGTAACCCAAAAGAGTAATTTTCATGAAAATTGCAAACTCAGCCGGGTTACACAGTTTGCACAAAACCCACTCGGTTTTGGTGGGTTAAAAGCATAACTAGTTTAATTAAGAATCCGGACCGGCCTAGGTGCCGGGTTACCGGGTCGACCCACCGATTCGGTCCGGGTTTAATAACACTGATTTAAAGTATTAGTATTTGTGCCACCTTATAAACACTTTCAAGACTTTGTATGTTTCCAATGTGGGACAAGAGCACAAACCTTCAACCTCTACTTCTATATCACCATAATACAAAAAATTTACAGGAGCACACGGCGTAATGTTCCCCCGGTCCTGGATTGGCTCTCCCTCACAATATTGAGGTCAATTATATTATTCCCCACTCACTCATACCTCTATTTTGCATCATGTTATGCTATTCATTTTTACAATTTTATTTTACTTCTATTTTGAAGGTGATGGAGCTTGATCTCACATTGGATTCCGTCATCAGATTTTCTCAAGCATGAAATGCATGTTTAGGACCGTTGCATGTTCTTATTAACAATGCCGGAAATTTTTCATGGGAGCTTCGTCTTTTAAATGCAGATATTTTTTTTAATGTAAATATTCTCTTACACCACATACCACTTAGATGTGGATATACATTCACAAAATGTGGACATCAACTTAGTTGGTGTGTAAAGTAGTGTAAAAAAAGGTATGAGACAATCATTGTTTTTATTTTATTTTATTATTATTATAGTGCTATATTAGTTAGTTTGCAATGTAATATGTGACAAGTTAGAGTAAATTACTTTGATCTCAAGCCCTTTGGTCTTCTAAGGTGGCCAGATCGCTTGTAGCAGAAGAATCTATTACAAATTTACAAGTTTATAATCAAAGTAGCTTGTCTTTGTTTCTTCAATTTGGAAAAAAGATAGGGAACATTTTAACTTATTGGAAGTCTTGTATTTGTCAAACCAGATGAACTACAAGTCGTTTGACTGAGCTGATATGCTAAGCTACCAGTCGTGCAAGTTTCCTACAACTCGTACTGAGCTGAAGATACGGCTGTCCTACGAGTCGTATCAAGCCGAGTTATGAATCAGATAAAACAAAAATGATGAATGGCTGGTCATTTGTAGCAGAAGAGTTAAACAACAGAAGTTGTAATATTAATTATTGTTATGAGAAGTCTGTTAAATTAGTTAGGTTTTATCATTGGCACCAGGCAGTGTGGAAAACCCTCACATCTTCATAATTGAAGGAAATCAGATGGAGGGATCAATTTTGGCATTTTCAATAGCTCAAGGTTATTAAGAAAAAATTAAGAGAGTAGGGGATTTTTTTTGCAGATGACCCAAACCTCAAGAATTCATTTTGCAATTTGGCCTAAAAAATTGCACATTTGTACTACATTTATATAAATGGCTAAAGCATTATTTTTTAGCTAAAATACTGTTTTTGTCATTAAAGTCTATATGAATTTTATTTTTCGTCCCTAATTATATTGAAACGTTACACTATATGTCCTTCAGTCCATTTCTCTTAATTTTCTATATGTGACTAACAGAATGCTTATATGATACTAATTAATCTAACAAGGACTAAAACATTAAAATCACCAAATATGTCAGTTTTATTTCCTTTCTCACATTTTCATGACAACCAAACACACTTTAAAGAAAAAAGTCAAAACTCACGACAGAACCACCACGACCGCAGACACAATCTTAATCTATATAACATTTTATTTTCGCTCAAACCATTCACTATTCAATTCCTTACACAAAACCAACAATAGGTCCAAACCTCCACCGAAGCTCACACAGACAAAAATGTTCATCTCCCACTCAGTTTCCGTGCCTGCCAACTATAATTCCTCGTTTTTTTTTTCACACCATTTTGTGCCATAAGAATGTTAATGCTTTTTGGGTGAGTATACAATTAAATCTCTGACATTGAAACCAAAATGAAAACTAAACTGTGAACAAATGGTCCAAGATCTTAGATGAAATGGAATAACATACAACACTCAGTAACCGAAAATGGAAGAGAAAGACGTTCATTCATCCAAAAATGAAAAAAAAAATGGAAAAAAGAAAAAACAGAGTTCACTAGAAAAGCGGGGCAATGATGCAGAGAAAATATCAAAAGAAGTATATTGATTTTGTCAACGACATTGCTAATTAGAGATGGATTTGAAAAGGAAGATTCAATCAAGACTGGAAAAGAAACAATAATTACACCAAAACTACAATCTAGTACCAAAAAAAAAAACATATAAGAAAAACTCGGAGATGCACATGGACTTACAGGAATCGACAAGCAAATCAATGGAGATGGGAGGTTTTGCAGAGAGATTAAAAGTGTGCGCGTGAGATTGAAAAGGGTCCTTTTGTTTTCGCCCCTTTAAGAGAGAGAGAGAGAGAAATGACACTGTGATGTGTGCTTGTTTTCTCTCTTTTGGTTGGTGGAGGAAGAGAAGAGAAAAATGCAGAAACAAGTTTGGGGGCGTTCCTCGTAAAACGAAAAAGGGAAGTTGGTCCTCAAATTTATAATGAGTGCGTGAGAGAGAGACGGAGAAAGTAAGTGCAAAGAGATTTGAGAAAGAGAGAGAGGTGTTGAAGTCCAAGTTCTATGTTCCAAAAGACCAAACACTCCTTTATGATGGGTATTCTCGTAAATTACAGGGTCTTATAAAGTAAGCGCATAGCGAAGTACTGTGTGTTTCAATGTAACTGAACCACCTCACCGTACGCATATCCGTCTCATAGCTATTTTGTACCATCCTAGTTCTACTGCAGAAGAACTTATTTAGGGGAAACCAAAAATTTTACTCCACATTATTTTATAAAAATGGTTTATCTATTAAAATCATTTTCTCCAAAAGTTTATCTATTAATTTTAAAACTGGTTTCAAACTCAGTTTCATGGTTTTTTTTTTTTTTTTTTTTTTTCAATCAAGTTTACCTGGAATATGACACGTTTTGAAAGTGAATTTATCATCATCTATCATGACTTGGTTGAAGTCTCCAATACAAAGCCGTCTAGAGTATACACCGTTCGCAATTGATTCCAACTCCTCCCAAATCTTCTTCCTTTGAGACAGCACAAGGTGGCCATAAATAAAAGTGATTGAGCAAAAATTTCCAAACTGGTCCTTGATGTCTGTTTGGATAAAATTTTGATTGTGAAGACCAATAGAGACCTCCCATGGTAAGTTCCATCCCAAAGCTAGACCTCCACTGAGCCCAACTCGTGGGATTTCAAAACAATCATCAAAGTCCCATTTTGACAGAGCTTTCTTTCCTTCTCCAGCTTTCATACGAGTTTCTAACAAAAAACAAAAATCAGCCTTCGTATCCTGGGCAATCTTTTTGTCGTGATGAACCGTAGAGGCGTTGCCCAATCCTCTACAGTTCCAGCTGAGCACTCTCATGGATCCTTGGGAAGCTGAATTGGGTCAGGCTATAGGGCTTAAGGAAATGATTTTGGCACATACCTGATGGTTCGTGAGTCCATGTCAAGGTGAGTGCTGTAGGGCCTGATTCCAGAGTTGCAGCTTGCACGAGAGTTTGAATCACTTCATCTTCTCGGCATTCCAGAGAGCTAAGGCTAGGTTCCCCTGTTTCAAAATGAAAATCTTGTCTACGCATTCTATTTATTAGACTTGAGTCATGTTGGTTGTTGCTTTGGTGGTTAGATTCACCATGACTGTTATCACCAGGAGCTTCTTCATGGGGAAACGGTACCAATTGTGTGGTTGCTTCCAGAGGTGTAGGGCCTTCATTGTCAGCCAACATCACATTGGCATTAGTAAGGAACCAGCCTTCTTTCTCAATCCAGATCCATCTCAAGCTCGAGTTCTCCGGTGGTTGCCAGAGAGGGATATTTGTCTGTGTAGGGTCGTTATGAATGTGTTGCTCAAGATTGTTACCAGTAATGAGGTTAGTATCCTCTTCTACACGTGGGCCAGGTGATGCATGTTCCCTTGCATGTCCACTGTGGTTTCTTGTCTCATTATGCGTGGGGTTCTCCTGGTTGGGTTCTTGCACTATTACCTCGTCAGGTTGAGCATTAAGGGCAGTGGGTTGAGGTTAAGGTGGAGGGGCTCCTCCCTGTTGATATTGACGCTGTCCGTAGCTCGTATCTCGGGCTAGATGACTGAAACGGATTTGGGTATTCCGTCTATGAGGTCTGTTGTAAAAGGCTCGGATTTCATTGACAAAATGAGGCTCTAGGGGATCAAAGCCATAATGAACCTGGAAGTCTCTCTTTATCCTTTGTCTCTGCCTATGTAAAAGATGCTCCACATCCACCATAAGGTAAGTGCATTGAGCTCTGGTGTGCCTGATGAGACCGCATTTCGTACAAACCTTGAGGATGAAATTTATAAAAATGTTATTTAGCAACAAAAAAAAAAAAAAATCACTAAAAAATGTGGGCCACGCACTCGCTGATATTTTGCAAAGAAAAGTCACGAAATGATTATAAGTAATATTGTACAAATTATTAAACCATGAAACGTGTGGCTGAGTGAGAGACTTGAGAGTTGAGAGTCCGTGACTTTGACTCTTTGAGTATCTCTGTGACTCTGTATCTAAAATACAAATTATTTACAGTCATTGAGAATTTCAGATCACTACACAACGAAAAAAAAAAAACAAACAAACAAACAAATAAAGAAAGGAAGAGACAGAGTGATGGAGATAAAGTTTAGGCAGTAACTTGAAGTCTGAAGTCTGAAATTTGAAGAATGAAGATCAAACTAAGGTACACCGAAACAGCAAGTCAGCAATTGATGAGCAATAAGGTGAGCATAGAGAAATTTTTTTTTTTTAGGAATGGAGGTTTAATTTCTTCAAGAATTAAGAGGGAGAGATAGAGAAAATGTTTTATTTGTTTTCTTCCATTTGGTATTAGAGATATATAGCCTCATCTTGGAAAATTTCAAAAGATTAACAGTAATTTTATTAATTGATCTGTCTATTATTAATTTAGATTTTAATTTTGTTTAAGAGTGTTGTCTGATTTTAATTGTCTATTCATATTCTTCATTCTTTTTACCAGCTATATTTTGCAAAGTTGTAGATACCGTTTAGACACTCATTTTGGTTTGGTCATTGGAATAAGTTATTTCGGTACCAGTCAATACCAGCGTTCCATTTCGGGTTTACTGTAATATATATATATATATATTGATTTACTACTCTATACATTTATTCATCAAAATTTATAATTTGTTAGTTAAGAATCTTTCAAATTATAAGCACATATCAATCTTAATATTAATAATAATAATAAACTTACACTTGTATTTTGAATAATAAATAATAGAAATATGAAATCTAAAGAACTACTACTTAAGATAATAAATAAATAAATCAAAAGAGTAAAATTTATCCCAAAATGTGAACATTTGAAAAGTTAGAAGAAAAAAAAGGTACTGCTAAGAAAAGGAAAGAAAAGACAGCAAAGAAAAAAAGGTACTGCTAAGAAGTACTACTTAACACGTGAAGGGCTCTCAAACCAAAAAGGAAAGAAAAGACAGCAAAGAAAAAAACAAGCTATAGAGATTTCAGAGAGAGAGCGTTGGTAGAAAAAACAAAAAAAAGAAGAAAAAGAAGGAGCGGGGAGGGAGAGAATAAGAAAAAGAAGAAGAAGAAGGGGAAGACGCAGAGAGTCAGAGAAGAGAGCTTCAGAAAAAAAAAAAAAAAAAAAAAAAAAAAAAGGAGCTGGGCGGAAAAAACCAAGAAGAAGAAGAAGGAAGAAGGAGAGCAGAGAAAGCTCTTATACTGGTGACTGATTTTTTTTTTCTTTTTCTTTTTTTTTCAGTTATTTATTATGCCGACTGAAATAAATATACCAGCCAAAATTGGCCGGAATGACCGAAACTCGCAGAAATGCGTCAAAATTTTTTCCGAGGTGGAATAAGGGGTTTCTCGTTCCGGTTTGCACACCGGTACGAGATTTTCCGGCTGGAACGGAATAGTATATACAACTCTGATATTTTGGGTGTTTTGGGATGCGGTTGAAAGATCTTATCTTCTAGGACCTTTTTAATTATAAAAAAAAAAATGCATTCAATTGGCCAATAGAGTGGGGCCTTAAATTTTTATTATTTATTATTATTATTATTTTGCTATGGGTGAAAGACTACCTTTTTATTATCATTATTATTTTTTTTTTTTTGGTCGTGGGTTATAGACTACCTATGTATATATAATATAATTAGTTGGGGGCTTCTTTTGTTTGGGGGCCTTAGGCAACCGCCTAAGTTGCCTATATGGTCCAACCGACCTTGGCCCTAATGTTATGGTACCAGTGTCTTGGGGACCTTGGCTAACGGGTTGAGGAATTCACATACAGAATGAACCAAAAATGATTATAATCCATTAGTTTTAAAAGGTTTTGGTGTTTGTCGATATGAGACGATAAGATGTAGTATGGTAATGAAACAATGTCAAGAGAAAGAAAAGTCTTACATGAAAAGATATTAAATTTTATGTTATGATAAAGGAAATATTAATATTTCAAGTATTTTCAGTTACGTTGTAAGACTATGAGAAAATTATATATATTATATATATAAATATATATATATTTCAATTATTTTCAGTTACGTTGTAAGACTATGAGAAAATTATATATATTGCAAATGCATGAAATCATTTTAGCATGAACTGAGTTGCAAGTAAGTGATATCCACATTTAAATGATATTTTATTTATCATGCATCTCATGCATGCTGTTATATTCTCATGCCACGCATCCCTTACTTAGCAAATTGGTTGCTCAGATTGCAAGTACATTCGTTGTTCAGCAAAGGTCTCAGCAGTGGTGGAGTTAGTTATTAGAATACATTATTTTGAAAGTAGTGATGTACAGTTTAATGATGAAACATTAAAAATGGGAGAGTTCTCCGCTATATTGTATAGTTAGATAGGTCAGAGAAACAATAGGGTTTGTAATGTTAATTATGTTAGTTTTAGTCTTCCGCTGTTATGTAATTAATGTAGTATGATCCATAAAGATACAATAGTATGAATGTGACTAGTTGATCTTGGTGATCTTGGTTATTGTTGTAGTTGCTCTGTTTCTATCACTTTCTGTGGTCGGACTAAGTGGTCCGTACCTTGAGATAAATAAGTAAATTCATATCAGTATGTTGACTAAGTAAAAGATAAAGGAAAAGAAAATTTTCTATACTCAAGTTTAGTTGGTTCGTGTTAATATCAAGCACAGGCTTGGTATTAGCATGCCAGCCAGTCCGATTCCGAATCATATTACGGATTTTGGTCGTAACAATAGGTGATATCACACTGCTAGCCCATGGATTAGAGGACATTTTTTCTTTTTTTGATGAATAAAAAAAAATTTATTGAAAATTAGAACATTGGATCACTTCCAAATAGAGTCGGAAGGAAACTAAATTGATTACACAACAAAACCCATGACCCTACAACGAGGGTTT
The DNA here is from genome assembly GCA_907173295.1 of Fagus sylvatica. Taxonomy (NCBI): domain Eukaryota; kingdom Viridiplantae; phylum Streptophyta; class Magnoliopsida; order Fagales; family Fagaceae; genus Fagus; species Fagus sylvatica. The sequence goes on from OU015761.1 coordinate 42,533,521, forward strand.
CAAAAATGATATACGTCATAATCCAGGACCCTACCATAAGGGCAACACAAACAGCAACATAAAAATATCAAACTTCAACTTCCGTCAAATTATTTGGTAATCCATCAAATTAAACTTTTCACATTGTTGGATTACCAAATATTCCAATGTTGTTAGGTATTTCATACCAAAATACCATATAACGAAAAGATCAAACTTCAAAAAAAAAAAAATTGAATTAAATTTTTTTTATTGAACTATAAACACAACAAAGAGTTTCATTTCAGTAACTCCAACAACCAAGAAGAAAAGAGAAACAATCAATAATACATGACTCAAAATACTAAAACATTGTGCACATTTATACATGAAATATAAAGAAGTCATAAATATATACACGCATCACTCCATTTACCATGACAACACTTAATGCACACCACACTATTACAATCATTATTTACAACCCAAGAGAAACACAAATCTCTTAAGTGAATTAGGTTGAGACTTTCCATGCTGCGTAGTGCTGCGTATTGTTGAATTGAGAAGCTGCAAGGTTTTAAACAATAGAATCATTAGATGAGTATTTTGCAACCAAAAAGAAAAAGATGAGTATATATAAATTGAAGGAAATCTACTGGTACTAAGAAATACTCTCTTGATGTTTTTAGGCACCATACTTTGTAAATTTGGGAGTAGTGTGTTTGTAAAGAACAATGAATCAAAAACTAATATATTGTTCTGCCTTACCAAATTGGTTAAGGTTCATGTGTATTTATAATTCTAAGTTTACAGCATTTACAAGATCAAGATAAAGTCTATACATAAGGATGATAACTATCACATTATCTTGATAGGAGATGAGGACTTGTTATCTTTATCTAAATCAGTTTCAGTTGTAGTCTTTATCTTTGAGTTTGAATCAGTTGAGGCCTTATCTTTAACACGCCCCCTCAAGCTCAACGGTATGGGAATAACATTGAGCTTGGATCGTAATAGAGCAAACCGTGAAGAAGAGATGGGTTTGGTTAATAGGTCAGCCAACTGATCATGGGTAGACACAAACTGAACTGAAACAGCCTTCGTGGCCACCATGTCTCGAACAAAGTGGAAGTCTATTTCCACGTGTTTCGTGCGTGCGTGAAATACAGGATTGGAGGACAGGTAAGTGGCACCAATATTGTCACACCAAAGCACAGGAGGGGTGGATTGTGAAGTACCAAGTTCATGAAGGAGGGATTGAAGCCATTTGACTTCAGCAGCAGTATTCGCAAGAGCTTTGTATTCGGCCTCAGTGCTGGAACGAGCAACAGTGGCTTGCTTCTTGCAGCTCCAGGAAATAAGATTCTTGCCCAAGAAAACACAGTAACTGCCCGTAGAACGACGATCATCTTTGGAACCTGCCCAGTCCGCATCAGAGAAAGCATGAATGGAATTACCAGAGTTACGATAAATCTGAATACCAAATTGAATGGTATGTTTGAGATAACGCAATAATCTTTTAACGGACTGCCAGTGAAGAGTAGTCGGCTTGTGCATGAACTGAGACAACTTGTTAACAGAGAATGCAATGTCTGGACGAGTGAGGGCAAGATACTGAAGTGCACCAACTGTGCTACGGAACAGCGTGTGATCAGTAAATGGTTCTCCATCAAAAGCAGAGAGATTGGTGGAAGAAGCCATGGGAGTGCTAACTGGTTTAGCATCAGACATTTTCGTGCGATTAAGCAAATCCATAATATACCGTTGTTGAGACAGAAGAACACCATCAGCATTGGGAAGTACTTCAAGACCCAAGAAAAAATTTAGAGAGCCAAGGTCTTTAACAGCAAAGTCCCGTTTGAGGGAATTTAAGAGATCAGTGATGGCAGCAGAGTGTGAACCAGTGAGTATGATGTCATCAACATAGATGAGTACATACATAATGACAGAAGCTTTGGTGTAGATGAAAAGTGAAGAATCAGAACGAGACCCATGAAACCCAAAAGCAATTAACCGTGAACTCAACCTGGAGAACCAGGCACGGGGAGCCTGTTTAAGTCCATAAATTGCCTTTTGTAAAAGACAGACATGTGTGGGGTAGTTGGGGTTTTGATAGCCCGGAGGTTGAGACATAAACACTTGTTCGGTCAAATTACCATGTAGAAACGCATTTTGAATATCAATTTGTCTCAAAGACCAACCAGAAGAAATAGCAAGAGAGATGACAGTGCGTACCGTGGTTGGCTTAATAACAGGGCTGTATGTCTCATCGTAGTCAAGGCCGGGTTGTTGATGGAACCCTTTGGCAACAAGGCGAGCTTTGTGCCTTTCGATGGAACCGTCGGCTTTCCGCTTGATGCGAAATACCCATTTGCAGCCAACAAGGTTCTGAGAAGGATGAGCAGGGACCAAATGCCAGGTGTGATTCTTGAGAAGAGCATCAAACTCAACATTCATGGCTTGACGCCATTCGGAGCTCTTGACTGCCGATGAATAACAGGTTGGTTCAGATGCCGTGGAGCAAGCAGTGACAGCAATGAGGGCTTTGGGAAGTGGGTATCTTACCGTTCCATCGGTGAATACTTTGGGTTTGCTGATGTGGTGCTGGGATCGGGTTGTCATATGGTGAGGAGGAGGCGGGTTTGTGGCAGCAGGAACAGAGGAGAAAGACGCCTCTGTTGCTGGGGTTGCATCAGGTGCAGATTCGGCTTGGGTATTGGAGGATGATGTGGGTCTGTTGGGTGATGGGGTTTGGGCCGGTTGGGAATATATGGGGGTAGAGTCAAGTGTGGGCCGGCTGGAGTTATGTGTTTGGGCTTGTGGGGAAGATATGGGAAGGGATGGTTGTATGGGCCGGCTGTGTGATGAGGGAAGTGAGGTAATGGAGGCAGTGTTGGGCCGAGGCTGTGGAGAGGGCTCTATGCACGGCCCAGCTGGAGAAATGGACTGTACAAATGCAAGAGATTGAGAAGATGATGACTCAAGAGATGTGGAGGCAGCAGGAATTGGAGGACTAGAAAATGGGAATTTATTTTCAACAAAAATGACATCTCGAGAAATATAAAGCCGACCGGAAGGAAGATGGAGGCATTTGTACCCTTTATGGAGAAGACTATAACCCAAAAAAATGCATTCAAGAGAACGGGGTAGAAGTTTGTGGGAATTATAGGGACGGAGATTTGGCCAACAAGAGCAACCAAAGGTTTTGAGAAAGGAATAATCTGGATTTGTGTTGAACAATTTTTCGAATGGAGATTTATTTTGAAGAGTGGGAGTGGGAAGACGATTTATGAGATAACATGCCGTTTGAAAGGCATCATCCCAATATCGAAGAGGCATGGCAGAATGAGAAAGGAGAGCTAAGCCAGTTTCCACAATGTGGCGATGTTTACGTTCAATGGAACCATTCTGTTGGTGAGTATGAGGACAAGAGACGCGATGAACTATGCCACAATTTGTAAAAAATGAGGAAATGGTACGATATTCACCACCCCAATCAGATTGAACAGTTTTAATCTTGGCATTAAAAAATCGTTCAACATATTTCTGAAATCTTAAAAAAATAGGATAAGCATCATTCTTTTTAGTCATAGGATAGAGCCATGTATACCGACTATAGGCGTCTAAAAATGAGATGTAATATTTATGGCCATTATGAGAAGAAATGGGAGATGGACCCCAAACATCAGTGAAAATTAAATCAAGGGGAGAAGAGACTTGAGAAAGAGATGGTGAAAAAGATAATTGTTTGCTTTTTGAATTGAGACAAGCAGTACAAAATTTTTTATTAAAAATAGAATCAGAACGTACAGGAAGACCAAAACGAGATACTATCCTAGAAACAATACGAAATGCAGGATGGCCTAGCCTAGAATGCCAAACTGGAATTGACACTCGTGTACCAATGAAGGCATGAGGAGAGGCAGCCCTTTTATTGAGAACATTACTTTTAATGAGACGATGAACAGAGGATGGGAAGGGGTACAGTCCATTCCTACTCGGGCCTTGCAGTAGAGTTCTCCGCGTGACTCGATCCTTCACATTGAAAAGGTTAGGATGAAGTTCAAGAAATGTGTTAGTATCGGAGGTAAATTTTTGAACAGATAACAAATTATTCGAAATAGTAGGAACATGCAAAACATTTTGTAAAAGGAAAGAAGTAGAGGGAGCAGTAAGTTGGGTTGTCCCAATATGATGAATAGGGAGTGCTGTACCATTACCCACGCGGATCTGATCATGTCCAGTGTATTCATCAGCACGAACATTCAAGTTGGCTAAGTCATTGGTCATGTGATGAGTTGCACCTGAATCTGGGTACCAGTTTGAATCACACTGAGATTGAGGAGTGGCCAAAAGAGCTTGCATATGGGGCCTGGAGTCACGGGTATAACTGTTATCAAACCTGTGATAACAGGTAAGGGCAAGATGCCCAATTTTTCCACAGACTTGACATATGGGTCTGTTACCATTAGAGCGTCCACGACCACGGCCACGATTGTTGCTGCGTCCCTGAGAAAAGGAGGTGCGACCGGAGTGATGTGAATAGGAAGAGCGACCTCCACTGCCGCCGTGAGTGGAAGAGCTCTTTTGAACAAAATGAGCAGTGCCGAGTGAGAGATCAACACTTGGTTGATTCTGGGCAAGATGCAGTTCATGGGATAAGAGGTGCCCATAGAGATCTTCAAGGGAGATAGGATCTGCTCGAATTTTCACCGAGGTGACAAGAGAATCAAAATCAGGGCCAAGCCCAGCCAAGAGGAAAGAGACGAGTTCAAAATCATGCAACGGATGATCTACGGCAGCAAGGGTGTCGGCCAAACCAGTGAACTTGTGAAAATAATCGGCAACGGAGGAATCTCCCTTCTTGAGAGTGGCAAGTTGGTAATGGATCTGCATTGTTCGAGCTCGAGATTGGGATGTGAACATCCGTTCCAAAGTAAGCCAGACTTCGCGAGAGGTGCCGCACTTGACGATATGAGCCAAGATGTTCTCAGACAATGAGGAGATAAGAGCACTCATGATAAGCTGGTCTTGGAGATGCCAGGTTTGGAAGGCCGGATTGGGTGCGTCTGAAGCAGAGTCAGAGGTCTGAGACGCAAGAAATTGAGACGGAGCTGGACGAGAACCATCAATGAAGCCGAAGAGATGTTGGCCTTTGAGGTAGGGTAGGATCTGGGCTTTCCAGAGGAGGTAATTGTCTCGGGTAAGTTTAATGGTAATGAGATGATGGGCTGCGGTGAGGGAGGTAGGGGCTGGAGGAGAGGTTGCTGTAGACGTAGTGGTGGAAGAAGCTGAGGCCATGGTGTTTGAGGAAAGGTCTGAGTGAAAGGGATGAAAAAAAAAATTGACGTGAGTCTTTTAGAGCTCTGATACCATGTAAAGAACAATGAATCAAAAACTAATATATTGTTCTGCCTTACCAAATTGGTTAAGGTTCATGTGTATTTATAATTCTGAGTTTACAGCATTTACAAGATCAAGATAAAGTCTATACATAAGGATGATAACTATCACATTATCTTGATAGGAGATGAGGACTTGTTATCTTTATCTAAATCAGTTTCAGTTGTAGTCTTTATCTTTGAGTTTGAATCAGTTGAGGCCTTATCTTTAACAGTGTTTCACATTGCACACAAGATTCTATAATGTAGAATTCCTTAAACACTTTATAAAATTTGGTATGTAGATGAGGTTAGCTTACTAATCAAGCTTTTTTTCAAGAAGAACAAAACATATTAGCAATTTAAAATGTATGGATTTTAATCTAATATTCCAATAACGTCATACTTAGAATGGATTTATAATATCTAATGCAAGACATTTTTCAATATCAACAATTAAATGGATTGAACATTTGAAAATTTTAATTAAAACTAAAAATATAATATCTCACTAGCGGCAATTTAAGCACAAGGAATATCCCATTTTGAGATAATAATCTCTTAGGAGCATCTATCAATTTAGAAATATGAAGAATAAAATACATTCAAAAGAATGTCAATTTAGTAAATGTATAAATTTCATACTTCCTTGATAATACGACTACAAATTGCAAGGTATGCATGGATTAGGTTAATCTATTTTGTTTATTTCTTATTGCATCACATCCACTTTTAGTAAGCACATACAGGCCAAGTAAACTCATTAGCACCATGTTCGGTTCACCTTTAGAGAGAAGTAAAAGATTACAAAATGGCCAAAAAATAAAAAAAGAATAGCGTAACATTAGCTCAATAAGATAGGAAAACAAAGTGTAAAGTAGAAAGAGCAAGAAGAGTTATCCCTTACCTAATCACTGTCAATATCAACTAGAGGGACATGCGCTATCTTGTGCCAATCCATTCCGACTTCTCGCTCACAATTCTTGCTCAATTCAGGACAACATTTAATCTTCAGATCTCTTAGGGAAGTGAGGTGACCCATCCCTTCTGGCAGAGACGATAATTTTGGGCACCTCCGAATCTCAAGTTTTTGAAGTGAACTGAGATTTGGAAGCCACTCTGGGAATGCCGCCAAGTTGTCACAACTAAAAATCCTTAAGAACTGTAAAGTGTTGGCAGATTGTATAAGCCATTGGGGAAGAGCCACTAGTTTTGGTAATTTATAAATTGTGAATGATCGAAGGCTCGTCGGGTAGTCTTCCCCTTCCATTAAATTAAGCTTTTTACAATTCCAGATTTCCAAGCTTTTCAATGCAGTTAGGTGTTTCATTCCTCGCGGCAAAGACATCAAGCGTTCGCAATATCTAAAATCCAACTTGCGAAGGGCAGTGAGGCGTTGGATCCCTTCAGAAAAAAACTCTAGTTTGCGACACTTAACAAAGGCCAAATTTCGAAGAGAACACATGCACTCGATTCCATTGGTGGGAAAATGTGTTTGTTTTGTGGTTATCACAAAACATCTAATGCTGATCATCTTACTTATATCTCTCGGTAGCTCTTCAAGCTCTTCACAGCCACGAAGTATCAAAGTTTCCAAATTTTGCAAGTCGCAAATGGAGTTAGGCAATTTCTTGATCTGATTATTCCATCCTAAGTTGAGATATCTCAAATGCTTCAGATTACTAATTGAGCTTGGCAATGCCTCCAACCTTGAAAATCCAAAATCTAGCATCCGCAAATGCTTAAACCTTGAGACGCATCTTTCCACCAAGGATTCATTAATATCAACTTGCTTCGATCCTTCTCTTGAGAAAATAATAGTCCGCACATTATTACTCAACTTGTGTAAAAACATTATCGCTTCATCTGCACCCAAATTATTGTCCACAATTGACACGTGCCTGGCCTTTTCAAAATTATTGGTTTTATTAGTGTTTTCAATTAAGCAATAATCATTTTGTGCAACATATAATGAGAGATCGTGTAACAGATAATGCATTTTAAATACAAATCGGTAACCATTGTAGTCAACTTCTTGAAAGAAAGATCTTGACAATAACTCTTTAACATATTGTAATCCAATATCTTCTAACTCTTGACTACTTCCGTCTGAATTTTGGAGGAGGAGCCCATTCGCCATCCAAGATTGAATCAATCCCAAACTATTATATTCATAATCCTTTGGATACAATGAGCAATAAGCAAAACATTGTTTTAAGTACGATGGCAATTGATTGTAACTCAATGTCAATGCGGGTAAAATGTCATCATGCTTTTGCTCTAGTTTCCATATCTCATTATCCCTTATAGAGATCCAATCATGCTCCTCAATTTTAGAATAAAGTAAGCTCCCTAAAGTCCTCACTGCCAAAGGAACACCTTTACATTTTTTCACGATCTGTTTTCCAATCTCTACTAGTTTTGGATATTGTTTCTCCTCTCCTTCACTGAATGCCCATTTTAATAATAAGGACAAACAATGATCCTCGGGAAGACCTTCTATGTTGTGGATGGGTCCAGGAGCCATCACTGAGGCAACTTTGTGACTACGTGTAGTGACAACAATTTTACTTCCTTTAGCACCTTCTGTTAACAAATTTTTCAGGCCAATCCATTTGTTACGATCCTCATTCCAGACATCATCCAAAACAATAAAAAATCTTTTTTCCTTCAAAATAATTCGTAAACCAGCTTGCACTTCATCCATACTCATGTTCTCAGTCTCACTAATTCCACCACCTGTAGATTTAAGGGCAGATTTACGAATTTCTTTTGCCAATTTTAAAACGTTAAAGTTTTCCGACACACACACCCATATTCTAGAGTCAAATTTATTAGCAACTCTTTCATCATTATACACCCATTGAGCAAGTGTGGTCTTTCCTAGACCTCCGATTCCCACTATAGAAATCACAGAAACGTTACCATCATCACCTGGGTGCATCAAAAGATCTATTATCTTTTGCTTGTCATCAGCCCTCCCAATAACATCAGAATCACGAACAAATGAGTGGGTCATCTCCCTCTCCCTATGCACAATAAGCTTATCATCGAGTCGCTCCTCAAGATGAAATTGAGCTCTAACCTTTGCTATCTCTTCTAACCTCTCTCTAATCTCCTTGATTCTATGACCCATTTCAAAACGGAAGGCAAACATGTTTGAAGATGAAAAGAAACTACGTACCTTTCTACCAGTGCTTCCATGTTTTTTCATCACTTGCTTCCGTAGATCTTCACACTCGAGTTCATCGAGCACATCCATGGCATCATAAAAGACATCTTTGAGTTGCCCCAAGCCAAACACTCAGGCCTTCCATTTCTGCTTGCTTCTCCTCAGCATTAAGCAACACGGCTTTGACGTTAGACATGATGAGCTGAAGCTTTTTCAGATCACTTGCAAAGTTCCAAGCCAAGGAAATTTCTTGTTTAGCAAGAGACCCTAGCTTCTCAATAACTGTTTCTGCAACTGAAAAGGCCAACTCGGTCATTTCTTTTCTTTTTTTGGAGGTGGAGGAAGGGAGAAGTTGTGGTTAATTAGAATGAAAACTTTGGTTTTGCTGTATTGTACGTTTAGTTTTTGTAGCAAAAGAAAACCAAGATGACATTTGAACTATGTATTGCGACATCTCTTCTTTCATGTTCCATCTTTGAACTTTCTATTGGCCAATCATTAACGTAAACTTGGTTGTTTAGCTAATGAAAAATGAAACCCTGAAATTCAACAATATGCGGATTAAATTCAAATATGGATTTGGACCGTTTAGTTTGTCATCACGTACGTGTGATTGTGAGAATGAAAATTGTTGGTTTTGCTGTATGGTACATTTAGTTTTTGTTGAAAAAGAAAACCAAGATGACATCTGAACTTTCTATTGTGACATTTCTTCTTTCATGTTCCATATTTGAACTTTCTATTGTGACGTTTCTTCTTTCATGTTCCATATTTGAACTTTCTTTTGGCCAATCATGAAGGTGATCTTGGTTGTTTGGCTTATGAGAAATGAAACCCTGAAATTCAACATTATGCGGATTAAATTCAAAAATGGACTTGAACTGTTTGGCTTTTGCCATCACGTACGTGTGATTGTGAGAATAAAAATGTTGGTTTTGCTATATGGTAGGTAGTTTTTGTTGCAGAAGAAAGCCATCATGTTCCATCTTTGAACTTTCTATTGGCCAATCACCACCGACACCGTATGCGGATTATGAGAAATGAAACCATGAAATTCAACAATATGCGGATTAAATTAAAATATGGATTTGGACCATTTGGTTTTTTCAAGAAAGCGTCAGAGGATAGCGTCACAGTACTGTGATTTTATCAATATCATTGACAATTACCACCGTGTTCCTTCTGTTTCTGCTGTGTTAGCACCTATAGCACCAGCCACAACAGCTACGACTATGTCACAAGAGCAGGTGCCTATGAGGCCAAATAATTTCGTTATATTTCCTAATCAACCACAATTGTGGACTATTTCCTAATAATAACTAGTTTGCTTAAAATGGTATAACTTAAAAAGTAGATTACTTGGCAAAAACGTTTCTATGTAGGATCAATGTCAACTTGGAAGCTATTTCGAGTTGGGAAGTCACCTTGATAATTTCGTTATATTTCCTAATCAGCCACAATTGTGGATTATTTCCTAATAATAACTAGTTTGCTTAAAATGGTATAACTTAAAAAGTGGATTACTTGGAAAAACGTTTCTATGTAGGATCAATGTCAACTTGGAAGCTATTTCGAGTTGGGAAGTCACCTTGATAATTTCGTTATATTTCCTAATCAGCCACAATTGTGGATTATTTCCTAATAATAACTAGTTTGCTTAAAATGGTATAACTTAAAAAGTGGATTACTTGGAAAAACGTTTCTATGTAGGATCAATGTCAACTTGGAAGCTATTTCTAGTTGGGAAGTCACCTTGATAATTTGTTATATTTCCTAATCAGCCACAATTGTGGCTATTTCTAATAATAATAGTTTGCTTAAAATGGTATAACTTAAAAAGTAGATTACTCAACTTGTAAGCTATTTCTAGTTGGGAAGCCACCATGATAATTTCGTTATATTTTCTAATCAGCCACAATTGTGGACTACTTCCTAATAATAAGTAGTTTGCTTAAAATGGTATAACTTAAAAAGTAGATTACTTAGGAAAAACGTTTCTATGTAGGATCAATGTCAACTTGGAAGCTATTTCTAGTTGGGAAGCCACCTTGATCCAAATCCAAATAACGAGCTAAACCAAACTGAAATCAAAATCACTTTAATATTTAATAAGAATTGGATTGAACTTGTGGTTGAATGTAATGTACCATCAATATTAGCATTCTGTTTTGAATTGCTTATTGTCAAATGTCCTTTGCATTCTCGTAATTTTCTTGATGTTAGTGTCATAAGATAGGTAAGTGGTTGACAATTTAGCAAACCAAAAGGTAAGTTGTTGACAAGCAGGTTGCGTCAAGTACAATGTGCAGCTTCTCTAGAAACAATGAGCAAATTTGTGACAATTTATACCTCAAATTTCATGACGGTATAAATTAATTATTATGGGAACCTGGGAAAAGAATCCATATATATTATTTGGTGTGTTTTCTAGGAAACTTTATATAATTAAAATTTTGTCACCATGTTTGATATGTGACTCCATTTAACACAATAGATTTATTTTTAAAAGCTAGTCGCAAACCAATGCGATACACGGAAAAATTACTTAGAATAAATCTAAAGAATTAATGGTCTAAATATGATTTTTTCTGTCTTTTATATTTTTTCTAAATATGAAAATTGATAATTATTAAAAAGACATTTATTATTATTGTGTTTATATATAAAATATATTATAGTATTAGACATTTATTATGATTGTGTTTATATATATGGAACAATATATTATTTCTATTAAAAAAATATAATGTGTCAAGATTCTAATGAGATGTTTAATTATAGAATAAAATTTAAATTCAATTAAAAAATATATATTAAAATAATGAGAAATAAAATTGTTGGATCAGCTTATCTGGCACAATATTATGAGGTCAACCAAAAGTCAAAAAAGCTTCAGTTTTACATTATAGTATAGATAGATAGATGTTGTAAGAATTATCTTTATGGTTATGTATAATCTAATACTATTAAGAGGATTTATGTACTCATGTCCACTTTAATGTACTGTCAAAAATACCTCTCACATCTTCTTATATTCCTAATTTAATCACTAACTTCAAATAATTAATGGGTGTTAATAAAAAGGGTATAATAGTCACATCCAAATATAAAAAAAAATGTCCACTTTAGTGCACAGACTAAAATATCTCATACTTAAAATCAATTGATTTGCTTTTAAAATAAAAAATAAAGGTTAAAAGAGTAATCTACTGATATGCTCAAATTCAAAAGTTAAAATGATCACAATTCCACGTTCATGTTTTACAATTGTTTTTTTTTTCTTTGTTTTTTAAGTCTCCCTTTTTTTTCTCTCTTACATCTCCCTTATCTACTCCACTTTCTAATTTCCAACTTCCCACTAACTTCACAACTCCTCATTTACTCAACTTTTATCATTATCCAAAATAATCCTATCTCATCTCTCATTCCCTCAAAATAAATAAATTAATTTAAAAAAAAAAAACTTCCTACTAACCCACGTTCAAATTTGTCTCTCCCTTTATTTTCTCTCACAATTTCCCTTATCTTTATAACTATCAATTTTCTCTCACATCTCTATTTGTTTTTTTTTTTTTTCTCTGGCATCTCCCTTATCCTTATTTTTTCATTTTTATTTTTATAATCCTTATCTTTATAACTGCCCACTTTTCAAATAATTGCTTAAAAAAAAAACTACGTAAATGAATAAGTAACTTTTCAAATACAAAACTTCATAAAATCATTGCTATAACTCAAAAACTCCATCCAGATAAAACTCTTCCTACAACAACATGCAATTGTACAATTAAAATATGCCAATAGATTCGGACCCCTCTAACTACTAAAGTAACCAAATGTTCAAATTTATTTGAAAGGGGGTGTATGATAGTGATAGTATATACAGGTTGTTTCACTTTTATCGTCTCTAATATTATTAAGAGGATTCATGCCCTCATGTCCACTTTAATGTACTGTCAAAAATACTCCTCACATCTTCTTATATTCCTAATTTAATCACTAACTTCAAATAATAATGGGTGTTAGTAAAAATGATATAATAGTCGCATCTAAATATAGAAAAATGTCCACTTTAGTGCATATACTAAAATATCCCATACTTAAAATCAATTGATTTGCTTTTAAAATAAAAAATAAAGGTTAAAGGAGTAATCTACTAATATGCTCAAATTCAAAAGTTAAAATGATCACAATTCCACGTTCATGTTTTACAATTTTTTTTTTCTTTGTTTTTTAAGTCTCCCTTTTTTTTCTCTCTTACATCTCCCTTATCTACTCCGCTTTCTAATTTCCAACTTCCCACTAACTTCACAACTCCTCATTTACTCAACTTTTATCATTATCCAAAATAATCCTATCTCATCTCTCATTCCCTCAAAATAAATAAATTAATTTAAAAAAAAAAAACCTTCCTACTAACCCACGTTCAAATTTGTCTCTCCCTTTATTTTCTCTCACAATTTCCCTTATCTTTATAACTATCAATTTTCTCTCACATCTCTATTTGTTTTTTTTTTTT
>OU015761.1:42546647-42590228 GCA_907173295.1 Fagus sylvatica
TCATAGCTATAAGATTCATCTTCTAAAGAATTAAGTTTAGAAGTTACCTCATCTTCATATGCCATTAAGCAAAAAGCTTCGGTAGAATCTTCTTCATCGTTGGATGTTTGAGGGCTAATGCTTGTACATTCATCTTTCTCTATTTGAGGCAATTTGTGATCATGAACAAGCATGCTCATCTTTGATTCTTGACTTGCTTCTTCATATGTAGCTTCAAGTCTTTCCCAAATTTCTTTAGCTGAATTACAACTTGAAATTTCATCAAATTCCTTTGAGTCAAACGCACAATATAAACAATTCATAGCTTTATAATTTAATTCAATGAGTTTGACATCATTTTCATCCCATTCAGTTTCTTGTTTGGGTATTTCTTGTTCTTCTACTATTTTAGTAGGAACATGAGGACCATTTACAATGATTTTCCATATGAGATAATCTTGACCTTTAATGTACGTAGTCATTCTAGTTTTCCAATAACTATAATCACTACTATTGAACAAGGGTGGTCTATTTGTAGATTGACCTTCAACCATTTGAGGTCTAAATGTGTTTGCCATGATCTTAACTCTAAGATTGTTAAATCTATATGTAGAGCCTTGGCTCTGATACCAATTGTTACCCAAATATCAACCTAAGAGGGGGGTGATTTAGGTTGAGGCAAACTTTTTCTATATAATGCGGAATTAAAAATTATTTCAATTAGCAAAATTGATTTACAAATTTTGACACAATTCAATTGCAATATAGATATGATAGAAAATCAAACACAACATATATAAGCAATTGAATAAGTAAGAGATAGAGATAGAGAAAATCAAACACAATGATTGTTATCGAGGTTCGGCTTCCCCGCCTACGTCCCCGCCTCAAGACACTTCTTGAGGATTCCCAAATCCACTATTTGACAACCTTCTTCCGGGTGAAGATCAAACCGTTACAAATCTTCCTTAACGGTGAAGAGTAACACCGAGTGAAAAATCCTTTTCACTCCTTAGGATTTATACCAAGACCCACAAATCTTCCTTACAAGGTGAAGAGTAACCACCCAGTGAAAAATCCTTTCACTACTTAGGATTTATACCAAAACCCTAACAAAAACACTCAATAATTTCAACAAAGGATTGTTGTACAAAATATGGCTCTCTCAAAGAGTAGTAGTACACAATATGCTCACTCTAATAATTTATCAAAGATTTGATCAATATGGCTCAAAGAGTATTTAGAGGAATTTGATTTTCAATCAAAGATTTTGAATGATATGAAAATATAAGCTTGAGAAGGATGGATTGATGTATAAGATATTTTCTTTTCTTTCTCTGATCTTGATTTTTGAACCATAATTGATATGTTGTCTTGCATGTGATTTTCAATCAAATTGCTTTCTTTGAAAACTTTTATTTTTCAACCATAATTGATATGGTTGTCTTGCATGTGAATTTCAATCAAGTTGCTTTCTTTGAAAACTTTTCTTCTTAAGATTTTTCAACCATAATTGATATGGTTGTCTTGCATGTGAATTTCAATCAAGTTGTTTTCTTTGAAGACTTTAAAATCAATTGATATTGTTGTCTTATATTTGAATTTCAACCAATCAAGTTGTCTTTGAAGACTTTAAAGATTTTTCAATTGATATGGTTGTCTTATATTTGAATTTCAACTAATCAATTTGTCTTTGAAGACTTTAAGAGATTTTTCAATTGATATGGTTGTCTTATATTTGAATTTCAACCAATCAAGTTGTCTTTGAAAACTTTAAGAGATTTTTCAATTGATATGGTTGTCTTATATTTGAATTTCAACCAATCAAGTTGTCTTTGAAAATTTTAAGAGATTTTTCAATTGATATGGTTGTCTTATATTTGAATTTCAACCAATCAAGTTGTCTTTGAAAATTTTAAAATATTTTTCAATTGATATGGTTGTCTTATATTTGAATTTCAACCAATCAAGTTGTCTTTGAAAACTTTAAAAGATTTTTCAATTGATATGGTTGTCTTACATTTGAATTTCAACCAATCAAGTTGTCTTTGAAAATCAATTTAAGTTGTTTTAAAGTTGAGCCTTAAAGATCAAATCTTAATAAACTTTACAAAACCTAACTCTTACTTCTCATATGTCTCGGATCATTGTCTTTGAGCTTGATTTCTTTGTCTTGAGTCTTGATGACTTTGATCTTCAATGTGTTTGCAACTTATCAACTTTGCATTTGCTTGATATTTGAATTGCCATCTTGGTCCAATTAAATCAATAGTCAAAATTAAGCTTTAAAACATAAATCATTAGTTCATATGAAAATATCATTAATGAACAACTTAAAATCATGGTTATCATCAAAACTACATGAATGTCCTTGGATTAATTAGCCAATTAATAATTATTGAAACCTTGAGGCTAACAGCTCCGTCCAAAGCTCCAGGACCCGATGGTATGCCTCCTATTTTTTACCAAAAATACTGGCATGTTGTTGGCAATGATGTAACCTTGGCTGTGTTATCCTGTTTAAATTCTGGTAGTTTATTGAAGTCCATTAATCATACTTTTATCACTTTGATTCCTAAAGTTAAAAGTCCTGAAAAGGTGACTGACTTTCGCCCAATTAGTTGTGCAATGTAATTTATAAGTTGGTGGCAAAAGTTTTGGCAAACAGGTTGAAGCTAATATTACCACAGATAGTCTCGGATTCCCAGAGTGCTTTCGTCCCAGGGCGTCTAATCACTGATAACGTATTGATAGCTTTTGAAACTCTTCACCATATGCACCATAATAAAGTTGGGCGGGAAGGAGCAATGGCATTGAAGCTTGATATGAGCAAGGCATATGACAGAGTGGAGTGGTGTTATTTGGAGCAAATAATGAAGAAGATGGGTTTCCACCAAAAATGGATTGGCCTCATGCTGGCATGTATTAGTTCTGTATCATATTCAGTATTGATTAATGGGGATCCTCATGGCAATATCCAACCTTCGCGGGGATTGCGCCAAGGAGACCCCCTATCACCTTATCTCTTTTTATTATGTGCAGAAGGGCTTCACTCCCTCATTAAACAGGCAGAAGCAAGTGGTGACATGCAAGGTGTAGCTTTATGTAGACAGGGACCAAAGATCACTCATCTGTTTTTTGCAGATGACAGTCTATTATTTACAAGAGCCACCAACACAGCCTGTGAGAAGATCAAATTAATTTTGGAGCAATATGAGAGAGCTTCTGGCCAACAGATTAATCGGGATAAGACCACAATCTTCTTCAGCAAATCAACTCCAGTTCCTACCCAAAATGCAATAAAAGAGTCTCTTAATGTTCCAATTATCAGGCAGTATGAGAAGTACCTAGGACTCCCCTCTCTAATTGGAAGAAATCGAGCAGAGAGCTTCGCTCAAATCAAGGAAAGGGTATGGCAAAGTTGAAAGGATGGAAGGAAAAGCTGTTATCTCAGGCCGGTAGAGAAGTCCTAATCAAAGCTGTTGCCCAAGCAATCCCGGCTTATTCAATGAGTTGTTTCAGATTACCTATCAAACTCTGTCATGATCTAGAAGCCTTGATTCGTAGATTCTGGTGGAGCAACAACCCGGACCAAAAGAAAATTCATTGGGTGAGCTGGAAACAATTATGTGCACCAAAGAAAAGGGGTGGAATGGGCTTTCGCGACCTCCAAAAATTTAATGAGGCCCTCCTAGCAAAACAGGTCTGGCGCCTTATGAAGGATACCTCTTCATTGTTCTACCGGGTGTTTAAAGCCAAGTATTTCCCCCATTGTTCAATCTTGGAGGCGGATGAAAAAATCAGGGGCTCATATGCTTGGCAAAGTATAAGAAAGGCTAGGGAGGTGCTCTTGAGAGGTGGAGTTTGGCGAGTGGGAGACGGAACGCGGATTAAGATTTGGAAGCATCGGTGGCTTCTAGAAGATTGTCATCGAACCATTATCACACACGGTCCTCTTCTCCTCCAAGAATGTACGGTGGACCAACTGATCATCAAGCCTAAGATGGAATGGGATACGGTTTTGCTTGACAAACTTTTCATCCCGTATGATGCCGAGGCAATTAAAAATATTCCACTTAGTAATCGTGCTCCTCCAGACCAGTTCTATTGGCCAGGCACAGCTAATGGCCTCTATACGGTCAAGAGTGGTTACCAAACTCTTATGCACAATGAGAACAATCTGCTCCCTGGAAGCTCCACTGAAGATGCTCTCCAATCCATATGGAACACAGTGTGGTCTCTTAGGATTCCAAAGAAGTGCCAACACTTTGCTTGGCGTGCCTCTCGCGAAGCCTTGCCTACAAAAGTGAGCCTATGTAAACGAAGAATCCCAATTGATATTAATTGTGAGCATTGTCAAAATACACCAGAGGATGTGCTGCATGCAGTCTGGACGTGTCCCTCAATCAAGACTGTTTGGGATATGGAACCTTGGAGCCAAGCATTTCGAGCCTCACCAGTGTTAGATTTTGCTGACATGTTCTCCAAGGTCCTGGCCTCTCCCTCACAGCCGAATACTGAACTCTTCATCATTATCGCATGGTCCTTATGGCAGAGACGTAACAAGCTGAGGCTAAACCAAGCGGTGGCGCCACTGAACCAGGTGAACACTAAGGCCTGAATGTACCTGGACGAATTTGAAAGCAATGCCGAGACTTCACCCCACACGGAACCTACTCCAGCCCAAACCACCAAATGGCAGCCACCCAGATGCAAGAATTTTAAAGCTAATTATGACGGGGCAATTTTCAAGGAGACTAACGAAGCTGGAATTGGTGTTATAGTTCGCAACAGAGAAGGTAAAGTGATGGCATCCTTAGTTCAGAAAGTCCGTTACCCTCAGTCTGTGGAAAGTATAGAGGCTTGGGCAGCAAGAAGAGCCGTGAGTTTTGTAACAGAAATTGGTCTGCCAGAAGCAGAGTTTGAAGGTGACTCGAAGATAGTGGTAGCAGCTCTCAACTCACCTCATCCTAATCTAGCACTGTATGGCCATTTGATTGAAGATGTGAAGTTCCTAACCAATGGTTTAGTTTCCTCTTGTTTCACCCATGTAAAACGCCAAGGCAATGCTATGGCGCATGCACTAGCCCGTATGGCTATTAATACAGCAAACACAGAGGTTTGGATGGAGGATGTCCCTCCACAAACCAAACGTTTGTATCTGTCTGAATTTCCAGTTTAATAAAAGTTCTCTAATCTTCAATCAAAAAAAAAAAAAATATTATGAATTATTATTGTTATTGTTATTGTTATTATTATTGTTATTGTTATTATTTTGTTTTACGTTTTGATTGTCATCTAAAATGGCACACGGAAGTATATTTGCCATGGAGATGACATGCTATGGTACGAGATAAGATAGTTGATAATATACGAGACTAAATAGGTAATGTTTCATTCAAGTTCAATTTTTTTTTTTTTTAATGTTGTAAAAATACAACATAAAAAACGAAATCAAATAAAGGTATGTACAAAACTATTACGATTTTTTTTTTTTTGCTGAGATAAAAAAAATTCGAATATATTTACGAATTTGAACAAAAAATTTGGGAATAATTATATTCAAATTTAGTAGCATGTTTATGTTATCTTAATATAATCTTATATGATGTTATAAAATATCAGTTAATTAAGCATTTCTTATTTTTTTATTTTTGTATATTTTTTTTCAATTGAGTGTTTTATGATTTTGAACAAATAGTTTCATCACTTCATGTTAACTCATTTAAAAAAAAATTAATCACAGCCTATATGATATCCAATTATATTCCATATTTACCTTTTGTGAATTCTAGATCAAATATTGATTTTTAGCAAGATATTATTGTCTATATTCTATAGTAATTGAGGAAATGGACGATGTGATTTGTAAACTTCAGTTTCTTTATATATCCTACTATCCTGCTTCCAGAGAGTCCAAAATCTGAGTTTCTTCATATATCCTACTATCCTGCTTCCAGAGAGTCCAAAATTGGAGCTTCTTCATATATCCTACTATCCTACTTCCATAGTCCTACTACGTCAAACATTATAGGTTTTTGCAACTCGTTTACCATTTTATCCAAAAATAAAGTGTCATTTACTTATACAACTGGTCGTTAATATGAATGTGCTAAGTTATTTATTTTATTTAATTAATTAATATATATTTTGGAGTTTTTATAATATTGCTTTTATAGTACTCTTCATATTATAAGTTTGTTTTTGTCCCTTTTTTCCTAATATTATAAAAAATTATTGTGACATATTTGACTTCACCGATTAGCCACTATGAAATTGAAATCATATAGTTATCTCCAAATATTACGCTGAATAATAGTTAAGTTTAACTCATTACTTTATAGAATTTAACAATATTCAATCAAGAAGTATTTTGTTTTAGAGTTTGATCTTGGTCCAATCATTGGGAGTTGGACCGTAATCCACTCTCAATCTCTCATGGACCCACATAATATGTAATGTATATTGAAATTATTGTTATTGTTATTATTATTGTTATTGTTATTATTGTTGCTTTTATCATTTTCATTGTCATCTAAAATGACACGGGGAAAAATATTGATATATATTTTAAGATAGGGTTAATTACGTATTTGGTTCTTAAGCTTTGGCCCTTATGTTAAATTGGTCTCTAACCTTTCTTCTGTGTCAAATTGATCATCAACCTTTCAACTTTGTGTCAAAATAGTCATTATCATTAAGTGTTTGAAGGAAAAGGTTGAATTGGCAAACCCAAATTCACAACAACCCTTTATCAATCCAGCAAAACCACTGAGCCAAAGCATCTCACAGCAGTCTCATACTCTCATCTCAAACCCAAAATGTAGAAGGAAATAAATCGGATGCGAATTTCTTTTTGTTTCCACTCTTCTATATTTGGCTCGCAAATTTTTCTCATTCTCTCAAAGCCATGCCCATGGTTTAATCCATTCCCGAGGGTTAGAGCATTCACAATGGGTGAGGTAAAACTCATGTTTAGCTAAAATAAATGATACTGTTGACAAAATTCACAAAAAAACACCCCTCAACTGGTTATGTAAACCAATGCTCTATTTTACAAAATGCTACAGTAGTCAGTAAAGATACCGACTACTATAGCTTATGTATAAACATTTATTTCATTTTTTTATTCCTCCATTCTCTCTCCTTTTTCTGTCTCTCTGAAACAGTGTCTCTGTACATTCTCAAAAATGGGTCTCTCCTCTCTCCCTTAGAAATCTCTCTCTCCTTTCCAAAAAATGATCTTTCTCCTCTGCCTTTTAATTTCCACTCTCGTCATTGCTGCCGGTCTACTCTCACCGTCGTTGCAAGCACCGATCCTCTTTCCGTATCACCTCTCACAGCCACCATTCAAATCCGTGAGTACTCTCTTTTCATTATCAATTTTTCAAGCTCAATCTTTGCTGCCTCTGTTTTGTTTCATTCAAAGCTCAAAATTATTGGATTTGAGCTTTTCAAATCTTCTCTCTTAGTGATTTCTAGAGTTTTGAATTTCACATCTTTTTTGAATTTCTTAGTCAACGAACCTTCAATATGTTTCTGTGTGAATTATTTATATTTGTATGTATATATAGATACTGCAATTTAAATTCATTTGATTGATTAATTGTAACTAGCTTGTTTTTGTTGCAGGAATGGGATTGTGGCACTTCACTTTTGTGTAATTTGCTGAGAATTTTATACATTGTTTCAATTCTGCAAGTGTGGGTGGATATATTTGATTGCCCACAATGGAGATTCAGTTATGTGGCAAACCAATTGATTCTTTGCTAGAAAAAGTGTTGTGTATGGGTTGCTGATTTTGAAGGTTTGCCGGCCTAGGCGTGGGTGTGCCGGTGAATTTGGAAGTGTGGAAAAAAAATTAAAATAATAATTATTTTATAATATTTTAATAAAATGTAATGTAAAATAAAGAGTGAAATGTGAGATGTTTTGTAAAATGTGATAGGTAAAGTAGAAAAGTTGGTTTTTAAGGAGCTAAAATAGAGAAACTATACAAAACCGGATGTGAATTCTCTTCTAAACTGATTCCATGAAATATAATAGAGGCTTAGAAAAATGAGAGATAGTGGTAACTTAACTCCTGACCACCACATGTTTCATTTCCTTCTTTTGGGTTGCGCGAATGCTAAATGGGTAGTCGTGGACAAGCAAACTCACAATTGGGTAGTAATATTTGATGATGCGCTTATTAGACTTTATGTTGAGTGTAAGGTATTGGATGATGCACAAAAAGTGTGATGAAATTACTTGTTTAGATGTTATTCAGTGTAATCCTCTTATATTATGGGTCCGTTTGGGGGAGCTGTTTGAAAACGAGCGTTTTTAAAAATAACGATTTCAAAATGAGCGTTTTGGAATCACGATTTTGAAAATCACATTTTAAGCGTTTGGTAAAATTGCAAAAAAGTGCGGTTTCTGTTAATTGAGCTTTTGTATAATTTTAGTTTAAAACTGCTGTTTCAAGTGAAAATGACCAAAAAGGACTTAACTATAGTTATTTTACTTTTTTTCATGCACTCACAATTAAAAATAATAATTATAATTATTATTATTATAATAAAGCTAATAATACATCTCAAAAATGTTTTTTTAGATAATAATGATACATCTCAATTTTATTTTTTAAATAATAGTCACCAAAACCACTTACGTTTGCCAAGGGTATTGGTTATATTTTGCTTTTGGTACATTACCAGCTGTGTAACATAAGGTGTTTGGAACAAAATGGTTAATACCGTACTGGAGGCTTCTTCGGTTTGGTTAAGGAAATGAAATATTTTGGTACCGATCAAGAATGATGTACCATTTCGAAATTATCGCAATATATATATATATATATAATATTATCTTTAAAATCCCATATATTTTTAAGCCCTTTATTACATTATCCAATCTGCCAATACATACCAAAATTTAAGAATTGAAAAAAATAAAAAAATAAATAAAAATAAAGACGCCAAGCACATGCCAAAATTTTAACCATAACTTGGCTCATATTATCTATATGCTTTCAATACTGTTTCATCAAACTTCAAAGCTCAGCATATGAAGACGCCAAGCACATAATTTGACCATGGACTACGAATCCTCCCAGAGATGCAATACAATATTCTTTTTTAGAGTACTGAAAAATGTCTTTATAATGTCAGTAACACGTGGATGGAGACCATCTATCATAAGAAATACTATTTAAATATTATAAAAAAGTTGACTGTCCCGCCCATGGTATTCTCATTTCCAAAGGCAGTTTTGTTCTTTTTTCAAGGAAAGAAGTTATAGACTTGGTATAGAGTATTCTTTATTCCGAAACCAAAAGAAGAAAGAAAGAAATGAGAAAGAAGAAGAAGAAGAAGAAGAAGAAGAAGGAATAAAAGAGAGAGACCGAGAGAGATATAAAAGAAGAGAAGAGAATATTTGGTACAATATTCTTTATGGTTCTACCACTAAGTAAGTTTTGTTCTCCAACCTAAATCTTCTCTGCTCATCTCAATTGAAGCCACCCATTTGTTTTTTGTTTTTTTTTAACAAATTGGCATGAGACACACGATTGTTCTTGTGGATGGAGGACAACGATTTTGTTAACAATTTGCAACAGATGTGGAGGAAAACAAAGAGGAGTGAAATCCTTGAAACTGACTGTGTAAAGAAGTTTGGTATTTTGCTCAAAAGCTTGAGGTTATTTTAGGAATTTAGACAGTAAGAAGAAGCGGTGCGGAAACGTTAAAAACTGAGTTTTGGAAAACGTTGCCTTCTGCTTCGATTTTAAAACGCCATTTTTTGGCGTTTTTAAAAACGCAGTCTCTCCAAAATCGTCGGGGCAAACACACAAATATTTGCGTTTTCTACAAATAACGCGCGTTTGTTCATGAGAACGGGGGGCCAAACGGACCCTATGATGGTTATAAAGGAAGAAAAAAAAAAAAAAAAAATCTAACGTGTCGTGGCATATGAGTTTGATGAGTCAGATTTTATTTATTATTTTTTTTTTTAATCTGAGTCAGCATGCCACGTCACAATTGTTTAATGTTAAAAAAAACCATTAGCCAAGTCATCATTTTCTATCCAACACTTAACGATAATGACCATTTTGACACAATGTTGAAAAGTTGAGGACCAATTTGACACAGTTGAAAGGTTAGGGACCAATTCACAAGAGTTAAAGGTTGAGGATCAAATATGTAACTAACCCTTAAGTTATTTATTTTATTATATTCAAATTTAGTAGCATGTTTTTATTATCTAAATAAAATTTTATGTTATAAAAAACCAGCTTAGTAAGCATTTAATATATTTAGTTGGGCAAATTTCACTTTCCCCTTTAACTATGGGGTGCACTTCAATGCCCACACTAAACTATAAAACCGAGCAATGTGTACCCGTGATTTATTGGTAATGTGCAAATTGCCCCATCCAATAATAAAATAAATTAAATATAACAAAAGTTTGATTTTGTTTTTTAAAATGTGTCATGGGCATAGTGAAATGTTTATAATGCCCTTCATAACACATTTTTTTTTCAAATAGCTAAAAAAATTCATTAAAAAAAAAAAAAAAAATTCTAAATTCAATTCAAGAACAACAAACCTTCTGATCAAGTCCACACTTCAATCCATTTAGTAAAAAAAATTCTAGAGACAATTATAAATAAAAGAAAAATGATCAACAAAACTTCTTATTACAAATAAAAAATCCTGAGACGAAGACTTTCCTTGTTTGATTTCTTCTTTACTTCTTTGGATGAAGACTTTTCTCACCACCAAGGTATGCTTATGCAAACATACTTATAGAATGCGGAAATACTTAGGTCCCGTGTGGGACCGTCCCATCAAAGGTGTCAAAAATTATAATATTTATATGTGTTTTGATAAAATGTGGGTTAGTT
Source organism: Fagus sylvatica (assembly GCA_907173295.1). Lineage (NCBI taxonomy): Eukaryota > Viridiplantae > Streptophyta > Magnoliopsida > Fagales > Fagaceae > Fagus > Fagus sylvatica. The sequence continues at coordinate 42,557,512 of OU015761.1, forward strand.
GTTATAAAATGTGTGTAGTTTGTAATAAAGATAATTGGTGAATTGTTTTTCGTTTTGTATTTCCTTTTTGTGAAGTAAGAATTACTTGGCATGAAAAACAATAAAAGATAACATATATGTGTCATTTATATATATATATATATATATGATGACAATCATACCCAAAATAAATTTCTTTAAATCCTAAAAGCTAAATATTAGGAAAATGAAAAAAACAAATTGACTTTTGTGCTACTTTCCTAATTATAAATCACTTAATGTAAAATATTATTCCACACTGACGCTTGGGCCATTTCTTGTACGGTCCATTAATATTAAAAGAAATAGATTTGGAGGACAAAATTTGGATGGCCAAAGAATCATAAAAAATTCCATCTATTCAATAAAAAATTTTGGATGAATTTGTTGAGTTCAACTACATCTTTTGCCTGAGTCATAGGAGTCCGTATGTGTGTCCCAACTACCAAGTTGACCATTGCATTTCGGAAAACAAACAAACTTTTAGTCTAGAAGCACAAAGAAATTCATATAAAAAATTCACATGTGTCAAATGTGAATGACATTAAAAAAAATCCCTATTTAGTGGAAACAGCATAAAGGGAAACAAAATAGGTATGCATCCATCAAGATTGTCTGTATTTGGGTTTATTCAGGTTCAGGCCTGACAAGTTGCCGACAGCAAGTAGAAAAATCAATGTCCAAACTCTAAAAGTCCATGATAACACATGAATGGTACACTACGCAATTATATAGACACAGCATATTAAATGCTTGTGTTCCATTTGTATCATCCATATAATGTCTAAGTCAAAGAAGGCAACATTACATAAATAATGAGTGTAGGAACAGAAATGAGACTCAATTGAATGGAGAGACTTATTATCAAAAAAGATTGGATGGAGAGAACGTATTGAAGTGAACTATTTATATTAGTTTTTCAAGAGTGTGACAAAAAAAAGAAAGAGTCTTGCAAAAGGGACACATGTCTAGCAAAGAACATTTGAAACATTTGCTTATTAAGTATGTTTTTGAAGTTTTAACCAGAGACGAAGTCGGCAATTACGTGGGGGCCGAACTATTTATAGTACACCATTCAAGACAAACTCATATGAAGACATAATATCATTTTCTTTTTAAAAGAATTTATCATTTTTTTCAAATTCTAATGAGTAAATAAAAGTTGTCTAGTTTATTATATATATATATATATATAAACAAAATAAATAAATAAATAAATAATAAACGAAGTGTGGATGCTCAAAATTTCCTTGTTTCCCACGTGTCATCTCAAGAGTGGGCTGAACATGGGATGGATCTATTTGAAGAGGATGTTGAGCCCAAAACTCTACACCAAACTTGTTAAGTTGCCTGATGGCTAATGATGCTTCTCTCTAGAGTTTCTGATCTACTGGGCCGTAATACTCATAGAGAATGGTCACGGTAGATAGACGGAGTTAGTGCCGCAAATCAAAAACTAATAACCATAAACTTTACTTTCACCAGGGCATCTAGTGACAACAACATATAAGAAATATATTACAAACAACAGAACTCAGGAGTCAGTGCCACAGACCAAAAACTAAGCATGACAGACTTAGCCTTCACTATGACTTGCAAAAATAATAACGGATAAGAAATATATAGTAAACCATAGAACTTAGGAGATTTGGTGAGTAGGAAGAGAATTATTTACTGTGCAAACGTGCAAGAATCAACATCATTAATTGGCATGAGTGTTTGGTGGTTGAATGTGGGCTTTTTGGCTGTGGCAGACCGAAAGTGTTTCGGTCTACCACAGATCTGCAGAAAGTGTTCTACAAGAATTTTGGTTGTCTTCTTCCCTTTAAGCTTTGTGAATCAGCTCTTATGAAGAAATTAGTTTCAGACCAAGATCAACCAACCCCCCTTTTCTATTTTTTCCCCCTCTTTATAGTAGTGTTAATATCTTGTGGTTCTACCCATTGCCCTCCTAATCATGAAGATTACTGTTTATTCGAGAGACAAAAGGGATGAGATTTGACTAAATCTCTCCAAGGTTAAGGAGATAATCTTTATCTGCTGCAGACCTGATTTGGGTTGCGGCAGACAGCTAATCTCTCATTTCTGGTGTTGTCGATGGTGAGTATTAAATACTTGACAAGGGGAGTTGAGGTAATTGAGTTGACTCATACACGTTTTGCATAATTAAATTTGATCTTACCATTGCATTATTCCCCAACAAATCTAATGCTTTCATGTTGCGGTAGATCAAAGAAATTCAGTAAATTAATCCCCCTACCTCCAAACCGTTCTTCCTAAGTTCCATGTTGAGGATGAACAAGGACCACCGGAGTGTTGGGCTACGGTGGTCGTTGCCCTTGAGTGGTGGTAGCTTCAGTGGCCATGGCAGCTTTCTCGACCTCATTAGCCCTTACTTTGTCTTCCCCATCATTTCACTTATCGCGATTGGTGTTGCGGCAGACGTTTTTCTGGAAACGTCTACTGTAACTGCTGGGCAATGAGAAGAACCACCTCTCTTTGCAATAATGATGCCTGGAGACCTGTATTTGTCATTGGGAAAGTGCCCTTTTTTCCATCTTGAGCTCCGTGCTAAAAAAAGGAAAGAAAGAACATCATGTGGGGGGGTGATTTTCCCTCTCTTTTTGGACTATTCTAGTGAGGGTTTTCCCTCTCTTTTTGGACTTGGCGGGCCCCATATCATTGCAGCAGATGTGAGTTTGGGGTTGAGCGGGCTGGCATGGGTCTTGGGCTTAATTGATGGCCCAATGCCATTAATTCTTGTTCTTCTACTGCCATGGACCACTGGGCTTGACTTGCCTTGGGTCCTTAAAGCAAAGTTTGAGACTTTGGGTTGGGTCTGGTGTGGTAGAAAAAACGGGCCTCTACACGAACTTAGCACATCTTTCGTCAAAGTTATGCTTAACAACTATCTTTCATATAATAAGTTTTATCTATTATCATCTCCTTCCCGCAACTCTTAATAATCTCCTTTTCAATATAAATTATCAAATTATCTGAAGAAGAAGAAGAAGAAAAAAAACGTATCTTATATTCTACTATCAAGTCTTGCTTTTTCAAGTTTCATTTAAAAAAAAAAAAAATTGTTTCATAGTTGCGATACCAACTAAAAGAATCATATAAGACAAGTCAACTTATCAATTAAACTATAGCTTTTTGAATTTATTGAAATTGCTAATCCCTTACATTACTCAAATATTGTACATATATTCTAAAAATGTGGATGCTTTGGCACATCAAGCTCATAGAATTACAATGGAATTTCAATTTTATCTTGAGCATAAAATTTTCAACCAAATTGCATATATTTTTAGCTAAATTAGAAATCTTTATTTAAAAACGCAACAAAAAACATGATATCTCTTTGCCAAGCCTCAACAGAGGAGGGAGGGAGAGAGCCGAAATTACAACTAAAGGAAGGCAGAGGGAAGCAACCGATTTGAAAAGCTCATGGGCTACCGAATTGGTGTCCCTCTTAACCCAACAAAAGCAACGAGAAACAAACTTGGAAACTAGTAATTTAGCTTCAGTATAGATGTCAATAATTCTCCAATCCGCATAATCAAGTCTCCCATTGATGGCATCAACACAAACCTTAGTGTACTTCTCTAGCTTAGCTAGCTCAAGTGCCCACTTAATAGCCGCAGCTTTAGTAGTGGATGGCTCAGTGGTAGACAAATCTTTCAAAAATGCTTTACACACCTCGCCCTTACCATCCCGTGCAATGACTGCAATATAAGAAGAATTATGTCTAATTGCAGCATCCACATTCAAAATGAGATGTGAAAACACCAAAAAGATGTTTTGGAATTTGGCGTTTGCAAAATATTTTTGAGTTATCATATTTAAGGTTTTTTATTTTTTATTTATTTTTTTTTGTGTGAAAACAATTGGCCAAATAAATGTTTTTTTGGGACCCATATTTTTTTATTGCAAAACATGAGACATGTTTTTTAAAACAGGCAACCAAACAGTCTCTATATTTTTCAATCTTTTTATATTTTAGTATACTCATAAGTTTTAAAATTGCAATAGGATCTACCTTTTCAAATGGATTCTCATAATTGACCCCACAAATAATTTTTTTTCTATGGGTACAATTGTAAAAAAGCTCCAAATATCTTTAAAGTTTTGTAAATAGTTTTTTTTTTTTTTTTTTAGTGGGTGCAACGCCTAGCCTGAACCAATAAACAGTCCTCTTTTAATTTGCAAATGAGAAGACAGACAAGCTCAACAAGATCCCAACTCAATGTACTAGATAAGTAATCAGCAAATAGCCCATGGCCCACTGGGCTCATGGGTAGCCCGACCCGCTGTTATTTAGGCCCATGGGTGCCCACTAGCCCAGTGGGTCAGGCCATGGGCTGCTTCTTGTGCCTGATGGGCTGGCCCGCCATTCCATTTCGCTAGCCCATCCTGCAACCTAGCCCGCCAACCCACAACCCGTTTCAACAAAATAATTTTTCGAGGGGATTGGAGTTGAGCTTGTGTAATGAGGGAAAAAAGGCTTAGTCAAATTTGTTTAAATGTTAACACTGCAATTGCGGGCTTCAGTGAACAAAATCTCACCAACGGTAACACAATTTTAATTTTTATGGCAGTAATGGTCAAAATCTGAAAACCTATTAATTTTTTCATTAAAGTTACCAAAATTACAGAAATTCTAAAGCCTAAAAATACCCTTCCATTTTCTCTTATTCTTCCCACAAAAAATCTCTCAAACTCAAATCTCTTAAGCTATCTAGACTACTCTATTTTCTCTTCTTTTTTCTCTCTCAAGTTATAGTATTATAGTTTTAATTAGTTGTATTTATACAAATATCAACTTCAAATTGGAGGCTTGGAGTTGGAGCATTCAATTTGAAAATCTATTGGGTAACATCTTTTCATAATCGTTTATTTGATTCATTTGTTAACTCTTTTTTTTTTAGAAGTATTTATTTGCTATCTCATTTGCTCATTATTTGCGTACTTTATTTCTATTTAAAAAAAATGTTGTGTATTTTATTTTTAGTAGTTGCTAAAATTTTAGAATGACTCATAGAAATGATCCTATAACTCTATAAGTTAGATGCTATAATGAAAATGAGGAATTTGATGCATGCTATAATCCATTTGATTTCCCTTCCCCAATTATTGATAGTAGTACACAATCAAATTTGGTCCACTCTGAAATGCCATGTACTACACCCACCACAAATGTTAGTAAAAGAAAATTAAAAAGTGGTGTTTACAAATATTTTAATAGAAAAGAAAAGATAAAACATGATGGTACAAAAGATATGAAAACTGTTTGTATTGCTTGTGGTGACGAGTTGGCTGGTGCCCCAACTGTGGGTACTACCATTTAAAACGCCATCATACTCACAGTTGTAAACTAAAAAAAAAAAAAAAGGGCAAACGGATATTAAAAATTTTCAACATTTAGGAAATAGATAAGGATGGTAATTGAAGTACATTTGAAACTAGCCTCTGTTCGTTTTGCGCTAAGGTGTTCTTGTCACTGAGAAGTTATCGTTGAGCAACTATGGTCGAAAAGTTATCGTTGCATGGGTCTACACCAACAATTTGCAAGCCAAGGCTTGGGGCACATGTTTTGTCCAATTGAACGCTCGTGGTTAGGGGTATAGAAAGTTAGCAACTATATGTCATCCACTAATTTGCCAGCCCATCACTTCACTACATACCCCAAACTTTCCAATTACTGCATTACATACACATGACTTCATGACAGCCACTGGGTTGAGTAATTTGAAGTCCCAATGCGTCTCTTTCTACCTTTATAGACTCTAGCTGAACCAACAAAAATTCCATTTTTTTTTGGATCTTTTACCATTCCAAAACTCATATCTCTATTGTAGAAATGAATCAGCCGTAGAAATGATGAGTTCAGCCATGAATCCCTTCACTTCTCAGTTATAGAAACTCCTCTATAAATACTTTGAAGCTACCATAAAACAATAAGAAATATGACAAAACAAAAGGAGCGCATGAGAAAACAAGAAAAGAATCATTCTAATCTCTCACTGGGATCCAATAACAAATTCTACAAGTCTCCATACCAAACTATCTTTTACATGAGATCTAATTAATTGTCAAGGGATTGTGAGGTTCCTACTTGTGCCTTAATTTGTTGTTTGGTTCAATAATATACTGTCTTATTCATCCAAAAAAATAAAAAACTATCTTTGACATTCTTTAAGCGCTCCCAATTCACCTTCTAACTAAAGAGAAAAGCTTTAGCCATCAATATACGTTTTGAAACCTCTACACATGGCTAAACGGAAGAACACTTTGCATGTGGTCATTCCTTACATTTCACTACTTCTCTCCTCCTTTCAAGCATTGTTTACCATCATTATTGGTTTAGAATGAATCCAACTCACTCAACTAGCCACAAATACATAGAAACATTATTTTTTCGATAAAGACACTTGAAATGAAGTCCACCCTAGTTGTCCTCTCTCTCTCTCTCTCACATGTTCTCTCCCCCTTCATGATATTGTTGATTGTGTAGATAATGTTTGTGCTTTGATTTAGTTTTGCAATGAGGCCTAACAAGAGAACTCTTTGACTTTGTTTTGTCAGACTGGTGGCTCAACTGATTTTTTCCAAAATCTTTATTTATTTGCAGCAAAAACAAAAGCATCTGGGTACTCTTCAAGTGTTCTATTGCTAATCTGTCACTGAGTCATTGACAATTACTAAAAATTTGGGTTTGCTGCTAAGTGCCTGGATCTATTTTTTTTTGTGCTGAATGCCCTAGGTTACTGTTGAACGTTTGGAGTTTGCTGCTGAATGACTGAAATTACTGTTAAATACCGCAAGTTGCTACAAAATATGCAAAACTACCGCCAAAATACCTCAATCACCACTAAACATCATGTCCGAATGCCATGTTTGTTGTGATACAGGCACACCACTAGAGTTGAGGACTATTTTATTAATCTGATTCCTTTAAAGTTCTTACAATTATGAGATTATCCGTTTGATTCCTCTAAACATTAAATTTGTTTAAATCCTTGTACACTTATCACTTTACTAATTCATTCTACAAGTTAAATTCCTTTTATGGTCATTTTATTTCATTAGTTACAGTCCTTTACGTTTAAGAACACAGTGGTAGCCTCCTAAGACAACCCGAGAAAAGAGGAATTCAAAACTCGACTCTCCCTCAATCACGAACTGGATATCTTGAGACCTAACCAATTACAAGAGTGCCAGTTGATTTACATGCAGAATTAGCAGGTTGAGCTGAAAAAATGACTTCAGTTCCTGGGGTCTCATTTTAAGATTGAGGGAACTTCCAACCGAACGCCACCCACCGGTTGTAGTTATAGTGCAAATCAACAGAAATACTCCACACTGTCAAACAAAGTGCATGACCTTATTTTAACTACTCACATTTGACATTTTGCCTATCATTTTTAGCATGGGCAATTCTTTCCCATCTCATAAACTATCTAAATGAGACATTCTTTATCAAGCAGTGTTGTTAAAACTGCATTTAGTGTTAGAAGAAAAACACTTTTTACCTCTAAAGCAAAGCACATGTAACTAAATGCACCTAAAGTGCAAAATGCGTGCTTTTTCTGAAGCACCAAGCACTAAAAAGTAGGCCTTTTGATAAGATTTATTGCTCATTAATTATACCGACTCTATTCTTGCAATATATTTTCCCTTATCCAAATTTGTGAGATAAAAGAGAAACATGCAGCAGAGGCTCAGATCACCAAACAAGCAATTATGCCCTTTATACAAAAATCAACAGTTAGAAATTTGGAAAATAGGTCTCATCACCCTAGGATGCATTACTGCACCAATAAGCATAAACACAGAAATATCAATAATGGCTATTAGAAACGAAGCAACGTCTCAATGTCAAATTGTTTAATCAACTAATCAACATAATCCCCATATACAAAGATCATTGGTGGCAAAGAAGTAAGAATATAAGCAACGTATCAATGTCACATTGTTTGATCAACTAAAACATTATACCTTAGTATAGGGGTCATACAGGTCGAGGCCTTGCAATTTGCAGATCAAACCAAATCAACAGGAAGGCACTTTTTTTGTTTTTGTTTTTAACAGTAAAGCCTTTTCAGATAAAAAGTCTGGAACAGTTTAGAGCTTTTATCTGGGTGACAACTTTTTTATATTATTATTGATAAGAACAAAAGTTCATCCCAAATTGGGAGTTCTATAAATATTCCTCAACAACTAACATAAGTCATTCTGCATATAAGGTTGAAAGAGAAACACAACGCCAAATAGGTAATACCTTTTAACTGTCAAAATGCTCACTCGAAGCCGGACCCTTCAACAGAAAGCTCTAAAAAATCATTTAGTAGTAGATGAACTTGAAGAAAGTCTTTCACTCCGTGCTTTATCTGCTTTTTCCAAGTAATCTTGATGGGACTGATGTTTTGTTCCTACAAGGGGACAGCAATTCATTAGGTTTAGCAGATAAATGACAGCAGCAGTGGTCCAAGATGCAGGTACAGGACCCACCAACCAATGGTCCAATTCTCAAGGATCACTATACCAAAACAAGTCTAGTTCACCTATAACCTTCGTTTGTCAAAGATACTTTCACATGATAAAGGGGATTTAGGCCAATTTTATAAGTGGTATCAACCAAAGAAGAACCAGTAAGAAACACTAATGCATGCATGAGCTGCACTACATAAAACATAACAAAAGAGGCCAATAATACAAGTTCCAATACTTCACACCACAATTAGAAAATGAAACAGGTCCTAGATATATACTGAGCCTGACAATTACTCCAAAGGTGGCATAGAATAGTGCTTCAAAAATAGAAACGTATATGATGCAGCCAGGAAGATTAATTTTATTACTACTTCGCAAATTCGTCTATTCAAGATTTATTTTATGGGGCCCAAGTGTGAAGTCCAATTAAAGTAAAATTTGTGTGAATTTAAAGGTCTAGTTATATGTGTGATGCCCCAAATTTGATAAGTGTGTGTGTTTGCTGAGTCCCACATCGGACATTTATTGGGTCGAACTAGGCTTTATTAACAATTGCAAGGAGCCCCAATTGTAACTTGACTAGTCATTTTGGGATATAAGTGCAGATGTGACTAGCGCTTTCCTTGGATTGTTACAATATGTGTCTTAAGCTTAAAACAGTTTTTCAGTTAGATTTTTATACAATAAGTTATGATCAATTTTGTATTTAGGGATACAACTGTAATTTTTGCAATCTTTACAAATTGAGGGTATTTTGGTAATTTAGTTGAGTCTATTATTGCTAGGAGATCCTAAGTATCTTATGTTTTATGTTAAAGAGTCCAAGTTAGTCTTTTATTAGTTATTATTACCGATTTTTTTTTTAATTTACTAGTCAAACTAGGAATCCTAATACTTAGTATAAAAAAGAGATATTATACATATTTAAATCGAAGCTCAATTTACTTGAAGAATAGATAAATTTGTTAATAAAAATAATTAATGTTTGAGTATTGAAACATGTTGTCCTTATTATTCTTTTCTTCATCTCTTACTTGTGATAATGTTTAAGGATATTGTTAATTTGTTCATACAGCCCTTGAACACTATAAATTTCTCTCTTTTCCTTCTTCCTTAGAACCCCAAGTCAAGCCCTTCCTCTTATTGATCAAGACCATAAAACCCCACACACTCACTATCAAATAGCCATAAAAAAATTAAAAATAAAATAAAAAATCATTAAACTCTAGACAATTTTGAGCCCCAACTCTTTCTTCTATCATTCTAAACCCTAGATGCACAAACCCTCCTACACCTTAACCACCACAAGTACACATTGAAAAATTCCCCAATTTTCCCTACATTAGTATAAGATCGGGAGGTCACCTTAGGACGGATGTAACTTCCTAGCAATTATCAAAGAGGTAAACAAAAAATATTATCATATAACACAATACACATTGATTTATAACATAGGACCAATTCAAAATTTTATTGTATAACACAATAACATGCAATCATAGTACTGGTCAGACCAGTGACCTATTCTCCTTACAACTTATATCTCAAATTCAAAACCTATGCTCTATGAGGCCTCTGCATTCAAGTGGGTCTTCTTATAAAATTTATCTCCAGACCAAGGTTAATAAATAAACAATTAATGCTTGACATGTGTTCATGGAAATGTCAACATGCAAGCTCATTAATTCCACATCTAATGGATGTCTTGGACTTAAAGCATATGGAGATTGGTTTGAACTGTACAAGCATTATCTCATCTCACTTCTTGGCAAACGTTTGAGAAAGATTTTTTTTTTTTTTTTTCCACACATACACAACTTTATAAGTATTAAACCATGACTTCACCCCCATCCCATTCTTTCAGGTGAGGAGGGAGCTAAAGCTTATTGACTTGAGAAAGATCAGCAATTTCTAGAATTCAAAACTGAATCTTCACAATTCTCTCCTCCTCACCAATTGAGCAGAAGAAAAAAAAAAACCATTTAACTATATCATGGTTGAAGAGCAAATTTGTTATATATATTTTACCAAAGATACTAGCCAGGGGTCTTTTTTTATATAAGTATTGAAGAAAAGGAACTATCTTACCCACACTTCATGAAAACAAGAAATAGCTGTAAATATTTAAAAAAAAGAAAAAAAAGAAGAAAAAAAAAAGAGAACCACAATCTGAAAGAAAGAGAATCAATATAATATCAATAATAGATTGAAACTCTGTAAGGACCAAGACATGAGACCATTTAAACAGTGATCTCATTAGGAACGATAGGAGTTGAATAATTGATATTTCTATATCTTCAAACGTACGATCCCCCCCCCCTCCTTTTTCTCTCTCCAAAAAGTCCACAATAAGCACAAAGGAGCTAGGTTACAAATGAAGGAAGAACATTTTGATGCAGGACAACAATGGAAAATAGGATAAATGGGAAAGAACGGATAGAAACAAACAGAACAAATCCTAGGAATCACCACCTAGAATCTGCCTGCAAAACCCTTGGCATCACCACTTTAGGGGTGTCTGGCATCACCACCAAACAAAGAAGAGAGACGCATCTCAAATCATAGAAAATTTCATTAATCATCAAGTCTCCTAAAAATGAGTACAAGCTTTGCTTAAATAGGCTACTAAGCCTTAACATAAGAAACCTTAATTCTAATGGGCTCGGCCCAATTATTGGAATTAAAATATTAATAAACTTGATTAGATACTAAGACCTAAAATAAACATACAATCAACTTTGAAATTAAAGATAAAAATAAAATAAATATTCTACTCCCGCATCATACTCCTCTGGTTGGAGAAAACTCGACCTCGAGTTTTATAATGTTGAAGGAGTAAAAGTCTGACACGGAATACTTGCTTCAATTCTAGAACAACAGTTGGGAGGACGGAGAACAAAGGAGCCTTGGATTCCATCACATCATTAAACTTGTCAGGAATTATAAATTCAATGTGTGGAATCGATGAGGAAAATGAAACCACCTTGTCTTCCTCACGTATAGTAGAGTCTTCAACTAACTTGAAAGGAGCATCCACAGCTTGGCCAACCTTGGCAGCACAAAATGTGTTTGAAGCAACACCTATAGAGCACACTGTTTCTTGGAGATAAGGTTGAAGCTTAACAGCACAATTAGTGACCACTTTCTTCCCCAATTTCCATGAAATGGGTGAAACAGTCTCATTTTCTTGTCGTACACTAGCTAATAGCGGACTGAGAAGAGACAAGGAAATGTCGTCACTCTCATCTATGACCATTGTCATAATTGTTTCCATGGCTGAAAATACAACAGGTGAATGGTTGGACCTAATGATCTTTAAGAAAGTTTGAAACATTTCAACAACCAATGCATCACTCAAGGTCCAACATCACCAAGCACGACTTGACCTTTGCAATAGTATCCAGAATGAAAAGAGCCTTTGTATAATAGCGACTGGACACATGAGACAAATTTTCAAATACTGCTATAATGAGGTGAAATATTTCCTTCATTTTCTCATCACCATATGGGACATCTGGTGCTGTTATCCTCGTAATCTCCGTAATACAAGATAAAACTGAAATCTTCACATCCATTTCAATATGCCTCAAAATTTTGTTAGTGATCAATGCTTTCATTGAGGGTAAAAGTGCATCACACATTGATTTGGATGGTGCTTGCTCCACATTTGCTAACAAATTTTCAACTTTACCAAGAAGAGTGAGAAGTTCATCAATGGTAGAAGGAAAATTAAGGAGGGCATTCCCAACATCCTTAAGCTAGTCCTCAAGGGTTGTCTCAAAGGAACTAGGTGTTTTGAAAAATACCATAATTCACTATAACAATTAACTTCAACAAAGAATTTCAACAAGAACCTGGAATGTTGCTGATGTACTCTGAACTTGAATATATATATTGAAGTTGTTGATCGGCTCACGGATTGAGTGCAATTCCAATAGCACAGAAGGAATCAGTCCACAAATTAGATCTAGTCTGACTGTCTAACTTCAAGGAGTTGTGCACGGGCTGGGCTTCTTTTTTTTTGGGGGGGTCGGGTAAAGTATGGGTTTGATAGTGGATGGGGTTTCTGTCACGCGGGTTTGGGTTATTTTTGTTTGTTGGTTAATGGGTCGGTAATGGTGGGTTTGAGTGTTTTGTGGGTCGGGTCAAAACTAAGGGTGGGTTTTTAAAGGGATTGGGATATTTTGGGTAGCAAGTTAAGGGTTATTCAAAACCAAAATGTTACCTTTCCTGTGCTGGGTGGTGTCACGCGAGATCGAGGGTTGCTGGTGGGTTACGGCAGCATGACATGAGGCAGGTGCAGCGGCGAGAAGACTTGTTTTGGTTTGGCGGCGACAAGATGGATCTCCGGCGAACTTTTGATGGTGCAACCTGGCCCTGTGGTGGATCGAGCCATGTGGGTTGCTGCTGGGGTAGTGTTGGGTGGTTCTCGGCTACTGGCGGTTGAAGTGCGGTACGGTGGTGCTGGGTGCGACGACCGAGGTAGGCGCTGCTATGTGAGCCGCGAGTGGTGCTGATGGGTCGTGAGATCGTGACTGGCGGCGTGGATTGGTTGCTTTCCGATGATATAGACTTTAGGTGGGTTGTTAATGGCTGGTTCACAGTGGGTTTTTGTTTGGGTGTTGGTTTGTGATGATGGTGGATTACAGGTTATGGGTTTTTTTTGGGTGGTACTTTGAAGTGTGGATGGTTTTGTCTTGTGGTTTGATGAGTGGGGCTTTGGTGGGTTGTTGATGGTTGGTTCACGGTGGGTTAGGGACAGTGGGGCTGGGTGGGTTCAGTGTAGTGTGCTTGTTTGTTGGAAAATATGACAGGTTTGCTGTGATTTGGGTTTTACTAAAAGCGTGGGGATCGGGATTTTGCTCTGATACCAAGTTGATGCAGGACAACAATGGAAAATAGGATAAATGGGAAAGAACGGATAGAAACAAACAGAACAAATCCTAGGAATCACCACCTAGAATCTGCCTGCAAAACCCTAGGCATCACCACTTTAGGGGTGTCTGGCATCACCACCAAACTAAGAAGAGAGACGCATCTCAAATCATAGAAAATTTCATTAATCATCAAGTCTCCTGAAAATGAGTACAAGCTTTGCTTAAATAGGCTACTAAGCCTTAACATAAGAAACCTTAATTCTAATGGGCTTGGCCCAATTATTGGAATTAAAATACTAATAAACTTGATTAGATACTAAGACCTAAAATAAACATACAATCAACTTTGAAATTAAAGATAAAAATAAAATAAATATTTTGCTCCCGCATCACATTTCCAAACCAATTCCTCCATCCACCTTAGTAAAAGCAATAAAACTTTTAAGCATAACCCATGGACCCCGAACACAGAAAAAATGAAGTTCCATAAATTATAAGCAATATCACAATCCAACAACAGATCCACAGTCTCTTCACTACTTTTGCACATGCAATCATTCTACCATAGGAATTCCTCTCTTCAAGATATCAGGACATGTTAAAATCTTTCACCATGCCCTCTCTTTGAAGCCATAACTCACCAAATACTTTTCCAGCGGAAAGTCAAATCCCTAAAGCCTCTCAAAGCCTGATAATATGATCACACATTGAATCTTCCATTGCCCGTCAACCTCCACCTCATATGATCCGGATCCCCTCTAGTTTTTGATAAATAATAAGTTGTATTGAGAGAGAAAAATACATCAAATACACTAGACGTATACTTGATGTACAACACAACTAAGCTCTAAAATTACAATGATCTGTAAACTCTAATAATTTGGAGAAGGAAAACAATCTGATTGCTACCATCAATTCAAAAAAAATATAGACCCACTCTGGTTGCTGACTCCAACTCCCAATAATTAAAGTCACAAATGAACCTGATGTTCCAATAGCATGTCATCCCTTCATTTTAGCCTTCTAAATAAGTATTAATTGAGGCTTCCTTATCTGATGCAATTGCATACAACTTCGGTTATAGCTCTTTCAAATAACCCACACTACTTTTTTATTTTTGATGAATTCAAATAACCCACACTACTTGTCATGCCAAAACCTCACACACTAGCAAAGGTTCAACAAGAAGCCTTTTATCATCATCAAGGTTTCTTAACAGACCATAACATGGCCCTTTTTTTTTATTATTAATAGGTAACATGTGCTCTTAAGATCTACACCAATCCCATCCACACCAATCCCTTCACTAATAAAGCCAACACCAAAGTGAAACAACCAGTAAAGTTCAGATAATTATCGCTCATTCTTGCTTTTAAGATTTATTTATCTTCTAACTATTTTTTTTTAGCTCACTACCTTACTTTTACTACACTTAGGTATACCATATACAACATTCCTATAACTGTAAGATATATAAACAGACAGTCATATCCAATCCCCTAATACATATATCATTCAGTTCAGAGTAACATCATTTTTCCCAAGATCAAATAATTTCACTGAGACGCCGACATCTAAGTTGGATGAATGTATAGACCCCAATACGAATCAATTTAATGCTATAACACTTAGGTCTTTCGATCAAATCTAGGCTATCATGGTAATGAAATGTGAATGATTAAGATCATATCGCTTCTATAATAATATCACAATTTTTTTTCCGTTTCCAAAACCTAATACAATATAGAGAAATAGCAATTTTCTGAGGAACCAAACAACGGTAAAATGGAAACGCAGTGATAGTAAAAAAGAGAGAGAGAAGTAATCGAAACCTCGGCTCATGAAGTACCAAGGGACGGCGAAGATGACGGAGATGACGGCAATGCCAGCCATGACATGCTTCTTATCGCCGCTGTAGAGGTAGTGCTCCATTCTGGACTTGAAACCTCCACTTCCTCCTCCAATCTTGCTTTTTGCGTCGCTACTCATTTTCACTTTTCTCGCTAGGTTTCCCGCTGGAAGCTCTGACCCGCTCTATTCTTATATGTGTAATTGGAACAAAATTAAATTATTTCACATTTATGCCCTTATCATTTATGTTTAATAGATTTCAATTTCTATTATTTTTTAAATGATGTACTTTTTTTATTTATTAATGGGCTTATATGTCATTAAATAATAAATATAAACATATTAATTAATTTTTTTTTTTTTTTTTACAATTTGCATGTTTATTAGAGGATTACAATTTTTGTGGTTTTTAGTCACATGAAAAAGGACTTGTTGGGTTTTGAGTGGGAGTGAAATAAAAGGATTAGAAAAATTTATGTATTCACACAACTGAAAAAATGTAGCAACAAAAATAAAAGAGGTAACAATAAGGACATAATGGTAATCTTATACAAAATCAAATTTCACAAGAATCTTTCCTTCCATTTCCGCCCATTTTGGGCGGACACATCCATCCCTCCTCATCAACATTTCCCATTCTCCATTCAACCAAAAAAGTGAATTGACTTCCTTTCCTCCCTAATCTAAAGGAAAATTATGTGTTCTTTCTTTTTTGCTAAATGAAAATTATGTGTTCATTTTGTAGAAATAAGCTTTTTTTTTTTTTTTTTTTTTTTTGATAAATAAGTTACTAACAATAAGCTGATACCAAATGGTGGTGTGTAATAAAAGATCCACGAATGGAATGAATATTCCTTTACAATCATTATTAATTTATTTTGTTGCATTTTCATTACAATAAATAGTTAAGAATAATTATTCTTTAAAATGAGAAATAGTTATTCTATATCAAAAGATGTGTAATAGATATTCCTTAAGTTATGTAATAGCTAAAAAACATTCCCCAAAATTTACCGTGGCTATCACATTCAAATTGTTTTTTTCCCTCTTTCTCTCTCAATGATAGATAGTGTAAGATTATTGTTTTTTTCAATATCAGGTACATTTATACTTATCGATGGTGATAATCTAATGAAAAACAATGTGTGTGACAATGTGTGTGTGAGTGTGTGTTTTTTTTTTTTTTAATAGAAATGAAAAAAAAAATGTTAACAAGTATAAGCATAATTGATATGAAATTTAATAAAAAAAAATTACAAACTCATTTTATGTATTTATGTAAATTTCAAATAAGTATAAACTTTTTATAAAACATGTATTATTTATATTCAAACTTGTTTACATATCATCATTTTTTTTCAAGTAGGTAAATTTGACATTTATTAGAATTTAGGCTAAAATATTTTTTTCGTCCCTAAACTTTACATGAATTTCGGTTTTTGTCCTCAAACTTTACAAAGTTTGTTTTTTGTTCTTGAAATTTGATAAAGTTCATTTTTCGTACATGAATAAGAATTTAAATTGTTGATTTGCACTTTAGAGTGCTGAAATTCATGTTTGAAGTGTCGAACTTCAAGTTTATAGTGCCGATTCTGCATTTTTGTTTTTGCCTCTTTCTCTCTCAATGATAGTGCAAGATTATTATTATTATTTTTTCAATAACACGTAACATTTATACTTATTGATGGTAATAATTTAAAGAAAAAAAAATGTTAACAAGTATAAGCATAATTGATAAGAAATTTAATAATAATAAAAAAAAACAAATTAAAAAAATGAAACAAATTCAAACTTGTTTTGCATATCATCATTTTATTCAAGTAGATGAATTTGACATTTATTAGAATTTAATATTTAATAGAGTTTCTATAAGATTTTTCTTTTCTTTTCTTTTAGAACATTCATGGAAATAACAATTTAGAACAAAGGACAATGATAATAATTGTACATCTCGTTAAGGTAAAGCCAAAATTGGCTTTTTGGTTGTATTTGAAAGCTAGTTAGAGGTGTGTTGGTGTTTTGAATTTTTGATGGGCTTTGGGTTTATTGGGATAGGTTTCACTCTGGCTTGACTGACAGCGTGGATGAGCGGTGGTGATTTTGGACAGATGGGTATGATCAAGGAAATTAAAACCAGCCCATCAGCTCACAACTTTTCAGAAATTACACTTTGACCCTCCAAAATTTTCATAAA
The DNA here is from genome assembly GCA_907173295.1 of Fagus sylvatica. Lineage (NCBI taxonomy): Eukaryota > Viridiplantae > Streptophyta > Magnoliopsida > Fagales > Fagaceae > Fagus > Fagus sylvatica. The sequence goes on from OU015761.1 coordinate 42,574,948, forward strand.
TTACACTTTGATCCCTAAATTCTTGCACAAAAATCCATTTCCTTTCTTGTTTGGAATAAATACCCATGCATACAAAAATATGATCATGCATCCTGTTAATTTAATCTTGCCATGCATAAACATGCTCATGCATTTTTTAAATGACTTTGATCATGAACGAGTATGCTTATATATGAATAATGAATGGAATCACGCTTTACTCTTCTCTTCCCTTTTAATGTCTTATTAATATTCATGTATGTTATATATGTGTGAGGGGTGTTTTTGTAACAATGCCACGTGGCGTGCCGAGGGCGATCACGACATGGGCTTCGATATAGAGAAAGGGGTAGCCGAACCCAAAACTCAACCGAGGGCCCAAAGTTTGGCCCAAGGGCTAGTGGGACACTTCTCAAGAATGTTCAAAAGCCAAAGTCACTAAAGCCCAAAAATAATATGGACAAAGATTAAAGGAAATTTACCCAAAGTGTTGTTACCGATAAGAAATCCAAAGAACAGTCTTGGGCCGAGCCTCTCGCTGTTCCTCAGTTGAATCGAACTTGAAACGACGTAACTTTGATTATCACAACTTAAACATGGGTTTTCTGTGCTGCTGATGACATCTGCCAGGAGAGCTTCGAACAGTAATAAGTTTTGTTGAAACTAAAAGAGGGTTGACTTGTTAGGAGAGAGTCAGCCCCGATGAGACATGCACAAAGGTAAGGGAAGAGTGTGTTTAGGCCTTTTATGGAGCTAAATTAATGGTAGAGAACCATTGTGGTCCTTATAAGGTATTTCAGGAAATTCTGCCCAGACATCTGCCAGGAGAGCTTTTCCGGGGAAAAATGGCTTAAGTTGTAAATCCTAATCTTTTCAGACGGGATTACCTTTCTGGGTTTAGATGGGTGTTTCTAAGTTGTCAGGGATCTTAGAACATCTATTTTCAGAGGTTCTTTCTTGGTTGAATCTCAGAGAAAATCCTTTCTCTTCGGTTTTAATTGTAGTAATTTCTTGAGTTATTGGAAGGGTTCTTCTTGGTCTGGTTCTGATGATTCTCTTAGGTTTGAGGGATCTGATGCCTTAAGGAGTGCAATCAGTCCTCTATATATAGAATGATTATCATGGCTTAATCCCTTGGGAACCCAAGATTATTGTTCCCTTAAGCCTATTAGTTTTTTAGTGTTAGTCCTCTATGACATGTTTTGTCAAGAAGAGTATAGTATAAGTAAAATGATTATAGCCTTTCCCCAATGTCAGGGCAAGACTCTTTTCTCCTCTGAAATGGCTTGTCAGAAGGCACTCATTACTCTTCTGTTGGTGGGTTTTTGTGTATGGTTAAGTTGATGCATGTCTCATGTGACTTGGCATCCATGAACCCATCATTGAGCCTCCCAGCAGACTTAATGACAGCAATCCATGGCTGCTTAAATCTCGGAACTGACTCCCCTCCACCAAACCACACTCCTCAAATCGGATCAACATAAGGAGAGTAGCTTCCTCACGGGTCTGGGCCGTGGGAGCTACTCCCTGGGTCCTTTTGGGATCGGGATGGGCATGGTCATGAGTTTTTCATCATGTCTCTTCATTTCCCATGAATTTTGGTTGCTGTCAATAATCTTTGAGCTGTTATGCAGAAATCTGCTGCGTGAACAGTACCAGAAATCATGGCTTCCGGTGAAGTGGAGAGCTGGGATGAGCTGTAGAGTCTTGAACAATTTGAAAATGGTGGAGTAGTTGCTCTTGTCACATTAGAGAGGATGGTTTGCTGCTGCCCTCCTCTTTTTTAGTAAAATAGGTCATAGTATGGGTTCTGCCAGCAGCAGACATGCAGTCTTTCCTTCTGTCAGCTTGAGTTCAGACCTCATGGGACCCACGGATTGGCTGTCTTCAGCTATTTTGGGTGCTGGACTGACTAATGCTTGGGCTCCAGCTGTCTTCCTCATGAATCCAATGGTGTTTAGACCCAAGAATCATATTATAAGCATACTTTGGGTCCATGGATTTTATGTGGTTTTCCTTTGGGCTTGTGAACAGTACCGGGGCACTTAAAAATGGGCCCAGATGGTACTGTATGGGTGTCTTAGTAGATTGGGTTATGTGTTTCGAGTTGTGGGCTTCTGGGGTAAGCCCAGGTAATTTATTAGGGGCTGTTTGGGATATTCTATTGGGCTGGGCTCATTGGGTTAGCTTATTGAATAATTAATTGAGCCTAAGTATTTTATTAGACATTATTTGGGATTAAATGGGCTGGGCTTATTGGGCTGGTTTATTAAACAATTAATTAAGCCCAAATATTTCATTGGGGGTCCATTCAAATTGTTAGTTAAAAAATGGGCATGTACATTTAGCCCCCCGAGCTCGTGACTTACCCATGGTGAGTCACGTGCGAGTCAAAATAACTGTTCAGTTTTCTTTTTGGCGGGTATTTTCAAAAAAGAAAGGTGGTGGCTCATTTTTCTGGGGAAATAGTGGAAGAGTGGGAAGGACATACCTGGTGGTGATGGCTCTTATTTTCAAGGGGCAGCCTGAATTAATGGCTGCCATTCCCCACTTTAATGGCCCAACCACCCAGTTGACCACCACATTTATTCAGACGTTATGCATATTCCCGAGAGGCAGAGAGTTTATTGGACATAATCACATCCAAGCTTTTCTTCTTCATTCTCCTTCTCTTTTTCTTCTTCTTCTCTTTCTTCTTCTCGTGTTTCTTATTTGCTGTTAATGGCGTCTTCTTTGAAGAAACCAACAAAGGGGCGTGGAGGCAGTTCCTCCAGCAAGGGAGGTTCCTCCATTGCTGGAGGTGCGAGGATGCCGAGGGACCCAGGGGACAATGGCAGTAGTTCCGACTCTGTCCTAGGGTCACCGAAGTCTCACGGTGATATATTGGGTCGACCCACTGTGGACCCGTGGTACCGGAGTGGGGAGAGATTTCCCTCGATTCCTGGCGAGCCTCCAACCACCACCACCGGATTGGGAATGGCTGGTTATCAGAGAGGACTCGGCAGCAGATATGGTCTGGACTCCGAATTTTCGAGAGATTAGAGACCTTCAGATTCAGAGAAATGAAATGCTTGCCGTGCCTCTAGTTTTTGATTTCCAATGCTCAAGAGCCATTGAATGGGCAGACTGGATAGATTTGGAGTTGGCTGATAGAGGATTCTGTGACCGTTTGGAGCAAGCTGGTGTGCTTCGCTCCATCCTCATTTCAAGATGTTCGAATATGTATCGTGATACCGAAGCATTACGGCAGCTGGTGCGAAGATGGTGCCCATCCACGCACACGTTCTTTTTTGCTCACGGGGAGTTGACTGTTACGTTGGAGGATGTTGAAAATCATTGGTTGTTGCCAATTTTGGGTGACCAAGACCCAGCAGATTTGGTACTCTCCCCTGAGGAGTTGGAGATTGAAGCTGCTCTGGCAGACTACATTGGACGAAGGAATGTTGCTCTGGGGACTCAAGCAGCAAGATTCAAGCCTTGGATGGAGCATTTCAACAGGGAGACTAAACCCTCAATTCGAAGGGCTGCTTTTGTAGCCTACTGGCTCAGCAAATGCGTTTTTGGTGAGCATCCCGCTTATTCCATTAAGCCCTTATATTTTCCCTTAGCTGTTAAAGTTGCTGCAGGAGTTTGTTTTCCCCTTGCCCCTCTGCTGTTGGGGCAGATTTATACTCAACTTGACTTGTTGCATGCTGAGGAACTGGCTGGGGGGTCTTGTCATATTGTCACCACAGCTTTTAACTCATCGATAGTGCATACATTCCTTTGGGAGCATGCCTTAGAGTACATAAGGAAGGGTAGGAAACCCTACGAGGCTCGGAATAAGTTTGCCTCAATGCCGGAGGGAGTTGTAGCCAATGTTGGCGATTTTCAGGGTGATGTGCCTGCTGTGTACCGCTGGGTAGGAAGCAAATTTTATGACCACAGTTTGATACCTTCGTTAGATAGTGAGAGCAAGGTCTGCTGGAGACCATATGGAGTATCCCATCGCGGGTTTATGTACGAGTCAGTGATGTTCGGATTCTCCAACATAGAAGCTCAAGATTACAGTCTTATTGCTGGAGATACTGCATCCCTGGCTTATCTTTCTGCCACCAATGCTGGCTGGTTGCCAGTATTGTCTTCTGATGGACTTAGATTCACGGTTTACAGTGCTCATAGAGTGAGGAAGCAATTTGGGTTTGACCAAGAGGTTCCTGCTGTTATGGGGGTTGCTGCAGGTGAAATCCCCATCATTAACCCTTTTTTGAGGACCATGGCCTTTGCCTATTGGAGTGGCGTTGCTCCTCGAGTCATAGTTCCTAGTGGCGATAGGGTTGGTATCTATACCACAGCCATGAGCAATTATTGGAGAGGATTGATGGCTGCCATGGTGGAGTTTAGGAATAGTGGGAAGGGGGATGTTTCTCATCTGCTGGAGTCGTATACTTCCCCACTTCCTCATCCTCGTTTGTTCACGGCTACCAATACCATGACCACCTATGCAAATCGCCAAAGCCTGGGTTATGCTGTATGGCATCATGAGGAGTCACAATGGGTGCTACATGACAGTCCTCACCCTCCTTTGTGGTTGAGAGATCATCTCCATGTTGCTGCACCTGGTAAAGTGCCATCTAGCAGGGGAAGAAGGACTGCCTCTGCTGGTATTTCTGCTGTTAAGAGGAAGCAACCAGATAGATCTAAAAAGGGAGAAGCCACAAGGAAGGATTCTCCTGCTCAAGCTTCAAAGAGGATTAAAACAGTTGCTGGCAAAGTTAGCAAAGAAGTATTGGCCCTGAAGACTGCTGTCCAAGATCCATTGCCAACTGATGAGACTGCTGCTCAAGGGGTTTCTGCCCTAGTGAGTAAGAAACCAGTTAGAAAGACTAGAGTTGGAAAGAAAACTTTCGTTCCTCCGGCCTTTCCAAGTGCACCAGCTTCTATTGCCGCACGCGTTGCTGCACGTAAATCGGGTCGTGGCATTGTTTATTCCGAGAAAAGAGTAAGTGTTTTCATTTCTTGCCTCTTTGTTTGTCAATTGACATATATATATATATCTTATATGATGTTGATGTGGTTCGTGTTTTGTGGCAGTCTAAGCAAAGAGCTGATACAGCTGCCCGCATTCCGATTGAGATACCGGTACACATTTGGCCACGGCATCTTGCTTTTAACAAAAAATGAGATTCTCATACTCTTTCCCTTTTTTTGTAGGATGATTTGAGTAGCTCATCACCTTCAAGTGACAAAAATGATCCATCTGGGGCTGCTGCAAAAGAGATTGAGAGCGGGGATACCGAAACTGCTGCTGCAGAAGAGACTGAGAATGAAGATACTGAAGCTGTTGCTGCAGAAGAGATTGAGAGTGAAGATACTGAGGCTGCTGCTGCAGAAACAGTCTCTGGTGCAGATGATTTTACAGCAGACATCAGCTCAGCAGATATTGGCTCCCTGGCAGCTATTATATGCCTCTTCTGAGGAGAAGATCAGCTCAGCATTAGATATGCCTTGATTCTGCTCCCTGGAAATATGTGGAGAGAGGGGCTATTACTAAAAGCCTGAGGTGTCTGAGGAGAGAATGATGTTGGAGGCAGGGCTGCAGGAGCACTTCTGACTGAGTGATTCCACTGCAGATCTGTCCATGGATGAGTTGGGAAATGCAGGAGCAGAACTTCTGACAGAGGATTCCATGGAACTGCATCTGGGCCAGCAAACCCAAACTGGTGCTGCAGAAGGAGTTATACTGAGGAGCATGGAACTGTTGGGGTTGTTACTGGTGCTGAGAAGGTTATCGAGAGCCATACATCAATTGCCATAACCAGCAGTGGTGGGACTGTACAGGGTGGCCCTTCTGGAAGGAAGTGGCAGCCATATGTGGACCCTTCTCTACTCGATTCAAGTCCTTCTCTACCCGCCCAATATGTCCGGAGGGCTCGAAGGGGGAGCCTAGTGTCTTCAGATTCTGAGAGGACTGCTTCGGCTTTAGCGAGGGTAGCAACACCTCCAAGTCCTCCTCCTAAATCTGGTGGCACAGTTCCTTTATCTACAATCACAGTTGCTGGAGTTTCTGCTGCAGCCACTGTTCCAGAAAGCGGAATTGTTCCCACAACTATTGAAGAAACTCCAGTTGGTGAGGAGGGTTCTGCGCATGTCTCTGATGTTCCAGAAGGTAGCAACACCTCCAAGTCCTCCTCCTAAATTCTGGAGGCACAGTTCCTTTATCTACAATCACAGTTGCTGGAGTTTCTGCTGCAGCCACTGTTCCAGAAAGCGGAATTGTTCCCACAACTGATTGAAGAAACTCCAGGTTTGAGGAGTGATGGCATGTGTGAGGGTTCTGCGCATGTCTCTGATGTTCCAGAAGGTAATTATTTTAGTTGAGGGCATACCAATTGATGAAAACCTTGTGATTGACACTGGTTTTGATGCAGGTGTGACTCAAGTTGAGCATGTAGAAGTTGCTGCTAGTGAAGAGCCAGTTCAGGCAGATGTCACTCCTGGCAGTGGCGGCGTTCCAGTTATAGAAGAAGAATTGGCCCAAGGCCCTGCAGATGATATAGACATGGGAGACACCCATGATAGCTATGAGGAGGTCTTGGCCGAGACAGAAGATAATATGGTTGGTGCTCAGGCAGCAGATATAGAGGTCACTGCCCCTGCAGCAGCCCACACAAGCTCAACCAAAACAGGTATTGGTTTCTAAACAATGTCTTGCCATTGCAGTTACTTGATGGTAGAGATTTCTTGAAATATATAGGCAAAACTTGACTGTTTGCTTGTTATGCATAGAACTCATAAGTGCATACTTCTTGTTTCTTGATCATGGATTGCTTCAGACATGAGTTAATGCTCATTTATTGTCTATGACCATAGAACCAAATCTTGATAGATGTAGTAGACATGGGTTGATTCCCACTTGCTGTCTTTTGTTGTTGTTGTTTGCTGTGTGAGTCTGGCAGACATGGGTTGATGCCCATTTGTTGTTTGCCATTTGGTAGTTTCAAATTTGTTGTTGTGGAAGTATGAGCCCAGTAGAGATAGGATGACTTCCCACCCGTCGTTTGCTGTTTTCACAACTTCTTTTAATTAGGTGAGCCTAGTAGACATGGGTTGATTCCCATTTGTTGTCCACCGCATTGTGGTCACACCCTTTTATGATTTTGTGAGCCCAGCACCGACAGGTTTTGTAAGTCTTGTCCCATCTTTTGCCCACTGTTTTGTGGCTGCATACTTCCAATAAAATGAGTTTGGTGGACATGGGTTGATTCCCATTTGTTGCCCCCCATTGTGTATGGACATGGGTTGATTTCCATTTGTTGTCCTCCATCCGGTGAACCCGGGTTAATGCCCGGTTGTTGTTCTCCATTTGGTATAAAATGTGAGCTCAATGGACATGGGTTGATTCCCATTTGTCGTCCCCCTTCCGATGAACCTGGGTTAATGCCCAGTTGTTGTTCACCATCCAGGCCTAATTGGCTGAGCTCAGTGGACATGGGTTAATGCCCTTTTGTTGTCCTCCCTTTGGTGAACCTGGGTTAATGCCCAGTTGTTGTTCGCCATTGGGTCCATTAGGTAAACCGGTGGACATGGGTTGATGCCCATTTGTCGTCCTCCGTTGGGTGAACCTGGGTTAATGCCCAGTTTGTTGTTCCCCGTTGGGTGAACCTGAGTTAATGCTCAGTTGTTGTTCCCCCAAATGACTTAGCCAGGCTATCTTGAGGACAAGCTGCAATTAGTTTGTCTCTTTAGTAAAGGAGTACTAGTAAGCATTTTACTCACTTGTTTATTTTCTTTGTCTTTACTTTTGCATAGTTATGCTTGCTTAACTGAATCCTTCCTCTTTTTTCTCACTTTTCTGCAGCTGGAAGCGGCAATGAGACTGTTGTAGAGGAAGAAGGAAGACTTCAGACTGCAGCAGTGGAGTCTGCCATTAGAGGTCAGCCAGGGTTGTTGTCTGCTACTAGGCCTGCCACACTGGGGTCTTCTGTTCTTGCTGATATGGATGCTTTCTTTCGAGAATTTGACCGTACGTCATTCAGTTCCCGTCATGCTGAGCACTTCTGGACCTTTGATGATGTGAAGGCTGACTTTGAAGTCTTCCGAGTACCCCGAGGAGGAATTCGGTTCTTGAAAGCCTTGTGGTCAAAGTACGGCAGCTGCTCGTCATATTTCAGCCGTGGTGTGCATGTGGGAAGCTCTTTGCTAACTCTCCGTTGCTGTGTGCTTGCCCATATGGAGCATACTAGGCTTGAGGACATCACTGAAGTGCACATCCTTGAGTGGAAAGCCGTAGTCCAAGAGGCAATTGAAGGAGGTTTCAAATTTGGTTTCATTCTCGACTATCTGAGGAGATTAGCTCATGACATGTTCAGTAGGAGGGTCTTGGCTGAGTTGAGAGTAGCAGAGGCTCGCGTTGCTGCTTTGAGAGCTGCTCTGAACACTGTTGCACCAAACCCATGGGACTTGGCTTCTGCCAGAAGAGCTTCTGCAGAAGCTCGTGCTGAATCAGCCCTCCAGAACTTGCTGTCTTGAGCTCATTACCCCCTGCATTCTTCTTTTCTTTTATCTTTTGTAATGTGTTAGCCATGTATAGGCTTTGACAATGAAACTTGATTTTACTTTGGTTTTTTTTTTGGCACATATTTGTTAAGTGCATTTGCTTATGAACAATGAAACTTGAATTGTGTCAACTTTACTTGCTTGAATTACATTATACAAAAAAGTTGACATATCAATACAAAAGAAAGGCATTTTAACTTCTATTACTCTTAGCCTAGCACAAAATGCTTCAATAGCTATTTCAAAAGAAGAAAGATACATAATGCAAAATCTGCTGTAATGCATCTTACGAGTAATAGTTTTTCAGCCATTTTCCATTTATAGGATCTGCCAAGGTAGTTCCATCAGACTTAGACAGTCTGTAGTAACCACTTCCATGCGCTTCTCGGATGATGTATGGTCCGTCCCAATTAGGGGAGAACTTGGATGGAGATGGTAGGTTTCTCCTTATAAATTCCGCGGCTTTCAAAACCATTTGTCCCTCCGCAAAAATTCGGACTCGAAGGGCTTTGCTGTAGACATTAGCCATTTTTTGGTAGTTCCTTTGGCTTTTTGCTTTAGCTAAATCCCTTGCCTCATCAAGTCCTTCCAGATCTGCCATACGTGCTTCAGTACACATATTAGCGTCCACTTCCAATTCACTCCCTTGCATTACTCTTGGGCTAGGCACAACCAATTCAGTAGGAGAAATAGTATTCAGTGCCATAAGACAAGTGAGAAGGGCGTAAAACCTGTTGCTGTCTTGGGTGAACTTCGGTATGCCCAGAGGACATCTGCCAGATGGGCTTTCCAGTCGTTCCCATAATCAAACACCATTTTGCTCAGAATTCGCAGCAACATTCTGTTTGTGGCCTCAGCTTGCCCATTACCTTGAGGGTAATAAGGTGTAGAACGTCGATGCTTGACTCGGTAATGTTCTAGCACTTCCCTGTACATCCTTGTTTATGAATGGAGTACCATTGTCGGTGATGAGCTTGTATGGTATGCCAAAACGAGTGATTATGTGCTCTCGAATGAAATTTGCAACTGCAGCACCTGTTGCTTTTTTGAGAGGGATAGCTTCTACCCATTTTGTAAAGTATTCGGTAGCTACAAGAATCCAAATGTAACCACCGGAGGCCGGATTGATAGGGCCAATGAGATCTAGCCCCCAAGTGTGAAATGGCCAAGGTGTAACCATGTTTTGGAGACTAGTTGGGTGAGTGTGAATCAAGTTGGCTTGGACTTGGCAAGTATGGCATGTTTTCACAAAATCTGCCGCGTCCTTCTTCATTGTAGGCCAATAATAACCAAGTGTGAGCAAACATTGGTAGAGCCTTTTCTTTCCTTGATGCTCCCCACATTCCCCGGCGTGAGTTTCCTTCATGACCATTTGGGATTCCGATGGGCTAAGGCATCTAAGCGGCTCTCCATGAAAGCCTTTTCGAAAGAGAGTCCCTCCTTCCACAAAATACCTCAAGGCTAGCCTTTTAAGGCGGTAAACATCCTTGGGGTTCGATGGCAAAATTCCTTCAAGCAAGTATTCTAAGAAGGGTGTGCGCCAATCAGTAGAGACAAAAGTTGCACATACCTCTTCATTGCTGTAATGGAATTGGCAAGTTGGGCACTGGCTCTGTATCTCTGCTGCTTCTGCACTCATGTTTGGCCAGAAATATCCCAGCCGCTGAAGTCTGCGGTAGAGGCTGATAGCTCCTCCGTCTCCACAAGTCTTCTCATGGACGTCAGGCAGCTTTTCCTTTGCTTCTTCGATACTAATGCAGCGTGCCAAAACTCCTCCAGGCAGTCTTCTATAAAGATCCTCCAGATATCAAGGTGTAATCCTTGATTTCTCTTAAATCTGCCGTAACAGCGGGAGACATGAGCTTGGCTTTGATTGGTGCTCGCCAGTCTTCTTGATCTTGAGACAGCTCCTTCAAACTCTTTCCTCAATGATTCAGTGATAGGCTTCGCCTTCTTGCAGATGGTAATATCCATTTCTTCACCTTCGAAGGCTATTTGAGATCCCAAAGTAGCTAAGGCATCCGCATACCGGTTCTCATTCCTTTGGGCATGTTCTATCTCGAAGGTGCTGAATCTTGCTTCGAATTTCTGTGCCAGGAGCTCTATAAGGTGCCAAATGATGGTTCCTTAAGTGAGAATTCCTCCTCGGGCTTGACATACCACAAGGTTAGAATCGCCAATTACTCGTAGATGCTTGATTCCCATTTCATATGCTATTGCTAACCCGGCTAAGTAAGCCTCATACTCAGCTGCATTGTTGGAACAAGGGAAATTCAAACTTGAAAGATTTTGTTACAGCTTCCCCATCATCCTTGTAAGAAGAACAATACCGGCCCCTGCTGATGTAGCAGTTGAGGAGCCATCAAATCTCAAGGTCCAAACAGAATCTGCCAAGCCTGCCAGGAATACTTCATTGATTTCCCCGGGTACTTCATCGGTAATGAATGAGTTGTCTTCTCCAGGAAATTGAGCTAAATAAGTCAGCAATGGCTTGGCTTTTAATAGCAGTTGGTGTTTCAGCAATAATCTCATACTGTGACAGCTGCAGAAGCCATTGTGCTAGTCTGCCAGATAATACAGACCGTTGCAGCAGACTTCTGATGGGATGAGATTTTGTCATTAACTGGACCTTGTGAGCTAAGAAAGTAATGTCGGAGCCTTTGGGAAGCATAAATTAGAGCTAAGCAAGATCGCTCAGCCCCCGAGTATCGGCTTTCGGCATCCTTAAGAGTACGGCTAACATAGTAGATGGGTTGTTCAACCCCATTATCATTTTCTTGGGCTATCAAAGCCCCAATTGCTTGACTATTTGAAGCTAAATAGAGTCGAAGAGGTTTTCCAGAAATAGGTGCACAAACAGTAGGGAGTTTAGTCATGATGTCTTGTACCTTTTTGAAGGCTTCTTGGCATTCGGTAGACCAATGGAATGGAGCTCCCTTCTTCAAGAGTGGTGCAAAAGTAGAAGTTACAGCAGCAAGGCCAGGAATAAATCTTCTTATGTATGACAGCTTGCCTTAAGAAACTCTTCAGCTCTTTATGTGTAGTTGGTGGCTTCATAGTGGCTATAGCAGATGCCCTTGCTGGATCGACATCGATACCACGCTGGTGCACTAAGAAACCCAGAAATTTGCCAGCTGAAACTCCAAATGCGCATTTGAGAGGATTCATCTTGAGCTTATACAATCGGCATCTTTCGAATACTTTCTTCAAGATACCAAAATGATCTCCCCTTGTCTTGGACTTCACCACAATATCATCAACATAATCCTCAATTTCACGATGCATCATATCATGAAACATTGCCGTCATGGTTCTTTGATATGTGGCTCCGGCATTCTTGAGTCCGAATGGCATGACGGTGTAGTAGAAGTTCCCAATGGGCGTGCGGAATGCAGTCTTCTCAGCGTCCTTTGGAGACATAAAGATTTGATTATAACCGCTAAAACCATCCATAAAGGAAAACATTGCATGACCAGCAGCTGAATCAATCAGGAGGTCCATGTTGGGCAGCGGGAATTCATCCTTAGGACATGCTTTGTTGATTAGGACATTGCTTTGTTAAGATTGCGGAAGTCCACACAACACCGAATCTGACCATTCTTTTTCTTCACGGGGACTATGTTGGACAGCCACCGCGGGTGCTGTATTGGCTTGATAAAACCAGCTGAAAGTAGTTTCTTGACTTCTTGAGTAATTTGAGCTTCGACCTCCGGATGGAAGGTCCTCATAGATTGTACCACTGGTCTAGTACCCGGTTCAACATTTAAAGAATGTGCAACTGGTCTAGTACCCGGTTCAACATTTAAAGAATGTGCAACAAGTTTCGGGTCTATCCCGGGCATTTCATCATATTGCCAAGCAAAGACATCTTGATATTCTTTTAGCAATTCTACTAAATGCATTCTTTCTTCAGCTGATAATGATGCACTAATAGAAACAGGCCTATGTACATTGGGATCAGAACTTAGATCAATTACCTCAAGTTCTTCTTTTGCAGAAATTTTGGGATCTGCTGTAACAGGTTCTGCTGCATCTGCAGATTCTGACATAATTGCTTCATTTACTGCGAGACAGGAGGGCTGCAGGATTCCCTCCTCTGGTTCGGGGGCCTCTTGTTGGGGACAATTGGCCCCCGCGCACCTTCACAAGTAGTAAACAGTGCGTCCATCGGGTAAACGGACGCGTACACATTGTGGCTGACTCTTGCTTGTGCTAGCTTCTGCCTTGCGCTTCTTATTTCTGTTCCAGCAGATCTCTCAAGTCCGCCCCAGGGGCATCCCTTATTTCTTCCCATTTGGGCAGTGGAATTCCAATAGGTTTGGCAAGTGATGCTTCTCCTGCTGGAGTGATTTCATCATATAAGGCTGCCTCAACAAAGTGGGACTCGGATTGATCAAAGGGTGCGGAGTTGGCGGCTATGCGGATAGGCTTCCCGTTGAGCCTTCCTTTAACACATTGGTGGTAGGTGGAGGGGATGAGTTGATGCTTATGTAGCCAAGGTCTTCCCAATAGTATGTGGTAGGGAACCACGGAGTCCACAACATGGAACCGTGTGAAAGCCACAATGGGACCAACCTTTAGAACAAGTTGAACATGCCCCTTAGTGTATTCACCTACACCACCGAAACCTTTTATCTCCATAGGTGCCCCTTGGATCTTCTTTTGAGGGATTTCTGCTGCTTGGATTGTACTTAAGGGAATAAGATTGATGCAAGAGCCATTATCTACCAAGGCACGCCTCACTTGCACCTCATTGATTGTGGCTGAGAGGTAGAGAGGACGTCGGTGATCTGGATACTGAACTTCCATATCTTCATCTGTAAATGTGATTGCATTGGTTGTTTCCAGAAAAGCTCGGCTGGCATGGGTTTCTGCTGTAAAACAGTGAGCTCCGGAATCTGCTGCTATGGCCATGATGGCCTCAGTAGCTGCTGTGCGAGCTTCTGGATTCAATCCTAAGCTGATTGAAGAGAGACCGAAACCTGATGGGATTTCTCTGCAGAGTCTTGATGGCTGTAGGTGTCATGGCAGTACTTGCAGCGGCAGACTCGTCCACATTCACGTCACTAGTGCTTCCATGAATGACAACTGAAACCACACCCCTATCTTTATGCTTGAGGAAAGGATCAGTATGTACCTTTTGTTGCACTTGGGGTAATTCCAGGGTTCCATCTTGAATTTTCTCATGGAATTTTCTTCTAAGAGTCCAACAATCTGCTGTGGAGTGATGGACATATCGATGGAAATAACAGAATTTCGGATTTTTCTTGTCCTCTTCAGTTGCTTTCTTCTGAATTTCTGGAAGTTTGATAATGCCATCTGCTACCCATTTGTCAAGAATAGCCTTCATTTCTTCTAGAGTGCAAGGAACCGGGGGTGGTGCTTCATCAAAAGACCTCTCGTTTGATTTCTTGCGCTTATTATTCACGGTAGACACCGTAAGAACTTGTGGTGGATTCTTCTTTTCTTTAGGCTTTTCAGTATGAGGCTTGACTGATAGTGCTGTTTTTCGAGCCTTTTGGAGCAGCTGCCCAAATCTTGAGATGTCAAGGTTTTCAAGGTGAGCTCGAAATTCTGGCAGCATATTATCTATACAGACCCCTACTAGTTCGCCTTCTTCGTAATTAGCATAGCAATCCAGGGAAATATCACGAAAGCGATGTATATAACGGAGCAAGTCTTCTCCGCTAGCTTGCTTTGTAGTGTGCAGGTTGACAAGGGTAATTTTTCTCTTCCGCTTGGAAATATTTTCCTGCAGAACAGCTCAACCATATCTTCCCAAACCTTCACAGATCCGGGATCCAAGGAGGCAAGGTGGTGTACCATGTGTAGGCTCTATCATCAAGAGACTTTGAAAATTCTCGAAGGCATAGATCACCATTTCCGGCATAAGCCCCCATTGAGTCTACAAACTTGCTAATGTGCACAAGGGCACTCCCCTTTCCGGCCATCAAAACGTGAGAAAGTTGGGGCAATATACTTCTCAGGGTAAGGCTGTTTTAACAACTCAGCAGGATAGGGAGGCTTTCTTACAAAGAGTCGAGGCTCTTTTGGATTCTTTTCCCTTTCTTGTTTGAGGAGGTCTGCTATGTCAGACATTGTCACAAATGTAGCCTCCTTTTGGTGTGATCCTGAGTCTTCATGAGGTTTTTCCTGGTCTCCACCTTCGTTTTGAGGAGGAGTCTTTGTACCAGCATCCTTTTCTTTGAGCTGTTTGATAGCTTCTGCCAGCTCACTCTGGTTCTGCTGCAAGCTCTGTATCAGTTCCAGCAGCAGGTTTGTTGGTGGTGCCTCTGGGTTTGGATCACTTGGAGGTGGTGGTGGTTGATCTTGTCCCTGTACATTGACTGCAGATTCAGCTTGGGAGTGTTCCATGTGGGCTGAAACTTCCTCTTTGCTTTCTTCTTTGTCGGGGTTTAGGAGGCATGGCTTCTTGAGCTCTAACTTTCTTCTTGGAAGTGTTAATCTCGACTCCCCAGTGGAGTCGCCAGAAATGTGAGGGGTGTTTTTGTAACAATGCCACGTGGCGTGCCGAGGGCGATCACGACATGGACTTCGATATAGAAGAAAGGGGTAGCCGAACCCAAAACTCAACCGAGGGCCCAAAGTTTGGCCCAAGGGCTAGTGGGACACTTCTCAAGAATGTTCAAAAGCTAAAATCACTAAAAGCCCAAAAATAACATGAACAAAGATTAAGGGAAATTTACCCAAAGTGTTGTTACCGATGAGAAATTCCAAAGAACAGTCTTCGGGCCGAGCCTCTA
>OU015761.1:42590328-42618452 GCA_907173295.1 Fagus sylvatica
AATAATAGAGTCACCTTTTGCAGTGTACCTTGGCAATGAACTAATGGGTTGCTGACAAGGAAAGTTTTATCAAGCAAAAAATTTTGAGCTCTTTATCAATACACATACCAACAATGGCACAAGTGCTTATGCAAACAGCCGATGAAAGACTAGCCAACTCTATTAAATATGAGGAGTATAGCCAACTCTATTAAATATGAGGAGTAAAACTTAGGTAAAGTTTGTTAAGTTAACAATATTAATACAGTGAATTCAAAATTGAGCCTCCTATTCCAATTCCAAGGCTGCATTTCACTTCAATTCCAAGACATGCGATTCAATGCTATTATGTATACCTGAACAATGCCTAAACAAGGATAGCATGTAGTACAAAAATCAAAAGTCACCTTCATCTACTCCTCTTCCTGCCTTTTCCTAATTGCCCAGATTTTAAATTATGTTCTTGTTCTTGAAGGAAAGCTAATGCCTTCCCATACTTCTCCGCTCTTTCTTTTTCCCGTAGTGCTCTTTCCTTTTCCTTCACCTCAAGTAAGAAAGAAGCATCTTTCCGCAGTTCACGAGCTGCCCCTTTAGCTTCACGTTTTACAAGTTTCTTCAACTTTCTCTTCTCAGCTCGTTCACGATCTGGATCATAATCTCTACCCTTAACAAAGCTGCAAAACAACATGACAAAATGCTCAGTTCCAGCCACCTATTCTAAGTAACATTATCTAAAACAACAAAGTTTAACATGTGATGAAGAGGTGGGGAAAGTAAATTACTTCTCCTCAAATTTTGGATTCAGCATTTTCATAGGCACTGGCTTTTGCTTTACGCATTAGAAGTGGTCGCCGCAGTTTGTGATGTTCATCTGCTTTAGTCTTAATGAGTTGAGCAATATGTTTAAATTTATCTTGCAACACAAGTGGCAAATTTTCCTGTTGAGCCACTTCAAGTAACAACATTGAAATTGGCACGAACATTTCAGGAAAGGAAGAATATCCCTCATAAATGTTGACATATCCTTGTAGGGTTTCAATCATAGTTAACAGCACACTAACCCTGCAAAATGAAAGGTCAATTTAATCAAATGTCAACAACTTTGAGAAGGGGACCTTAGAAAATTATGAAATCTAATTTATTTGAAGAGACCTGGTAATAAGCCCCAACACTTTGGCAAAGATTTTTAACCCACATACTTCTAGAAGTAAAATACATGTCCATACAGACCATTTAAAGAAAACAATGGTTACATTGTTGCGTCAGTCTATATGGAGAAATCATGAGGTTCAGTCATAAACAATGTCTAGTCAACTGGGTAGTAGAAATAAAGAAGTGCATAATTTCTTGACAAGACCACTATACCACTCTATGGTATATCACAATGTATCATCCAGTTCAATACCACAACACATTATAACATATTGTACAATAAAGTACTGAGCCTAAACCCATCAACTACCAACCTGAAATTATCAGAGCTGAAAAAAGGAGAGTTCTCAGGCATATCCATTATCATGATGAAATTCAAAGGACTAATCTCATCTACACAATCACGTATACAAAGCAGGGGCCCGAGTGCTTTAAATTCAGTAAGATGATAATGCTGCAACAAAATAAACACAGAGAATAGTCATTTTTCATGTAACTTTGATATACAGTGCCCATGAGGTATAGTCTGATGAAGAAAAACATTAGGCACCTTTTAACATTAAAATACAAATCACCAATAATGCATCATGGAGTCATACCTGAGAATCCTGACATGAAACTCGTTTCCTGTCTGTAGCTGCCACCAGCAAAGTCTGGAGAAACATTATTGCTTCGGGACAGAACTTCTGAGATTGACTAGTGACCTGAAATATAAATTAATCAAATGAATAATCTGAAAATGAATGTGATGACACAGATCAATTATGCAGCAGACATTATATTAGCAATTTAACCAATATTATGCATCCACCACATGGCCAGTGGGCCGCATTTTAACAAGTACTACATGCACAAGATGGATTGAAACCAGGTAACCAGGTTTATGAACTCAACTCCTCATATACAATACAAGTACTTGTTACTTCTCATTGACCACTAGGCCAATGGAAAATTTCCATGCCCTATATTCACAGAATATTTAAAGCTTCTTATGTTAACTGTAATCGTTATTTCCAAAATAGCAAATAACTGTCTATAAACACATACGTTATTAAGCTATGTACCTACTCTTGAATAAAGATTTTAGGTACTTTGAGAACAAGCACACCTTTGAGAACATGGAGACCCCCTGGCGAAAGTTATAGAGCTCTTTTTTGTTTCTTTGTTTGATTGGTCTAGGGCTTGGGGGCTTACGGCTTCTCCTTCAGTGGGGGAGTTTTTAGAGTCTTTTGCTTGTAATAATTCTGACATTCTCTTGTAATCTTGCTTTGAGTGCATACTTTATGCACTTTAAGCGTTTTTTGGAATAAAACTTCTTACTTATCAAAAAAAAAAAGATTTTAGGTACTTTTCCATGCCGATATATTGCTAGGGATTTGAAACATTGCAGTTGAGGATCAAAAACATATGATGAAAGAGATAATTCTCTTGTGGCACAAGTCAAAGACTCTTTCAACAAATCTTTTTTAAAAATTTCATAAGGATAATGCACTAACTATAGAGAGAGGAAATAGAAAATAGTTTTTACATACAGAGAGAAGCATAGAGCATAAGAAAGATCCAATAGCAATATCCCGACCCGACATAATGGGACAGCGCATCAGATATTCACACATCAACAATATTGCTGGAGTCATGACCACATGACGAAAGTCAGAGCATGGGAATATCATGGACCAGAGCCTAAGGAGAAACAACATTTTTGAAGAAGGCCAACTGCTAATTTCTGCAAGAATTAAAATTAATAAAAACCCAGCAATAATGAATTTGAAAGAATGAACAGGTTTAAAAATTTATTAGGTCTAACCTGGGTCTTTGATGATCTCACAAAATTGTGTTCGAGTCCGTAATATACTCTGACGAGCACATATTGCAGCAAAGTATGGAATCTCCACACTCATCTCCATCAATGGCTTCACCAGCAAATTTAGTATCTCGAAATTTAAAGGCTTTTTATTTGCTAAGGTGGCAAAATACTGAAGCAGTACACCATAAAATACCTACAAAGGAGCAGCAATATTGATAAATATCTAAAATGACTCATTAACATCTCAACTTGCGTTGTTTGAATCAAACATGCATCAAAATGTTGTTCTCTTATTAGCTTCCATATGCAATGAATGCTCAACGAATTATTAACTATATTTACAAAGATGAAAAGACAAAAAGCTTCTTGAAAGGAATGCACAAGAATATCTGGGTCATATTAGTCAACTTAGAGAATTCACCTCATAATTATATGATAGCAAAATTTAAAGCTACGTCGGTCTTTCTCAAGTTTCAGACAGATGGGAAACCTCGGTTTACAGATAAAGCAGTAAATAAATATTTATATAAGCATAAAAGCATCCAAAAGTTTCATACCTGCATTTTCTTTCTATTTTCTGCTGCCAGCTTGATTGCATTGCTTGCCCGAATTCGATTGATTATCAACATAATCTCGGTATTAGAACGATTGTCCAACAATGCACATAACTCCTCCAAACTCTTTGGAGCTTCAATTAAGTAGGGGAGGTCCGATCGAGTTGAAAGAGTTTGACCATCTACTTTCATTTTCTTGGCATCTAAAGGATCTCTATCTCTCTTAGTAGTTTCAACAGCATCACTTTTCTTTGCCTTTTTCTGGTCTCTTGATCCCATTTCTTTCTCATCATCATCATCATCTTCTTCTTCTTCTTCTTCTTCTTCTTCTTCATCATCTTCCAAATCTGTGCCAAGATCATCGTCATCACTTTGTTCCCAGTCCTTCAAAGATAGGTTATTTTCACCTTCCTCGTTATCTTCATCAGATCCTTCTTCATCACCATCATCTTCAGCAGTCTCTGAGTCACCAGAAGAATCACCTGCTTCACTATCAGAATTGTTCTCATTCCTTCTTTCAAGAATCTCATCAACCCAACCCTTTTTAGTCCGAGGCTCTTCTTCGAGTGAGAAGGAATCACCAAGAGCATCCCCAGATATGGGTCTCAGCCTCTGGGTAGATGGTTTCTCAGAATCATCATTGTCTTCATCACTGGCATCTTCAGGAGCAAGCATTCTCTTCTGTCGCTCTTCCTGAAATGTGGTAGATAATACAAATTTGTGATTATTCAAGTTTATATTTTTTTTATCGGTAATTATTCAAGTTTATATTGAAAATTAATGGTGCATTTCCAGATTATAGCAGTCCATAACACGACAAAGAAATGGAAATCCTTTTTGATGTTTCAATATAGTTTCTTTCCAGATTCATTTGAAAACTTGTCTTTTAATGTGCAACTATACTTGAACCCCATTTCTCGTCAAAAAATGGTGTTAAAGTGCAATCACATCAAAACTAAGGAGCAACAACAAATATTTCAACTCGAATTGAAGATATCTTACTACCATTCACTCACTTAGAAGAATTACCAATAACTTGTTCAGAAATGAGAATTATACAGGATGAAACTCAATATTGGCCAAGTCAAGCGATATTCAAGAACCCTAATGAGATATTCGGAAACCACATGCTAAAGTCACTATCAACAATAACCACCTGCAAAACCGGTCAAGATAACAAGAACTGCATATCATACTAGCATGCATGCACACACATACTCACAATTATGATTGAGTATGAGGCACTCATACCTCCAAATGCTCTAGTTGTTCTCTCTCCTCCTGAGCAATCTCCTCAGGAGTCTTAGTCCTGTCTGAGGGGCGAGCACGCATCTCCAGTGCCATTGCTTTCACAAGTTTGTCATAAGAATCAGGTTGATCCTGCCAGATACAACAATTTAATTCTTAAAATTGTGCAAGTATCCAAACACTACAACTTTACATCACATATGAAAAATGACAACATAGGAAAAGATACAAACAACCCTCCTTGGTTTAAGAATCAGAAAACATTGTATGCCAAGGTGGAGATTTGGTGGAATGAGGGCTCTAACAACAGAGGCTAACTTCTAAATCCCAACGCCATATTTCTTGAATAAAAATTGTCAGTATCTAGAACCTTCATCAGAAGACCATACCTGATTTAAATTTTCTATTTTTTGAGTTGTAGATGACTCATCCTTCTTCCTTTGCTCATTTGGAATGCTCTTGTTCACAAGATCTTGCCTGGTTCAATTAAAGACAATAATGCCTCAGACTGCACCAAGGATGTGAAGTTTTTGTCCAATTCTTCCATCAAACGTTCATTTTCATCCTTCTCTTTTGCTTTTTGTGCCTGGAAGAAGATAGTGAAGAAATGTTAAAAATTAAATGTAACTTCATTCACAAAGCATTTTCAATAATACCAAAAAGAAAAAATCACCTTAAAAAATTTGCTCTTTGAGATAATTTCCTCCATCACTTGTCTCTTGGTTTTGTGTTTCTGCAGTGAAAAAGACAATTCTTTGAATCAGTGATAAGTGAACGGAGGGATATGAGTTACAAATAATAATATAACATGCGAATGTAATGCACCAAAAGTAGGATAGTAGAATAGGTCTCACATTTTCATCTCCTTCATTCATACCACTTTCCAGTGGATTCTGTGTCTTATGAGCATGAAGTTGCTTTAGCATTGCTGATTCCTCTGCACAGTCAAAGTTATTGTTGATTTCATGGACATAATCCCAAAGAAACAAGAATCAAATACTAAGCAATTACAACTTTCCAACAGAACCTATCACAAACATAACTACGAAAAGCATATTGTAAAATTCTGTAATCTAAACAAATTTACAACCTTTGAAAGTTGCTCAAATGTAGTACCTTGGTGACACTACAATTGAAAACGAATCTCAGGAATAACGAATGAAATACTAAACAAAGTTAATATTATAGACAGCAATTACATACTCTCAGTGGCATCACCATAATGGTCATCATCATCAGGAAACATTTCGTCCTCAAAATCATCCCTTTCGGACAATGCACCGAGACCTTCGAATTCAAAGCCTTCATCTTCTTCTCCATCGGATAAGTTAAACTTGCTTTTTTTGGTCAGTTTCATCTGGGAAAGAAACAATTTTTATGAATAAGTTTCAATTTAAACAAATAATTGTTTATCGGGAACCAAAGAGAAAAGAAACCTGACGGTGGCGCTGAGAGCGGAGAATGCCCTTATCGAATTCGGGAAGCGCATCGTCCTGTTCACCAATACGCCTATCCACGAATACAGAAGACTTAGAGCTTTGCTCATACTCCTTGAGCAGTGTCTTCTTCCTCTTCTCGATACCTATGGAGCGAGCGAGGCCGATACGGCGTTCTTCGCCCTTGCGCTTCTTCCCGAGGATGTCGAATTTCCTTCGGGACCAAATGGTCTCGAATGGGTTGGGTTTTGGGGCCTCTACTTTCATGGCTATGCCCTTGGGGCCTGAGTTCTTCTTCTTCTTCTTCTTATTCTTCTGATCCATGGTAGCGGTGGGGTTTGAGAGTTTAACCATTGAAAAGACACAGAGAAAGTGTTACTGATAGGGTTTAGGGTTTTGCAGCTGGGGGTTATGTTTGTTGATACCTGGGTCGGATCCGCCCCGGATTCTGCCGCTTTCAAGTTTCAACCTTTTTTTAATTCACGAAAAATCTAAATTATAGCTTTTAGGTCAATTTAATCACTCATTAAATCTTATAATTCCCTATCATTTCTAGATTCTTAGAAGTACCCATCTTATATTTATTTGGGTTTACTTTTTTCTTTTTTTACCTAACATGAGTATTTGAAATTTCGTTTAAATTAATTCTAGAGAAACATACCGTTTCTCTCTTCATACGTATCCAAAGATAGTCTTAGAAAAAGAAGAAGATGAGCGGATAAATAGGGAGAGAGATTGAGTTTCAGCTTTCCCGGCCAGAGTGAAAAATAAGAAGAAGAACTCAAGAACTCACCGGTAACACCTAACTTCCCACAAAAACAATGAGCAAAGTTGTGATGACTTGCAAGTTCAATCTCAAAAGACAATTTAAACCTCAAACTTCATGACGGTAAAAGAATTAATTAATTATTATGGGGCACCTGGGAAAAGAATCCATGTATATTATTTGGTGATTGTTTTTAAGGAAACTTTATACAATTAAACATTTGTCACCGTGATTGATATGTGACTCCATTTATTAGAACTAGCCGTCTCGCAAGATACCCAATAGATTTATTTTTTAAAATATTCTAAGAATTATCTTTATGGCCATGTATAATGGCCAAATTTACCACCCAAAAAAAAATATATTTTTATAGTGTTTTTGAAAAAGAGGCATGTTTGGCAGAAAAACATAGAAAAATGCTTTTTTTTTTGGCAAAATTGGCCTAATGTATAATGCCCGTTTAATATGTAAGGAATTATTTTCAATTATATCACATATCATTAGAAGTAAAGTAAATATAAATTATTAATATTAATATAACTAAAAATATAAATGATACAGACCCAAATTAAACCTCAACGACGACTAACCCAGCATGGACGATAATATTAAAGCGTCCAGCTGTATACAGCCTTAAGCCCACGTGTCAAACGTGCCAGCTCTTCTACCCCTCTGGAAAAGTCAAAAACATAATTGAGGGACCGAAATCAAGGACCAGAACGGTTACAAATCATGGCCGGACAGTTACAAATCCAGACATAAAGACCATTTAATGCCAATAAACGGCTAGAAGACTGGAGCTTCCCTATATAAACCCCAGGAATTCTCAGATTAAGGTATTCACTATTTTTCTCATCTCTATACTCTCTGAATCCGTGCTCTTGCTCCAGATAATCGTGTTTTTACTAACTTAAGCATCGGAGGCTCCCCCCACCGGACCACCGTCGGTGCACCCTTTCACTTTTTCTCTGTTTTGCAGGTACATTCACTCGTCGGTGCGAACCTCGTCCATCCGAGTTGATCAATGCGCGAGCCCACTGATTTTTAGGCATTATCAGTTGGCGCCGTCTGTGGGAACGACTTAATAAGCCACTGTCGTTCTTAGAGCAAAAAGGGCCGCACACAGGTCAATAGCGATCATGGAAGGAGCTCCCAACGACGGAACCAGTACTGATCCTGCCATGACCCCAATTGAGAGGCAAATGCAAGTCATCGCCACCAGCATTCAGGACCTTGCCCGAGAGACGTCTCGTCAGAATCAAGAGTTATGGCAGGCCATCAGGAAGGGGCCCCCAACCCCCCACGACAACAACCAGCCTCCTTCGCGGGGAGGAAACAGGTCGAACGACCAAGAAGCTGACAGCCATCAAGTCACTCGTCGTAGGGGCGGCGAAGTTGAGAGGACTCCACCCCGGAGCAGGCACAGAGCAGAAAGCGCAGGAAGTTCTGCTCCACCCAGCCAACATAAGACAGCTAAAACAACGAGGTCGTCCAAACAGCAAGAAAAACCAGACCAATCGTCCAAGCAGCCGGCACGACCAGATAGGTCGTTCAAACAGCCTGAACGACAAGACCGACGGGGCAGTTCATCTAGACAACCTGATCATCCAGCCCGATCCTCAAGAGATCCGGATGATAAAACGGCACGTCTGGAGAAAGAATTGCGAGAAATGAGGAAACAAATGGGAGACATGAAGAACAGCCTGAGAGCGAAAGCTGCTCGCAACCTAGACAATCTCGTACACCGGGCTGATTCCCCGTTCATCCCAAGTATTGCTGACTTCCCGCTCCCATCCAGATTCAAGGTACCATTACTAGAAAACTTCGATGGGACCAAGGACCCATTCGATTACCTCGAAGCCTTTAAAACGATTATGCAGCTGCAAGCCGTCCCCGAGGAAGTAATGTGCCGAGTGTTCCCTCTGGGACTGAGGGGATCTGCAAGGGTATGGTTCAACAAGCTTGAGTCAGAGTCGATTGGTTCATTCGTCCAGCTGAGCCGTGCGTTCATCGATCACTTCATTGGCAGTCAACGAAGGGGACGACCGCCGACTCACCTGCTCAGCGTCAAGCAAATGGAGGGAGAATCATTAAGGACGTTCGTGCACCGCTTTAACGAAGAAGCGATGAAGATCGACCGCCCGAAAGAAGACGTCACGGTGACCGCCTTCATGGCAGGACTGCGAAAGGGAGACTTCCTTTATGAGCTCTGCAAGGACCCCCCAGAGACGATGTCAGAACTTATGTACGAAGCCACGAAACACATGAATGCAGAAGACGCCTTGGAGGCTATGGACGACCCTCCACCAAAAAGACGTAAGGAAGCTGAAGATCGTAAACCTGAACCCGCCAAACAAAAGGTTCCGAAATTCACCGAAACTCCTAAGCGTAAACGGACAACCGCTCCCCCTGTGAAATTCAGCAGTTTTACACCCCTAAACACACCCATCGACAAACTCCTCCTGCAGATACAAGACGACCCTTCACTTCGGTGGCCAGGTAAGATACGTTCAGATCCTAACACCCGACCTAAAAACTTGTATTGCAGGTTCCACAGGGATCATGGACATCTCACAGAAGAGTGCGTAGCCTTAAAGGAACAAATAGAAACACTCATCCGGCAGGGTAAACTGCAGAAGTACGTCAGCCGTCCAGCAAATACCCGTCCAGCAAAACCTCCAGCACAGAGGGAACAGGCCGAACACAATAGGCCAGGGCCCGTAGGAGAAATCAGAACCATCATTGGAGGACCAGCATCAGGAGGAACCTCACGAGCCTCAAGGAAAGCATATGCGAGACAGGTGCACAACATCATGGTCGTCCAACGCCCACCAAAGAACGTCCGCCTCGATGACCAGATTATCTCTTTCAGCGAAGAAGACGCCAGAGGCACCCATCAACCCCATGACGATGCTCTAGTAATAACAGTTAACATTGCAGGCTTCACCACAAGACGAGTAATGGTAGACAATGGAAGTTCGGCTGACATACTCTACCTCCCAGCTTACTAGCAAATGCGGCTCGACAAGGACAAATTGCGCCCCATGGATGCACCACTCGTGGGATTCACAGGTGACAAGGTTTGCCCGGTCGGCATTGTGACTTTACCAATCACGGTCGGTACTCACCCAAAGACGGTCTCTAAGACGGTCGACTTCCTCGTCGTCAACTGTCCCTCAGCGTACAACGCAATAATCGGACGACCAACCCTCAACCGACTCCGAGCCGTGACCTCCACATACCATCTCCTCCTCAAATTTCCCACTAAACACGGGATAGGGGAAGTCAGAGGAGATCAAGTAGCAGCCAGAGAGTGCTACCTTGGCTCTCTCGGATCAGGAGGACAGAATCAGACGATGACCATAGAAGAGCAAAAGATTCTAGTGAAGCCTTCTGGAGAACTGGACACCATCGAGCTAGAAGATGGACGTCCAGAGAGGACGACCAAAGTCGGAGCTGACCTCCCCCCAAAAATGAAAGAATCACTCGTCCAGTTCCTGAAAGACAGCAAGGATGTTTTCGCATGGAGTCACGAAGACATGCCAAGTATCAACCCTTCCATCATTTCACATAAATTGAATGTTGACCCCTCTCTCCGCCCAATAAAACAGAAACGAAGAGTCTTCGCACCGGAACGGAACAATGCCATCATGGAAGAGGTGGACAAACTCCTGGCGGCGAACTTCATCAGGGAAGTATTCTACTCCGACTGGCTTGCCAACGTAGTCATGGTGAAGAAAAGTACCGGGAAGTGGCGAATGTGCGTCGACTTCACCGACCTAAACAAAGCATGTCCTAAAGATAGCTTCCCTCTCCCAAGAATAGACCAACTAGTCGACTCGACAGCTGGTCATAAACTACTAACGTTTATGGATGCATTTTCAGGTTACAACCAAATAGTGATGGACGAGAGCGACCAAGAGAAGACGTCCTTCATCACCAGCAGAGGACTCTTCTGCTACAAAGTGATGCCATTCGGACTGAAGAACGCCGGAGCCACCTATCAACGACTAATAAACAGAATGTTCCATGACCAAATTGGCCAAAATGTCGAAGTTTACGTCGACGACATGTTAGTGAAGTCCAAGGAGGAAGACGGCCACCTAGACGACCTCAGAGAGACCTTCCAAACACTCCGCAAATACCAGATGAAGCTGAACCCAAGTAAGTGTGCATTTGGTGTTTACTCAGGTAAGTTTCTTGGTTTTATGGTTTCGCAGAGAGACATAGAAGCAAACCTAGACAAGATCAAGGCGATCTTAGAAATGCAGCCACCAAAGAGCACCAAAGAAGTCCAAAGACTGACGGGAAGAGTAACTGCACTAAACCGGTTCATGTCTCGATCCACAGACAAATGCCTACCCTTCTTCAAAACATTGAAAAAGGCGTTCGAGTGGACTGACGAATGTCAGCAAGCATTTGAAGAGCTCAAGAAGTACCTGATGGAACCACCCTTGCTTAGCTCGTCTAAACAAGGCGAAGAGCTCTACCTGTACCTGGCTGTTTCACCAACTGCCGTCAGCTCCGCACTAATCCGAGAAGAAGAAAGACGACAGTTGCCCGTCTATTACACAAGTAGAGCGCTCAGAGGGGCCGAGGAAAGATATCCGCCTATGGAAAAGCTAGCATTCGCCCTGGTGACGGCAGCAAGAAAACTCCGCCCATACTTCCAAGCCCACACGATTGTGCTGCTCACCAACGACCCACTTCGGAAAGCAATGAACAAACCGGACGCAGCCGGACGACTTATCCAGTGGTCGATTGAGCTCAGCGAGTTCAACATCGACTACCAACCACGAACGGCGATCAAGGCTCAAGCCCTGGTGGACTTCATAGCAGAGTTCACCTCGAAAGATGACGAGCCAACGAAAAACTTCGAACAGGCATCGAAATGGACGGTGAACATAGATGGGTCATCGACAAAGGACTCAGGCGGGGTGGGCATAGTCTTGAAATCCCCAGAAGGTGACATCATCAAAAAAGCAATGCGACTACAATACCCAACCACCAACAACGAAGCTGAATATGAAGCTCTTTTGGTGGGGCTCAAAACGGCCAAGATACTGGGAGCCACAGAACTAGATGTGCGTAGCGATTCACAGCTCGTCGTAGGACAAGTAAACGGAGACTATGAAGCCAAAGAAGGGCGTATGCAACAATACTTACAACTGGTCCGACATCAGATAAGCCAATTCCGCGAGGCAAGGCTCAGTCGCATACCACGAGAACAAAATACAGAAGCAGACCAACTGGCCAAATCTGCCTCGTCGTCAACGGCCGACGACAAAATCGAGACCGTCCAACAATCAAGCCTACAAACAACTGAGGTGAATCCCATCCACACTGAAATCTCTTGGATGACACCAATAATCTCGTACTTACAAAGAGGGACACTACCAGACAATCGACACGAAGCAAGACGATTAAAGGTACGCGCTTCACGTTTTCTCATGTTGCAGGGGACACTATACAAGAGAGGCTTCTCCCTCCCCTATCTCAGATGCCTGGCACCAGACGAGGCTAATTAAGTCAAGAGCAAGAACACAAAGGAAAAACATGAAAAATGAAGACAGAAGATCATACCCTCATCAACGAATGAACCATGAGGTACGAAAGGTCCTCTGTATGAGCCACGGCATACTCGTCCGTGTCCCGAGAAGATATGGCAGCCTTCGCTCGGTCCATCGCCACATGAGGACTCTGGTTGATTGTGGAGGCCAAAGGATCAGACGGAGGAGTGAGGTCAGAGTCCACCATAATAATAGTCGGGGCCTTCTGAACAGACGGGACCGCAGTCAGGATGACGGAGGGGACAACGGCCGGGATAGAAGGACGAAAGGGCGCCTCCTCAGCCCTCTTGGAGGATCCCTCATCGGGCTTTTTCCGCTTCAGACTGACGGGGGCGATCGCCACCTCCCCTGATTGCGCAAGCTGCTTCAGCCGGTTCTTATTAAGCTTCATTGTGTTCACACCTACAGGCAAGAAACATACCCGAGTTAAAAAAAAAAAAAAAAACACTCAGGCTCTGGCATAACGACTTACGCTTCTTATTGGCTTTCACCAACGCTCTGACGGAGGAGCTGGGGACGGGTCCAAGAGAGAAGGTAGCGAGGAGGTCCGGCTCAATGAAGATATTGTATCGACGGTCTTCGATGTCCAATATCCTCCAAATCCTCTCTTGCCAAACGGAATTCAACAATGGACGATCCAAAGCTGCAAAACGCAAAGAAAGAACAAGTCATACAAAAAATAATAAAAATAATAAAAAGATTGGGCTAAAAGAAAGACACACACCGGACGACGAGGGGGTCCCCCAAGACCTACGGACTCCGACAAAGTCCCTAGGGTCTTCTTGCGGTAGCCTCTCCCAGTTGTCGCCACACACAAAAAAGTACCTGTCCTTCCAGATCCTATCGGACGAAGGTAACCCCTGGACGACCCTAGAATTTGCGTCCCGGTTCTTAAACATCCAAAAACCCCGGGAAAGCGCAATCTGGACGGGCTCGTAACAAAAGAGGAACTCGTCCACTGTGAGATCCTCCTCCCCGTTACTATTCACTCTCCACATGACCATGCACGAGATGATCGTCCGCCAACCGTTCGGGTTGACTTGCCCCGGCGCCAAAGAAAGGAAGTCCAATAGCTCCCTGACAAAGGGTTGTATTGGGAAACGAAGACCAGCCCGAAGGTCGGCCTCGTAGAAAGCGACGTCGCCCTCGTACTTGGGGCAACAGGCCCTCTCGTTAGGGTCAGGAATCCTCAAGACGACGTCATCAGGAATCTGATAACGACGTCTTATCCTATCTATATCGTCCTGTCTTATCTTGCTAAAAAAGGACAGTGCCTTCCAAGACCTGTCTATCCTAGGCAACTGATGAGAGCCCGACGTACTCGGGGTCGCCTCAGACGAGATCTCTCTCGCCGCCCTCCCGGCCTACTCATCGGAAAGGCCCTCCGGTAGCTCTTCCGACAGCGAAAGAGACCACTCAGTCTCATTCGCCGCCATCCTACTTCTAACCGCCTCCCAAGTGGTAAGAGCCGGATAAACTATAGAGTAGGGCTCCGCCGCTAATCGGTGGAGCACACTATCGGAAGAGACGTAACCCTCTAACGGAGGCGGACCTAAGTTACTCTCGGCGAACCTAGAAACGCCTACAAAGAACAACTTAAAGGACGGACTGAACGAAGCCAGAATGTACTTGACCGGAAAACGTAAAACACGAATCGGAAAGAGCTAAAAGATCAGAGGAAAAACTCACCGGAGAAAGGAAGAGGAAACCCCAGTCGCTCGCCCCAAAAAACTCTTTTTTCGAATTTGAATGAAATGAAACTCGAAATCGGTATAAAAACCCTAAACCAAAAACCCTCCGTATTCAAAAAACCGCCAAAAAACTAACGAAACGACGCTTCGAGCACGCCGACCGATCACGTGACGACACGTGTCATCCGCCGCCTAAAGCGACACCTTTACATTAATAGAAGATCTGACGAAACGACGCCTCGATCACGCTGGCCGATGATGTGACGACACGTGTCACTCGCCGCCTGAAGCGACACCTTTACATTAATACAAGATCTGACGAAACGACACCTCGATCACGCCGGCCGATGATGTGACGACACGTGTCACTCGCCGCCTGAAGCGACACCTTTACATTAATACAAGATCTGACAAAACAACGCCTCGATCACGTCGGCCGATGATGTGACGACACGTGTCACTCGCCACCCGAAGCGACACCTTTACATTAACGCAAGATCTGACGAAACGACATTTCGAGCACGCTCGCCAGTAGCATGACGACACGTGTCACTCACCGTCCAAAGCGACAACTCCTCATTGAATGAAGTCTCCACTTCCCGAGGAATACTGGAAATTACTTGAAAACCCCCGCTCCAATTCAATACCCCGCATATCGTCACTCCATAACGACGATACGGAGTAGGGGGCATCTGATACAAACCCAAATTAAACCTCAACAACGACTAACCCAGCATGGACGATAATATTAAAGCGTCCAGCTGTATACAGCCTTAAGCCCATGTGTCAAACGTGCCAGCTCTTCTACCCCTCTGGAAAAGTCAAAAACATAATTGAGGGACCGAAATCAAGGACCAGAACGGTTACAAATCATGGCCGGACAGTTACAAATCCAGACATAAAGACCATTTAATGCCAATAAACGGCTAGAAGACTGGAGCTTCCCTATATAAACCCCAGGAATTCTCATATTAAGGTATTCACTATTTTTCTCATCTCTATACTCTCTGAATCCGTGCTCTTGCTCCAAATAATCGTGTTTTTACTAACTTAAGCATCGGAGGCTCCCCCACCGGACCACCGCCGGTGCACCCTTTCACTTTTTCTCTGTTTTGCAGGTACATTCACTCGTCGGTGCGAACCCCGTCCATCCGAGTTGATCAGTGCGCGAGCCCACTGATTTTTAGGCATTATCAATAAATATTAAGTTCATATTATATATTGTTAAGATTACTCAAGTTGTGGAAAGCTAAAATAAGAGTATTCCATTATTCGATCATTCAAAATAGAGTGACAAATAGTACAAATTTAGGTTAGGATTTTGCTTTTATACTCATGTTTTATCAATACTTTTAATAAACTCAGTTTGATACTTGTTTACAAAGAAAATGTGCATTGATTTAGAAACAGTTTTGATTTAGTATGGTTGAGACAAATTTTCGAAACAAGTTGTGAATATGATATGAACTTTGGCTTAGTAAGGCAAGAGAGAGATTAAAAAATAAACAAGTATGATTTATTTTATAAACACAGAAATGCAGTTTATTCAGTATGAGATTTATATAAGATTTTATTGAAAGGATTCAAGTTTTGAAAATATGAATTATCAAAGGAATTTGAAAATCCTATGTTTATTAAGATTCAAAACTTGAATCCAGTCGTATAACACTTTCTGAACTTCACCGGTAGAAGTAAGAATACCGACTTGCCATGTAAAGATCTGGCAATGGCTAAATAGTGTGGCATGTCCAGGACTAATCATAGATTTAGATGGGCATCGCCTAGGACTAATCACAGATTATGATGGGCATCACTCAAGACTAAGCACAGTTATTGGTTTAGGATTATGACGGGCATTGTCCAGGACTAATCACAGATTTCGATGGGCACTGCCTAGGACTAATCACAGATTATGATGGATATCACCCAAGACTAATCACTATTATTTGGATACCACAAAAGTCTCACGTTTAAAGAATAGTTAATATGACTAAGATCCAAACAGTTTATATTTTACAGTTACATATTCCATATAGCTTTGCTATACTAAGCAAAAATATGAGAAAAACTTTCTCTTCAGAACAATTAAATGAACATTTTATGTTTATATATGAAGAAATCATGCTATATGTACATATTTCAATAGTTATATCACGCCTTATAAGTTATCAGATATTATGTTCATCAGTACGAATACATAAGTTCAGGAAACTCATGAAACGTTTTAGCATGAACTGTTTATAAGCAAATCATATCCACAAAAAAATTATTATGTATACCATGCATTCATGCATACTATTAAATCTTTATGTCACGTCTCCCTTACTGAGCAAGTTGATTGCTTAGATTGCAAGAACATTCTATAGTGCAACTAAGAGTCTTAGCATAGAGAAGCGATTATTTTGTATCTAGAGCTAATCTTAGTTGTTTTGATTTTTTGTATATATATTTATATAAAGCAAAGTGATGTATATGTGTAAATAGTCTTCTGCTGTATTAGAGTTATTAAGTCCACATGGTGATGTATTTTGTATAAACAATTATAGATGCTTTGACTAATATCACTTCCTTAAGGTGGACTAGTATATTCAGTTATTTTGCAAAATAGTACATTTATAATATTATGAGAGTTCCCAAACAGGAAATAATAAGAACAAAAGGCACAAAAAAAAAAAAAAAAAAAATTATACACAGGTTAAAGGGTTCGTGTTAATATCAGGCATAGGCTTGGTATTAGCATATCGGTTCGACTCCAAATCGTATTATGGATTTGGGTTGTGACAAGTGATGTCAGCCTTAGGAGTTTTCCAGAAGAATGAGCCACATAGAGGGGGTGGAGGAGGCAAATTTATTTAGTTCCTTTTAATTCTAATTTTCATAATCTCTTGCTCCATTTTCAGGTGGAAAACAACCAAATCAATTTACTCTTTTTTTTATTTTCATAATAATAGGAATTTACTATTGTGTCTACCATTCCCTGTGGTTCGACTCGAACTTACCGAATATTTAGATAATATATAAAAGCAGAAGACATGAGCGTTAAAACCTAGAATGTCTCACATCATGACAAGTGGTATGTCTATCTATCGTTTAAATTTCTGAAATGATACGTTGTTTAAATTTCCTAAGTGATTTGATTTAATAACTGCCAAACACTTTTAAATAAAAATAGATAATAACAAATTCATGATAATAAGTCTCCTACTACTAAAAAGATAACTTAATAAAATATCATGATAAAAATCTTTAAAATAAAAACAGATAATAACAAATTCTTTAAAAGAAGTCTCCTACTACTATAAGACATCTTAATAAAATATCATATTAAAAATCTTACAATTATGACAATCTCCTAATACTATAAGATTTCTTAAAGATTATAAAAAAAAAAAAAATTCATACGTTGTTTAAATTTCCTAAGTGGTTTGATTTAGTAACTCTTAAACACTTTTAAATAAAAAAATAGATAATAACAAATTCTTTGTGTTAGGAGTACTCTTTTAGTGAAAAGGTATTGATTGGTGAACAGTCACTTAAGATATCATTTGGTGAACAAACATACTCTTTGATAGAAAGAAGATAAATAGAGCACGTTAAATTGAAGGTTTCTCATTCTTCCATAATCTGCTTATGTAACATCTAAACAATGGTAATTTGGTATAAGTTTTGTTCTTCTACTTCTTTTTCTTTTCTATTTATTTATTTTTCCATCATGATCTATTTTTATTTTTGTGTTTTTGTACGTTTCTATGACTGCAAGGAGATCTAAGAGATAATTGAACTAAGGTAATCTTTTATTTTTGCTTGATTCTAACTTATTTTCTGTTTTATCAATTAAAGATAACTATTTTTTCTCAATTATTATACACTATCTAATTCCTTTTTATTTTTCTGTTGTTGGTGCAATTCCATCTATTTGTTATTATCAGTTTTATTTTTTTTATGGAACATATTTTCTATAAAATAATTCTAAATATATATTTTGATCGTATACACATTATATGTTTATATAGAGTTTTTTCCGTGCTTTGCACGGGTTATATGCTAGTTATTATTATTTGTGAAACCTATACTTAGGTGCACTCTAAAACATGCAACAGTACACATGCTTGGATATTTGGCAGAAGGTAAATTGCAATGAAACAAATGTACGAACCTTGTTCCTTTAGCATAGCTTAGCAAACTGATCAAGTAATTTAAATCTCCATGTATTTTCTCATGCAAAAAGAACAAAAAAAGACACAATGATTGGATTTGAGGAAGGGGGTTTTGTTGACTTGATTTTTGGGAGTCCATGATCTTAAGTAATGGATTTGAGTCATGGACCAAACATCCTTTGGAAGTTTGAAATCATTTCGGAAAAGAGAGTTTTATTAAATAAAAAAAAAAAAAAAAACAATGCATATTTTTGTGAATTTTTGGAATAAACCCATTTTTTGATTTTTTTTTTTTTTTATTTGAAGATGGGTTTTTGTGAAAACCGAATTTTAGAAATTTCATGTTATTTTGGAAAAAAAAGTGGTTTTTTAAAAGAAAATTGGCTCCATGTTTTTTTGTTGGAAAAAAACGTTTTGAAGAAAGTAAAGTCCCATAGGTTTCGAAAAGTGTTTCTAAAAAGGAATTTATTTGGAAAATTCTTTGAGAAAAACATCTTGGAAGTGCCCCTTTTGGATCAAGCCGTTTTAATGAGTGGGCGTGATGATTTTACATTAACCATGTGGTTAATATATAAAACCAAGCCCAAATGAGATAAATAGATACATGTATAATAATAATCCAACTTAATATCTATATCATATTGTACATGCCCATTTTTTAACTAACAATTTGAATGGACCCCCAATGAAATATTTGGGCTTAATTAATTGTTTAATAAACCAGCCCAATAAGCCCAGCCCATTTAATCCCAAATAATGTCTAATAAAATACTTGGGCTCAATTAATTATTCAATAAGCTAACCCAATGAGCCCAGCCCAATAGAATATCCCAAACAGCCCCTAATAAATTACCTGGGCTTACCCCAGAAGCCCACAACCCGAAACACATAACCCAATCTACTAAGACACCCATACAGTACCATCTGGGCCCATTTTTAAGTGCCCCGGTACTGTTCACAAGCCCAAAGGAAAACCACATAAAATCCATGGACCCAAAGTATGCTTATAATATGATTCTTGGGTCTAAACACCATTGGATTCATGAGGAAGACAGCTGGAGCCCAAACATTAGTCAGCCCAGCACCCAAAATAGCTGAAGACAGCCAATCCGTGGGTCCCATGAGGTCTGAACTCAAGCTGACAGAGGAAAGACTGCATGTCTGCTGCTGGCAGAACCCATACTATGACCTATTTTACTAAAAAAGAGGAGGGCAGCAGCAAACCATCCTCTCTAATGTGACAAGAGCAACTACTCCACCATTTTCAAATTGTTCAAGACTCTATAGCTCATCCCAGCTCTCCACTTCACTGGAAGCCATGATTTCTGGTACTGTTCACGCAGCAGATTTCTGCATAACAGCTCAAAGATTATTGGCAGCAACCAAAATTCATGGGAAATGAAGAGACATGATGAAAGACCCATGACCATGCCCATCCCGGTCCCAAAAGGACCCAGGGAGTAGCTCCCACGGCCCAGACCCGTGAGGAAGCTACTCTCCTTATGTTGATCCGATTTGAGGAGTGTGGTTTGGTGGAGGGGAGTCAGTTCCGAGATTTAAGCAGCCATGGATTGCTGTCATTAAGTCTGCTGGGAGGCTCAATGATGGGTTCATGGATGCCAAGTCACATGAGACATGCATCAACTTAACCATACACAAAAACCCACCAACAGAAGAGTAATGAGTGCCTTCTGACAAGCCATTTCAGAGGAGAAAAGAGTCTTGCCCTGACATTGGGGAAAGGCTATAATCATTTTACTTATACTATACTCTTCTTGACAAAACATGTCATAGAGGACTAACACTAAAAAACTAATAGGCTTAAGGGAACAATAATCTTGGGTTCCCAAGGGATTAAGCCATGATAATCATTCTATATATAGAGGACTGATTGCACTCCTAAGGCATCAGATCCCTCAAACCTAAGAGAATCATCAGAACCAGACCAAGAAGAACCCTTCCAATAACTCAAGAAATTACTACAATTAAAACCGAAGAGAAAGGATTTTCTCTGAGATTCAACCAAGAAAGAACCTCTGAAAATAGATGTTCTAAGATCCCTGACAACTTAGAAACACCCATCTAAACCCAGAAAGGTAATCCCGTCTGAAAAGATTAGGATTTACAACTTAAGCCATTTTTCCCCGGAAAAGCTCTCCTGGCAGATGTCTGGGCAGAATTTCCTGAAATACCTTATAAGGACCACAATGGTTCTCTACCATTAATTTAGCTCCATAAAAGGCCTAAACACACTCTTCCCTTACCTTTGTGCATGTCTCATCGGGGCTGACTCTCTCCTAACAAGTCAACCCTCTTTTAGTTTCAACAAAACTTATTACTGTTCGAAGCTCTCCTGGCAGATGTCATCAGCAGCACAGAAAACCCATGTTTAAGTTGTGATAATCAAAGTTACGTCGTTTCAAGTTCGATTCAACTGAGGAACAGCGAGAGGCTCGGCCCAAGACTGTTCTTTGGATTTCTTATCGGTAACAACACTTTGGGTAAATTTCCTTTAATCTTTGTCCATATTATTTTTGGGCTTTAGTGACTTTGGCTTTTGAACATTCTTGAGAAGTGTCCCACTAGCCCTTAGGCCAAACTTTGGGCCCTCGGTTGAGTTTTGGGTTCGGCTACCCCTTTCTCTATATCGAAGCCCATGTCGTGATCGCCCTCGGCACGCCACATGGCATTGTTACAAAAACACCCCTCACATTTCTGGCGACTCCACTGGGGAGTCGAGATTAACACTTCCAAGAAGAAAGTTAAAGCTCAAGAAGCCATGCCTCCTAAACCTCGACAGAGAAGAAAGCAGAGAGAAGTTTCAGCCCACATGGAACACTCCCAAGCTGAATCTGCAGTCAATGTACAGGGACAAAACCCGCCACCACCACCTCCAAGTGATCCAAACCCAGAGGCACCACCAACAAACCTGCTGCTGGAACTGATACAGAGCTTGCAGCAGAACCAGAGTGAGCTGGCAGAAGCTATCAAACAGCTCAAAGAAAAGGATGCTGGTACAAAGACTCCCCCTCAAAACGAAGGTGGAGACCAGGAAAAACCTCATGAAGACTCAGGATCACACCAAAAGGAGGCTACATTTGTGACAATGTCTGATATAGCAGACCTCCTCAAACAAGAAAGGGAAAAGAATCCAAAAGAGCCTCGACTCTTTGTAAGAAAGCCTCCCTATCCTACTGAGTTGTTAAAACAGCCTTACCCTGAGAAGTATATTGCCCCAACTTTCTCACGTTTTGATGGCCGGAAGGGGAGTGCCCTTGTGCATATTAGCAAGTTTGTAGACTCAATGGGGGCTTATGTCGGAAATGGTGATCTATGCCTTCGAGAATTTTCAAAGTCTCTTGATGATAGAGCCTACACATGGTACACCACCTTGCCTCCTGGATTAGTGAAGGTTTGGGAAGATATGGTTGAGCTGTTCTGTGGAAAATATTTTCAAGCAGAAGAGAAAATCACTCTTGTCAACCTGCACACTACAAAGCAAGCTAGTGGAGAAGACTTACTCCGTTATATACATCGCTTTCGTGATATTTCCCTGGATTGCTATGCTAATTACGAAGAAGGCGAACTAGTAGGGGTCTGTATAGATAATATGCTGCCAGAATTTCGAGCTCACCTTGAAAACCTTGACATCTCAAGATTTGGGCAGCTGCTCCAAAAGGCTCGAAAAACAGCACTATCAGTCAAGCCTCATACTGAAAAGCCTAAAGAAAAGAAGAATCCACCACAAGTTCTTACGGTGTCTACCGTGAATAATAAGCGCAAGAAATCAAACGAGAGGTCTTTTGATGAAGCACCACCCCCGGTTCCTTGCACTCTAGAAGAAATGAAGGCCATTCTTGACAAATGGGTAGTAGATGGCATTATCAAACTTCCAGAAATTCAAAAGAAATCAACTGAAGAGGACAAGAAAAATCCGAAATTCTGTTATTTCCATCGATATGTCCATCACTCCACGGCAGATTGTTGGACTCTTAGAAGAAAATTCCATGAGAAAATTCAAGATGGAACCCTGGAATTACCCCAAGTGCAACAAAAGGTACATACTGATCCTTTCCTCAAGCATAAAGATAGGGGTGTGGTTTCAGTTGTCATTCATGGAAGCACTAGTGACGTGAATGTGGACGAGTCTGCCGCTGCAAGTACTGCCATGACACCTACAGCCATCAAGACTCTGCAGAGAAATCCCAGGTTTCGCTCTCTCTTCAATCAGTTAGGATTGAATCCAGAAGCTCGCACAGCAGCTACTGAGGCCATCATGGCCATAGCAGCAGATTCAGGAGCTCACTGTTTTACAGCAGAAACCCATGCCAGCCGAGCTTTTCTGGAAACAACCAATGCAATCACATTTACAAATGAAGATATGGAAGTTCAGTATCCAGATCACCGACGTCCTCTCTACCTCTCAGCCACAATCAATGAGGTGCAAGTGAGGCGTGCCTTGGTAGATAATGGCTCTTGCATCAATCTTATTCCCTTAAGTACAATCCAAGCAGCAGAAATCCCTCAAAAGAAGATCCAAGGGGCACCTATGGAGATAAAAGGTTTCGGTGGTGTAGGTGAATACACTCAGGGGCATGTTCAACTTGTTCTAAAGGTTGGTCCCATTGTGGCTTTCACACGGTTCCATGTCGTGGACTCCGTGGTTCCCTACCACATACTATTGGGAAGACCTTGGCTGCATAAGCATCAACTCATCCCCTCCACCTACCACCAATGTGTTAAAGGAAGGCTCAACGGGAAGCCTATCCGCATAGCCGCCAACTCCGCACCCTTTGATCAATCCGAGTCCCACTTTGTTGAGGCAGCCTTATATGATGAAATCACTCCAGCAGGAGAAGCATCACTTGCCAAACCTATTGGAATTCCACTGCCCAAATGGGAAGAAATAAGGGATGCCCCTGGGGCGGACTTGAGAGATCTGCTGGAACAGAAATAGAAGCGCAAGGCAGAAGCTAGCACAAGCAAGAGTCAGCCACAATGTGTACGCGTCCGTTTACCCGATGGACGCACTGTTTACCGCTTGTGAAGGTGCGCGGGGGCCAATTGTCCCCAACAAAAGGCCCCCGAACCAGAGGAGGGAATTCTGCAGCCCTCCTGTCTCGCAGTAAATGAAGCAAGTATGCCAGAACCTGCAGATGCAGCAGAACCTGTTGCAGCAGATCCCAAAATTTCTGCAAAAGAAGAACTTGAGGTAATTGATCTAAGTTCTGATCCTAATGTACATAGGCCTGTTTCTATTAGTGCATCATTATCAGCTGAAGAGAGAATGCATTTAGTAGAATTGTTAAAGGAATATCAAGATGTCTTTGCTTGGCAATATGATGAAATGCCCGGGATAGACCCGAAACTTGTTGCACATTTTTTAAATGTTGAACCGGGTACTAGACCAGTGGTACAATCTATGAGGACCTTCCATCCGGAGGTCGAAGCTCAAATTACTCAAGAAGTCAAGAAACTACTTTCAGCTGGTTTTATCAAGCCAATACAGCACCCGCGGTGGCTGTCCAACATAGTCCCCGTGAAGAAAAAGAATGGTCAGATTCGGTGTTGTGTGGACTTCCGCAATCTTAACAAAGCATGTCCTAAGGATGAATTCCCGCTGCCCAACATGGACCTCATGATTGATTCAGCTGCTGGTCATGCAATGTTTTCCTTTATGGATGGTTTTAGCGGTTATAATCAAATCTTTATGTCTCCAAAGGACGCCGAGAAGACTGCATTCCGCACGCCCATTAGGAACTTCTACTACACTGTCATGCCATTCGGACTCAAGAATGCCGGAGCCACATATCAAAGAACCATGACGGCAATGTTTCATGATATGATGCATCGTGAAATTGAGGATTATGTTGATGATATTGTGGTGAAGTCCAAGACAAGGGGAGATCATTTTGGTATCTTGAAGAAAGTATTCGAAAGATGCCGATTGTATAAGCTCAAGATGAATCCTCTCAAATGCGCATTTGGAGTTTCAGCTGGCAAATTTCTGGGTTTCTTAGTGCACCAGCGTGGTATCGATGTCGATCCAGCAAGGGCATCTGCTATAGCCACTATGAAGCCACCAACTACACATAAAGAGCTGAAGAGTTTCTTAAGCAAGCTGTCATACATAAGAAGATTTATTCCTGGCCTTGCTGCTGTAACTTCTACTTTTGCACCACTCTTGAAGAAGGGAGCTCCATTCCATTGGTCTACCGAATGCCAAGAAGCCTTCAAAAAGGTACAAGACATCATGACTAAACTCCCTACTGTTTGTGCGCCTATTTCTGGAAAACCTCTTCGACTCTATTTAGCTTCAAACAGCCAAGCAATTGGGGCTTTGATAGCCCAAGAAAATGACAATGGGGTTGAACAACCCATCTACTATGTTAGCCGTACTCTCAAGGATGCCGAAAGCCGATACTCGGGGGCTGAGCGATCTTGCTTAGCTCTAATTTATGCTTCCCAAAGGCTCCGACATTACTTCTTAGCTCACAAGGTCCAGTTAATGACAAAATCTCATCCCATCAGAAGTCTGCTGCAACGGTCTGTATTATCTGGCAGATTAGCACAATGGCTCTTGCAGCTATCACAGTATGAGATTACTGCTGAAACACCAACTGCTATTAAAAGCCAAGCCATTGCTGACCTATTAGCTCAATTTCCTGGAGAAGACAACTCATTCATTACCGATGAAGTACCCGGGGAAATCAATGAAGTATTCCTGGCAGGCTTGGCAGATTCTGTTTGGACTTTGAGATTTGATGGCTCCTCAACTGCTACATCAGCAGGGGCCGGTATTGTTCTTTACAAGGATGATGGGGAAGCTGTAACAAAATCTTTCAAGTTCGATTTCCCTTGTTCCAACAATGCAGCTGAGTATGAGGCTTACTTAGCCGGGTTAGCAATAGCATATGAAATGGGAATCAAGCATCTACGAGTAATTGGCGATTCTAACCTTGTGGTATGTCAAGCCCGAGGGGAATTCTCACTTAAGGAACCATCATTTGCACCTTATAGAGCCCTGGCACAGAAATTCGAAGCAAGATTCAGCACCTTCGAGATAGAACATGCCCAAAGGAATGAGAATCGGTATGCGGATGCCTTAGCTACTTTGGGATCTCAAATAGCCTTCGAAGGTGAAGAAATGGATATTACCATCTGTAAGAAGGCGAAGCCTATTACTGAATCATTGAGGAAAGAGTTTGAGGAGCTGTTTCAAGATCAAGAAGACTGGCGAGCACCAATCAAAGCCAAGCTCATGTCTCCCGCTGTTACGGCAGATTTAAGAGAAATCAAGGATTACACCTTGATATCTGGAGATCTTTATAGAAGACTGCCTGGAGGAGTTTTGGCACGCTGCATTAGTATCGAAGAAGCAAAGGAAAAGCTGCCTGACGTCCATGAGAAGACTTGTGGAGACGGAGGAGCTATCAGCCTCTACCGCAGACTTCAGCGGCTGGGATATTTCTGGCCAAACATGAGTGCAGAAGCAGCAGAGATACAGAGCCAGTGCCCAACTTGCCAATTCCATTACAGCAATGAAGAGGTATGTGCAACTTTTGTCTCTACTGATTGGCGCACACCCTTCTTAGAATACTTGCTTGAAGGAATTTTGCCGTCGAACCCCAAGGATGTTTACCGCCTTAAAAGGCTAGCCTTGAGGTATTTTGTGGAAGGAGGGACTCTCTTTCGAAAAGGCTTTCATGGAGAGCCGCTTAGATGCCTTAGCCCATCGGAATCCCAAATGGTCATGAAGGAAACTCACGCCGGGGAATGTGGGGAGCATTAAGGAAAGAAAAGGCTCTACCAATGTTTGCTCACACTTGGTTATTATTGGCCTACAATGAAGAAGGACGCGGCAGATTTTGTGAAAACATGCCATACTTGCCAAGTCCAAGCCAACTTGATTCACACTCACCCAACTAGTCTCCAAAACATGGTTACACCTTGGCCATTTCACACTTGGGGGCTAGATCTCATTGGCCCTATCAATCCGGCCTTCCGGTGGTTACATTTGGATTCTTGTAGCTACCGAATACTTTACAAAATGGGTAGAAGCTATCCCTCTCAAAAAAGCAACAGGTGCTGCAGTTGCAAATTTCATTCGAGAGCACATAATCACTCGTTTTGGCATACCATACAAGCTCATCACCGACAATGGTACTCCATTCATAAACAAGGATGTACAGGAAGTGCTAGAACATTACCGAGTCAAGCATCGACGTTCTACACCTTATTACCCTCAAGGTAATGGGCAAGCTGAGGCCACAAACAGAATGTTGCTGCGAATTCTGAGCAAAATGGTGTTTGATTATGGGAACGACTGGAAAGCCCATCTGGCAGATGTCCTCTGGGCATACCGAAGTTCACCCAAGACAGCAACAGGTTTTACGCCCTTCTCACTTGTCTATGGCACTAATACTATTTCTCCTACTGAATTGGTTGTGCCTAGCCCAAGAGTAATGCAAGGGAGTGAATTGGAAGTGGACGCTAATATGTGTACTGAAGCACGTATGGCAGATCTGGAAGGACTTGATGAGGCAAGGGATTTA
Organism: Fagus sylvatica; assembly: GCA_907173295.1. Taxonomy (NCBI): domain Eukaryota; kingdom Viridiplantae; phylum Streptophyta; class Magnoliopsida; order Fagales; family Fagaceae; genus Fagus; species Fagus sylvatica. The sequence continues at coordinate 42,617,244 of OU015761.1, forward strand.
GCTAAAGCAAAAAGCCAAAGGAACTACCAAAAAATGGCTAATGTCTACAGCAAAGCCCTTCGAGTCCGAATTTTTGCGGAGGGACAAATGGTTTTGAAAGCCGCGGAATTTATAAGGAGAAACCTACCATCTCCATCCAAGTTCTCCCCTAATTGGGACGGACCATACATCATCCGAGAAGCGCATGGAAGTGGTTACTACAGACTGTCTAAGTCTGATGGAACTACCTTGGCAGATCCTATAAATGGAAAATGGCTGAAAAACTATTACTCGTAAGATGCATTACAGCAGATTTTGCATTATGTATCTTTCTTCTTTTGAAATAGCTTATTGAAGCATTTTGTGCTAGGCTAAGAGTAATAGAAGTTAAAATGCCTTTCTTTTGTATTGCAAAATATGTCAACTTTTTTGTATAATGTAATTCAAGCAAGTAAAGTTGACACAATTCAAGTTTCATTGTTCATAAGCAAATGCACTTAACAAATATGTGCCAAAAAAAAAACCAAAGTAAAATCAAGTTTCATTGTCAAAGCCTATACATGGCTAACACATTACAAAAGATAAAAGAAAAGAAGAATGCAGGGGGTAATGAGCTCAAGACAGCAAGTTCTGGAGGGCTGATTCAGCACGAGCTTCTGCAGAAGCTCTTCTGGCAGAAGCCAAGTCCCATGGGTTTGGTGCAACAGTGTTCAGAGCAGCTCTCAAAGCAGCAACGCGAGCCTCTGCTACTCTCAACTCAGCCAAGACCCTCCTACTGAACATGTCATGAGCTAATCTCCTCAGATAGTCGAGAATGAAACCAAATTTGAAACCTCCTTCAATTGCCTCTTGGACTACGGCTTTCCACTCAAGGATGTGCACTTCAGTGATGTCCTCAAGCCTAGTATGCTCCATATGGGCAAGCACACAGCAAACGGAGAGTTAGCAAAGAGCTTCCCACATGCACACCACGGCTGAAATATGACGAGCAGCTGCCGTACTTTGACCACAAGGCTTTCAAGAACCGAATTCCTCCTCGGGGTACTCGGAAGACTTCAAAGTCAGCCTTCACATCATCAAAGGTCCAGAAGTGCTCAGCATGACGGGAACTGAATGACGTACGGTCAAATTCTCGAAAGAAAGCATCCATATCAGCAAGAACAGAAGACCCCAGTGTGGCAGGCCTAGTAGCAGACAACAACCCTGGCTGACCTCTAATGGCAGACTCCA
>OU015761.1:42628118-42649263 GCA_907173295.1 Fagus sylvatica
TTATACAAACAACTATGTGGAGGATTGAGGAGCTTTGTTCTGCTTGTGGATGTTTTTGTGGTTCTGGACCTCTGGTGATGATTTTATGGTTTACAGATCATCATTTTAAATGTACATGTTATTGAAGCTCAAATCCATCCAAAAAATTTACTTCTGAACATGATAGCTTAGTCTTGTACTTTCTGCAATCACTTTTTTCTGTCTCCTGCCTTGCTGTCAACATGACAAACTTGGTGTTGCATTGTTTGCTGGAAATTGTTAAGCTTGTCCTTGATATTTGTTTGTCTTTCTTAATATATGTGCACAGTTTGGCTTTACATGGTTCATACAAGTAATTGCTATTCAAATACTCAAATCTTATTCTTAATATATGTGCACAGTTAGACTTTACATGATTCATACAAGGTTTTAAATATTAAAATACTCAAATCTAAATGCAGGCCCTAGCTTAGAATATTGCATTTCTTGGTTGGACTATGAAATTTACAACCTTACTCATGAAATAAAAAATGTACAGTCCTGTTCCACCTTTATCGGATGTCCCCTAAAGAGACAATCAACCTTAATTATCTCTATCTTTCAAGACCCAAAGAACAAAAAATCCTATCTTTTATGAAGGTGAGATTTGATCTGTCTATAGTTCCACTTCAAGAGATGAGCATATTCTCTTTGTGATGATGTAAATGATGTGGTATAAACCATGCCACAGGTCAGACCTACATATTGAATTGAAGCAGAAATTAGTTAAAAGCTATTACTTTCTTAGCCAGTGGCAAGTTCCTTACTGATTTCAGTTAATGGATATTGTTGTATGAGCATATATAAAGGAATAAGAGAGTTCCATGAAGAAGATAAATAAAACAAAACATGTTTAAACTGTGATTAAAATGTGGACAATGTTAGGGTATTCTGGACAATTTAAGGGTATTCTGGACAATTTTCACTTAATGTTCTCTTTAGAAGGCACTTGCACTTGCACTTTGCACTTGACTGCACCTCACACTTTCACCAACACTGTTAATGTTAATCTTTATGATATCTTAGACACTATCAAGAGCCTTACATCTACACTTGTGGCTTTCTGATCCTCTCTGCTGTAATGATTTTTGCTGTTATATCCAATTCTTTTAAGCAATGATTTTGCTGTTATATATATAACCAATTAGCTAAGATCAATCATTTGTAATATGTGTTTTCTCTTTCTTATATGATCAAACAGCTTCTGTTTATGTGGTGCAGGAAAATATAATTGAAATTGCATTTAGTGTGAATTAAGCGGTTTATTGTTGGATTTAGTCTATATTGGTTATATATATAAACATACACAACATTTATATGGGTTAAGAGACTGGCACTGATTTGACTTTGGGGGTCAAATTAGAACCAAAATTGGTTTATGCAAGTTGGGTTAGCTCAATCTGATTGAGTTGGAAATTACTGTAGAACCAGCTGAGAAACATGGAAAGAAAAACAAACCCAAATGAGTTAACTAAGAGAGAAGACAAATGAATACCTGTCCAGCCATGTGTGCCAAGTACTTGTATAGTAAATATAGTACTAGTGATGACTGATATTGTTTTTTTATTTTTTATTTTTTTTGTGTGTGTGTGGTCATAGGTTGACTTGAATGTGACAAATATGTTTGGAATGGCCACAAGTTTAAACTGTGATTAAAATGTGGACAATGTTAGGGTTTTCTGGACAATTTAAGGGTATTCTGGACAATTTTCACATTTTCTGTATAATAGTGCTTCAATTGGCATACATTTTATACAGCATCCTTGTCTTGGCATTACTACTAGGGTAAAGATGATTAGAGTGCCAAAAACAGAAAGAATAAGAATTTGTTACATGTACAACACATGAAACTTGTTACTACATAATGGAATAGTGTGAATCCTACAATAAATCTATTGGTATCTTTGTGTGACATGCTGGCTTCAAGACATAGTGTCTTTGGATGAGCTTATTCTTGTTAGCATCTATCCTCTATATCTTCTTGTTTCTTTTAAAGTGAATGATTTTATGAGATATTCTAATTCTATGGATTTCCATTTTGCATGTGGCCAAGGCAATGGCGAGTATTGAAGCTGCACCTCGTATTCGCCATCAGTGCAGTGTTACCAAATTGATGGAGGTTAACAACACCTTAGCTGAAGAATGCAAGAGCCAGCTGCAAACCACTCCATTTGGGTGGTTGCTGAATCTCCACTGCAACATCGAGGCAAGTGGACGGATCCTTGAAGTGATGGCTACAAGGTGGAATGCCGATGCACGTGCATTCCAAGTGGGTGATAGGCTCATACCTTTCACCCTATATGACATTGCCCTCATATTGGGGTTGCCTGTGAGGGGAGAGCCAATTGATTTGAACCAAGCTCATTCTGGGGGGTCTATGGTGGAGAAATTGTTAGATAGGCATTTGAAGACAACTTCACCAGACCGAAATAAATTGGTGACATTGCTCACCAAAACTTCCATACAAGTCCCAAATAGGGTTAGGTTGTACATTGCCCTAGTCTTTAGTTATTTTTTGTTTCCCACCACCTCCAAAAAAGTCAACCCAAGCCTCCTACCATTGCTTGATGATAGAGCCAACCTAGGTACATATGCATGGGGGAAGGCAGTGTATGACTTCTTGGTTAGTGGTTTAAGCCGCGCAGCTTCATCGATGCAAGCGAAAAAAGGTAGAGGCAACTTGCACATTCAAGGTTGCACTGCCTTGCTTCAGGTAAAATTTTTTTTATCCTCATTGTTTACTCCACAACCATTCTAAATTTTGTTTTATTCTTAAACTTGCCATTGATGTCATGATTTTTGCAGATATGGGCATGCGAGCACTTGGGGGTTGGTTCGAAGAATGCTGAAATTAACCAACCTTTCCCAAGATTTTTAGCATGGACGCACCAAAGAATGTATACTAAGAAGGCAAGCGAGGCCTTTAGTAAGAGTGCCAATGTAAGTATCTTACACTAAAGTTGCATACTAGTTTAATAAACATGTTAATATCTTATAAAGATCTTATATGTTAGTATTTTAGCGTTCTAATTCATATATCTTGTTGTTTGCAGGTGCTGTCCGTGCTTGTAGCAATGCCGTGGGAGCAAGACTTCAACGTGGTAGAAGAAGCCATGGAGACCTTGCAAGAATCCCATGGCAGCTCGCACCCAATCATAGTGAGGGCTGATGGGGCTGGACCAAGCTCAATTCCTCAAACGCCGTCCAATGAATTGCAGCTAGAGCTCCAAGCTGAGAGGGCTGAACGGGAAGCTCTAGCACGACAAGTTCGGCGCTTAAAGGACGAGCTTGACCATGTGAAGGGTTTGGTGGCCGCGGTCCTAGAGAATAGCCCCACTATTCAACAAAACCAGGCCGCAACCTCACAAAACCAGCCCCCACCCTCACCCTCACAAAACCAGCCCCAACCCTCACCCTCACCAAACCAGCCCCAACCCTCACCAAACGAGCCCCAACCCTCACCAAACCAGCCCCAACCCTCACCCTCACCAAACCAGCCCCAACCCTCACCAAACGAGCCCCAACCCTCACCAAACCAGCCCCCACCCTCACCCTCACAAAACCAGCCCCCACCCTCACCAAACCAGCCCCCACCCTCACCCTCACAAAGCCAGCCCCCACCCTTACCCTCACACAGCCAGCCCCCACCCTCACAAAGCCAGCTGCCCATTCAAGCCCCCATTGTGGACTTGCCAAGTTCACCGTCCAAGGCTGCCAAGAGAGGCAAAGCTGCCAAGAGAGGCAAAGCTGCCAAAAAGAAGGCCAAGGTGGCGGTGGTGGACGTGGCAAGCTCACCATCAAAGCAAGACAATGCAGGGGAGGCAGCTGCAGCTATGGTGGATTTGGTGAGTTCACCATCAAAGGGGGCTACTAGTGTGACGTATGCAAGGGCGAAAACACGAGCCCACAAGAATCTAATGATAGTGGCCCCCCATTCGGAACCAGTTATAAATGAGGTACGTGTGTTGTGTAATGATAAACTTAATTTATGTACTCCATATGAAAATCACATATGAAACACTATGAATGACATATGAAAATCACATGTGAACTAACTTTATGTACTCCATATGTTGTTGCTTTATGTTGGATTCATATGTCATTTAACTTTATGTTGGGTTAAATGCTCATGCTTACTTTATGTTGGGTTAAATGCTCATGCTTTAACTATTTTTTTGATTAAAAATCACATATGAAATAACTTAATGTACTCCATGTTGAAAAATCATGAGCAGTGGGTGGATGCTCATTTCCTATACCAGCCAACAGCTGCTGATGAGGCTGTCTTGGCTGATTTTAGGAAGAAATGGGGGGCTCCGAAAAGGCGGGGCACTAGGAAAAGGTTGTAACAATCTCTTCTTTCAATTATGTAATGATTTATGAAGTGATTATCAATATTACCTCATACTGGTTTATAACACGTTTAAAATTTTCTAGGCCCAACGAGGTTGATAGCAATGAGATGGCAATCTCGACCGACACATATGACCTCACGGGTCGAGAGGTGTCATCATTGTTAGCTGATCAAGCTCAGGACGATGGTTCTAGGTGGATATCCACCGCGGTAATTACATATTCATTTTGCATTTTAGATCCTTTATTTATTGCATATTTGAGACATGAGTTTTACAATTCCACATCGTTTACTAAGCAAGTGTGACACACGCAGGTGGTGGACGCTTTTAGGGATGTCCTTATGCGAAAACTCACCCAAACCGGCCATCCTCCACCGTACATCAACTTCGTAATAAGCGTCCATGGCGGGGTAAAATAACAAAATTTCAACCTTGGCCAATACTTGTTCATACTTTTACACTATGCATGATGTCAATACAGTGAGCTCTTTCAACAAATAACTAACTATGATTTATGCAGACTACGATCTTGGGTATGGCTCCATCAACCTCAACACAAAGAGGGAAAAGAACAAGAAAGGGTAAACAACCCATCCAAGATGACCAGCCTCAACCAGAAGCCGTGTTCCGCCCTAGTTGGGTACGCTCAATGCCGACAAATTGCAACCGGGTAATTATAGAGACCTCCAACTTTCATTTTGTCAAAAACTGTTGTTACATATCTATTTTCATGTGTATGACCTACCCTTTCGTGTTTCTTAATGCAGATTTTTGCCCCAGCATGGCACAATGGCCATTTTGTTATGATGGTTGTAGATTGTCTACAAAAAGTTTTCTATTTTTTTGATTCTTTGCCTACTGCAGCCCGTAGAGCTTTGGCACCAACATTGGTAAACACTTGTTTTTCATTTCAGTTTTCTTGCTAACCCAGTATTATATCCCACTGATACTACTTTTTGCTGCTTGCATCATAGAGAAAAGCTTTGGAGCAGATATGCATGGAGAACTTGAAGCATACGGATGTCCATACATGGCTCCTACAATACAAGGATGACATACCAACCCAAGATAAATATGCGTAAGTACCAATATCTATCATGACCTCAAATGTAATTGTTGCTATGTTGGTTCTGGGTTCACTTCAATGTTATTACCATTTACCAGAAAATGTGGACAATAATGTCCAAACTTAAAGATAATTGTCCACACTTTCTATGGATGTTATGGATGTTACATAGGTTGTTGGTACATGTTGGTTTCTATGGATGTTATGAAAAATAGTTACAAAAAAATATAAATAGCTTGTTGGATGTTATGGTACATGTTGGTTTCTATGGATGTTATGGTACATGTTGGTTTCTATGGTACATGTTGGTGTCAATTGAGAAACAGTACAAGAATCCAAAAACAGTCCTAAATAGCTTCATTTCAGAACATGGAACATGAAAACAGTTTTAGGGTGTACCTGCATCTTCATGATATCTTGTTTACTCATCCTTTCTGAGAGAGAGAGAGAGAGATAAATTTAATCAAAAAAGAAAGGAAATGGGTCTTTAGGGCTGAACCTGTAAGCTGAGAATAGTGAGACTTAAGAGGTGGGATAAGAGAGAGAGAGAGAGTGAGAGAGTTCAAGGGCAGTTGGTGAGCATTAAAACACTTATCTTTAAGCTTTGTCTTTCTGTTTCATGGTGTTTCATGGTTTTTTGAACTTTATTTTAACATGTTAGTTGCTCAAGCTACAAGAAATATCTTATAGTATATATAAACAATTGGAAATGGTTTTGCTGGACATTACTTTTTGGCTTAAAGTGGTTCATAGCCTAACTTGGCAATAAGGAAAGACATAATTTCCATAAATTATGTTGATCAATGCTGATTTTTATGTACTTTTGCCTCAATTTTTCCAGTTCCGACTGTGGCATTTTTATGTTGACATTCATGGAATCCTTGATTTTTTCAAACAAGATAGTCCAGTTCAAAGAGGTATGATTTCCACACCTTCATTTCATGATGCATTAATGCATTCATTTTAAGTCAAAACAACTAACCAATAATTTCTAAATCTCTTTTATGTTTTGTAGGCTGATTGCCCAAGAATAAGGGAACGCATTCTCCTAGAATTGTATTACACTTCCTTGCTGCCCAAAGCTGTACAAAGCTGAAACTGTGCTTGCGGCTGCCCAATTCTTTACCGGCATATAGTTGTTATGTTTTGACACATTTGTTATTTTTGTATTTACGTTTATACTTTTTGTATTTAAAACTCTATTCTTCCTATACTTGAGATTCTATTAAAGGTAGTGAACAGAAACAATATCTTTTTTTTTTTTTGTAAATGGAGTAAATAAATAAATGAAATGGTGGAATTGGTTGGATATTTTAGGTTACCCATGAGTTTCTTTTATATTTAATGTTACCAGGAGCAACCTATTGCCATTGGAATCTTCACATTACTTGTTGTGAAAGATATAAAAAAAGGATGTCTAAAAATGTTTCCCAAATTGTGGTGAAACTACATATGTTCAAACAAATACCCAGGAGCAAACTATTGCCATGTCTACATTGGAAATAATAAAATTTGGTTTTTTTTATTTTGAAGTGATTTTGGTTGGTTGAGATAGAAAATGACAAAATTGTTACAAAGATGCTAAGAAACATGTTTAATAGATGCCAAGAAACATGACCAATTCATATGAACATGTTTAAACGTTCATACAATTTTCTGGAAAATGTGGACAAAAACATGAAATTATGGACAAAAACATGACATTGTGGACAAAAATTTCGAATCTACTTATGAACATTAAAGTGAACCTCATACAATTTTCTGGAAAATGTGGACAAAAACATGAAATTATGGACAAAAATATGAAATTGTGGACAAAAATTTCGAGTCTACTTATGAACATTTAAGTGAACCCAGAAATGTTCATACAATTTTCTGGAAAATGTGGACAAAAACATGAAATTGTGGACAAACATTTCGAGTCTACTTATGAACATTCAAGTGAACTCAGAAAGTGTATTTCATGTTTTTGTCCATAATTTCATTTTTTTTGTCCATAATTTCATGTTTTTGTCCACATTTTCCAGAAAATTGTATGAACATTTCTGGGTTCACTTAAGTGTTCATAAGTAGACTCGAAATTTTTGTCCACAATGTCATGTTTTTGTCCATAATTCCATGTTTTTGTCCACATTTTCCAGAAAATTACATGAACATTTAAACTTGTTCATACGAATTGGTCATGTTTCTTGCCATCTATTAAACATGTTTCTTGGCATTTTTGTAACAATTTTATTAATTTTTATCTCAACCAACCAAAATCACTTCAAAATCAAAAAACCAAACTTTATTATTTCCAATCTCAACCAAAATCAACCAAACCCTCAAAAAAATATTGAACCCGACCAAACCTTTAACTTTTATTATTTCAAACCCTAACAAAATCATCCAAACCCTCATAAATACAATCAAACCCCAACTTCAAACATCAAAACTTCGTTATTCCCAAACCCAAATAAAACCCAAATCAAATCTTAAAATCCAAATCAGATCACGTCAAATCAACACTTTCAAACCCCAAATCTTTCAAACTTCAAACTTCAATACATGAAAAACCTTCGGGGGAGAGAGATCCATGGCTTCATGAGGACAGATCGGGGAGAGGAGGAGCAGAAAATTCGGGAGGAGAGAGCAGAGCAGAGCAGAGCAATCGGGAGGAGAGAGAAAATTTCAGAAAAAATGAGGAAAAATGGGTGTTTGGTTACACGGATAGTGGAACTTGGAATAGGAAACCGGGGATAGCGGGTTTGTCTTTTAGTGGGGGTGTGAAACAGTAACTTTCACACAGGGTGTGAAAGAAACATTTCCGTTGGGTTTATTGGGATAGGTTTCACTCTGGCTTGACTGACAGCGTGGATGAGCGGTGGTGATTTTGGACAGATGGGTATGATCAAGGAAATTAAAACCAGCCCATCAGCTCATAACTTTTCAGAAATTACACTTTGACCCTCCAAAATTTTCATAAATTACACTTTGATCCCTAAATTCTTGCACAAAAATCCATTTCCTTTCTTGTTTGGAATAAATACCCATGCATACAAAAATATGATCATGCATCCTGTTAATTTAATCTTGCCATGCATAAACATGCTCATGCATTTTTTAAATGACTTTGATCATGAACGAGTATGCTTATATATGAATAATGAATGGAATCACGCTTTACTCTTCTCTTCCCTTTTAATGTCTTATTAATATTCATGTATGTTATATATGTGTGAGGGGTGTTTTTGTAACAATGCCACGTGGCGTGCCGAGGGCGATCACGACATGGGACTTCGATATAGAGAAAGGGGTAGCCGAACCCAAAACTCAACCGAGGGCCCAAAGTTTGGCCCAAGGGCTAGTGGGACACTTCTCAAGAATGTTCAAAAGCCAAAGTCACTAAAGCCCAAAAATAATATGGACAAAGATTAAAGGAAATTTACCCAAAGTGTTGTTACCGATAAGAAATCCAAAGAACAGTCTTGGGCCGAGCCTCTCGCTGTTCCTCAGTTGAATCGAACTTGAAACGACGTAACTTTGATTATCACAACTTAAACATGGGTTTTCTGTGCTGCTGATGACATCTGCCAGGAGAGCTTCGAACAGTAATAAGTTTTGTTGAAACTAAAAGAGGGTTGACTTGTTAGGAGAGAGTCAGCCCCGATGAGACATGCACAAAGGTAAGGGAAGAGTGTGTTTAGGCCTTTTATGGAGCTAAATTAATGGTAGAGAACCATTGTGGTCCTTATAAGGTATTTCAGGAAATTCTGCCCAGACATCTGCCAGGAGAGCTTTTCCGGGGAAAAATGGCTTAAGTTGTAAATCCTAATCTTTTCAGACGGGATTACCTTTCTGGGTTTAGATGGGTGTTTCTAAGTTGTCAGGGATCTTAGAACATCTATTTTCAGAGGTTCTTTCTTGGTTGAATCTCAGAGAAAATCCTTTCTCTTCGGTTTTAATTGTAGTAATTTCTTGAGTTATTGGAAGGGTTCTTCTTGGTCTGGTTCTGATGATTCTCTTAGGTTTGAGGGATCTGATGCCTTAAGAGTGCAATCAGTCCTCTATATATAGAATGATTATCATGGCTTAATCCCTTGGGAACCCAAGATTATTGTTCCCTTAAGCCTATTAGTTTTTTAGTGTTAGTCCTCTATGACATGTTTTGTCAAGAAGAGTATAGTATAAGTAAAATGATTATAGCCTTTCCCCAATGTCAGGGCAAGACTCTTTTCTCCTCTGAAATGGCTTGTCAGAAGGCACTCATTACTCTTCTGTTGGTGGGTTTTTGTGTATGGTTAAGTTGATGCATGTCTCATGTGACTTGGCATCCATGAACCCATCATTGAGCCTCCCAGCAGACTTAATGACAGCAATCCATGGCTGCTTAAATCTCGGAACTGACTCCCTCTCCACCAAACCACACTCCTCAAATCGGATCAACATAAGGAGAGTAGCTTCCTCACGGGTCTGGGCCGTGGGAGCTACTCCCTGGGTCCTTTTGGGACCGGGATGGGCATGGTCATGGGTCTTTCATCATGTCTCTTCATTTCCCATGAATTTTGGTTGCTGCCAATAATCTTTGAGCTGTTATGCAGAAATCTGCTGCGTGAACAGTACCAGAAATCATGGCTTCCGGTGAAGTGGAGAGCTGGGATGAGCTGTAGAGTCTTGAACAATTTGAAAATGGTGGAGTAGTTGCTCTTGTCACATTAGAGAGGATGGTTTGCTGCTGCCCTCCTCTTTTTTAGTAAAATAGGTCATAGTATGGGTTCTGCCAGCAGCAGACATGCAGTCTTTCCTCTGTCAGCTTGAGTTCAGACCTCATGGGACCCACGGATTGGCTGTCTTCAGCTATTTTGGGTGCTGGACTGACTAATGCTTGGGCTCCAGCTGTCTTCCTCATGAATCCAATGGTGTTTAGACCCAAGAATCATATTATAAGCATACTTTGGGTCCATGGATTTTATGTGGTTTTCCTTTGGGCTTGTGAACAGTACCGGGGCACTTAAAAATGGGCCCAGATGGTACTGTATGGGTGTCTTAGTAGATTGGGTTATGTGTTTCGAGTTGTGGGCTTCTGGGGTAAGCCCAGGTAATTTATTAGGGGCTGTTTGGGATATTCTATTGGGCTGGGCTCATTGGGTTAGCTTATTGAATAATTAATTGAGCCTAAGTATTTTATTAGACATTATTTGGGATTAAATGGGCTGGGCTTATTGGGCTGGTTTATTAAACAATTAATTAAGCCCAAATATTTCATTGGGGGTCCATTCAAATTGTTAGTTAAAAAATGGGCATGTACATTTAGCCCCCCGAGCCCGTGACTTACCCATGGTGAGTCACGTGCGAGCCAAAATAACTGTTCAGTTTTCTTTTTGGCGGGTATTTTCAAAAAAGAAAGGTGGTGGCTCATTTTTCTGGGGAAATAGTGGAAGAGTGGGAAGGACATACTTGGTGGTGATGGCTCCTATTTTCAAGGGGCAGCCTGAATTAATGGCTGCCATTCCCCACTTTAATGGCCCAACCACCCAGTTGACCACCACATTTATTCAGACGTTATGCATATTCCCAAGAGGCAGAGAGTTTATTGGACATAATCACATCTAAGCTTTTCTTCTTCATTCTCCTTCTCTTTTTCTTCTTCTTCTCTTTCTTCTTCTCGTGTTTCTTATTTGCTGTTAATGGCGTCTTCTTTGAAGAAACCAACAAAGGGGCGTGGAGGCAGTTCCTCCAGCAAGGGAGGTTCCTCCATTGCTGGAGGTGCGAGGATGCCGAGGGACCCAGGGGACAATGGCAGTAGTTCCGACTCTGTCCTAGGGTCACCGAAGTCTCACGGTGATATATTGGGTCGACCCACTGTGGACCCGTGGTACCGGAGTGGGGAGAGATTTCCCTCGATTCCGGCGAGCCTCCAACCACCACCACCGGATTGGGAATGGCTGGTTATCAGAGAGGACTCGGCAACAGATATGGTCTGGACTCCGAATTTTCGATAGATTAGAGACCTTCAGATTCAGAGAAATGAAATGCTTGTCGTGCCTCTAGTTTTTGATTTCCAATGCTCAAGAGCCATTGAATGGGCAGACTGGATAGATTTGGAGTTGGCTGATAGAGGATTCTGTGACCGTTTGGAGCAAGCTGGTGTGCTTCGCTCCATCCTCGTTTCAAGATGTTCGAATATGTATCGTGATACCGAAGCATTACGGCAGTTGGTGCGAAGATGGTGCCCATCCACGCACACGTTCTTTTTTGCTCACGGGGAGTTGACTGTTACGTTGGAGGATGTTGAAAATCATTGGTTGTTGCCAATTTTGGGTGACCAAGACCCAGCAGATTTGGTACTCTCCCCTGAGGAGTTGGAGATTGAAGCTGCTCTGGCAGACTACATTGGACGAAGGAATGTTGCTCTGGGGACTCAAGCAGCAAGATTCAAGCCTTGGATGGAGCATTTCAACAGGGAGACTAAACCCTCAATTCGAAGGGCTGCTTTTGTAGCCTACTGGCTCAGCAAATGCGTTTTTGGTGAGCATCCCGCTTATTCCATTAAGCCCTTATATTTTCCCTTAGCTGTTAAAGTTGCTGCAGGAGTTTGTTTTCCCCTTGCCCCTCTGCTGTTGGGGCAGATTTATACTCAACTTGACTTGTTGCATGCTGAGGAACTGGCTGGGGGGTCTTGTCATATTGTCACCACAGCTTTTAACTCATCGATAGTGCATACATTCCTTTGGGAGCATGCCTTAGAGTACATAAGGAAGGGTAGGAAACCCTACGAGGCTCGGAATAAGTTTGCCTCAATGCCGGAGGGAGTTGTAGCCAATGTTGGCGATTTTCAGGGTGATGTGCCTGCTGTGTACCGCTGGGTAGGAAGCAAATTTTATGACCACAGTTTGATACCTTCGTTAGATAGTGAGAGCAAGGTCTGCTGGAGACCATATGGAGTATCCCATCGCGGGTTTATGTACGAGTCAGTGATGTTCGGATTCTCCAACATAGAAGCTCAAGATTACAGTCTTATTGCTGGAGATACTGCATCCCTGGCTTATCTTTCTGCCACCAATGCTGGCTGGTTGCCAGTATTGTCTTCTGATGGACTTAGATTCACGGTTTACAGTGCTCATAGAGTGAGGAAGCAATTTGGGTTTGACCAAGAGGTTCCTGCTGTTATGGGGGTTGCTGCAGGTGAAATCCCCATCATTAACCCTTTTTTGAGGACCATGGCCTTTGCCTATTGGAGTGGCGTTGCTCCTCGAGTCATAGTTCCTAGTGGCGATAGGGTTGGTATCTATACCACAGCCATGAGCAATTATTGGAGAGGATTGATGGCTGCCATGGTGGAGTTTAGGAATAGTGGGAAGGGGGATGTTTCTCATCTGCTGGAGTCGTATACTTCCCCACTTCCTCATCCTCGTTTGTTCACGGCTACCAATACCATGACCACCTATGCAAATCTCCAAAGCCTGGGTTATGTTGTATGGCATCATGAGGAGTCACAATGGGTGCTACATGGCAGTCCTCACCCTCCTTTGTGGTTGAGAGATCATCTCCATGTTGCTGCACCTGGTAAAGTGCCATCTAGCAGGGGAAGAAGGACTGCCTCTGCTGGTATTTCTGCTGTTAAGAGGAAGCAACCAGATAGATCTAAAAAGGGAGAAGCCACAAGGAAGGATTCTCCTGCTCAAGCTTCGAAGAGGATTAAAACAGCTGCTGGCAGAGTTAGCAAAGAAGTATTGGCCCTGAAGACTGCTGTCCAAGATCCATTGCCAACTGATGAGACTGCTGCTCAAGGGGTTTCTGCCCCAGTGAGTAAGAAACCAGTTAGAAAGACTAGAGTTGGAAAGAAAACTTTCGTTCCTCCGGCCTTTCCAAGTGCACCAGCTTCTATTGCCGCACGCGTTGCTACGCGTAAATCGGGTCGTGGCATTGTTTATTCCGAGAAAAGAGTAAGTGTTTTCATTTCTTGCCTCTTTGTTTGTCAATGTGACAATTGACATATATATATATATCTTATATGATGTTGATGTGATTCGTGTTTTGTGGCAGTCTAAGTAAAGAGCTGATACAGCTACCCGCATTCCGATTGAGATAGCGGTACACATTTGGCCACGGCATCTTGCTTTTAACAAAAAATGAGATTCTCATACTCTTTCCCTTTTTTTGTAGGATGATTTGAGTAGCTCATCACCTTCAAGTGACAAAAATGATCCATCTGGGGCTGCTGCAAAAGAGATTGAGAGCGGGGATACCGAAACTGCTGCTGCAGAAGAGACTGAGAATGAAGATACTGAAGCTGTTGCTGCAGAAGAGATTGAGAGTGAAGATACTGAGGCTGCTGCTGCAGAAACAGTCTCTGGTGCAGATGATTTTACAGCAGACATCAGCTCAGCAGATATTGGCTCCCTGGATACAGATGCTATTATAAATGCCTCTTCTGAGGAGAAAGATGTGGAGGCAGGGGCCAGTACTGAAGATGATGAGGTGTCCATGGATGAGTTGGGAGCTGCAGGAGCTGCTTCTGACAGTGATTCCACTGCATCTGCCAGCAAACCCAAATCTGCAGAAGGAGCTACTGAGGAGCATGGAACTGTTGGGGTTGTTACTGGTGCTGAGAAGGTTATCGAGACTACATCAATTGCCATAACCAGCAGTGGTGGGACTGTACAGGGTGGCCCTTCTGGAAGTGGCAGCCATGTGGACCCTTCTCTACTCGATTCAAGTCCTTCTACCCGCCAATATGTCCGGAGGGCTCGAAGGGGGAGCCTAGTGTCTTCAGATTCTGAGAGGACTACTTCGGCTTCAGCGAGGGTAGCAACACCTCCAAGTCCTCCTCCTAAATCTGGTGGCACAGTTCCTTTATCTACAATCACAGTTGCTGGAGTTTCTGCTGCAGCCACTGTTCCAGAAAGCGGAATTGTTCCCACAACTATTGAAGAAACTCCAGTTGGTGAGGAGGGTTCTGCGCATGTCTCTGATGTTCCAGAAGGTAATTATTTTATTGAGGGCATACCAATTGATGAAAACCTTGTGATTGACACTGGTTTTGATGCAGGTGTGACTCAAGTTGAGCATGTAGAAGTTGCTGCCAGTGAAGAGCCAGTTCAGGCAGATGTCACTCCTGGCAGTGGCGTTCCAGTTATAGAAGAAGAATTGGCCCAAGGCCCTGCAGATGATATAGACATGGGAGACACCCATGATAGCTATGACGAGGTCTTGGCCGAGACAGAAGATAATATGGTTGGTGCTCAGGCAGCAGATATAGAGGTCACTGCCCCTGCAGCAGCCCACACAAGCTCAACCAAAACAGGTATTGGTTTCTAAACAATGTCTTGCCATTGCAGTTACTTGATGGTAGAGATTTCTTGAAATATATAAGCAAAACTTGACTGTTTGCTTGTTATGCATAGAACTCATAAGTGCATACTTCTTGTTTCTTGATCATGGATTGCTCAGACATGAGTTAATGCTCATTTATTGTCTATGACCATAGAACCAAATCTTGATAGATGTAGTAGACATGGGTTGATTCCCACTTGCTGTCTTTTGTTGTTGTTGTTTGCTGTGTGAGTCTGGCAGACATGGGTTGATGCCCATTTGTTGTTTGCCATTTGGTAGTTTCAAATTTGTTGTTGTGGAAGTATGAGCCCAGTAGAGATAGGATGACTTCCCACCCGTCGTTTGCTGTTTTCACAACTTCTTTTAATTAGGTGAGCCTAGTAGACATGGGTTGATTCCCATTTGTTGTCCACCGCATTGTGGTCACACCCTTTTATGATTTTGTGAGCCCAGCACCGACAGGTTTTGTAAGTCTTGTCCCATCTTTTGCCCACTGTTTTGTGGCTGCATACTTCCAATAAAATGAGTTTGGTGGACATGGGTTGATTCCCATTTGTTGCCCCCCATTGTGTATGGACATGGGTTGATTTCCATTTGTTGTCCTCCATCCGGTGAACCCGGGTTAATGCCCGGTTGTTGTTCTCCATTTGGTATAAAATGTGAGCTCAATGGACATGGGTTGATTCCCATTTGTCGTCCCCCTTCCGATGAACCTGGGTTAATGCCCAGTTGTTGTTCACCATCCAGGCCTAATTGGCTGAGCTCAGTGGACATGGGTTAATGCCCTTTTGTTGTCCTCCCTTTGGTGAACCTGGGTTAATGCCCAGTTGTTGTTCGCCATTGGGTCCATTAGGTAAACCGGTGGACATGGGTTGATGCCCATTTGTCGTCCTCCGTTGGGTGAACCTGGGTTAATGCCCAGTTTGTTGTTCCCCGTTGGGTGAACCTGAGTTAATGCTCAGTTGTTGTTCCCCCAAATGACTTAGCCAGGCTATCTTGAGGACAAGCTGCAATTAGTTTGTCTCTTTAGTAAAGGAGTACTAGTAAGCATTTTACTCACTTGTTTATTTTCTTTGTCTTTACTTTTGCATAGTTATGCTTGCTTAACTGAATCCTTCCTCTTTTTTCTCACTTTTCTGCAGCTGGAAGCGGCAATGAGACTGTTGTAGAGGAAGAAGGAAGACTTCAGACTGCAGCAGTGGAGTCTGCCATTAGAGGTCAGCCAGGGTTGTTGTCTGCTACTAGGCCTGCCACACTGGGGTCTTCTGTTCTTGCTGATATGGATGCTTTCTTTCGAGAATTTGACCGTACGTCATTCAGTTCCCGTCATGCTGAGCACTTCTGGACCTTTGATGATGTGAAGGCTGACTTTGAAGTCTTCCGAGTACCCCGAGGAGGAATTCGGTTCTTGAAAGCCTTGTGGTCAAAGTACGGCAGCTGCTCGTCATATTTCAGCCGTGGTGTGCATGTGGGAAGCTCTTTGCTAACTCTCCGTTGCTGTGTGCTTGCCCATATGGAGCATACTAGGCTTGAGGACATCACTGAAGTGCACATCCTTGAGTGGAAAGCCGTAGTCCAAGAGGCAATTGAAGGAGGTTTCAAATTTGGTTTCATTCTCGACTATCTGAGGAGATTAGCTCATAACATGTTCAGTAGGAGGGTCTTGGCTGAGTTGAGAGTAGCAGAGGCTCGCGTTGCTGCTTTGAGAGCTGCTCTGAACACTGTTGCACCAAACCCATGGGACTTGGCTTCTGCCAGAAGAGCTTCTGCAGAAGCTCGTGCTGAATCAGCCCTCCAGAACTTGCTGTCTTGAGCTCATTACCCCCTGCATTCTTCTTTTCTTTTATCTTTTGTAATGTGTTAGCCATGTATAGGCTTTGACAATGAAACTTGATTTTACTTTGGTTTTTTTTTTGGCACATATTTGTTAAGTGCATTTGCTTATGAACAATGAAACTTGAATTGTGTCAACTTTACTTGCTTGAATTACATTATACAAAAAAGTTGACATATCAATACAAAAGAAAGGCATTTTAACTTCTATTACTCTTAGCCTAGCACAAAATGCTTCAATAGCTATTTCAAAAGAAGAAAGATACATAATGCAAAATCTGCTGTAATGCATCTTACGAGTAATAGTTTTTCAGCCATTTTCCATTTATAGGATCTGCCAAGGTAGTTCCATCAGACTTAGACAGTCTGTAGTAACCACTTCCATGCGCTTCTCGGATGATGTATGGTCCGTCCCAATTAGGGGAGAACTTGGATGGAGATGGTAGGTTTCTCCTTATAAATTCCGCGGCTTTCAAAACCATTTGTCCCTCCGCAAAAATTCGGACTCGAAGGGCTTTGCTGTAGACATTAGCCATTTTTTGGTAGTTCCTTTGGCTTTTTGCTTTAGCTAAATCCCTTGCCTCATCAAGTCCTTCCAGATCTGCCATACGTGCTTCAGTACACATATTAGCGTCCACTTCCAATTCACTCCCTTGCATTACTCTTGGGCTAGGCACAACCAATTCAGTAGGAGAAATAGTATTAGTGCCATAGACAAGTGAGAAGGGCGTAAAACCTGTTGCTGTCTTGGGTGAACTTCGGTATGCCCAGAGGACATCTGCCAGATGGGCTTTCCAGTCGTTCCCATAATCAAACACCATTTTGCTCAGAATTCGCAGCAACATTCTGTTTGTGGCCTCAGCTTGCCCATTACCTTGAGGGTAATAAGGTGTAGAACGTCGATGCTTGACTCGGTAATGTTCTAGCACTTCCTGTACATCCTTGTTTATGAATGGAGTACCATTGTCGGTGATGAGCTTGTATGGTATGCCAAAACGAGTGATTATGTGCTCTCGAATGAAATTTGCAACTGCAGCACCTGTTGCTTTTTTGAGAGGGATAGCTTCTACCCATTTTGTAAAGTATTCGGTAGCTACAAGAATCCAAATGTAACCACCGGAAGCCGGATTGATAGGGCCAATGAGATCTAGCCCCCAAGTGTGAAATGGCCAAGGTGTAACCATGTTTTGGAGACTAGTTGGGTGAGTGTGAATCAAGTTGGCTTGGACTTGGCAAGTATGGCATGTTTTCACAAAATCTGCCGCGTCCTTCTTCATTGTAGGCCAATAATAACCAAGTGTGAGCAAACATTGGTAGAGCCTTTTCTTTCCTTAATGCTCCCCACATTCCCCGGCGTGAGTTTCCTTCATGACCATTTGGGATTCCGATGGGCTAAGGCATCTAAGCGGCTCTCCATGAAAGCCTTTTCGAAAGAGAGTCCCTTCCTTCCACAAAATACCTCAAGGCTAGCCTTTTAAGGCGGTAAACATCCTTGGGGTTCGACGGCAAAATTCCTTCAAGCAAGTATTCTAAGAAGGGTGTGCGCCAATCAGTAGAGACAAAAGTTGCACATACCTCTTCATTGCTGTAATGGAATTGGCAAGTTGGGCACTGGCTCTGTATCTCTGCTGCTTCTGCACTCATGTTTGGCCAGAAATATCCCAGCCGCTGAAGTCTGCGGTAGAGGCTGATAGCTCCTCCGTCTCCACAAGTCTTCTCATGGACGTCAGGCAGCTTTTCCTTTGCTTCTTCGATACTAATGCAGCGTGCCAAAACTCCTCCAGGCAGTCTTCTATAAAGATCTCCAGATATCAAGGTGTAATCCTTGATTTCTCTTAAATCTGCCGTAACAGCGGGAGACATGAGCTTGGCTTTGATTGGTGCTCGCCAGTCTTCTTGATCTTGAAACAGCTCCTCAAACTCTTTCCTCAATGATTCAGTAATAGGCTTCGCCTTCTTACAGATGGTAATATCCATTTCTTCACCTTCGAAGGCTATTTGAGATCCCAAAGTAGCTAAGGCATCCGCATACCGATTCTCATTCCTTTGGGCATGTTCTATCTCGAAGGTGCTGAATCTTGCTTCGAATTTCTGTGCCAGGGCTCTATAAGGTGCAAATGATGGTTCCTTAAGTGAGAATTCCCCTCGGGCTTGACATACCACAAGGTTAGAATCGCCAATTACTCGTAGATGCTTGATTCCCATTTCATATGCTATTGCTAACCCGGCTAAGTAAGCCTCATACTCAGCTGCATTGTTGGAACAAGGGAAATCGAACTTGAAAGATTTTGTTACAGCTTCCCCATCATCCTTGTAAAGAACAATACCGGCCCCTGCTGATGTAGCAGTTGAGGAGCCATCAAATCTCAAGGTCCAAACAGAATCTGCCAAGCCTGCCAGGAATACTTCATTGATTTCCCCGGGTACTTCATCGGTAATGAATGAGTTGTCTTCTCCAGGAAATTGAGCTAATAGGTCAGCAATGGCTTGGCTTTTAATAGCAGTTGGTGTTTCAGCAAGTAATCTCATACTGTGATAGCTGCAAGAGCCATTGTGCTAATCTGCCAGATAATACAGACCGTTGCAGCAGACTTCTGATGGGATGAGATTTTGTCATTAACTGGACCTTGTGAGCTAAGAAGTAATGTCGGAGCCTTTGGGAAGCATAAATTAGAGCTAAGCAAGATCGCTCAGCCCCCGAGTATCGGCTTTCGGCATCCTTGAGAGTACGGCTAACATAGTAGATGGGTTGTTCAACCCCATTGTCATTTTCTTGGGCTATCAAAGCCCCAATTGCTTGGCTGTTTGAAGCTAAATAGAGTCGAAGAGGTTTTCCAGAAATAGGCGCACAAACAGTAGGGAGTTTAGTCATGATGTCTTGTACCTTTTTGAAGGCTTCTTGGCATTCGGTAGACCAATGGAATGGAGCTCCCTTCTTCAAGAGTGGTGCAAAAGTAGAAGTTACAGCAGCAAGGCCAGGAATAAATCTTCTTATGTATGACAGCTTGCTTAAGAAACTCTTCAGCTCTTTATGTGTAGTTGGTGGCTTCATAGTGGCTATAGCAGATGCCCTTGCTGGATCGACATCGATACCACGCTGGTGCACTAAGAAACCCAGAAATTTGCCAGCTGAAACTCCAAATGCGCATTTGAGAGGATTCATCTTGAGCTTATACAATCGGCATCTTTCGAATACTTTCTTCAAGATACCAAAATGATCTCCCCTTGTCTTGGACTTCACCACAATATCATCAACATAATCCTCAATTTCACGATGCATCATATCATGAAACATTGCCGTCATGGTTCTTTGATATGTGGCTCCGGCATTCTTGAGTCCGAATGGCATGACGGTGTAGTAGAAGTTCCCAATGGGCGTGCGGAATGCAGTCTTCTCAGCGTCCTTTGGAGACATAAAGATTTGATTATAACCGCTAAAACCATCCATAAAGGAAAACATTGCATGACCAGCAGCTGAATCAATCAGGAGGTCCATGTTGGGCAGCGGGAATTCATCCTTAGGACATGCTTTGTTAAGATTGCGGAAGTCCACACAACACCGAATCTGACCATTCTTTTTCTTCACGGGGACTATGTTGGACAGCCACCGCGGGTGCTGTATTGGCTTGATAAAACCAGCTGAAAGTAGTTTCTTGACTTCTTGAGTAATTTGAGCTTCGACCTCCGGATGGAAGGTCCTCATAGATTGTACCACTGGTCTAGTACCCGGTTCAACATTTAAAAAATGTGCAACAAGTTTCGGGTCTATCCCGGGCATTTCATCATATTGCCAAGCAAAGACATCTTGATATTCCTTTAACAATTCTACTAAATGCATTCTTTCTTCAGCTGATAATGATGCACTAATAGAAACAGGCCTATGTACATTGGGATCAGAACTTAGATCAATTACCTCAAGTTCTTCTTTTGCAGAAATTTTGGGATCTGCTGCAACAGGTTCTGCTGCATCTGCAGGTTCTGGCATACTTGCTTCATTTACTGCGAGACAGGAGGGCTGCAGAATTCCCTCCTCTGGTTCGGGGGCCTCTTGTTGGGGACAATTGGCCCCCGCGCACCTTCACAAGTGGTAAACAGTGCGTCCATCGGGTAAACGGACGCGTACACATTGTGGCTGACTCTTGCTTGTGCTAGCTTCTGCCTTGCGCTTCTTATTTCTGTTCCAGCAGATCTCTCAAGTCCGCCCCAGGGGCATCCCTTATTTCTTCCCATTTGGGCAGTGGAATTCCAATAGGTTTGGCAAGTGATGCTTCTCCTGCTGGAGTGATTTCATCATATAAGGCTGCCTCAACAAAGTGGGACTCGGATTGATCAAAGGGTGCGGAGTTGGCGGCTATGCGGATAGGCTTCCCGTTGAGCCTTCCTTTAACACATTGGTGGTAGGTGGAGGGGATGAGTTGATGCTTATGCAGCCAAGGTCTTCCCAATAGTATGTGGTAGGGAACCACGGAGTCCACAACATGGAACCGTGTGAAAGCCACAATGGGACCAACCTTTAGAACAAGTTGAACATGCCCCTTAGTGTATTCACCTACACCAC
>OU015761.1:42649363-42719020 GCA_907173295.1 Fagus sylvatica
CTGAGAAGTGAAGGGATTCATGGCTGAACTCATCATTTCTACGGCTGATTCATTTCTACAATAGAGATATGAGTTTTGGAATGGTAAAAGATCCAAAAAAATGGAATTTTTGTTGGTTCAGCTAGAGTCTATAAAGGTAGAAAGAGACGCATTGGGACTTCAAATTACTCAACCCAGTGGCTGTCATGAAGTCATGTGTATGTAATGCAGTAATTGGAAAGTTTGGGGTATGTAGTGAAGTGATGGGCTGGCAAATTAGTGTATGACATATAGTTGCTAACTTTCTATACCTCTAACCACGAGCGTCAATTGGACAAAACATGTGCCCCAAGCCTTGGCTTGCAAATTGTTGATGTAGACCCATGCAACGATAACTCTTCAACCATAGTTGCTCAGCGGTAACTTCTCAGTGACAAGAACACCTTAGCGCAAAACGAACAGAGGCTAGTTTCAAATGTACTTCAATTACCATCCTTATCTATTTCCTAAATGTTGAAAATTTTTAATATGGTTTTTTTTTACAACTGTGAGTATGATGGCGTTTTAAATGGTAGTACCCACATTGGGGCACCAGCAACTCGTCACCACAAGCAATACAGCTTTAATATCTTTTGTACCATCATGTTTTATCTTTTCTTTTCTATTAAAATATTTGTAAACACCACTTTTTAATTTTCTTTTACTAACATTTGTGGTGGGTGTCGTACATGGCATTTTAGAGTGGACCAAATTTGATTGTGTACTACTATCAATAATTGGGGGGATGTAGGTGTAATTGGGGAAGGGAAATCAAATGGATTATAGCATGCATCAAATTCCTCATTTTCATTATAGCATCTAACTTATAGAGTTATAGGATCATTTCTATGAGTCATTCTAAAATTTTAGCAACTACTAAAAAAAAGTAACAATACACAACATTTTTTAAAATAGAAATTTAATAAATAGAAATAAAGTAGCAAATAATGAGCAAATGAGATAGCAAATAAAACTTCTAAAAAAAAAAGAGTTAACAAATGAATCAAATAAACGATTATGAAAAGATGTTACCCAATAGATTTTCAAATTGAATGCTCCAACTCCAAGCCTCCAATTTGAAGTTGATATTTGTATAAATACAACTAATTAAAACTATAATACTATAACTTGAGAGAGAAAAAAGAAGAGAAAATAGAGTAGTCTAGATAGCTTAAGAGATTTGAGTTTGAGAGATTTTTTGTGGGAAGAATAAGAGAAAATGGAAGGGTATTTTTAGGCTTTAGAATTTCTGTAATTTTGGTAACTTTAATGAAAAAATTAATAGGTTTTCAGATTTTGACCATTACTGCCATAAAAATTAAAATTGTGTTACCGTTGGTGAGATTTTGTTCACTGAAGCCCGCAATTGCAGTGTTAACATTTAAACAAATTTGACTAAGCCTTTTTTCCCTCATTACACAAGCTCAACTCCAATCCCCTCGAAAAATTATTTTGTTGAAACAGGTTGTGGGTTGGCGGGCTAGGTTGCAGGATGGGCTAGCGAAATGGAATGGCGGGCCAGCCCATCAGGCACAAGACCCAAGCCCATGGGCCCATGGCCTGACCCACTGGGCATTGAGTTAGTGGGCACCCATGGGCCTAAATAATTTGTGGGGTCAGTAAAAGGTAGATCCTATTGCAATTTTAAAACTTATGAGTATACTAAAATATAAAAAGATTGAAAAATATAGAGACTGTTTGGTTGCCTGTTTTAAAAAACATGTCTCATGTTTTGCAATAAAAAAATATGGGTCCCAAAAAAACATTTATTTGGCCAATTGTTTTCACACAAAAAAAAATAAATAAAAAATAAAAAACCTTAAATATGATAACTCAAAAATATTTTGCAAACGCCAAATTCCAAAACATCTTTTTGGTGTTTTCACATCTCATTTTGAATGTGGATGCTGCAATTAGACATAATTCTTCTTATATTGCAGTCATTGCACGGGATGGTAAGGGCGAGGTGTGTAAAGCATTTTTGAAAGATTTGTCTACCACTGAGCCATCCACTACTAAAGCTGCGGCTATTAAGTGGGCACTTGAGCTAGCTAAGCTAGAGAAGTACACTAAGGTTTGTGTTGATGCCATCAATGGGAGACTTGATTATGCGGATTGGAGAATTATTGACATCTATACTGAAGCTAAATTACTAGTTTCCAAGTTTGTTTCTCGTTGCTTTTGTTGGGTTAAGAGGGACACCAATTCGGTAGCCCATGAGCTTTTCAAATCGGTTGCTTCCCTCTGCCTTCCTTTAGTTGTAATTTCGGCTCTCTCCCTCCCTCCTCTGTTGAGGCTTGGCAAAGAGATATCATGTTTTTTGTTGCGTTTTTAAATAAAGATTTCTAATTTAGCTAAAAATATATGCAATTTGGTTGAAAATTTTATGCTCAAGATAAAATTGAAATTCCATTGTAATTCTATGAGCTTGATGTGCCAAAGCATCCACATTTTTAGAATATATGTACAATATTTGAGTAATGTAAGGGATTAGCAATTTCAAAAAATTCAAAAAGCTATAGTTTAATTGATAAGTTGACTTGTCTTATATGATTCTTTTAGTTGGTATCGCAACTATGAAACAATTTTTTTTTTTTTTAAATGAAACTTGAAAAAGCAAGACTTGATAGTAGAATATAAGATACGTTTTTTTTCTTCTTCTTCTTCTTCAGATAATTTGATAATTTATATTGAAAAGGAGATTATTAAGAGTTGCGGGAAGGAGATGATAATAGATAAAACTTATTATATGAAAGATAGTTGTTAAGCATAACTTTGACGAAAGATGTGCTAAGTTCGTGTAGAGGCCCGTTTTTTCTACCACACCAGACCCAACCCAAAGTCTCAAACTTTGCTTTAAGGACCCAAGGCAAGTCAAGCCCAGTGGTCCATGGCAGTAGAAGAACAAGAATTAATGGCATTGGGCCATCAATTAAGCCCAAGACCCATGCCAGCCCGCTCAACCCCAAACTCACATCTGCTGCAATGATATGGGGCCCGCCAAGTCCAAAAAGAGAGGGAAAACCCTCACTAGAATAGTCCAAAAAGAGAGGGAAAATCACCCCCCCACATGATGTTCTTTCTTTCCTTTTTTTAGCACGGAGCTCAAGATGGAAAAAAGGGCACTTTCCCAATGACAAATACAGGTCTCCAGGCATCATTATTGCAAAGAGAGGTGGTTCTTCTCATTGCCCAGCAGTTACAGTAGACGTTTCCAGAAAAACGTCTGCCGCAACACCAATCGCGATAAGTGAAATGATGGGGAAGACAAAGTAAGGGCTAATGAGGTCGAGAAAGCTGCCATGGCCACTGAAGCTACCACCACTCAAGGGCAACGACCACCGTAGCCCAACACTCCGGTGGTCCTTGTTCATCCTCAACATGGAACTTAGGAAGAACGGTTTGGAGGTAGGGGGATTAATTTACTGAATTTCTTTGATCTACCGCAACATGAAAGCATTAGATTTGTTGGGGAATAATGCAATGGTAAGATCAAATTTAATTATGCAAAACGTGTATGAGTCAACTCAATTACCTCAACTCCCCTTGTCAAGTATTTAATACTCACCATCGACAACACCAGAAATGAGAGATTAGCTGTCTGCCGCAACCCAAATCAGGTCTGCAGCAGATAAAGATTATCTCCTTAACCTTGGAGAGATTTAGTCAAATCTCATCCCTTTTGTCTCTCGAATAAACAGTAATCTTCATGATTAGGAGGGCAATGGGTAGAACCACAAGATATTAACACTACTATAAAGAGGGGGAAAAAATAGAAAAGGGGGGTTGGTTGATCTTGGTCTGAAACTAATTTCTTCATAAGAGCTGATTCACAAAGCTTAAAGGGAAGAAGACAACCAAAATTTTGTAGAACACTTTCTGCAGATCTGTGGTAGACCGAAACACTTTCGGTCTGCCACAGCCAAAAAGCCCACATTCAACCACCAAACACTCATGCCAATTAATGATGTTGATTCTTGCACGTTTGCACAGTAAATAATTCTCTTCCTACTCACCAAATCTCCTAAGTTCTATGGTTTACTATATATTTCTTATCCGTTATTATTTTTGCAAGTCATAGTGAAGGCTAAGTCTGTCATGCTTAGTTTTTGGTCTGTGGCACTGACTCCTGAGTTCTGTTGTTTGTAATATATTTCTTATATGTTGTTGTCACTAGATGCCCTGGTGAAAGTAAAGTTTATGGTTATTAGTTTTTGATTTGCGGCACTAACTCCGTCTATCTACCGTGACCATTCTCTATGAGTATTACGGCCCAGTAGATCAGAAACTCTAGAGAGAAGCATCATCAGCCATCAGGCAACTTAACAAGTTTGGTGTAGAGTTTTGGGCTCAACATCCTTTCAAATAAGATCCATCCCATGTTCAGCCCACTCTCGAGATGACACGTGGGAAACAAGGAAATTTTGAGCATCCACAGTTCGTTTAATTATTTATTTATTTATTTATTTTGTTATATATATATATATATATATAATAAACTAGACAACTTTTATTTACTCATTAGAATTTGAAAAAAATGATAAATTCTTTTAAAAAGAAAATGATATTATGTCTTCATATGAGTTTGTCTTGAATGGTGTACTATAAATAGTTCGGCCCCCACGTAATTGCCGACTTCGTCTCTGGTTAAAACTTCAAAAACATACTTAATAAGCAAATGTTTCAAATGTTCTTTGCTAGACATGTGTCCCTTTTGCAAGACTCTTTCTTTTTTTTGTCACACTCTTGAAAAACTAATATAAATAGTTCACTTCAATACTTCTCTCCATCCAATCTTTTTTGATAATAAGTCTCTCCATTCAATTGAGTCTCATTTCTGTTCCTACACTCATTATTTATGTAATGTTGCCTTCTTTGACTTAGACATTATATGGATGATACAAATGGAACACAAGCATTTAATATGCTGTGTCTATATAATTGCGTAGTGTACCATTCATGTGTTATCATGGACTTTTAGAGTTTGGACATTGATTTTTCTACTTGCTGTCGGCAACTTGTCAGGCCTGAACCTGAATAAACCCAAATACAGACAATCTTGATGGATGCATACCTATTTTGTTTCCCTTTATGCTGTTTCCACTAAATAGGGATTTTTTTTAATGTCATTCACATTTGACACATGTGAATTTTTTATATGAATTTCTTTGTGCTTCTAGACTAAAAGTTTGTTTGTTTTCCGAAATGCAATGGTCAACTTGGTAGTTGGGACACACATACGGACTCCTATGACTCAGGCAAAAGATGTAGTTGAACTCAACAAATTCATCCAAAATTTTTTATTGAATAGATGGAATTTTTTATGATTCTTTGGCCATCAAATTTTGTCCTCCAAATCTATTTCTTTTAATATTAATGGACCGTACAAGAAATGGCCCAAGCGTCAGTGTGGAATAATATTTTACATTAAGTGATTTATAATTAGGAAAGTAGCACAAAAGTCAATTTGTTTTTTTCATTTTCCTAATATTTAGCTTTTAGGATTTAAAGAAATTTATTTTGGGTATGATTGTCATCATATATAATATATATATAAATGACACATATATGTTATCTTTTATTGTTTTTCATGCCAAGTAATTCTTACTTCACAAAAAGGAAATACAAAACGAAAAACAATTCACCAATTATCTTTATTACAAACTACACACATTTTATAACAACTAACCCACATTTTATCAAAACACATATAAATATTATAATTTTTGACACCTTTGATGGGACGGTCCCACACGGGACCTAAGTATTTCCGCATTCTATAAGTATGTTTGCATAAGCATACCTTGGTGGTGAGAAAAGTCTTCATCCAAAGAAGTAAAGAAGAAATCAAAACAAGGAAAGTCTTCGTCTCAGGATTTTTTATTTGTAATAAGAAGTTTTGTTGATCATTTTTCTTTTATTTATAATTGTCTCTAGAATTTTTTTTACTAAATGGATTAAGTGTGGACTTGATCAGAAGGTTTGTTGTTCTTGAATTGAATTTAGAATTTTTTTTTTTTCTTTTTAATGAATTTTTTTAGCTATTTGAAAGTAGTGACTTTTTTTTTTTTTTTAAATGTGTTATGAAGGGCATTATAAACATTTCACTATGCCCATGACACATTTAAAAAAACAAAATCAAACTTTTGTTATATTTAATTTATTTTATTATTGGATGGGGCAATTTGCACATTACCAATAAATCACGGGTACACATTGCTCGGTTTATAGTTTAGTGCGGGCATTGAAGTGCACCCCATAGTTAAAGGGGAAAGTGAAATTTGCCCAACTAAATATATTAAATGCTTACTAAGCTGGTTTTTTATAACATAAAATTTTATTTAGATAATAAAAACATGCTACTAAATTTGAATATAATAAAATAAATAACTTAAGGGTTAGTTACATATTTGATCCTCAACCTTTAACTCTTGTGAATTGGTCCCTAACCTTTTCAACTGTGTCAAATTGGTCCTCAACTTTTCAACATTGTGTCAAAATGGTCATTATCGTTAAGTGTTAATAGAAAATGATGACTTGGCTAATGGTTTTTTTTTAATATTAAAAATTGTGACGTGGCATGCCAACTCAGATTAAAAAAAAAAAAATCTGACTCATCAAACTCATATGCCACGACATTAGAGTTTTTTTTTTTTTTTTTTTTTCCTTCCATCTTTATAACCATCCATAATATAAGAGGATTACACTGGATAACATCTAAACAAGTAATTTCATCAAACACTTTTTGTGCATCATCCAATACCTTACACTCAACATAAAGTCTAATAAGCGCATCATCAAATATTACTACCCAATTGTGAGTTTGCTTGTCCACGACTACCCATTTGGCATTCGCGCAACCCAAAAGAAGGAAATGAAACACGTGGTGGTCAGGAGTTAAGTTACCACTATCTCTCATTTTTCTAAGCCTCTATTATATTTCATGGAATCAGTTTAGAAGAGAATTCACATCCGGTTCAGGAGTTAAGTTACCACTATCTCTCATTTTTCTAAGCCTCTATTATATTTCATGGAATCAGTTTAGAAGAGAATTCACATCCGGTTTGTATAGTTTCTCTATTTTAGCTCCTCAAAAACCCAATTTTCTACTTTATCTATCACATTTTACAAAACATCTCACATTTTACTCTTTATTTTACAGTACATTTTATTAAAATATTATAAAATAATTATTATTTTAATTTTTTTTCCACACTTCCAAATTCACCGGCACACCCACGCCTAGGCCGGCAAACCTTCAAAATCAGCAACCCATACACAACACTTTTTCTAGCAAAGAATCAATTGGTTTGCCACATAACTGAATCTCCATTGTGGGCAATCAAATATATCCACCCACACTTGCAGAATTGAAACAATGTATAAAATTCTCAGCAAATTACACAAAAGTGAAGTGCCACAATCCCATTCCTGCAACAAAAACAAGCTAGTTACAATTAATCAATCAAATGAATTTAAATTGCAGTATCTATATATACATACAAATATAATAATTCACACAGAAACATATTGAAGGTTCGTTGACTAAGAAATTCAAAAAAGACGTGAAATTCAAAACTCTAGAAATCACTAAGAGAGAAGATTTGAAAAGCTCAAATCCAATAATTTTGAGCTTTGAATGAAACAAAACAGAGGCAGCAAAGATTGAGCTTGAAAAATTGATAATGAAAAAAGAGTACTCACGGATTTGAATGGTGGCTGCGAGAGGTGACACGGAAAGAGAATCGGTGCTAACAACGACGGCGGGAGTAGACCGGCGGCAACGACGAGAGTGGAAATTCATCAAAGGCAGAGGAGAAAGAACATTTTTTGGAAAGGAGAGAGAGATTGCTAAGGGAGAGAGGAGAGACCCATTTTTGAGAATGTACAGAGACTCTATTTCAGAGAGATAGAGAAAGGAGAGAGGATGGAGGAATAAAAAAATGAAACAAATGTTTATACATAAGTTACAGTAGTCGGTATCTTTACCGACTACTGTAGCATTTTGTAAAATAGAGCATTGGTTTACATAACCGGTTGAGGGGTGTTTTTTTTGTGAATTTTGTCAATAGTATCATTTATTTTAGCTAAACATGAGTTTTACCTCACCCATTGTGAATGCTCTAACCCTCGGGAATGGATTAAACCATGGGCATGGCTTTGAGAGAATGAGAAAAATTTGTGAGCCAAGTATAGAAGAGCGGAAACAAAAAGAAATTCGCATCCTACATTTTGGGTTTGAGATGAGAGTATGAGACTGCTGTGAGATGCTTTGGCTTAGTGGTTTTGCTGGATTGATAAAGGGTGTTGTGGATTTGGCTTTGCCAATTCAACATTTTCCATCAAACATTTAACGATAATGACTATTTTGACACAAGGTTGAAAGGTTGAGAATCAATTTGATAAAAAAAAAATGTTAGAGACCAATTTAACATAAGGGCCAAAGGTTGAGAACCAAATACGTAATTAACCCTATCTTAAAATATATACCAATATTTTTTCCCTGTCATTTTAGATGACAATGAAAATGATAAAAGCAACGATAATAACAATAACAATAACCATAACAATAATTTCAATATA
Organism: Fagus sylvatica; assembly: GCA_907173295.1. Classification (NCBI taxonomy): domain Eukaryota; kingdom Viridiplantae; phylum Streptophyta; class Magnoliopsida; order Fagales; family Fagaceae; genus Fagus; species Fagus sylvatica. The sequence continues at coordinate 42,657,965 of OU015761.1, forward strand.
CATTAAATATTATGTGGGTCCATGAGAGATTGAGAGTGGATTACGGTCCAACTCCCAATGATTGGACCAAGATCAAACTCTAAAACAAAATACTTCTTGATTGAATATTGTTATATTCTATAAAGTAATGAGTTAAACTGAACTATTATCAACCGTAATATTTCAAGATAACTATATGATTTCAATTTCATAGTCGGTTAAATCGGTAAAGTCAAATATGTCACAATAATTTTTTATAATATTAGGAAAAAGGGACAAAAACAAACTTATAATATGAAGAGTACTATAAAAGCAATATTATAAAAACTCCAAAATATATATTAATTAATTAAATAAAATAAATAACTTAGCACATTCATATTAATGACCAGTTGTATAATTAAAAGACACTTTATTTTTGGATAAAATGGTAAACGAGTTGCAAAAACCTATAATGTTTAACGTGGTAGGACTATGGAAGCAGGATAGTAGGATATATAAGAAAAATAAAGTTTACAAATCACATCGTCCATTTCCTCAATTACTATAGAATATAGACAATAATATCTTGCTAAAAATCAATATTTGATCTAGAATTCACAAAAGGTAAATATGGAATATAATTGGATATCATATAGGCTGTGATTAATTTTTTTTTAAATGAGTTAACATGAAGTGATGAAACTATTTGTTCAAAATCATAAAACACTCAATTGAAAAAATATACAAAAATAAAAAAATAAGAAATGCTTAATTAACTGATATTTTATAACATCATATAAGATTATATTAAGATAACATAAACATGCTACTAAATTTGAATATAATTATTCCCAAATTTTTTGTTCAAATTCGTAAATATATTCGAATTTTTTTTATCTCAGCAAAAAAAAAAAAATCGTAATAGTTTTGTACATACCTTTATTTGATTTCGTTTTTTATGTTGTATTTTTACAACATTAAAAAAAAAAAAAATTGAACTTGAATGAAACATTACCTATTTAGTCTCGTATATTATCAACTATCTTATCTCGTACCATAGCATGTCATCTCCATGGCAAATATACTTCCGTGTGCCATTTTAGATGACAATCAAAGTCCAAAATAATAAATAACAATAATAATAAGAGACCTACTAACCCTAATGAGATAACATTAATAATAATTCATAACTAGAATCTTCATACTCGCATGTTCATATTTTTTTTAAGAGAAATCATTTTCCCTCCTAAAAAAATATAAATAAAATTTAGAAAAGCTGTTTGCACTTTGCACCCGCAAGCAGTTATGTGGTTGTGTGTAGGGTTGTTACTGAGATAGAATTTGATTAGTACTTTTAATTTTCTCAATTTACTTTTGTATCCATTACTTGTCTTATTGTTAAATAACTTTCAATTAGGTATTAGGATTATTTTTGGAAGTATAAAAAGTGGACAGTAACGAAAGTTCAACTCAGCATTAACATTTAACACTAATATTTTCTAAAAAAAAAAAAAAAAAACACTAATATTTATTTATTTGAATTCTCTCCATTTCAAAGTGAAATAGAAAGTGTTTCTTAAAAAAAACAATAGAAAGTGTTCATTTCAAAGAAATTTATCTAAATTAAATTTAGGGTCTAGAACTTACCACATTTAAAAGTTATCGACTTTAACTCTAATAAATAATTGGTTTAAACAACAAAGTTAACATTAGATTTAAAAAAAAAAAAAAAAAAAGAGCAAAGGGGAAAAACGTAAAAGGTTGGCTTGACTTAAAACAAAACAAATTTGAACACCCTTTAAATCCTGTAACATGTTCAATTTCTCGTTTCAAGGACGATGACCAACCATTTTTTCACTCTCTTTTCCTTTCTTCTAATAATGAGTTAAGGTTAATGTGGGATTCACAAATATCCATGAGGGCCAGTGGGGGGGGGTCTAGGTGTGTTGATAAGAGACTCAATGGGGACACTTTTGGCTGCCATGCATGATCCAGTTGTGACGAGAGGATCGAATCTTTGGGGTGTGTTTAAAGATGGTTGATCAACTTGTTGGGATGCATTACTTAATTTACTTTTGTGATTTCAAAATCAAGTATAATGAACAAGACAAAATTATTTATATCATAAATAATCAAGAAGAATTAAATATTCTCATCACAGACTGAATGAATACAAAATGAAATTAATGTTAGTCAAAAAAAGAAAGTCAATTTATCAACTTAAATAAACATGCAGTCTCCAACTCTCACGCAAGTCGCAACCACGTTACAACGAGATCTTCTTATACTTCATTTTCGTGGACCCTCTTTCACTTCAAACTTCAAATTTGATTAATTGGAAAGTTGATGCTTTCTCTATAGTCTATACCATAAGAGACGTCTAAGGATTTTGGTAAAAATAAGACTACAAAAGATCAATGAGATTACAGTATGGATAAAAGTCGAGACATTTCTGTCTTTTTTTTTATATGTTTGAGCAGTGGAACTTTATGAAGTTTCCAGTTAGGAGAAAAAAGAGTTCCTGACAATTCTATCAGAGAAAAATAAAAGAGTTGCTGACGAGACCTAATAAGAATCCCTTTTTGCCAATACATTTGCTGACAATGACATACTCTGTTTCTGATTTCACATAATGTGGTTTTTTTTTTTTTTTGACACAATGTGGTATTTGTTTTACAAGAGACTAGCCAATTCATCATAAAAAAATAAAAATAAAAAGACGGAAAAGGATTGGGTCCAAGCTGCTCCCTAAAAAGACTATCCAATTCACTTCAATTCGTCACTTTGTCAATAATTGCCTCCCCTTTCATTTTCTCAGGCATCAATGACGTAATATACTTTGTTTCAGTTGAGTGTGCCATTAATAACATTTATGAATCATGTATGCTTTCATTTTCAGCAAATCAATTCATTAGTCAACTCAAAATTATTTATTTTAGCCAAATGACTAAAACCTCTGTTATTAGAGCGAAATCAGGATTTTTCTTTGGGAGGCAAAAGTATGAAAAAAATAAACCATTCAAAACTATATCTATATATATATAACTGAATTATTTTATGGGGAAACAAATGCACCCTAAGATGAAACATGTACTATATATATACAAAGAAAAAGTGTATACAATTGAATTCTTATTATTTCTTTGCTATTTGAAAGTGTTGAGTGACAAAAAAAACAAACATACCATTTTATATAATGTTGTTCCTATGAACATAATTTAATAAATATATTTTATTTTATTTATTAAAAAAGTTGCATTTCACTTTCACCATAAAATAGAGAGAAATTATTTCATTGGTGTTTCAACATATCTTATATCATTAGATATAATGTATTATTGTTAATTTCATATTCAAATCGTTATTAAATGACGTAAAGAGTGTCAGGACCGACTCAATACAGTTTGAGGCCTAAGGCGACAATTTTTAAGTGTATTTTTTTATATTTAAAATCCATTATATATATATATATATATATATATATATTATTATTATTTTAAGATACCCTTTTTATGGTTTTTGAAAATACAAAATCACTAGTTAACTTTTGTATTTATGTTTGGCTAATATTTATTTTTCAATTGATAATATAACTAATCCACTTAATCTTCTTGCAACATAATCAATTTTAATTTTGATTATCATCTTCTTTTTTTTTCAAAAACAATTGTAATAAGTTTTATTAATGATGATCCGACAGACCGACACACTTGCAACAATTTTATTTTTTGGTGAAACAACTTAAGGCTTCTATTGGCTCACAATTTTGGAGGTTTTTTTTTTTTGTGATGAAAGGCACACAGTCCATCTATACTTTCCTTTTAAATTCTTTTTCAATGAAATTAATTATTTAAAAAAATTTGGGTCTTTTTCCTAATAGAAGACCTTAGGCAATGACCTAAATGACCTAGTATAAGAGCCAACCTTAGAGAGTGTAGAGAAAAAGAGATGAGAAGCCGGGGTCTACGTGGTTCGACTTGATAGCTTACGTCCACAAGTCCTTAGTTGCTATATTTTTACTATTCTTAATTATGTATTACAAGAATCTAATATAGGCTATATATAGACACAATGATCGACTTATAGGGGCCATTGATTATGCCTAAATTAAGTATAATTTTTTGTTTGAAAGACAGAAAATCAAAGATAATTGATATGCCTTGATTCATGGCATAATAAAGGGGCCATTAGTAAGGTACGTACATAGTAAAACATAGAGGACAAATGCATTACGTCTTACAAAACATGTGCACATCCCTGCTCAAACTCAAGGTGCAATCTTGAGTTTAGAATCGTCTCTCAAAGGGAACCATGACCATGAATGATTAGATTAGATGTAGAATGGATCAGGCACATTGTGTAATGATACGTGCAAAATGTTGACGATGACAGTAGACAAGACAATTGACAACTGAAGAATGGTTGCACCAATGACCAAAGAGTGGCTACTATGGCCAGAGAACGGCTACAACGATGGCTTGAGGAATATCAACAAAAGGACGATGTCTTGGTGAAGTAGGTTAGTGAGTTGTTGGATTTCACATATATTAAACCTAAAAAAAATGAGCGATGCACCAATTAGTGTGACATGTAGAGCCTCAATTGGGAAAATATATCCCAAAATTGGAATCCACAAGAATAAGGGAGTTGGTACTTGGAGAGAAGTAGTTATGAAAGATGCTATGATGATGCCTGATGATGATTGGTCCAAATGATGGTTGCCAATGCTAGTCCAAGCAATGGTCGGCGGTGGGCTACTTGAACCCTATTGACGGGTACATAAAAATGGCTCTAATAACATGTTAAAATTAAAATGAAGAATATTAAATGATGTAAAGAGTGTAAAGGAGAGACAACTTATGTAGAGAGTGTGTAAAAAGGGAGAGGGCGGAAGCAAGGGTTAACATGGTTTTGTCTAATAGTTTACATCCACAATGGAAAGCCATTAGTGGTTACATTTTTACTATTCTGAATTATGTATTACAATAACCCATTATATGGTATATAGAAAACATAATGGTTGAGTTATAGGAGGTATTGATTATGTATAAATAGAAGATAATTGATATGTCTTGATTTATGGCATAATAGGCCATGACTAAGGTAAGTACATAGTAAAACATACATGGCAAATACATTAAGTTATATAAAACATATGCACACAAATAACCAAACAATCGTTAAGAGAATTGCATGAGGCATCGTAATAGATCATTTAGAATAAACTTAAAATTGTGATTAGATATTGAAAATGCTTGACACTGGGGGGCCGGGGGGGAATTATTTCTGTGATATTGTGTATGCTGCAAAGAGTTGCTTTGAGAATCGAATCGGTAGTAGGAAAATTGGCTTTGTCCTGTGTAGAAATCGAGAATATTACTAAGTTTTTTTCTGGCTAAACGACTAAGTAACTAATTAATAATTTAGTGGTTTTGAACATGTATGAACAGAGTGTTTTATGGTTATGTTTTATAAAGTTGAGTGTTTAATATGGAAAAATTAAAATGTCATAATTAAATGTGCCATACGGGGCAAATTTTGAATATATATTTTTTTAAATTTTTACAAATAGAAAATACATTGATTTTTTTTTTTTTTGCTAAACACAAAATACATTGTTGACCTATTAAATTTTAGCAAATAAACGATTTTATATTTTAAAATTTAAACTAAAGTAATGGTTTTAGTCCATAACAATTTGTAATGGATAAAACTTATAGACTGTATGGATTTGGAGATGCTCACCAGGAGGTACCAAACTGTTTGTGGATTTTGATTGAACAAGAATGAGACTTGCAATAACCAATGGAATGAACTTGTGAAAGTAGTGGCGCTTGACGCCGACCACCCCGACCACTCTCCGAAGTTTAAGTTAGTGGAGCTTATTATTACTTGGAGTGGTTACTTGTCTCGTAAGAGAGAATGCACATACCTTTCTTAGAACTTGCCTTGCATATTTATAAGGGTTTTTAGGTGAGGTGTCTCACGTGCCATGGTCTGGCTATGGGGGACATTCCTTGTCTAATCATTGATGTGATGTTTACTTCTTTTCAGCCGACGGACTGTTGTACAGAGCTTTAATGGCAGTGGCGGGATTGTGATAAGGTGGTCGTCTCAAGGCATCACCTGCTAAGCAGAGCAATTAATATCTCAACTACCACGTAAAATGCCTTTCATGGATGGCTGGACGAATAGCTCCGAAGACATAGTAGTAGCCGAATCGTTAAGAACGGATCCGCCTATGAGTCTGGGTGTAAGTCCCCGTTCTACTTTTATCCGTCCAAGCTCAGATAAGAACGGATCCCCCGCTCTTATCTACTTCAGATATTACCCCCGACACAATTATTATCAAAATTTGATCATTTTGTCGTTAAATCTCTCTAACAGAACTGTTGATACATTGTTGACCATTTAAACTAAAGTAATGGCTTTAGTACATAACAATTATTATCAAAATTTGATCATTTCGTCAACGTTTGTTAAATCTCTCAAACAGAACTGTTAATACATATGATTCATATGTGACGTTGAACCTAATTGTCGACTTGGAAACTGCCGTAAATTCCCTATTGGAGTTTATTTTAAATCTTAGTTTGCATGAAAAGTAGTGGGGTCACAGCTTCCACCGCCCATGTGCATCAGCACCTTTATTTTTTGGCCTGTACCATCAGTGGCAAGTTGCTAATGGGTTCCACACAAGGTGCCGTTTAATATTTATTAATACTAGGACAATATCATACGGAATTGGAAAATTATTATCTCTGCATTATTGTGAGCCTCATGACGTGTGAGACTCATTATTAAACAACATAGTATGTTACATTGGATTTGGCAGACATGCGAGACTGAGTGGGGGCATGTGGATCAAAATGGCTGAATAGGTGGACGTGGGTCTCATTTTAAAATCCGCACTAAATCCTTGTTTTTCATGATTGCGCATTTCTAGAGCAAAAACGACACCACTATTTTTAGGATTAAAAAAAAAAAAAACACTGATATTTCCGCACCCACGTTTAATATATTCTATACTACTTAAAAATTTGTGTGGTCAAAAAGACCAAATATCCCTCTCAGCTTTTACTTTTTCTCTCACCCTTTTTGCTTATCATTACTGTTCATCTCCTTTTCTGCAATGCCAAAACCAGAATCAAACACCTTTTCTGCTTAACCAGCAACCCATCAACCCAACACACCCCACGCCCAACGCCGGCAATCCTTCAAAACCACCACAACTTCAAACAATCAAACACAAATCTTCAAAACATACCCACAATCAAACACAAGTGAATGTTGAAACCCATCTCCATTACCTTTTTCATACCCATACAGCAGCCAAAAATAGAGAAATCTAAAATCAGATTCTCAAAATCTAAAAATACCCATAAAATCAAATTCTCAAAATAATACCCAAATCAATCTTGGAGTTTGATGAGGAGAGCGGCGGCAAAACATGGTTTTCACGGCGGCGAGAGGTGGCACGGAAAGAGGATCAGTGCTTGCTGCGACGGCAACGACGAGAGTGTGGAAAAGGCAACGAGAAATACCCATTTTTGAGAAAGCAGAGATTTATGAGGGAGAGAGACCCATTTTTCAGAAAAGGGGAGAGAGGTTTCTGAGAAAGAAAGAGAGGAGAGAGAACAAAGGAATAAAAAACTAGGAAAAATGTTAAAAGTAAAAGCTGAGAGGGGTATTTGGTCTTTTTGACCACACAAATTTCTAAGTAGTGTGGAAATATTAAACGTGGGTGCGGAAATATCAGTGCTCAAAAAAAATATTATAGTAAGTTTTAATTAAAGCAATATAATTTTTCATAAACCTATCATTTCACTATTTGTGAAAGTAGTAAGTATTTATTTATTTATTTACTTATTTTTATGTAGGGATTCAAATATGTCCCTTATGACAAGAAGTTTTATTGTAGACTCAATTGGAATTTCCGATGAGTTGAGTTGATACCTTATGAATTTTTTATTGTTGTTGTTGATAATTTATATTACTATAATTATTAATCCAGTTGAGTTATAAGACTTTTGACGATTATAACAACATTACTAACACAAGTTTTTATTATGAATTGATAAGAATTGTGAAAAAAATTATATTACTATAGTACTATACTTATATATCTTTTGGACTTAAAGCACCCTTTGGTCCTTAAAAAATAGGGAAAATTACATTTTAAACCCTATAGTTTAGGGGGTGTAACAAATTAAACCCTATAGTTTCAAAAGTAACAAATTAAACCCCGAAGTTTCAAAAAGTAACAAATTAAACCCCACAGTTTCAAAAGTAACAAATTAAACCTTCAAGTTTAAAAAGTAACAACTTAAACCTCAACCCATATAAGTAAAACTAGGGTTTAATTTGTTACTTTTTGAAACATCATGGTTTAATTTGTTACTTTTGAAACTATGGGGTTTAATTTGTTACTTTTTGAAACTTTGGGGTTTAATTTGTTACTTTTGAAAGTATAGGGTTTAATTTGTTACACCCCCTAAACTATAGGGTTTAAAATGTAATTTTCCCTAAAAAATATTTAAGTTAATTTAGTTTCAATTTTGTTTTAAGGACGAAATTAATATTATTAATTCATTATATTAAAATAAGAATTAAATTAAAACAAATAATTTGTTGATAATTGAAATATGAAATTGATCACCATTAAGGATGTGATGGTCTGTGGTCAACGTGCATACTCCTAAGTGATTTGAAAGGTGGAGATCTTGAATTCGAATTCCACAATGAAAACTACTTATAGAATAATTCTTACATTTCTGCGCATTGCCCACTAATACTTTTATGATTCATTGATTCTCTCCAAACCCAACGGATAAAATGTTACTATAGTCACTTCTAGATTGGGAACAACTCCCATCACCTCCTCCCACCTTTCATTTAGCCAAAAGAAAATAAAAATGAAATTGAGCCTTAATTATTAAAGAGACAAAGAATGCTTTTGACCTGCCTTTAGTTAATTAATTATATGCGTGTGGTGTACACGAAGCTGAAGTTACCGCCAGTTGGGTTCCGGTTCCACATCGACCACCTTAAATCTCGGGCAGCCTGGTCCTTTTTGCCCGCGGGCAGGTCATACACAATCATTTTAGTTACTATTTCCTCCTTATTCTCAATTCGCAATTCTCAAATTCCCTTCCTTTCCCTTTCCTTTGGGACTTTAAAAACCAAAAATCAAAGCCAAAGGAAGGAAAAGGGTTAGACGAATTGTCTCTCTTTCATTTTAATTATAACAGAATCTTCACGTTTCCCTTTGAATTTATATCATTACCATACCCAACAAGGAAATTCAGATTTTTTCATATTAGGTAGTATATTTCTTTGTGTATATATATTTAGCCCGATTTTGTAAAGGAAAACATCAACAGCACAAGTTGTTGTGTTTAATTTGTAAATTAAAAAATGGGTGTATTGGTTGATTCACAAGAGGGTGGTGGTGGAAATGGAAGTTCATGGGGTTGTGTTAGGAGTTTGATTAGGAGGAAGCAGGTGGATTCTGTTCATGCAAAGTCTTCTGGTCAACAATTGGCAAAGGCCTTGTCTGTTCCTCATCTTATTGCAATTGGTAATTTCTTTTTTCATCTGGGTTTTTATTTGTTTTCTTTGCATTTTGGGGTGTTTCTGATCATGGGTTTGGATTATCTTAGTTTTGTTTTTTAATCAGGTTTATGATTTCAAGTTTGTGTTTTTATTTGTTTTCTTTGCATTTTGGGGTGTTTCTGTTCATGGGTTTGGATTATCTTTGCTTCTTCTTCTTCTTCTTTTTTTAATCAGGTTTATGATTTCAAGCTTTTTTTTTTTTTTTTTTTTTTTTTTTTTTTTTTTTTTTTTTTTATTTTTTTTTTATGGAGTCTGAATTTCTTTGCTTGGAACCTTCATTTTTTCTTTTTTTCTTTTTGTGAATAGGAATTTATTCAATCAAATTAGACCAACACATACATCATAAGCTGCAAACCACACAGCAATTAAATATTGATTACATGCTACCCTGTTCAACTACAAAACAAAACAAAGCCCTGATTCTATATTTGCTATTTATTTTTGAATTCTTGTTAATCTAGTTTCTTGGAACATGTATTTGCCTATGGGTTTTACAATTAAGGTATTTTAGCATGCTCAAGCTTCATCTTTTATCAATAAAGTATTCTACTCAAAACTCAGCTTCATATGTGGTCTTGATTTTTCTAATTAATTTTCAAAATAAATTTATTTTTTTCTTCTCTTGAATTGATTGTAATCACCTCGCCCTGGATCGGTACTTAAATGGAATTTTCGTGATATTGTCAGTGATAAAAAACTTGGAATTTTGGTGTACACTATTGTTTTTATAAGGCTGCATCATGCTGCTAATATTGTGCGTTTGACATGACATGAATTTTGAATTTTTGACTTAGATGGTGAACTCCTATTTCAATCCACTTTTTAGATTGTAATTTATGTGCTTTAACATTTCTTCTTTTGTTTCATGGCTTACTATATGAATTCTTATACAATATGATTAGGAGTTGGCTCAACAATCGGAGCTGGAGTCTATATTCTTGTGGGAACGGTTGCTAGAGAGCATTCTGGACCGGCTCTCACCATTTCCTTTCTAATAGCTGGAATAGCAGCTGCTCTTTCAGCTTTTTGCTATGCAGAGCTTGCAAGTCGTTGTCCATCTGCTGGGAGTGCCTATCATTATACATACATATGTGTTGGAGAAGGGTAATTTTATACTGCTTCTTAAAATCGTTTAAGGGCTGTTTGGTTAGCATTATGAAGGTTCCTGTTTTTGGAAAAGAAATGTAGATATATACTCCATTTTAATACTGTGATAGGATAGTTTACTTGATAGTAAAAAAATTTCAATCTTAAACTAGTATTTTTAAATTAATCAATTTCTGGGAATGGACACCTAGAGTTGTTGACTTGAACTAATGCCACGATTAACGTAAAATAAGTGTTCTCCACTAAAGATTTTTGACATGCCTTCTGTTGGTGATTTTGGGATTGTGGACTGTTGTTTTGTGCAGCGTTGCTTGGTTGGTCGGTTGGGCCTTGATACTGGAATATACAATTGGTGGTGCAGCTGTTGCTCGTGGCATATCACCAAATCTGGTGCAGTAAATTTCTTTATCTATTTAACGTGTTTCAATCTGACATGGGTTTTGTTTTCCTTGGGCTTAAATCATGTGTGTGTGTGTGTGTTTCTACCAAGGTAAAATTGGTTTGTCTTGCATGTTTGTTCTAAGATTCTTCAACACGATTTCTTGATTTAGATTTATTTGTTATCTAAGTGATGTTATTTACTACCAGCTCCATTATAGATACAAATAGACATGTAGCCAATTCTTTCTGAGATGCTAGGCACTGAATAGGTTTGGGCAACTTTACATGAACTGCTTGAATCATAGTGAAACAAAACGTGGAAAGTGATGCCATTTTTATGTTCTTTTCTATATATTGTAAGGGAAGAAAATAAAGATTATTTGGCTTGAAATTGGTGAAGTCTATTTGTGTCATGATATCCCTCCACGTGACTAGATTTATAATGTTAAGACAGATACTCGAATATTCAATGTTTTCTGCATCTTTTTTTTTGGTAAGTAATTAGCATCATTAGCTTTGTCCTTGAGACTCCTTAACGCTTGAAAGTCAAAACTCTTGAGCATTTGCCATCTTCTTGAAATGAAACACTTATAAAATGAATGAGCCTGTGCAAGATTCATTGTGTATCATGACAGTAGAACTGTAGAAGGATAGTTGGTAGGCGCTTTTTTTCAGTGGTGTGGTCTAATCAAAGTCAATGTCTCACAGGGAAATACAGGGTCAATCAAGTACACTACAATTACATGACTTAGATAGAATGATGCCTTTGGTCTTTTCTTTTCCGTTTTTGTTTTCTCTCTTCTAAATTTCAGAATTTCTCTTGCGTGTTTGACAACTATGTATGAAAAGAATTGGAGGATGTTCCTTTGTTTCTTTTCTGAATTCTAGTTTAAGAGTATAGGAGAATGGTCTGCTTTATTGTTGACAAGATATATTCTGTTGTTTCCTTTCTTTTTCCAGGCTTTGCTTTTTGGAGGTGGGAATAGTTTGCCTGTTATTTTAGCCCGTCAGCATATTCCTGGGCTCGACATTGTCGTTGACCCATGTGCAGCAATTCTAGTATTTATAGTTACTGGGCTATTATGTGTTGGAATCAAAGAGGTATATGTTTCTTCTTCTTCTTCTTCTTCTTTTTTTTTTGCCTATTTTTCCAAACAGATTTAGTTTTCATTTGAAAATTATTTCCTTCATCTACTCTAAGTTGAACGCTTAAATTTTGCAGAGCACACAGGCACAAGTCATTATCACTACAGCAAATGTATGTGCTATGATTTTTGTCATAATAGCAGGTGGTTATTTGGGATTCCAGACTGGATGGGTTGGTTATGAACTTCCAACAGGGTACTTCCTCTGTTCCTGTTGTATATTCACTCTGATTTTATTGATTTCTTAAATTAAGTTCTCTCCCCCTGCCCCCAAATATTTTATTTTTTATTTTTTAAAATGATTGATTTGATAGGTATTTTCCCTTTGGGGTTGATGGGATGCTTGCTGGTTCTGCAACAGTCTTCTTTGCATACATAGGTTTTGATTCAGTTGCCAGCACTGCTGAGGAGGTATACTTGGCTTGCTATTGTTTGTTCATTTGTTTTTCCATTTGTATAGGTATACGTGATTATATAACGTCATTTGTATAGAGGTATAATTACTTCAGGGAATTTGAACTCTAACAATCATGTCTTGATTGACCAAACAGGTGAAGAATCCTCAACGAGATCTACCACTTGGGATTGGTGCTTCTTTGTTTCTTTGTTGTGCATTATATATGATGGTCTCTGTTGTAGTTGTTGGTTTAGTACCTTATTATGCAATGGATCCTGACACCCCCATCTCCTCCGCGTTTACTGATCACGGGATGCAATGGGCAGCGTGAGTGTATAATTTTGTTTAAATTTCCTTGGTGCATTGAATTCTTTATAAATTTTTGGCAAGTAAATTGGTTTTGTAGCTTAAAACATCCTTCTTGCTTGTGATTACAGTTACATCGTAACTATTGGAGCGATTACTGCTCTCTGCTCAACGTTATTGGGTTCCATTCTTCCTCAGGTATATAAATGGAACTCTCCCAGTGTCATCTTTTAGTATACAGAGTGTTAAGTGACCATATTTATGATTCACATATGTGATTGTTTTGATGAATTGAAATGATCTAAAATTGTTTTTGTTATTTATTAAAACAACTTAGGCTTTTAATTGGGTTGGATTTCTATTGGCTTACAATTTTAAGGGCTTTAATATGGCTGATGATCTATAAATGTCTTCCATCTCTTTGTGTTTCTCAGCCACGGATTCTGATGGCTATGGCTAGGGATGGATTGCTGCCGCCATTTTTCTCAGAGGTTAATAAAAAAACGCAAGTTCCTATGAAGGGCACAATAGTGACTGGGATTGGTTCTGCAATCTTGGCATTCTTTATGGATGTTTCGCAGCTGGCAGGGATGGTGAGTTAACTTCTTTCGCAACCAAGATCTAATGTGTGTTGTTTGGGGGGGGGGGTGGTTTGATCAGTGATCACCTCTCAGACTAATATGAACTTCAAAGTAGTGATGGAAGTGTAATTAACCTATGTGCTTCATAGTTGTGGGTTACTAGACAGACAGGCGTCTGTGCATCAGGGTGGAATCCATTTACTGATCATAACCATATAAATTCTATCACATATACTGACCATCTCTGGAATATGGGGCTTAGTCATTCTGATTCTTAATATTGTTCAAATCCAATATTTTCAAGATTGGAGCAGAGAAAAGCAATGGTGATGATACAAAATAACTCAAAAGATTGAGGGGCATATAAAAAATATACTTTCTCTAAAATCAAACTCAAAATTTAGGGGAAAACTAAAAATATAGTAAAGGTTGTGGGGTGGAGATAATAGCCCCTTATATGTAGCTTCATCCTGATTACATTTATTAATGGCTGTTTAGGAAATTAGAGAGCCCCTTGTTCATCTATATCAATATGTTTCCATTCCAGAAAGCCCTTGTTTTGTGGAGGAGGAGGAGGAGGAGGAGGGGGGGGGGGGGGGGGATATATGTATATGTATATAATGTTTACCTATGTTAACAAGGCATAATGTAGACTATTAGTAGAGTACTCTTTTCTAAGGCAGACCCTGCTGACTGGATTTGCTGGGCTCCTGAATAGCCTCTGAGATTGTTTGAAGAAATGGAAATGTGAAAATGCTTACCATTCTAAAGCATGATAAGAGCAATTTATGTTTGTATACTAAGTTGTTGATTGCTACCTTTTATGTGCAGGTCAGTGTGGGTACACTTCTTGCTTTCTCCATGGTGGCAATATCTGTATTGATACTCAGATATGTCCCACCAGATGAGGTGCCATTGCCTTCATCTCTTCAGGAGTCAATTGATTCAGCGTCATTGGAATATGGTAGGAGTGGCCAGAAGATTAATGGAAAACGATCTAAAGTTAAATTTGGCACTTCTACAACAGATAGTGATAAACCTTTACTTTTCAAAGAGGATGCATCAGGTGAATATCCTCTTACTGCAAAACATCTATTTCTAGGCAACTGTAAGTCACTCATATATGCATGCTTGCTTCTTTTCGTAAGTTTACATCCTGTTCTCCACTGTATCAATCCCTGGCATTTGTATGATGGAGCCAACCTGAGATCCCTTAGTTCAGAAAATACACTTAAAAAATTTCCATGTATGAATATTCCTGCATCCATTTGATTTTAAACATTTAGAACTCTATGTTTTGTTGGCTTAATGAGAGTGTGTACACCTGCATTGTGTAATTTCCATTTTAGAGGTACTTCTCTTGTAAGCAGAATTTCTTCTTTCTTGTTCTCTATGGCCCTTTGTGAATGAAAATTTAAAAGAGTGAAATTTGAACCCATTTTAAAGAGTATGTAATGTATATTGCTCCCCAAAATTGGTCCAAATTAAATGTACTAGAGATCCAAATTTTCAATATTTGGGATTGGTTAAGTGTGACTACTAGACACATATCTGTGATGGAATACACATAATGTTATGCCTTACTTTCTGTCATCTAGAATATTCTTTAATACTTATTTTTCTCATACGTGTTGCTTGCCAGACAGATTAAGTGAGGAAAACAGGCGGAAAATTGCTGGTTGGACTATAATGCTCACATGTGTTGGGGCTTTCCTGCTTACATACGCAGCTTCAAATTTGGGCCTTCCGAGGTGGGTTCAGCTGCAGATTATCTTAGTGCATTAATTTCCCAATGAATGAAACCTTGGGATTACATAATTCAATTTCCTTAAGTTTTATGTTGATATGGAATCTAGGAAAAATGGTTTAGTTTCTCACAAGAGGATAAATTTCCATTTGTCCTAGAAGTGTAAGTTATTAAGCTCTAACACTTCTCCTATAGTAGCTTGTATTCCCATGTGATACACCGGGCTATTAGGCTCAAAATATACAGTAAAATTTAACCCAAAAAAACACATAAATATATTGTGCATTTCTATTCTAAAGTGCACTATAGCAATCTATATGGTAATAGATTGAAAAAATCTAATATGAAATGAGGAATTGAAAAAATTAATAGAAAAAATTTGTTTTTCTTACAAAAGAGAGAGAGAGAGGTCAATGAGAAGTTGTGAGTATGACACACCACACACAAAGAATGATTTTGCATTTATGACAACGGCAATGCTCCTCCCTGCCCTCCACCCCTTTCATAAATCATATCTTGTATTTGATTAGCCTTTTTTTTTTTTTTTTTTTTTTTTTTTTTTGCGTTAAATATTCGTAACATTTTTCATTTGAATAGCAGTTATCTTCGTTTCTCATTGTGTGGTGTTGGCGGTACTTGTCTTCTATCTGGTCTGATTGTGCTGACCTGTATAGATCAGGATGATGCGAGGCACAGCTTTGGGCACACAGGAGGTATGCTTGCCATTATAACCTGTGCAGTTGATAACTTGGCAAAGTTAATCTCAAAGAATATTGTGAAATTTAAGAACATATTGACCATTGATGTTTTTACACGAAAATGGCAATGGGTATTTGGTGGAAATAACATGATATATGGGTCATTTTTTCTCTTTTACTTATGAGATGATGTATTGATATCTTTTCAGGTTTCATTTGCCCATTTGTGCCACTGCTACCAATTGTTTGCATTCTCATCAACGTCTACTTACTGATTAATCTTGGGTGAGTAGCCAACCTGTCTGCTGTTTACAATTAAATTACACCATCAAGTTCTCCTTTTATAGGTCTTCTCTATCATGGAATTATTTGACTTTGTTCAGAATAAGGTGAATTCATTGAAACTGTTTTAAAGATTTTTTTTGGTAGCAAAATCAACCAAATTGAAGAAAACAGTTTTACTTTTCAGATTGGGAGGGCCACTTCCCAAGAACCAATTGCCATCTCAGGCTTAACTGGTCTCACAAGATCAATGATCTCTTTTATACTATTTTTCATTTTATATTAAAACAAGTGAAACCCTTTGTGCCATACTGCCATCTGTATTGACAGGAATTCTATTGTTATGACCCTATGACAAGAGTAGTGTAGAAGTAGAAGTTGAAATTTTATGATATCCACCTATTATGTTAATCATAGTTCTCATCCCCTACCCTTCTTTGTGAATGAATAAAGCATTAGATTAAAGGAGAATTCTGCCTACTTAATCTTAACCGTTGAGATATGATATTACCTTTTATAATATGTATTTTATAATAATATATGAACTGTTAAGATTAAATAGGTACAATACATACAAAGAAAAAAGTGTTTACTATATAGAATCACCCTAGATTAAATTAGTTTTATTTAATAGCTGTGAAATCTGTAATTTTCTTATTCCCATTCTTATATTTATTATGATGTGTGTATTGTCAGAGCTGCCACCTGGGCCCGTGTTTCTGTATGGCTGGTAATAGGAGTACTCATTTATGCATTTTATGGCCGAACACACAGCTCGTTGCGTCATGCTGTTTATGTGCCCGCAGCTCAGGCTGATGAAATCTACCAAAGTCCTGCACGCAGCATTGCTTAACCTCTCTCTAAATCCATGCCCTTTCAGCCCAGCATATGCGGTCCTAAGTTGCCTTGTTTTATAGAAAGAATCTCTTTGTTGTATGCTTAAAATCTTAGAAGTGTATTCTTTTCCTTCTCATTGTTCATTGCTTGTAATATTATTGTTGGAAGGACTGTGATTTCAGTCTTTCGTTTGTATCATAGCTACCATTGGAGTGTGGATTGGGGCTGGTTTGAAACAATGTAAATAGTCTGCAAATGAAATGTTTGTAAAAAAAATAAAAAATGCAAACGAAGCCCCTTTGTAGCAAGTATGTTGTGTGGAGTCCTTTGTTGTACTTTGAAAACACCCCTCCCCCTTCTTTTCTTCCCTTTCTCTTGCAATGTTTGACCCGGACACGACACCGACACAAAGTTAGCAAGTTAGGTTAGGGTTACAGTTTGTTGTAATCGTGTTCAAGTCTATATTAAGTTGGCACAAATAATCAATTGGTGAAATTCGTGTTGACCTAGCATGATTCAACATGTTTAGCCCATATAATAAAATGATATGTATATCTAATATAAATTTGAATTTTAAATAGGGAATCAAGTAATTAAAAATGTTAATGTTTGTTATGGTAATCTTTAATTAAATTAATGGGTTTGGGTTATATATTTGTCTCCTTGATATGTCCCGATATGGGTCGTGGATTTTGATACAATTAATAAACTGAGTAGTGGTTTTTGATACAAGTTAAAAATAAAAATAAGAATTGGGAAAGGGGGAAAAAGTTTCTTGCATGGAAACTTTGTTATTCTTTTCCCAACGCACTATTTACTATTTGGAAATAGGCTGTCAATTCTAATCACTCCACTCTCAATGAGAGAACAGGATGTGGGATGGATTTCAAGTTTATTAACCCAAGCTGGGGGTGGGTATTGGCCTCCTCGGCCCACATTGTTACGGTGTACTTAAAAAGATTTTCTATGGATATTTTAAACTAGTAAAAGAAGCTCACAAATCCTACAATAAAAAGATTTTCTATGGATATTTTAAACTAGTAAAAGAAGCTCACAAATCCTACAATCTATTATGTTCTTTTGCTGAATTGGTAATTCATTTCAGAAAACATAAAACTGAGTACATAACAAACACCAAACTAAACTGTCCTAAGAGTTAATAAAACGAGAGTAAATTCAGTAAGGACTTAGCGCAAAAGTCTTTTTTTACACCCTCTAATCCTATTGTGCCAAGTTACATCTATAATCTATATCTATAATATAAACGAAAAGCTCAAGCTGAGAGAAAGTTTTTAGGCTTTACCAAATACCACGACGTCAGATTTGCTGCTTCCACTCACTTCCACATTTCCCTTCCCTCTATTTAATTCTCTCACTTATTATACAAAAAAAAAAAAAAAACACTTGATTTCAACGTAAGAAGGTGAAATTGGTGTGTGATATATGTCTTTTAAGTGCTGAAATTGATTTTTCATTCTTCAAAAATTTTCCCCCTTTTGGTATTGCTTAATATTTATATGAAATCAAATAATGCAGAAATTAAGAAACCCTATCACATGTAGCTTCTTGTGATATAAATAAATGTAAGAAATTTTGCTAAATATTTTTTTACCATGTCTATATTCTCCAGAATTGGCCTACACCACTGTTGTGACAGAGAAATGCGATGTTTACAGCTTCGGTGTAGTGGGCATAATGGGAAGGCATCCAGGAGAACTGACTTCATCTTTATTATCATTATCATCTACTCAACACATAATGCTTAAAGATATTTTGGATCCACGTCTCTCTCATCCCTTCTGTAAACCACTCGGTCGAAGTGTGGTTCTTGTAGTAATACTAGCCCTGACATGCCTCCGTTCTAAACCAAAATCTCGGCCCACAATGCAACATGTGTCTCAAGAGCTTCTTGCTCCAAGACCAGCTTTGCCCGAGTCTTTTCATGAGATTTCAATCCAGCAGCTGATGAATCAAGAAATATATGTCGTAGACAAGAATTAGGAAAAATTTATGGACAAGTGAGTTATCCATTGAATTTGCAACAAAAGTACTACAATTCCATAAGCAATGCTATTTTCCTAAATTGTGTGTACCAAAGATTTAAAGATTTATTTTAGTTGGGGTCTAACTCAATAGTAAATATAATATTAACATTTTCATACTGTTTGATTTTTTTTAGCTAGCTATTAATTCATGATCATATTGTTTTATGCTGGTTCATAGGTCAAACCATGGTGTGTAGGCAAGTGTCTTCCGCCCAAGTGATGTGTTGCAAAATTCGAGTCCGACAATGATCACTTTTAATTTTTTATTTAGAGATAATAAAGATGTCTATCAACAGCTTGTCATAAGTCCCATAGAAATGGGAAAAATATCCACTTTATTTTAAAATCCCTCTTATTTGATCCATTTCATTGTTCAAGATTAAATCTGAAGCATTCACTAATTGGCGTCATTTTTGCTTTTTGTCTGAACCTTTGAATTACTCCACCTCAACTCAAATATTCTTTTCAAAAAATAAAAATAAAAAATAAATAAAAAGAGATCTGCATTTCATTAAACAGAAGATTGAGCTACATCATCTGCTAAGATGGCAGTTAGAAATTCTTGGAGAAACCGATGTCATCACTCTTCCTAAAACGTTGAGACAAACATTTGATTCTCACATATCTCACGCTTGTTTTCAAATGGTGGACTGAACCTAGAGAAAAATTACCAACAAATTTAACAGTATTTTTTTTTTTGATGAATCAGATCCAGATATTGAAACACAATTAAATAAATTACAAGGCAATTTAACAGTATTTTAGTTTGAACGCCTCTTGATCATGGAAGTGGTTAGCCAAAGGAGAGCATGGGTTAAAATTTTGACTCTGTTTTGGCAAGATGTTTGAGTTTTTTTTTTTTTTTTTTTTAAATCATTATTTTAAGTCCATGTCAGTGGAATGATTACATGACAAAATCTTAATCTTTTATTTTAAATGAAATGTTGATATTTAAAGAACTCTATATCTATATGATAGAGTATTAAATGAGAGATAAGATGGAGATAATGTTCAAATTCATGACCACCTACTATGATATCATAATAAATTACAAATTCTCTCAATTGCTTAAACTGTTAAAAAACGAGAATTCAATCATTTAATCATAATTCTAACAATTTTTACTTCTTTGGTGAAAGCATATAGGTAGGCCCTTGAGTCTTTTTTTTTTTTTTTTTACTAAAGTCAATTTTTGGCCCTCTAACTTAGGGGTGTTTTCATTTTGGCCCCTTAACTTCAAAATTTTTCATTTTGGCCCCTAACTCTGTTTAGCTATCAAATTGCACCTTCCGTTCATCTCTGTTAAAAGCCCCCCGTTAAGTGCCTAGTTGGATAGCTGACGTGTCATATGTACCAAATTTGACAGTCATCAAAAAGAAAAAAAAAATAAATAAATACACATTAAATGGGAACATATAAGTTGCAATTAATAAATATATAATTTCTACCAGTGGTCCATTAGAAATAAGACATATCATTTAAAAATGCCAACTAATCATTTAAAGCTAACTCAACAGCCATCACAGCATATTACACACCTAACTCATACCTACCCATCCGTACGATCGCCACCGACCACGAGATCAAATCTCATTTCAGATCAACAACGTCGATTCGCGGTGAATTTAACGCTGTCATGGTTGTACCATCGATTTGTGCACCGGCCATGGCCAGGAGCCCAGGACAACGTGAAGGTGAAGAGGTTATCACTTATTTAATGTGTATTTATTTATATATTTTTTCTAATGACGTGTCAGATTTGGTCACATCATATGACACGTGAATTATCCAACTAGGCACTTAATGAAGGGTTTTTAACAGAGATGAACGGAATGTGTAATTTGATAGCTAAACAAAGTTAGGGGGCCAAAATGAAAAATTTTGAATTTAGGGGACCAAAATGAAAATATCTCTTAAGTTAGGGGACCAAAAATTTACTTTAGTCTTTTTTTTTTTTTCCTCAATGGAAGTATTTATTAATCAAAAGAAAACGAATTATTTTCTTCCATTTTTTTTTTAATAAAAGTTTTAGTTAAAAATAAATAAATTATCATGGTGGTGGGTGGAAAGATGCCATAGAGGCGATGGCTTGTCATGGACTCATGGTCTAGGCCTTCTCAAAGAATGCAAAGTTCATAATACTTGTGATATAGACTAGTGCGTATGAAACACTTTTCAAGAAGGCACTAAAAATGAGTTGGGAAAGCACAATTGATGGGGAACGGCTTGGGTCCAGTGAAGGCACTGGACGTTAATGTTAACACGTGTACAAAAACTGTACAAAATTGGACACGTAGCAACATCTCAACGGTCCAGTGCTCCTGTGCACTGGACCCAAGCCTTTCTCCAATTGATGCCAAGTCTTTGGTCTTTTGTTTTAGCCTAGGTCTCCTCAAATAATCCAAAACTCATAATATGAATGGTATGGCCTAGTCATCCTTTCTTGAAACATTTTCCAAGAAAGTATTACGTACGAATTAGGAAAACACCATTAACCCCAAAGTCTTTGGCATGCTCTTGAGTTTAGGTCTTCTCAAATAATTGCAAAATTACAGGAGTAAGTCAATGGTAATAACATAACAGTAAGTCTTTAAGGAACGCGCTTTGCATTATTAGAGCAATTGTAATATTTTAATGTGGGCCGTTTCATCACAGTATATGTAGGATGGTGGTGCTATATTTCATCTAAAACTAAAAGAAAAATTAATGGAGTTGGGACATTTTTGGTGGTGGGTGGTGTTTGTGTTGGTTCAATTTGGTATTAATGGTTGCTTTGGTTGTTGGGAGCAAGAGAGGATAGCTCTCTTGCAACTCAAAGCTTCCATCATCAACTATGCTGTCTGTGCAGATAAAGATTCTAAATATTTTACATCTTGTGATTCCGCCAACAAAGAGAGTGATTGCTGTGATTGGGAAAGAGTCAAGTGCAACATCACTACTGGGCGTGTAATTGGGTCAATTGGGTAATCTATTGGATACTCAATGGGTTGCTTATTGGGTAAATCTTTTAGAAACTCTAAAGATATTTTGGTAAATTTCAAGGTTTTATGAGTATTTGAGTCATTTAGGGTATTTTTTTTTTATACATATACATAGTACATACAATAAATGGGTAAATGTGTGGGTTTGAGTTTTAGCTTATACTAGTCGCAAACCTGTGCGATGCACAGAAAATGAATTAAAATTAAATCTAAAAAATTATTGGTCTAACTATGATTTTTATTGTCTTTTATATTTTATCTAAATATGAAAATTGAGATTATTAAAAGACATTTATTATTATTGTGTTTATATATAAAATATATTATAGTATTAGGCATTTATTATGATTGTGTTTATATATATGGAATAATATATTATTTCTATTAAAGAAAATATAATATGTCAAGATTCTAATGAGATGTTTAATTATAGAATAAAATTTAAATTCAATTATATATATATATATATATTAAAATAATGAGGGTAAAATTGTGAGAACTCAAAAGCTTATGTGGTGCAATATTATGAGGTCAACCAAAAGTCAAAAAGCCTCGGTTTTACATTATAGTATAGGTAATTGGGTTGGGTTAGGTTGAGTTTGGGTAATACCTACTTTGCTAAATGGGTATAAATGGGTAATTGGTTTTTAAATACCCAACCCATTTAAAACTAGATAAGGTTTGGTTACAAACTGGTTTGTAGCCATCTTACTATAACGTCCCACTACGTGGCAGCTTATAAGACCATCCACATGTATTATTTAAAGAAGTCACATGACTCATTAAATAGGTCATGTGACTAAAGCATACGTGGATGATCTTATTAGCTGCCACGTAGTGGGTTGTAATAAGCTAGCTAGACTCTATCCTTTAAAACTCACCCAAACCCACCCATTTGCCACCCTTTCTGAGAATATAACGACATGACTTGATGACTGGCCGTGGGAGTAGGGATAGTGAAGGAGGGAGGGGTTAACTTTTGATTTTGTTTTGGCAAGATGTTTGAGTTTTTTTTTTTAATCATTATTTTAGGTCCATGTTAGTGGCCATGGAATGATGACGTGACAAAATCTTAGTCTTTTATTTTAAATGAAAGGTTAATATTTAAATAACTCTATATCTATATGATAGAATATTAAATGAGAGGTAAGATGGAGACAATGTTCGAACTCATAACCACCTACTATGATATCACAATAAATTACAAATTCTCTCAATTGCTTAAACTGTTAAAAAATGAGAATTCATCATTTAAGCATAATTTTAACAATTTTCACCTCTTTGGTGAAAGCATATAGGGTAGGCCGTTGAGTCTTTTTTTCTTTCCTCAATGAAAGTATTTATTAATCAAAAGAAAATGAATTGTTTTCTTCCACTTCTTTTTATAAAAATTTTAGTTAAAAAATAAAATTATCATGGTCGTGGGTGGAAAGATACCATGGAGACTTTATAGCGAAGTCTTCATCAACTGTCATGGTCTAGGCCTTGTCAAAGAATGCAAAGTTCAAAATACTAGTGATATAGACTAGTGACTATGAATGCACTAGATACGAGTTGGGAAAGCACAATTGACGCCAAGTCTTTGGTCTTTGGTTGAGTCTAGGTCTCCTCAAATAATGCAAAACTCATAATATGAATGGTATGGGCTAGTCATCACTATGAAACATTTTCAAAGAACATATTACATACGAATTAGGAAAATGCCATTAACGCCCAAGTCTTTGGCCTGTTCTTGAGTTTAGGTCTTCTCAAATGATGCAAAACTCATGATACCAATGCTACTTATCACTATGAAACATTTTTCAAGAAAGCACTAAATATGAACTGCGAAAGCAACCATTGACGCCAAAGTCTGTGGCCTCTTCTTGATTGTGGGTCTTCTTAAATAATGCAAAGCTCATGATATGAAATTAGGAAAACATCATTTATGTGAGACGAGAGAGTACGCATTTATTTGTGTTTCAGGAGTACTGAATAATTTTCTCATAGTATTCGTGGAACCGTTTCGAATACCATTTCGGTTTATCCATTAGAACGAAAAATTTCGGTATCGCGGTATTTTGACATACAGTTTAGGGGTTACCTCTCTCTCTCTCCTCTCTCTCTCTCTCTCTCTATATATATATATATATATATATATTAATAATATAAAATAGATATTATGGGTGCATTTTTAATTTTTGTGAGGAGTACAGAGGCTAAGTATATATTTTGGGATAATTTTCGTTGATGTTATTTGGGCTATCTTTGGTGTTACTTGAGCTTTTGCTTTTGTTTAAAGGGAGCTAAAAATGATTTGATGATAATTTTAAGGAAAAAATGCATCTATACCCCCTTGAACTTTGAGGGACTTTTAGACCCTTGTACTTTTCTTTTAACTAATTTATTACTTAAACTTTGAGTACATGCCAAATAACCCCTTATATTTAATTTCCATCCACTTTTCTGTCAAGTGCATCAGGTGAGGGTCACGTGTCCCAAATAAAAAAACACACAAAAAAAAAATATAAAATTAAATAAATAAATACACCCATGTCTTTTTGACTACCAACAGGTTGAAGCAGTGGAGGTTTATGCGAAGCTGGACCATAAATTGACCGAAATATTAGATCATACCATAAACACCTTGTCTTTCTCTATTTCTCCATTCTCCAGCTTGGTTTGAATAAAATGTTTTGATTTACCTTCAGTAGGAATATAGAGAGAGGGAAGGAGAACTCTCTTGCCGGCGAGATGTGCTACTTGTGGTGGCTTGCTGTAGTGGTTGGTGGCGAGGTGCCGTTGTGGCTGTTGTGGTGGCGGCGTCAGGTCAGCAGGAGACCAGAGCTCTCTCTCACTCTCTCGATAGGACCATAGATCTAAAATGATTGTAATTTTTAATTTGTTTAATATTTTTTATTTTGGTGACGTGATGCACTTAACGGAAAATTGGATGAGAATTGATCAGAAGAGGTTATTTGGCATATGTCTAAAGTTTAAGTAGTAAATTGGCGAAAAGCAAAATTCATGGATCTAAGTGCAATCCTCTTAAAGTTTAAGGGGGTATAAATGTATTTTATCATAATTTAATAATATTGATTCCATTAATTACTATGTAGTCCCGTCATTGGTAGGACCCATCCTTCATGTGAGAAAAAATAATAGTCATTTATTAAGTTTCAAAAATAGTGAATAATCACTCCGAGCAATTGTAATATTTTGATGTGGACCGTTTGATAACAGTATATATATGTAGGATGGTACTACTCTATTTCATCTAAAACAAAACCACTTTGCTTTTTTAGTCTTATTGT
This sequence comes from Fagus sylvatica, assembly GCA_907173295.1. Classification (NCBI taxonomy): domain Eukaryota; kingdom Viridiplantae; phylum Streptophyta; class Magnoliopsida; order Fagales; family Fagaceae; genus Fagus; species Fagus sylvatica. Next base: position 42,683,341 of record OU015761.1, read on the forward strand.
GATAGAAAATCAGAGAAAGAAAAATTAATGGAGTTGAGACGCTTTTGGTGGTGGGTGGTGTTAGTTTTGATTCAATTTGGCATTAATGGGTGCTTCGGTTGCTGGGACAAAGAGAGAATAGCTCTCTTGCAACTCAAAGCTTCCATCAGCAACTACACATGTGCAGATTGTTTTACATCTTGGGACTCCGCCAACAAAGAGAGTGATTGCTGTGATTGGGAAAGAGTCAAGTGCAACATCACTACAAAGCGTGTAATCCAACTTGCTCTTAATGATACAATGTATTCGAATGAGGATGGTTGGTACTGGTACCTGAATGCCTCTCTGTTTCTTCCCTTTGAAGAGCTCCAGTACCTCGATTTGAGTTATAATTGGATTCCTGGATGGGTCCCAAATGAAGGTTAGTTTATATCTTAAGAATAGTATGTAGTACTATTTGTCGAAATTCTATTTTTCTATGTTAGGATTTTTTTTTTTGGTACAGTTTTGTGGGAATATATAGTTAGGCACATAGAAACTGAATTATTTAATCAAGAAAACGTATTTTATGTAACATGTTGCATGCAATCTCCTCTCACATGGATGAGAAACCCACAAAGATGGGATTCATCCTCATGTGAGAGAGATATTGTATGTAACCGTTACATAAGATATTATCTCATAAATCACAGGTTTTGAAAGATTCGATGTATTGAGCAAGTTGGAGGTGCTTAAGTTGGATTGGAATAATTTCAATAACAGCATTGTGTCATCCTTCAGTGAAATTGCTTCGCTCAAGAAACTAGATTTGAGTTCCAACCTTTTGGATGGATCAATCCGCATCCGAGGTAAGTCTTACGGGTAAAATACTAAAATCCAACCTTTTGCACAGGAGAGGGATGCTTCACACTTGAGCGTAAACTTTTGTTTTCCCTCCTATCAATCATTGAGATTTATGCAACTAAAATCTCACTCTTTTATTGTTTTCTTAACTATTTTAAATGAATGTATTCATGCAAATAAAGTTTTTTTTCTTTCTATAATTCGTTTATTTGCTTTTTTGTTAAAAAAAAAAAAATGTAGACTTCAAAGTATTTAGCAACTTGGAGGAGCTCTACTTGAGTGGAAATTATGAGATCCATGACTTCGTGGTGACAACAGAAGGTACAGGTTGTAAAAATATATGTTCATGAATTCAAATCAACTCCTTTTATATATAGGTTTGTCAAATGAAATTATAACATTTCGATTTTGAGATATTTTATTTTGCCCTATAGATCGGAACAGATTAAGTAAGCTACAAGTCCTAGGCTTGAGCGGGACCAAAGTTAGTGTACGAATTCTTGAGTCATCAGCAGCCTTCCCATCGTTGAAGATATTAGACATCAGAGATAACAAATTAGAAGGCTCGTTTACTACTAAAGGTTAGTTGAGGTGGTGCTGTTTTGCATTTTATAACAATTTACAATTATACATAAAAACGAGTATGACTATCAAATTTGATGAGGATCACCTTTATTATAGTTTCCCACTTATTAGAATTATTAATTAATTAAATTTCTATATGACTTTCATAACTGAAAAATATTTAGATATACAAGACTTCCTACACAAAAATAAGATTTCATAGTCTTTTTCTAATTGAAGAAGTAATAATATATGATTTTGATTTTTGCTAAATTGACTACCTAACTTTGAAGTAGTGTACCATATAAAGAAAATAAGGTAAAGAGAGAACATGATTGAGAGGGTGAAGAAAAGGTTTATTAACACCGTTAAAAAAAGATGAGAATTTTAATCACATGAACAGAAATCAATAGTATGGAGAAAAAAGCTTTTAATAAAAAGGTTTCCTATTGCTCACAAAGTAATAAACTGCTTTGGATTGTTCTTAAAATAAATAAATAAATAAATAAAGTAAAATAAAATAAAATTCCCCTTTTTTTATTACTAACACCTACCAAAAGCACTTTTTGCTAAACTTTTTCGGATAATTCGATAGTTGAATGAGGAGAGATTTGAACCATGGATATCTCCAACAGTAATTCTAGTTGAGCTATAAGGCTCTTGACCCTTTTTTGCTAAATTAAATACAATAGTATTGGTTTAAAACTCCCCTTGGGAAGATCAACATTTACGAACAGTAGATATTTTAATCTATCTGTGTTATATCTTGATGATACCATATTAATCACTTTATATTAATTTTCATGCCTCTAAAATTTTTATTATTGTTTTAGAGTTGGGTACACTAAACAAGCTAGAGCAGTTGTATTTGGATGGCTCATCCATTGATAAAAGCTTCCTTCATAAAGTTGGAGTTATGACTTCTCTTAATGTATTGAAAATGCGAAACTGTGGACTCAATGGGAGCTTACCTGCCCAAGGTAGGTTGCTTTCACAATGATATTACTTTGGATCATTATATTAGTATATTCTAAGCACTAATTATGTCATTTTACAGGCTGGTGTGAACTTAAGAAACTTCAAGTGATAGACCTCAGTGAGAATAAATTTGAAGGGATATTGCCTTCATGTATGCAGAACTTGACATCACTTCTAGTATTGGATCTTTCTTATAATCACTTCAATGGGAACGTTGCCCTCTCCCAGTTATCTAGTTTGACATCACTTGAGTACCTTTCTTTGTTAAATAATGACTTCCTGGACCCTATCAAATTGTCTTGGTTTTTCAACCTTTCAAATCTTAAAGTCCTATTAAATGATAACAATAAAATAGCTTTTGAACCTAACACTCATAGTTTGATTCCAGCCTTCCAATTAAAAGTCCTCAATTTGTTTAACGGTTCCTTTAATGGATTCAATACAACAACTCCTAGATTTCTTCAATACCAATATGATTTGCGAGTAATTGATCTCTCCCACAACAATTTGGTTGGGAAGTTTCCCAATTGGTTGCTAGAGAACAATACAAGATTGGAGGTTCTTATTTTAAAAGATAACTCCTTGACAGGACTGTTCTTGGTGCCATATGATATTCGTCCCAACATTAGGAACATAGATATTTCCGATAATTACTTACAAGGTCCAATTCCCACAAACTTTGGTCTAGTTTTTCCAAATTTGAAATATTTTAATATTTCTAAAAACGCATTTCAAGGTAGTATTCCTTCCTCCTTTGGGAATTTGGTTTCCTTATTGGCTCTAGACATGTCTGAGAATCATTTATCAGGAGCAATACCATCACATTTCACAATGGGCTGCTACTCCTTAAAATTTCTCAAGTTTTCATATAATAATTTCAGTGGCCAAATACTTCCTACCAATTTTAATCTGACTAGCCTTCGATTTTTACATATGGACAACAATCACTTTTCCGGAAAGATCCCAAATATCATCTCACTAGAAGTTTCTTTTGAGTCAATTGATTTTAGTAATAACTATTTGACAGGCATGCTTCCAATGTGGATGTGGAACATGTCATTTTTAAGGGCACTTGTTATTTCAAAAAATCAGCTTGAAGGTCATATTCCAATCGAGTTATGCAAACTCATTGATCTTACATTACTTGACCTTTCTGAGAACAATCTTTTTGGCTTTGTTCCATCTTGCTTCAATTCATCAGCTATCAAGTTTCTTCATTTGAATAAAAATTTGTTGAGCGGCCCAATTCCAAGTGCTTTCCAAAACAACTCCAATCTAGTTACACTAAATCTTCGAGAGAACTACCTCATTGGAAACATTCCCAATTGGATTGGTAGCCTATCATCATTGAGCTTTCTCCTCTTGAAAGCAAATCATTTAAGAGGTAGGATTCCAATTCAATTATGCCTTTTGCAGAAATTAAACATGTTGGATCTTTCCTACAACAAATTTTTTGGTCCAATACCTCATTGCTTGAGTAACATTACTTTTGAGGCATCCGCCAAAAAACCTGACTTAGGAAATCGCTCAATAGTGATGTATGATACTTATTACATGAGTCCTTCATTGGCATACATTGATACAAAGTCTGAAAATATAAGATATGAGGAATTTTCTGAAGATCATGAGTACCTGTTGATGGATGCCGAAGAAGAGGTAGAGTTCACAACAAAGAGCAGAACTTACTCCTACAAGGGTGACATCCTAAACTACATGACTGGAATTGACCTCTCATGCAACAGATTAGTAGGTGAAATCCCACCCGAACTTGGAAGGATAAGCAATATCCGTGCTTTGAACTTGTCACACAACAATCTATCTGGACCAATCCCTATAACATTCTCAAATCTAAAGCAGATAGAAAGTCTGGATCTTTCCTCCAACAATTTGAATGGTAAAATTCCCCCTCAGCTTACTGAATTGAACTTTCTGGCAGTCTTCAACGTGTCACACAACAATTTATCAGGTTCAACGCCAGACAGAAAGAATCAGTTCGGGACTTTTGATGAAAGCAGTTATGAGGGGAACCCTCTCCTTTGTGGACTTCCATTGCATAATGGCTGCACTGAAATTGGACCACCGTCTACAATGCCAGCGGATCATGAGGGGGAAGAAAGTGGTAGTTTCATGGACATGGGTGTCTTCTACATAAGCTTTGTGGTGGCTTACATAACAATGTTGTTGGGGATTGTTGCAGTGCTCTACATAAATCCTTATTGGCGTAGGGAATGGTTCAACTTCATTGAAGCATGCATTGACACTTGCTATTGTTTTGTTGTGGTTCATTGTCGTAAGCTATCCTATTTCAGAGGTGCATAGCCATGCAGTTTGATGATTACATGTACATGTGTCTTTTCTTGTTGGATCCTGGATCAAAAGTTTGAATTTTTAATAAATTTCTCAATTGTGAAAAATTCGAATTTGGCTATGTAATTCTAATTGACCAAGATTGTGTTTCTACAAATAGTAGTATGTATTAGTGTATAAATAGAATAACTATGTATTGTCCCACATACAATTTTATATATACAAAAACTTATATATAAAATTTATAAGTATTGGCTCCCCCTGATTTTTTGTTCTGCTCCGCCTCTACCTCTAGGGTTTTACCATCGTGGACGTAGGCCATAAGGTTGAACCAATATAAGTATGAGGTGTGCAAAGATAGAAAGAAACTCACCATCTCATGGCAAATTTCAACAATCATTTCACATAGAGGCTAAGAGACCAATCATGAAGTGTTAGGAATAGGCAACGAAATATTAGATGTCACACCAAACGTGGTCGTGTTGGTCTCGTAGATTCCTCTTTCAATAAGTTCTATGTGAACCTATTCGATCATGCTTATTCTTTTTATTTTTCTTTTAACTAGTCTCTAGTTTGTACCATGCACAAGTAATTAGAAAGTATGGAATATACACTATAGGGTAAAACTTAAATATAGGAATCCTGAGGTCAAGTACATTAGGTTCCTAGTTGAATTCAAATACATTGAATTTAAATATTCTTGGAAAAGATAACATTGTTTGTGTTTTATTAGTTAATAAAACCATGTGTTTGAATTCAATTAAATAATCTAATATACTTAACCTAAGTAACTGTACCTAAGTTTTACCTATAATAAATTATAAGTGAGCATTAAAAAGAACATAATTTCAAAATCAACTATAGAATTTAAGTCCTAGGAAACAGAGTAATATATGATATGTTTGTAAGTCTTTCTAATTGGTTGTCGCAATAAACTTAATTCATAATTGGTTAATTCAACTCCAGAATCAAAAGTTGTAAAATACTCTCTAAAGGGTATTGAGATGTGCTCATAGACTCCAGCTGGAGAGCATGCCAGCAATTTGTCACAGGTATTGACTGATGAATGAACTTGTAGGTTTTCTTTTCTTTTTCCTTTTTAAAATCAAATTTTGGGCCAATTTATGGTATCATGTGAAAGCATTTCAATGTTTAATAAGTAAACAGCGTTTATTGCCCTCAATTAGAGGTGAGTTTATTTCCTGTTCTTATGTTTTATGCTTCTCAAAATGGAATTATCTTTTTACACATGACTTTTAAGGGTTTGCTTTTAAAATGTTGTGCCAAAATAGAAGACGTGATTTCAAAGTGATGTATTTCCCCCAATTTGTATAAAATGAAACATAGTTTTAAAAACCATAGTTCTGATCAAGAAAATCCTCCATACCATTGAAAATTATTAGATACTCTCCTCTCCACTATATCACGCATTTACATCCTTAGCAAAAGTCACATTCATAGCAATGGTAACAAACTAGCCCCTTCAGCATAGGTGATGAGGAACTCATCATGAAAAGGAAGGCATTTATCCCAAGCAGTTTCATCGCCAACACAGGCTTGCACAAGCCAAAAAGGAGGTCTATGAGAATTGGTTCTTTTTAAAAATGTAAAGTTTTGATAGACATGGGGTTATGAAGGGAGATAACGGGTTACTTATTTAAAAATCTTGTTGATCCACTATAAAGAATTATCACCTTCGGTAGTCACTTGTAGGAACCCTGTTGGGAACAGCCTTGCTGTTTGGGCCAAAACAAAAAATCCTAGAAATGCCTTGAAGGAGGAAGCTAAAGCCATTTTGGTGTTGGTCTTGGCTGGGTGGAAAGACATCACGGATATTAAAGAGAGAGTCTTGTCTCACATTGACTAGGTATTATTGGATTGTGCAATTTATTAACCATATGCAATTCTCATCACTAATGCGTCTTTTAAGATTGAGTTAGACTCATTAGACTTTAACAATTGACACTAAATCTTCCATTGTCTTGGTCTAGGTCTTCTCAAATAATGCAAGGTTCATATACTTACTGATATAGACTAGTGTTCACTATGAAACACTTTACAAGAAGGCACTAGATTTGAGATTCTCTCTCTCTCTCTCTCTCTCTCTCTTACTTTTTTTTTTTTTTTAAATCTAGTCGCGGACCCATGCGTTGCCATGGAATATATATTAAGAATAAACTATTCTTAGAAAAAGTAGACTCACTTAGTTAAAGAGGTATTTTAATATTTAATAATTTTCACATAGGCAAAGGTATAAGAGGGGGAGAAAGAACATATAATAGCCAGACTCTATCCTTTAAAACTCACCCAAAACCCACCCATTTGCCACCCTTTCCAAGAATATAACGACATGACTTGATGATTGGCCGTGGGAGTAGGGATGGTGAAGGAGGGAGCGAGGGAGGGGTTAACTTTTGATTTTGTTTTGGCAAGATGTATGAGTTTTTTTTAATCATTATTTTAGGTCCATGTTAGTGGAATGATGACGTGACAAAATCTTAGTCTTTTATTTTAAATGAAAGGTTAATATTTAAAGAACTCTATATCTATGTGATAGAATATTAAATGAGAGGTAAGATGGAGACAATGTTCGAACTCATAACCACCTACTATGATATCACAATAAATTACAAATTCTCTCAATTGCTTAAACTGTTAAAAAATGAGAATTCATCATTTAAGCATAATTTTAACAATTTTCACCTCTTTGGTGAAAGCATATAGGGTAGGCCGTTGAGTCTTTTTTTTCTTTCCTCAATGAAAGTATTTATTAATCAAAAGAAAATGAATTGTTTTCTTCCACTCTTTTTATAAAAATTTTAGTTAAAAAATAAAATTATCATGGTCGTGGGTGGAAAGATACCATGGAGACTTTATAGCGAAGTCTTCATCAACTGTCATGGTCTAGGCCTTGTCAAAGAATGCAAAGTTCAAAATACTAGTGATATAGACTAGTGACTATGAATGCACTAGATACGAGTTGGGAAAGCACAATTGACGCCAAGTCTTTGGTCTTTGGTTGAGTCTAGGTCTCCTCAAATAATGCAAAACTCATAATATGAATGGTATGGGCTAGTCATCACTATGAAACATTTTCAAAGAACGTATTACATACGAATTAGGAAAATGCCATTAACGCCCAAGTCTTTGGCTTGTTCTTGAGTTTAGGTCTTCTCAAATGATGCAAAACTCATGATACCAATGCTACAGGCTACTTATCACTACGAAACATTTTTCAAGAAAGCACTAAATATGTACTGCAAAAGCACCATTGACGCCAAAGTCTGTGGCCTCTTCTTGATTGTGGGTCTACTTAAATAATGCAAAGCTCATGATATGAAATTAGGAAAACATCATTTATGTGAGACGAGAGAGTACGCATTTATTTGTGTTTCGGGAGTACTGAATAATTCTCTCATAGTATTCGTGGAACCGTTTCGAATACCATTTCGGTTTATCCATTAGAACGAAAAATTTTGGTATCGGGGTATTCTGACATACAGTTTAGGGGTTACCTCTCTCTCTCTCTCTCTCTCTATATATATATATATATATATATTAATAATATAAAATAGATATTATGGGTGCATTTTTAATTTTTGGAGGAGTACAGAGGCTAAGTATATATTTTGGGATAATTTTTGTTGATGTTATTTGGGCTATCTTTGGTGTTACTTGGGCTTTTGCTTTTGTCATTTGGGCTATCTTCTTAGTGGGATTGGTTTTTGTCTTATCAATTGTAGTTGATTTGTTTCAATTGCATTGGCACAATAGTGAGCCAAAGAACATAAATTTAGCTTCCTATCCCTACTTTTCACTTGGAGCCATATGGTTTGAGAATTCTGTGCAAGGCTATTCCTAATTAGAATTTCACTTTGCTCAATTCTTTTGATTGTGATGTAGTTTGCAGGTCCAGAGAATTATTCATTAACTATAGAATAAGATACATTGTGGAGCAACAAATGTAGAAGAAATAATGAATTCTTTAAATCTTCTTACAAAAATCTCTGAAAATCACACTTGCAATAATGATTTTGTAATATGAACAATACATTTTATAGAAACAAATTTGCAAACAAAGAGTAAGGATACACTTAACGTTCACTTTATGAGATGCTTGCTTTGCTTTGACTTGGTTTCTCTCAGGTACTATATGCATTTTGCTGCATTAAGTCTATCTACTGAGCCCTCTGTCTAGATAATGATTTTAAATATTAGGTTTTCCATTGGGAATCTCTACTTTATGTTCATCATTATCTGAACAGCATTTCCTTCTGGAACTTCAATGATAATATTGCTATCAATTGAATAATCTTCTTTAAATTTCTATTTTCACACTAATTTTGAAGTGGATGTAGGTGTTGTTGACTACACCAACAGATATCTTATATACTTAATGACCATTTTTTTTTAGAACTGATCTTAAAATGAAAAGAAAAAGAGGGTTGCCTGAAATAAGTGTAGAAAATGCTATGGTGAAAGTGAAAGCATAAGTGTAGGAAATATGTGACTTTGCCTAAAGAGATTTAGCATCCAAAACTCTAGGTGTATATTTTAAAGATTGATTTCATTGCACAGAGTTAGCTGGTAAGTATTATAGTCATTTTTCATATCCATGTTGATCTTTGTGGAGATCTAAGTGGTAGTGTTGTTCTCATAATATGGGTGTCTTAAAGTGTATATCAGTTTTGTAATATTTCCTCATTACCATTTTCTGCAGGATGAATATTTTGAAGTGATAAGTCAACAATAAAAACATGATGGATTTTTTTTTTGGTTAATAGGGGAAGTTAGAACATGTGAGTTTCTTTACTTTGGTTTGAATTGCATTAGTTGCTGTATAATTCTTTTTACTGCATTTTATGTTATTCTGGTAAAAATGGTGACATTGCCAGAACCAAATATTCTTTCGATGGGCATTGGTATGTAGCTTTAAGTTGAAGAACACAATTTATTCCCCAACACTTCAGGCTTTAGTCTATTTGAGTTCTACACTATTTTAATATAATGAACCATTTATTAAAAACTTGGAAATATTATTATACTAAAAAACTTTTGGAGTTTGACCACTCCTTTTTGATGGGTTCATAACAGTGAATTGGTACTAAGTACTACTAGGAGTTTCATGATAAGATCAAAGGGTTTTTTTTATGTTAATTTTACATGCATGCGGTTATTTTATTTGTAATGCATATAGAAAAGGGGGAGGTATAAAATTTGTCATGGTTTGATAATTACAATTAAGAGATTCTTTAGCTAGAAAGAATTTTGTTAAGGGTAGGATACTAATCCAAATTGGAATTAATACAGTATAGGTCATTAGATAGCTCAAGTTGCTTTCTTTTTAATAATTTTTTTTTTTTTTTGGCTTATCAATCTTAGTTGATTTATTTCAATTGCATTGGCACAAAAGCGAGCCAAACAACTTAAATTTAGCTTCCTATCCCTACTTTTCACTTGAAGACATATGGTTTGAGAATTCTATGCAAGGGTACCCCTAATTAGTTTTTCACTTTGCTCAAATCTTCTCATGGATGCTTTTAATTGTGATGTAGTATACAGGTGCAACATAAGCCAAAAAATCATATCACTTGCACCCATATTGTGTGGTGGGATTGTGCCTTCATTGACTATAGAATCAGATTATACTGCGGAGCAACAAAACAAGTAAAATAACAAGGCCAAATTGCATAATCACCCCTTGGGGTTTGGCTTAGTTGCAAACAGACCCCCGAGGGTTTTGATTTTGCAATATAACCACCTTGGGTTTTTAAATTGGTGAAATTGACCCTTCTAAATACTTTTTTTTGTCTATTTTGCGAGTAGAAATTTGTCACATGCATTACATGTGACCACTTTATAATAAAAAATTTATTATTATAAATCTAAGTGCAATGCATATGACAAATTTTGTTAGCAAAATTAATAAAAAATATACTTAGAGGGGTCAATTTCACCAATTTAAAAACCTCAGGTAGTTATATTACAAAATCAAAACCCCAGGAGGTTTGTTTGCAATTGAGTCAAACCTCAGGGGGTGATTATGCATTTTAGCCAAATAACAATAAAGAATTCTTTAAATATTCTTACATTTTTTCTTTTGAAAATTATACTTGCAATAATGGTTTTGTAATATGAACAATATATTATGAAACATTCACATACATTTTAGAGAAATAAATTTGCTAAATTTTGTGTACTTTTAAGGCTATTTTCTAGCATAATTATAATATTTGTTAGATAGTAATTTTATTTTGTGTTTTATTTTATTATATGATTGCTCAATTTTTTATAATTTATATGATATCTTGCAAAATGACTACGATTAGTATATTAGTGAAAATCAAATCAAATTTGGTATTCCAGAAGCTCTTTTTTGTGAATACTAAATGGGTTTAGTGTTTCCAAAAAATAATTGACTTGAATTGACAATAGATTAAGGGCAAGTTTGGTACACTGAAATAGGTCATGTAATGTAATAATTATTCATAAAGAATAACTATTCAATTGTTTGCTTACGCTTTTATTACAGGAAATAGTTATTCCTTAGGAATGTCTATTCTTCAAATGAGGAATAGCTATTCCTTAAAAAAATGGGTGTAATAGTTATTCTTTAGATCACGTAATAGCTAAAAAAAAAATTAAAAAATTCGAAAAAACCATAGTTAACTACAATTTTTTTAAAAAATTCTCTCTCTCTCTCTCTCTCTCTCTCTCTCTCTCTATGTATATATATATACACTCAAATCTCCATTTTCTTTTTTTCTTTTTTCTTTTTAAATTGCCTCCCTCTTTCTCTACACACACACACATACTATATATATATATAACATTCAAATCCAAGTTTCCAAAATATATATAAGTGATTGAATCCAAAAAAAAAATCTTCAAAATTTCATTTTCAATAGTTTTTCTGTACATCACACGGGTTTGCGACTAGTCTATATAATATAAAAAGCAAAAGACATGAGTATTAAAACCTAAAATGTTTCACATCATAACAAGTGTCATGTCTATTTATCGTTTAAATTTTTGAAGTGATACGTTGTTTAGATTTTCTAAGTGGTTTGCAGGGCTATCTATCGTTTAAATTTCTGAAGTGATACGTTATTTAAATTTCCTAAGTGATTTGATTTAATAATAGCTAAACACTTTTAAATAAAAATAGATAATAACAAATTCTTGATAATAAGTCTTCTACTACTAAAAAGATATCTTAATAAAATATCATAATAAAAATCTTTAAAATAAAACAGATAATAACAAATTCTTTAAAATAAGTCTCCTACTACTAAAAGATATCTTAATCAAATATCATATTAAAAATCTTACAATTATGACAATCTCTTAATACTATAAGACTTCTTAAAGATTATAAAAAAAAAAAATCAAACGTTGTTTAAATTTTCTAAGTGGTTTGATTTAATAATTGCCAAACACCTTTAAATAAAAATAGATAACAACAAATTCTCTATGTTAGGAGTACTCTTTTAGTGAAAATGTATTGATTGGTGAACAATCACTTAAGATATCATTTGGTGAACAGACATACTCTTTGATAGAAGGAAGATAAATAGAGCACATTAAATTGAAGGTTCTTCATTCTTCCATAATCTGCTTACGTAACATCTAAACAATGGTAATTTGGTACAAGTTTTGTTCTTCTATTTCTTTTTCTTTTTTATTTATTTATTTTTCTATCATGATCTATTTTTATTTTTGTGTTTTTGTACGTTTATATTACTGCAAGGGGATCTAAGAGGCAATTGAACTAAGGTAATTAATCTTTTATTTTTTATTTTTAATTCTAAATTATTTTCTATTTTATCAATTAAAGCTAACAATTTTTTCTCAATTATTGTACACTATCTAATTCCTTTTATTTTTTTGTTGTTGGTGCAATTCCATTTATTTGTTATTATCAGTTTTATTTTTTTATGGAACATATTTTCTATAAAATAATTCTGAATATATATTTTGATCATATACACATTATGTGTTTATATAGAATTTTTTTTTTCCGTGCATTGCATGGGTTATACTCTAGTTTTTATAATTGAAAGAGTAAAAGCGGTCACAACCCAAATACCAGGAAAGTATACAAGAGAATCTCCACTTTGGTTTTAATTCGTATGATGATGAAATTATTTGTGAGAGTATTGAAGTCTTAGATTATTCATATAATAATCTTAATTTAGTAAAAATCATTCCAATTAGAAAGGACCAAATCTACACAAGCTGAGGAAGTTGCTTCAATTGAAATTCAGGGGGTTTATTGATAAAAGGGACAAAGTCCAAGGGGCTAAAATGTAAAAGGACAAAGTATGTTGCACACCATCCAATAGAGAAAAAGATGTAAGTGGCAAAAGCCAAAATAAAATCATTCCATACACAAAATTTTTACAAATGAACACAATGAAATTTAGAAAGTCTAGATCACTAACTTTTCTTCTTCAAAACTACCTTCTGAGCGGGTTGGGTGCCAGGGCAGACCTGAATATCATAAATTAGTTAAATCATGATAGTATAGAGAACTAAAACAAGAAAAACAGATGTCATTAATAAAAAAAAATTCCCATTGCATAAGTACTAATCATTTACGAATTTTAAACAAACCTTGAGGACCACATCTCCTGTGAGAGTTGAGACTTGGATGGTTCCTCCCAAAATTGCCTGCAAAAGAGCAATCCAATAAACCCAAAAAATAAAAAAAAATAAATAACAAAAGTAACTTGAGAAGAATGATACATAAAACACAATGTTTAACATATTTCTGATAACTATAGTTATCAGATAAGTCAAGAAAATTTTTACCTTAGGCATTTGATTTTGCTCAGTAATATTCTAAATGTAATTAACATATCCTCAGGAAATAATTATTTAAACACCTCATACAACACAATGTTCAAGACTTCCATGCATTGCAAGCCATCAATACGTACAAAAAAACACGTTAGAAAGCATCATTACCTGAGTAATACTCAAAACGGCATCAACATGAATGTCAGCGCCTTCTCTACGGAAAACAGGATGTTCACGAACCTGCAAAGAAGCAAATGATATTTTACAGATTTGGGGTTGGGGGAAAGGCATCCAAGCAGTGAAGCACCCACTAAAGAAACAAAGATGACGTTGGCTAAATAAGAACTTTCCTTCCCTCTATATAATAAGTATGACATTGGCTATCCTATTTTAATTTCTATTGAACTCATCTATGCAGCATAGTTTATAGATATCCTTTGGATCATATCTCAAGGGAGTAATCAATAAAGTGACAAGTAAGCCTTTTTGTACTATCAATTTTGTATTTAAAATGTTGGATTAAGCAGTAACAAAAAACTTCTCTTTGCTCTCTTGACTCTTGAGTCTTGACGGCGGTAGAAGACAAAACTTGCCTTTTCGTGCAAGGGTCCTTTACTTTATTCTCAAGCTATTGGCTGTTCTAGGTTTCCTTTCTGGGGAGGATATTCTTTGGGGGGCTGCTGTTTGTGTTTTGCGGTGGAGTGGTTTGTTTTTACTCCTCATTATGGCAGAAGAGTTGGAAGAACTGTGTAGGTGCATGAGGTTATCGGATCATGAGAAGCACCATATTAGAGTACGTAAGGAGAGAGTTGTTAAATCTCATCAGGAGGCCAAGTTCAGTATCTTGTTCAATCTGCTTACAACACGACTCTTCAATGGGGATGCTTTTAAGAGTTCTGTTCGCGCGATGTGGGCATCACATGGGGTTTTATCAATCACTACTCTTGATGATAACCTTTTCCTGGCTGCTTTTCCTTCTGAAGTTGCCTTGATGCATGTTTTCACTACGAGCCCTTGGACTTTTGATAAGAAACTTATTCTGATGGTTTGATTTGTTGGTGACCTTCAACCAACTGCTGTGAAGTTCACTCACGCGGCTTTTTGAAGTAGGATAGTCAATCTTCCTATCAAAAGCATGAAACGTGAACTTGGTGAGGATATTGGTCAGGAGGTAGGAAGGCTAATAGAGGTTGACGTTCCAAAGGATAGTGGGGTTGCATGGGGGCGATACCTCCGCATTAGGGTTGAGGTGGAGATTGCTAAGCCCCTTACGAGGGGCTGTATTGTTCAGGTGGAGGAGACGGCGCCAGTATGGGTTGATTTCAGGTATGAACACCTTCCCATCTTTTGTTATAGGTGTGGTTTGCTTGGCCACAATGGTTTGGATTGTTTTACAGGTCGAGGTAGCTCTAGAACGTCGGTTTTTGATCGAGATCAATATGGCTTATGGCTCCGTGCTTTACTTGGACATTATACGCAGGGTGGGCGAAGGTAGGAAGATGGAGGGATTGGTACTGAATCTGGTGGAGGGCATGGTGGTGGTTCGGAGCAGGGGGTGGTTCGAAGCACGGTGCATCTCACCAATCGGCGAGTTTGCATGAGGACATGTCATTTGCTAACCGTGGACCCCAAATCCCACAGGAAACGGAGGTAGTTCCAGATTGTGTGGAAGTCACGAATATGGAGAACGAGACTATCCACGTGCCTAATTTTATGGATATTCAGGTGGGTTCTTCATCTGGTGGGACAGCTGGCTCTACTAGGGAGATGGAGGCGCCCTTGAAAGTAGGCTCGTACTCATCCGTGAAGCTATCTACGCCAACTCCCCCGAAGATAATGCAGACAAATTTGAAGGAGTACGTTGAGGTTGGCTTGGAGAGGGTGACTTAAGGAGGATCACGTGCTGGGGATGGGCCTGTTCAAGTCCACGTTGATTCTTTACATGGTATGGATACTGCTTTAGAAAGAGCTAGGCTTGGTGGGCCAGTTTTGGCTACTAACACTCATTCCAAAAGAACCACTTGGAAGAAAAGGGCCCGTTCTAGTAGCAATATTGGTGGGGGAGGTCATAGTAGTAGTGGGCATAGTGAGGGGCCTATGATAACACGTGGGAAACGGGCTTTGCAGGTGGAGGAAGAGTATGGCTCATTGGACCAGCCTGAGTAGTGTTTGAAGAAGACCAGAATTAATGGAAGAGTGATGTCTCACCAATCCGAATCGATGGCGGCTGTTGAACAGCCTCGCCGGGCACAATGAAAATATTCAGCTTAAACTGTTGTGGGCTTGGGAACTGTTAAGGAATCCCACATAAGTTAGATAGGAGAGTTGTGTTAGTAGTCCTATGTATAAATAAGACACCTCACAACACATTGTATTCATCCAAAATATATCATACAGAGAATATAATAAAGATGTAGCTTATTGGCTACATCATGTGGACGTACGCTCATATAGCCGAACCACTTGAAAACCCTAATCTCCATTGTCTTCCTCTTTCTCAATCTCTTTTATATTTTCCATTGTTATTAGATTTAGGTTTTCTACATGGTATCAGAGCCCTAGAGCTCTAACGAGCAACTCGATCCTTCCGCTTCCGCATTTCAAAAATTAAAAAAAAACATCCAAAAAGCTCCTCACCACAAATCTTTCTTTTTCCCAAAACTGATCACAAAAATCAGTCTCTCACTTCAAGAACGGCAAAATCCCAGTTACCCGATCAGAATCCAAGCCTGCACGAGCTTCCACGCGCGGCCTATGGCTTCGGAAAACTCTAAGAACTCTTCACGCGCCGCTGCATCACCAGGTCTCGGTTCTATCTCTTCCAGACACCGATTCAAGTTTTGACCACTTCCATTCGATAGATCGGAGGCCGATCTACTCACCACCACAAAAATTGGGGCATTTCGAGTATTCACGCGCCTATCAAATTCCAGTCGTCCGATTCTCTTCTCTCACGCGCCGCACGCGCCTCCTGTTCTTCTTGAAACGTGTCACCAATCAAAAGGCGCCACGTCATCCTCTGACCCGCAGTTCTGACCCGCGGTTTGCCCGACCCGTTTATGATCCACAGAGCCAGCTTACTACTGACGTCAGCCCTAGACCCAAAAAAAAAAAAAAAAAAAAAAACTTCAGAGACCAGTGAAGAAAAAAAAAAAAAATCCTTTTATTTTCCTTTGTATGCCTTTTTATTTTATTTGCAATATTAAAAAAAAAAAAATCAAATTTCGAATTTCAAAATTCGAAAATTCAAAAAAAAAAAAAAAAAAAGAAGAAAATTGGCATTGACCAATAAAAAAAGAAAAATTTGAATTTTGAATTTCAAAATTTTTAAAAAAAATGTGGGATATATTTTTTTGATTTTATCTTCATGAGCCAAGATCGAGCCAAGCCATAGAGCTACTGAGCTGAGATCTTGAGCCAAGACCGTTTGAAGATCCGAGCCTCTGAGCCACTAAGTCGCGATCCGAGCCATTGAGCCATGATCTGACCAAGCCAAGTCGAGATCGAAGTCCCCAAGCCAAAATCCAAGCCACTGAGCCTCTGAGCCAAGATCCAAGCCATCGAGCCGAGATACAAGCCAAGCTGAGTTGAACCTATTTGAGCTATTATTTTGTAAACAAACTCAAAGGTTTCATTAAAATTACACCTTGAGTTTGAGGGGGAATGTTAAGGAATCCCACATAGGTTAGATAGGAGAGTTGTGTTAGTAGTCCTATGTATAAATAGGACACCTCACAACACATTGTATTCATCCAAAATATATCATAGAGAGAATATAATAAAGATGTAGCTTATTGGCTACATCATGTGGACGTATGCTCACATAGCCGAACCACTTGAAAACCCTAGTCTCCATTCTCTTCCTCTTTCTCAATCTCTTTTATATTTTCCATTGTCATTAGATTTAGGTTTTCTACAGGAACCTTGAGACAGTGAGCGAGCTTCAGGTGTTGGAGAGGAAAGAAGATCCCAATATTGTGTTTGTTATGGAGACACGTTTAGAGTTACAGAATTTGGAATTTTTAAGAGTTCGTTTGGGTATGTCTGGTTGCTTTGGAGTGGATAGGCATGGATATGGTGGTGGACTAGCGTTATTATGGAATTCTACTTTTGCTGTCCATATACAGAGTTATTCTCATCACCATATAGATGCTGATGTGGTGTATGAAGATGGGTTGCTTTGGTGAGTTACTGGATTTTATGGCCATCCTGAGAGAGGATTGCAGGGTCACTCTTGGGCTTTGCTACGTCAACTTGGTAGTATTCGGAATTTGCCTTGGTTAGTGTTAGGAGATTTTAATGAGATCACTACACTGAATGAACAGTGGGGGAGATTTGATCGAAATTTGGCCCAAATGGCTCCTTTCCATGAAGCTCTCTCTAACTGCTTTCTCCAAGACCTTGGTTATCATGGGGCGGCATTCACTTGGTCCAATAGGCGGAATTCTGGTGATTTGGTTCGGGTGAGGCTGGATAGATGTGTTGCTAATGCAAGTTGGTGTTCTCTCTTCCCAAATGCTCTTGTTCATCACGTTGTGGTTGCGGCGTCGGATCATATGGGCCTTTTAGTCTCAATGGATCCGGTTCAGGTTCCTAATAATGGCAGAAGGAAGAAGCTGTTTCAGTTTGAACACATGTGGGTCCGTGAGGTAGGATGTGAAGATGCGATCCAGGAAGGGTGGAGATTACAGGTATTAGGTTCACCTATGTACTCTGTTGTGCAGAAAATAAAGCAGTGCCGTGTGTGTCTTCTGAATTGGTGTAAGACCCAACTGCGTGTCACCCCGAGACTTACAGCATCTAAGAAGGCTCGGCTGGAGCAGCTGGAGAATCTTCCCATGGATGAATATCAGAGTGGTGAGGTGAATGTGCTGAGACGTGAAGTAAATGTGTTGGCAGAGAAAGAGGAGATATTTTGGAGGCAACGGTCACGAGTCTCATGGTTAAAGGAAGGAGACCGTAATACCAAATTCTATCATGCATGTGCATCACAAAGAAAGAAAGCAAATCAAATTAGTGGGCTTCGGGATGACCAAGCAGTCTTGCAAATAGATTTGCTGGCAATCTCTAATATTGCGGTGGATTATTTTCATCAATTATTTAATTCATCTAGGCCGGATTGTGTCTAGGAGGTGGTTAGTCAAATTGATGCCGTAGTCACTTCTGATATGAATGTCTCACTGTTAAGTCAGTTTACTGGAGAGGAAATAAGGCGAGCCCTTTTTCAAATGAGCCCATCTAAAGCGTCTGGCCCTGATGGTATGACTGCTCTCTTTTTTTAAAAGTACTGGCATGTTATTGGTGATGATGTTTCTAATGCTATTCTTGATTTTTTTTGCTTCGAGTCGAATGCTAGGCAGTGTTAATTTCACTAATATTGTTCTAATCACGAAAGTTAAAAATCCGGAAGTTATGGCTCAATTTCGGCCTATCAGTCTCTGTAACGTATTGTATAAAATTGTCTCTAAGGTTCTAGTCAAACGAATGAAGTGTATCCTGCCAAGGGTTATCTCGGATAGCCAGAGTGCGTTTGTTCCAGGCAGGATGATTACTGATAACGTTATCATGGCTTTCGAGGTATTGCATTATCTCAAGAATCTGGGGGTGGGTGATAAGTCATGAAATATGACTTATTAAGCTCATTTTCTAAGGTTTTTAATAAAATTATTTTGAATTTTATTTTTAGTTGTATGCAAATCATTGTATTCCTTTTATTTCATTGCGTTGTATAAAAATAATTTATTTGCATGCATTATTTAATTTTATAAAGTCTAAATTTTATGTTTTGTTTTAGGTGTAAATTATTGTTTGAAAAGAAAAAGAAGATCAAAGCCTACAAAGCCCACAAGGCCCACAAGCTCACACTCTCCTTTCCTAGCCGCATCACACTAGATCACAGCACTAAGAGCTTAAATGAAATTCACGGCAACTTAGTTTGACAATTCACCGTGGATTGCAATGGTCCTTGTCAGCCGCAATGCATAGGATTATTGCTCATTAATGAGCTTCACGTGACAAGCTAACCAGTGGGTTGCATGCTCCCTCTTCCTTATGCGATGCACAAGATTATTTTCAAAAGGGAGCCCTAATTGAATTGGCGTGAGGCAGTAAAAAGACAGCAGCTGCCGCCTGGGGGGCGGATGAATTTTTAGACTCTTTTTCTTATTTTTTTCTCTAGTTTTTTTTCTCTAGCATGGATTTTCCTAGTTTTTCTTTTTGTAATTTCTTAGCCATGATTTGCTAAACTTTTTGCTAGGGTTATGGGTGAACTCTAATATTTTGTCTATGTGTATTTGGATTATTGAGTGTTTTTAATGTATCAATGATAGATTTGTGATTGGTTATATGTTAACATGTTATTGATTTAATATGATTTTTAGATATATCGAATGCATGAGTCCGTGATTCGTTATGATTTGAGAATATATCGAATGCTTTCGTATGTTGACAATGTATTGAGATTTAATATGATTTTTGGATATATTGTATGCATGCTTCATGATACATTATGATTTAAGAATATATTGAATGCTTAATCTCTTTTTGAAACCAACTTATTTTTCTATCAATCTTAATATTAGGAAGTGCTTTATTGTCAAATCTTCCGATTAGGTGAGTTTGCTCTCTAACCGAATTGAGTTAAAATATAATCCAAATTCATATAGTGAAATATTAGGTGGATCCTTGAAACCCTAGTGCCTTCCTCCATTAATTTATTCCAAAATTATTTAATTGCTTTTAATTATAGTTTTCATAATCTCTTGCTCCATCTTTAGGTGGAAATCAACCAAATTTACTCTTATTTTCTTTTCATAATAATAGTAGAAGTTTTACACTGTGTCAACCATTCCCTGTGGTTCGACCTCGGTCTTACCGAGATTTTATTACTACTTGCGAAACCTGCACTTGGGTGCACTTTAAAAAAAATCGCAACAGTGGGTAACAATTTTCAGATGGCGGCCAAGCTGGATATGAGTAAGGCTTATGATCAGATTGAGTGGAGCTATCTTCAAGCTATACTCCTAAAGCTTGGTTTCCACAGAAGATAGGTGGAGCTAATTATGGCTTGTGTTTCAACGACCTCCTATTCAGTCATGGTGAATGGTGCTCCACATGGCTATATTAGACCTTCTAGGTGGCTTCGACAAGGTGATCCTCTGTCACCTTACTTGTTCCTGATTTGTGCTTAGGGCTTGTCAGCTTTGCTTTGTAAGGCGGAAAGGGAGAAATCTACTCGGGGTATTGCCATTTGTCGTAGGGGTCCTCGTATTTCTTACTTATTTTTTGTTGATAATAGCGTTATTTTTTGTCAAGCATCCATGCATGATTGTGGTGTCCTTCATACTGTTTTGGCATTATATAAGTGAGCGTCAGGGCAAAAGATTAATGAGGCGAAGACGACACTTTTTTTTTCAGCAAGAATACCCCTCATGGGACTCGAGCTTCCATTCTTACCATGTTTGGTACCTCTTCAACCACTCAGTTTGAGAGATATCTTGGTCTTCCTCCGATCATGGGTCGATCAAAGAAACGTGCTTTTAATAATATTAAAGATAGAATTTGGAAACGGTTGCAAGGGTGGAAGGAGAAATTATTATCACAAGTTGGATGTGAAATTCTTATTAAGGTAGTGGTTCAGGCTATTCCAACTTATGCAATGAGCTGTTTTCGTCTCCCTACTAGTTTGTGTGATGAGATATGCTCAATGGCCAATCGTTTTTGGTGGGGGCAACGTGGGGGTGAAAGGAAAATCCATTGGGTGAATAAGGCAAAGCTGATCAGATCAAAGATGGAGGGGGGTATGGGTTTTCAGGATTTGCAGTTGTTTAATAAGGTTCTCCTAGCTTGACAAGGTTGGAGACTTCTACAACAACCCCACTCCTTGGTGACTCGGTTTCTAAAGGCCAGGTACTTTCTTAACACATCTTTTCTTGAGGCACGTCTCTCTGGTAATGTATCCTATATATGGCGAAGCCTTTGTGAGTCACGGCAAGTGTTGAGGTCTGGTCTGCGATGGAGGGTAGGCACAGGGACTATTATTAGTGTGTGGAATGATGCGTGGCTGCCATGCCCTTCCACTTTTAAAGTTATCACTCCGGTTCGTGTATTGGATGTTGGATCTACGGTGGATTCGTTGATTGATGAACACTCATGTGCTTGAATGTTAATTTATTAAAGGAGGTCTTTCTACCACGGGGTGTGGAGGTAATCCAGAAAATTCCTTTAAGCTTGAGGAGGCCATGTGATAAACTCATATGGATCGGTACATCAAATGGGAAGTTTTCGGTCAAAAGTGCTTACCTCCTCCTTTTGTGTGAGACTAGTAGTGGTTCGGGATCTTCATCTTCAGGGGGGAGTTCGGCTCGTTATCTTTGGTCAGTAATTTGGTCAGCTCAGGTTCAACCCAAAATCCGACTATTTATGTGGCGTGCATGTTTGGATGTTCTTCCTTCTCGAATGAAGTTGTTTGACAAAGGTATTCTCCATTCTTATTCGTGTCCGTGGTGTGAGAATGAGCTAGAAACATCATCGCATGTTCTCTAGCAGTGTGCGTTTGCGCAGAAGGTTTGGAAAGCTGGCCCTGTTTCTCTACCAAGTTCTTGCAGGGATAATATGTCTTTTTAGGACTTCATCTCACTTTGTATTGATGTGCTGGAGGAGACCCAAATTGCAATTTTGTTTACTATAGCCTGGGAAGTTTGGAATGCTAGAAATTGACTATTATGGGATAATAAACTTAGTACGGTGGATGATGTTTGGAGAAGAGCAGCGGGCATGGCTACCGATTTTCTTGATGCTGGTTTGAATGTGCAGGATTCGGGTAGTGCCTTGGAGGTCCCTCTTTCGAGTAGGTGGAGACCACCGGAGCAGGTAATTATAAGTTGAATGTGGGTCTGTGTGTGGATGCGCAGTCGAAGTCGGTTGGTGTGGGGATTGTTGTCTGTGATGCCCAATGCTTGGTGGTGGTGGCCATGCAACAGAAATTGGAGGCTTGTGATAGTAAGCTACAAATTCAAGCAGTGGTGGTCTTGTTTGCTGTGCAACTTGCTCTTGAATTGGGGTTTAGGCGGCTTGAGGTTGATATTCCATACAAAGAACTTTTCCATTTGCTTCAGGCAGATGATATGTGCCTAGCTCCAATTGGGTCACTGGTTGATGATATTCGGTTGGTTAAGAGTTCCTATTCTTTTTGTCAATTTTCTTTTGTCAAATCTTTGTGTAACAAAGCTGCTTCAGCTTTGGCTACAGAGGCTGTGTCCTCAATTTCTCCGCATGTGTGGTTGGAAGACTGCCCTGCTAGTATTATTTTCCTGGTTCTTTCTGATTCTCTTTAATAATAATATCAATCATTTCTATCAAAAAAAAAAAAAAAAAATAAAGTGACAAGTATCTCAACAAATTGCAAGAATTAAATCACAGTCTCATGATATAAGCAGACTGCTTTTTAGAAACAGTTTTACCACATTATCAAAAAAAAAGAAACAGTTTTACCACATAACTTGCTCTGACACCAAAACAAGACACCAGATATTCATATGTAACCTTAACAAGATGCAATAACCAAAACAAATAAGGTCTTGAAAATCTATAATACTAATGTAGATTTCATTGAGCCCCTTTTTTCTTTTCACTCATAATTCTCATTCATTAAAATCTATCATCCTAAGGCCATCTCCAGCAGTACTTTATCTTTATCTCTATATTTATCTCTAAAATTACACTTTTTAACAACTCTCTATTTTTTTTTTAAACAACCACTCCAACACTACTCTTTATCTTTATCTCTATTCTATTAAAAATTACTTTTTTATCATGACTTCCCACCAAAAATAACCAACTCCCACCCAAATTAATTTCTCACAGCAACCAAACTCATTCCGGTGACCAACTACCACGCCGAATCAACTGCTCCGCCGTCAACCTCAAGCCCAAACCCAACAAAATCAACCTCAAGCCCAAGCCCACGCCGGCAAGCCCAACCACCGAAGAACCACCACCACCGAAAACCCAACCACAGCCCAACCACCACCACCGAAAACCCAACCACAGCCCAACCACCACCACCGAAAACCCACCTCTACCAAATTCCACCGCCACTCACAGCCTTGAACAAAAAAAAATCAAGAAATCACACCAATTTCAAGCACAAACCCAACAACAAATCCCAAATCGCACAACAACCCACCGCCTATGGTGACCCAACGAAGCCCCCAACGCCGCCGCGATCTGATTCTCAAAGGGAACAATCTCCAGACCGTTGGGATCGGGGACGGCGAGCCCAGGCCGTGGCGTGGGTCTCTCTCGTCCAGGCCGAGATCGGCACGGGTGACCTCCAGACCGTTGGGATCGGGGACGGCGAGCCCAGGCCGTGGCGTGGGTCTCTCTCGTCCAGGCCGAGATCGGCACGGGTGACCTCCAGACCGTTGGGATCGGGGACGGCGAGCCCAGGCCGTGGCGTGGGTCTCTCTCGTCCAGGCCGAGATCGGCACGGGTGACCTCCAGACCGTTGGGATCGGGGACGGCGAGCCCAGGCCGTGGCGTGGGTCTCTCTCGTCCAGGCCGAATCAACCACCACCACCACCGAATCAACCGAATCAACCACCACCACCGAATCGCCGGCAAGCCCAAGCCACCACCGTGCTTCAACAGAAAACCCAAAAGGCTGAAAGAGCAAAGAGAGAAGAGAGAGCAGAGAGAAGAGAGAGCAAATGAGAGAAGAGAGAGAAATTTTCGGAAGAAATGAGAGGAGAGAGAAAAAATCCGGAAGAAATATCAGTTTGTTTTGGTGGGGTCAGAGCTGATAAAAAATGGTTTTTTAATTTTTACAAAGTCTACAGTACCCTTTCAAAAATGAAAGGGTACTGTACACTTTGTAAAAAAATTTACGGATGAAGAGTTATTTTAAAGGACTGCTGGAGGCCGGTTTTTG
The DNA here is from genome assembly GCA_907173295.1 of Fagus sylvatica. Taxonomy (NCBI): domain Eukaryota; kingdom Viridiplantae; phylum Streptophyta; class Magnoliopsida; order Fagales; family Fagaceae; genus Fagus; species Fagus sylvatica. The sequence goes on from OU015761.1 coordinate 42,707,744, forward strand.
GCTTTGTCCTTTAAAAATAGAGTTGAAGAGCAGGGTTTAAACCACTGCTGGAGATGGCCTAATGTGGTTTAATGACCAACCATGTAATTACCTTAAAAAAAAAAAAAAAAAAAAAAACTGTGCACGTGGCGATGCACGTGTAGTGTATCCTCTTTTTCCCTCTGCAAATGAATTCTGTGCCACTTAAAAAAGAACCCCCACTCCATAGTAGATACACTTAACTGTTAACACACTCCCTTTCTCCACAGCCCGGAGCTCAGAGAGGCTTTTTTCTTTTACTCATTAATAATATTTAAAGAAGATGCTTCAAACGGCATTCTCCACTTCTCCGGCTCTCTTCTTCTTCTCTCCACGCTGCTCTGCTTCTAACAGACTCAATCCCATTCTCTTCTCTAAACGACGTCGCTGCTGGCATTTCAGTCGTACGAGACCTACAACTTTCTCATCAGGTACTTCTTCTCTTTTCTTGGCAACCAAATGGTTTTGAAATCTATTAGGAAAATTGTTCAACAACTGTTTGGTTGTTGAGAAAATTGCACGCGGAAATTTGAAGTCTTACACTGTTTGCTATAATTTGTTGTTACATTCCAGTGGCGGCAAGTACGGAGAATGGTGTGTTTACTTCTCCAGAGATAGCGAAGACATTTGATTTTACTTCGGAGGAACGAATATACAATTGGTATCTCTTTGTTTTCGGATAGAGCTCTTGCTAATATATGTGCTTCAATTCTTGCTTTTGTTTTTGATTTACTTCCGAGTGATTGATTTTGCTTATTCTCTTTATCTGTACACTTTTTTTGATAATTCCATAGTTATTGGAGAGGGGATTTGAACCCTAGTATAAAAGAGAGCAGAAAATGCTAGTTGAGCTACGAGACTCTTGGCTCTTCACAACAGTAATATAAATGGATACTATAGCGGTTAATTTTGTGCTGTTTTATAGCATTACAGTTGATGGGTAATATAGCATTTATGTATTTTTCTCTTTCACTAGAATGCGGTTTTTATAAAAGCATGACTTGGTCTCAGAATATGTCTACAAGTTTCAAGAGGCCAACTCATGTAATTAGACATATATTGTAAGGACTAAAATCTAGTTTTCATCCTACCTTAACCTCTCTGTGTGTGAATTGAATGTGGTGTTGTGGGGGTTTTGGCTTTACCTATTTCCTAATTATCTCATGTCTTGGTGTTGGTTATCATATTGCTGCTTGCATGATTTCTCAGGTATGGTGTTGACTGCATTTTCAGCGTTGTAATGTATTGTTTGTAATTGTTGGAAATAGGTGGGAGTCTCAAGGGTATTTTAGGCCAAACTTTGACAGAGGAAGTGATCCATTTGTGATTCCAATGCCACCTCCTAATGTCACTGGTTCACTGCACATGGGGCATGCGATGTTTGTGACTCTTGAGGTTGTGAAGTTGCTTTTAAATTCTTGTTAAGTTTATTTATATTTCATCAAAATATATACCATTTGGCTTGTAATCCTGAAATTGCCAATTGTGCACCCAGGCCTACTTCTACTGTTTTTGGAGCAGTTGAATTTTGGATGTTAAATTGAATTATTTTTGTGTTTACTCTTGTATACTTCCCATGTACTAGGGTGGTGTACCTTCTTTGCTCTTTTCTAATAAAATTTATTACTTATTAGAAAAAGAAAAAGAAAAAGAAAAAAGAAATGATTATATCCTGTATCGTGATAGGGATTACCACACTTAAAATGCTCTAAGATTTTGTTTGCATGTACCACTATATCCTGTTTATCATTGTATGCTCCACAAAAACCCTGAGCTATTGTTCTTAAAGCTCAAACGTAGCTCTGGCTATTATAGTCTTATGAATATGTGGATACCATACATGTCATTTTCCACTCATTTCATTAATATTTCCTTCTTAGCCATGGTTTATCTATTTACTTGTTATTTTCTTAGAAAATGCACGGTGGATTATCACTTTTCTTCTATCAATTGCTATGAATCAACCTTTCAATAGTGCGTTAGCTATACTTATCAATCTGCTCATGTCAGGTGTATCATTCATAATCAATGTGTTGCTTTTCTCCCCTGTTTCGCTATTATTTGAATATTTTCTTTCAAGGGTTCAAGAACAACTGATTTTATAGTTCATGCTATTTCTAAGAGGCTAAGGATGGATGGAGTTGTTTTATGGACTAGATGGCCATTTCGTTGTGGACTCAGACCAGTATTGACTAAATTGTTTTCTTTCTCCTCTCTTTTTCCTTGCATTATTTCTCCTAGTATTTTTTTTTTGACATTGATATAATAAAGGCTTTCTGTGCTTCTTGTTCTAGTTTCATGAACCCCCCCCTTTTTTTTTATTTGTGCGTTTGGTAAGGCTTATTTTTATTAGCTTATTTTGTAAAAGTACAGCTGCACCTAGAAAGAAGTGAGGCTTTAAAAGGTTGTAAGTAAGAAATAATTTGACTTATTTTTCATTTTTAAGCCATCCTAAAAAGACGCTTAATAACTTTTGGTTGTAATGTATATGCACCATGCTATTGATTAACAAAAAGATGATAAGTTCTTAGTTCTTTCCTCTTGATGTCAGTTGAATTAGTTTTAATGGTTTTGCTTTGCTAGGATATTATGGTTAGATACCATCGAATGAAGGGAAGACCAACACTTTGGGTTCCTGGGACTGATCATGCTGGTATTGCAACTCAGGTTTGTGTCTGAATTGTGAGCTTCTGTATCTGTATCAGTGTTTGCTTTTTTGTGGAACTACCTCTAATTATTTTCATTTGTTTCCCAATCTTGTACAAAATATTTTGTTTGTTACAAATTTGTTTAAAATTTATGAATAGTTTTTGATTGGTAAGTTATACATGCACCCAATGGATCTTGAACCCACGGGTGCTAGTAAGATAAAGATGGCTCTTCCCCCTCCCCCCCTGTACCCTCTTCCTCCACAAATACAATCCTCTCCACCTGACAGCACCCAAATACCCAACCACAAATCATCTCCTACCAATCTCTACCCCACAACCCTCCTGATGTAGGCTCTCGGGTAGAAGGGTTTGTGTTTAGGAATGGGGTTGGAGTGTGAGTTAATTTGAGTAGTAACTAGGCAGCACAAAGCCTCTGCATAGAGAAGTCCATCTCTAAAAGGGAATACCAGCTAACAATTCTCATACAAAATTCCTAGTTAACAAATGCAGGCCACATTTTATACATCTTAGGTACATCTGATCTGTTGAATGAAGCCCTGGGATTGGTTAGAATGTGCTGGAAGCCCATTGGCACATAACCAACCCCTCAAACTAACCAACTCAGCCTTCCTATTGGCTACATGGCTTAATTCTAAGTGGTTAACAAGAAAAGACAAGTACGAGGTTGTTAGTATTTTGAGACCAAGTACAAGGTTGTCCAAAACTATCAAGGCTCAAAGCAAATAAAGGACTAGGCAAGATGCTCCTGCATCAAACTCCCCACATCTAACCCCCCATATACACCTACCTATCCTCCAAACCAACCGGATCATCTCACAACCAGTTAGGCCTCCACAAACACACATAGACAGTCCTAACACTACTGATCCTCAAGTGGGTGGTGCACTCATAAGAGAAATCAGAAAGGTGCAGCCTGAGGGGAGCGGGAATATTTTTATCATTGATTCTAAAACTTTCACGTTGGGTTTTGATGGGGGTCGCACGGATCCATATCATATTATGGAACATAGGGGACGATTCCGGGGTTCACTGTGGCTTGGCCTGGGAGGATTGCGATGGCTAGTTAACATGTTATTAAAACTACGTAACTCGGCATGCACTTTGGATGGCTTCTTTGAATTTTTCAGAGACGGATATAGAGTAGTTAAACTTAGCTGCCTTTCTAACAGCGGTGGACGGTTTCTCGATATTTCGGAATACCATAGCGGAGCCCGCCGTGGTAGCATAAGACTCCCTGAGGGCCGGCGAGGGGCGGGGTGGTCCTTATTCGAGTTTCCAGGTATGTAAATACTTCCTCTGTGAAGTTGTGATCCCAAAACAACCGCTGAGAGTGGTGGAGGAGAAGCTACCGGCGGTAGGGGCCTATAGGATCTGTAACGTATCCTGGAATCAGAATCGGCAAGACCGTAAGTCATGGGCGTTTCGTAAAAATGCGGGATTTGCGCCTAAACTTACCAAAACCGTTACAATTTCTGATACGGAGAAGAAATCTCGGATAAAAGTGGATATGGCCACTAAGGCACCTCGTCTGACCCGCCTCTCCCATTTCGAGTGGAAACCCAAGTCCACTACTCTACGTATTACCGTTAATTCGGAATCTAGCAGGATAGTGGAATGGGTTGGGCTAGGGGCTTTGAATGGGCTTAAGTTAGTGTTGACCAATGGGCCTTTAAACTCAGAAGCCCAACAGCCCAATGTGTTGAACAAAGAGGTGGTGGAGGGTCCTTTGGACAACAAGAAGAGCTCGGTCAGACAGTTCTGTGTTGGAGAAGCTTCCTGGAACCAAAGAGTCTGATACGGAGTCAACGCCTTGTGATTCAATCGATGAGGATGACGATCCCGAATCGGAAACCCCAGCGGTGCCTTCGTTTGTTGGTTCCGATGGGGTCATCAACGATATACAAGTGGATTCTGGCGAAGAAAACTCTTGCCGTGAACCCTGTGGTCAGGCGTTACTTCCAATGATTGGGGCCGATCTACTGAGGGACGAGAGAATGGCCGTGAGTGCCTCTGAAGCTTCGTCGGTGGTGATGAATGGTGGTGAGGAGATTCCCTTATCGATGGTAGTGTTTTCCGTAGATCACGAACACAAGACAACGGAAGCTGGATCGTCTGTGGATGGGTTGGTGAGTCTGCCTGCGAGCTTCAGACTGGAGGAGCCTTGGAACAGTGACTCTGTCTCTGGTTCTCCTTTCCTGGGGGATTTTGGGCATTATGCAACAGGGGAAACTCAAAGCCCACTTTCCTGCACACTACTTGACAGAATTGACCCTTTGGATTTTGTTGCATTTACACAGGGTTATACAGGGGATATTCTTGCGCTGGAGGATGCTATGTCAGCATGGGTTGAACAAAGATACAAAGGCTTCAAGAAATTAGTGGGTATGGATTTACTGGGGTTCGAGAACGAGTGTATTTCTCTGTTGCGCTGTATTGATGTAGAACGGAAGCGTCTGAGAGCGACGACTGGCCCTCGTTATCCAAATGGTTCGGTGAACAAAGGTAAAAGGGAATTACGGAACCTAATCTCTTCAGTTAACTATGAAGGAAGAAAGGAGGCTAAGGCTTCCTGTTAATTTGCTTCTGGTTTGGTGTGGAAAGGGGGTGCTCTGTTTTTTATGCAGCTAAAAATTATATCTTGGAATGTTCGAGGATTAAACAATCCTCGGAAGAGAGAAGTTGTGAAAAATCTTCTAAGGGACTGGAAGGGTGACGTTGTCTGCCTTCAGGAAACTAAATTGGCGGCAGCTAATTTGTCGATCATTAGAAGTATTTGGGGGAATATGTATGTGGGTTGGGGAGGTCTTAAACACTGTTAACTCAGCAGGAGGGATTCTTTTGATGTGGGACAAGAGGGTTCTGGAAAAACTTGATTGTTTTATTCGGCACCTATTCTGTTTCATGTCAGTGGAAAAGTTTGGATGATAATTTTATCTGGACTGGATTAGGCATTTATGGTCTGAACTTGGGGAGCGTAAGAGGATCTTTCTGGGACGAGCTGACTTTGATTCGTAACAGATGGGCTACTCCTTGGTGTCTGTTTGGGGACTTTAACATCATTCGATTTCCGAGTGAACGATTGGGGTGCCAAACCTACAGCCAGGGAATGCTGGAATTCTCTGAGTTTATTGATTCTAATCAGCTTGTGGATTTGCCATTGGATGGTGGGTTGTATACTTGGTGCAGTGGTTCGGATCAGCCCTCCATGTCCTGTATTGATAGAGTTCTTGTCTCAGCAGACTGGGAGGAGCACTTCCCTGATGTGTCTCAGAAGCTGTTGCCTCGTCCACTCTCGGATCATAGTCCTATCCTAGTGGAGGCTGGTGGAATGGCTCGAGGTAAGAGTTCTTTCAAGTTTGAGAATATGTGGTTGAAATCAGAGGGTTTTGTGGATTTGGTGAAAGGGTGGTGGTTCGGGTTATTCCTTCAATGGCCCTCCTAGTCGTATATTGGCTAGGAAGCTGAAAGCTCTTAAGGGGGACTTAAAATCCTGGAATAAAAATACCTTTGGGGATGTGGGTCTCAAGAAGAATCGGGCAATGGGTGATATCCTCAGATTGGATGAGAAAGAGTTCCAGGGTGTCTTGACCCATGCAGAACGCCTTCTTAGAGAGGAGTTGAAGCTTGAGGTGGACCGTCTTGCTCATCTGGTAGAGGTGTCATGGCGTCAGAAATCCCGTGTTCTTTGCTTGAAAGAGGAAGACAATAACATCAAATTTTTCCATAAGATGGCTAACTCTCATAGAAGGCGAAATCAGATTAAGTACATTGAGGTAGATGGTACTCAATTTGAAGAAGAATCTGAGATCAGAAATCAAGTAGTTCACTTCTACAAGGCGCTCTACCATGAAAATGAGGATTGGCGTCCTGATGTGGATGGGTTATCTTTTGCTTCTATTGGAGAGGAAGCTAAGGATAGATTGGAGAGACGGTTCGATAAAGATGAGGTAGTTCAGGTGCTGAAGGACCTTGAGGGGGATAAGGCCCCTGGTCTTGATGGATTTATTATGGCATTTTTCCAAAAATGTTGGCCAGTTCTTCAGGATGATATAATGGGTTTTTTCGAGGAAGTCTACGAACAAGGTCAGTTTGAGAGCTCTTTGAACGCAACTTTCCTTGCTCTTATCCCTAAGAAGAATGATGCTAGGAACATTAAGGACTTTAGACCTATCAGCTTGATTGGAAGTGTTTATAAGCTGCTATCTAAGGTGTTGGCCAATAGATTAAAGGAGGTGCTCGATGATCTTATTTCTGAGTCCCAAAATGCTTTTGTGGGTGGTCGCCAAATGTTAGATTCTGTCCTCATAGCCAATGAATGTTTGGATAGCCGCCTAAAGCGGAGACAGCCAGGAGTCATCTGCAAGCTTGACATTGAGAAGGCCTATGATCATGTGAATTGGAATTGCTTAATTCATCTTCTGGATACTATGGGTTTTGGGACTAAATGGCAAGGATGGATTCGAGCTTGCATTTCCACGGTTCGGTACTCTGTTCTTATTAATGGGTCTCCTGCAGGTTACTTTGGTAGTTCTAGAGGATTGAGGCAAGGAGATCCCCTCTCCCCTCTTCTTTTTTTGTTGGTGATGGAGATTTTGAGTAAGATCCTCAAAAAAGTGGAGGAGAGTGGTTTAATCCGTGGTTTTCATGCGAGTCGAAGTGGTGTGGCCGGGTTGAGTATTTCCCATATTCTATTTGCGGATGATACTATGATTATGTGTGATGCGGATCCAGTACAATTGATGTACCTCAGATTGGCCATGACTTGCTTTGAAGCTTCTACGGGTCTCAGGGTCAATTTGGGTAAAAGTGAGATAGTTCCTGTGGGGGATGTTGAGAACTTGCGGGTTCTGGCTGATATTCTTTGCTGTCGTATAGGCTCCCTGCCTATGAGCTACCTCGCTATGCCTTTGGGTTCTACGTTCAAATCCACTTTGATTTGGAATCCTATCATCGAGAAGCTGGAATGTAGGCTGGCTGGTTGGAAGAGGTTATATCTGTCCATAGGTGGTCGGCTAACTCTCCTTAAGAGTACGCTTTCTAGCCTCCCTACCTTTTATTTTTCTCTTTTCACTATTCCTTGTAGTGTTGCAAAGAGAATTGAGCAAATTCAACGGAAGTTTCTTTGGGGTGGGTCAGATGACACTTTTAAACATTGTCTGGTGAAATTGGATACTGTATGTTCCCTTATTGCCAAGGGAGGGCTAGGTGTTCGTAAGCTGGTGCCATTTAATCGTGCCTTATTGGACAAATGGTTGTGGAGATTTGGAGTTGAGGACAACCTGGCTTTGGAAGCGTGTGCTGGTTGCACGTCATGGGACTGGTTGTGGGGAATGGAGTACGGGCTGGACTCGTGATTCTCATGGTTGTGGGATATGGAAGGGCATCATGCTTGGCTGGTCTGATTTCTCTGCTCATTTGAAATATAAGGTGGGTAGGGGAAATAGAGTTTCGTTTGTGGCATGATAGATGGTGTGGTGATGTTCCTTTGAAGGACTCTTTTCCTGGTTCTCTATGCTTGTGCCTCTAACAAGGCAGCCACAGTAAGTGAGGTTCTGGTCCGAGAGAATGGTCGGGTTAGATTGGAGGGTGACTTTATGCGTAACTTTAATGATTGGGAACTTGATAATGTCGCTTCTTTTTTGGGTTTGCTTCAATCTCATCTTCCTTCGCGGGTGGTGGATGATGGTCTTTGGTGGAACTTAAAGACAAAAGGTATATTTGATGTTCGTTCCCGATATTCATTCTTTGGGGAATCTCCTTCTTTAGTCTTCCCTTGGAAATGTATATGGCGTACCAAAGCTCCTCGGAGGGCCTGCTTCTTTGTCTGGACAGCGGCTTGGAAGAAAATCTTAACTTGTGAGAACCTTCGCAAAAGAGGTTATTATATAACCAGCTGGTGTTGTATGTGCCGCTGCAATGGTGAGACTGTTGAGCACCTCCTTCTCCATTGCCCTGTTGCGGGTGCCCTTTGGAATTGGATTTTTAAGACTTTTGGGATACATTGGGTTATTTCTGGGACGGTGGCTGATCTTCTGCATAAGCTGGTGGAATGGTTTAGGTCGTCATTCGTCGGATATTTGGAATTTTGTACCAACTTGCTTGATGTGGACGATTTGGAAGGAGCGCAATCAACGAACTTTTGAGGATGTTTTTAAAGCGGATAACCAGATTTTAGAGGGCTTTACCCAAACCCTCTTTGATTGGTCCAAATCCTGGGGATTTTCTAGTAGCACTTCCCTTCCTGAATTTATTTCTTCTTTGTATCTGACTCCTTATAATGTATATTCCTGATGTGTGAGTGTTCATGCTTTATGCACACTTCACTTCTTCTTAATAAAATTTTTACTCTACCTATAAAAAAAAAAGGATCTTGAACCCACAATCTCACTCTCCCCTTAGAACTTATAAGGGGAGGAGGTGTTAGTTGGTGTAGAGCTCAATGGCTAAAATTTATGAAGAGTTATTGACTTTGTAAAGTTTTTTGTTACATTTTCATGATTAGGATAAGTGTTTTTTTTTTTAAATGTAAATTTACATTCTTTGACTGGCCAGTAATTATACTTATTGTGTACATTATTTTAATCACATTGTTTTTCTAATTTTTTTTTTTTGGATAAGTAATAAGAGTTTTATTAAAAAATCAGGCAAAGAATCATTTACAAAGGGAACATACAAGGTGTACAATCCCTATCACACCTGAAAAGAACAAAGGTCAAGAAAGTCTAAAAGATTCTCACAAGGAAAACAACCCGACGCATTCACCCAATCAAACAAAGTCTTAAGAAATATATTTTTCAGGTCAGCCACAGTTTGCTCATCTCCCTCAAAACTGCGGAGGTTCCTTTCCCGCCAAATACACCACATCAAGCAGTGAGGAACACACCTCCAAATCTCTATATGACGGTGTTTCCCAAACGAACCTTGCCAACAAGCCAAAAGACCCCGAACAGTTCTAGGCATTGCCCAAGAAACCCCAAACATAACGAAAACCATATCCCAAACCTCCTTCGAAAATGCACAGTGCAGTAACAAATGATCCATCGTTTCCCCATCCGCCTTACATAAACAACACCAACTAACCAAAATAATATTCCGAGTCCGCAAGTTGTCAAGCTGTGAGAATTTTCCCCAAGGAAGCTACCCACACAAAAAAAGAAACCCTTGAAGGAACTTTTCGGTTTCCAGATGCTCTTCCAAGGAAAAGAATAATCTTCCCTTCTATTAAGAACCTCATAATAGGAACTCACCTTGAAACCCAGTTGAGGAGTAGGCTTCCAACACAACTTGTCATTATTATTGCTCTGCACCTGAACTGAATATAAAAGGTTCAGGAATGAAGACAAGGATTCCATCTCCCAATCCTGGACAGGTCGAATAAAATCCAACTTCCAATGGGTCGAGGCATTATGGACCTGCATATACTGAGCAACTAAGGCTTCCTTGTTGCGAGCAAGACGAAAGAGGTCCGGAAAAGACTCTTTGAGGGCTGCCTCACCACACCACACATCATGCCAAAATCTGATGCTAACACCGTTGCCAGCATCAAATCTCACATGCTGCAAAAAATTACCCCAACCCTGCCTAATGAACTTCCATAGACTAACCCCGTAAGGCGAATGCACATCAATAGTGCACCACCCCCCTACTTCAGACCCATACTTCATTTCAACCAGCCGCCGCCAGAGAGCCCCCCTTTCCTTTCCAAAATGCCACAACCACTTCCCCAATAAAGCTTTATTGTACAACCTCAGGTTCTTCACAGCCAGCCCCCCACATTGGACCGGGGAACAAACTGAATCCCAGTTGACTAAGTGGAATTTGAACTCCTTCGCCTAGACCTCCCCATAAGAAATCTCGTTGAAGTTGTTCCATTCGACGAGCCACTGTAGCAGGAATAGGAAACAACGACAAAAAATATGTAGGTAAGTTTGAGAGAGTACTTTTGATCAATGTGAGACGACCTCCCTTGGATAAATAAAGCCTCTTCCAACCAGCCAATCGACGCTCCATCTTCTCCAGCACCTCATTCCAAATCTCCTTAGCCTTAAACTTAGCACCCAAAGGCAACCCCAAGTATTTCATAGGCAGCGAAGAAGTAGAACAACCAAGAATACCAGCCAGCTCCCCAACATGAGGGACATCACCCACTTGAACCATTTCAAATTTTGCCAGGTTCACCTTCAGACCAGATATTGCTTCAAACCACGTTAGAAGAAAGCCGAGGTTTAGAATCTGGTCAGGATCTGCTTCACAAAAAATGAGTGTATCATCCGCAAATAGCAAATGCGACACCATAAGATGATTAGCTTCCTCACTACCCACTTGGAAACCCGAAAGAAAACCACCATCAATAGCCCTATCCAACATTCGACTCAGAGCCTCCATTACAATCACAAAAAGCAAGGGGGAGAGAGGATCCCCTTGACGAAGACCCCAGGTGCTTTCGAAAAAACCACAAGAAGTTCCATTGATCAAAACAGAGAAGCGAACAGTGGAGACACAAAAGGAAATCCATGTCCGCCATTTGTCTGAAAAGCCACATTTTTGTAGCATGTAATCTAGAAAGCCCCAATTCACGTGATCATAA
>OU015761.1:42719120-42782447 GCA_907173295.1 Fagus sylvatica
TCATGGAAAACTAGATTACTAGCAACATGAATAGCTGTATGGTTGTAACAATAAAGAGGTGTCGGACCTTGTATTAAAAGTCCAGATTCTTGTAGAATAGTTCTCAATAAGGTTAACTCACAGGTGGTATGAGCCACGGCACGATATTCTGCTTACTTCTACAAGTGACTAGATTACCACCTATGAAAGTATAATAACCAGTGGTAGAGTTCTGATTTGAAGGTGACCTGCCCAATCAGTGTCAGTGTATCCTTCAATGCAGAGATGTCCAAATGATCGATAGAAGAGACCATGATTGGAGCATTTTTTAGATACATTAGGATGCATATGACTACATTCATGTGAGGAACTCGAGGACTGGTCATAATTTGGCTCACAGTACTAACTGCATAAGAATCTTGCATTGGAACAAGATGATACCACGAGTTCGCAAGACGATATGGACGACGTGTGACCACTTTATGTAATTGGAGCCCTTGAATTTGGTATTAGTCATAGAACCAAATAAAAAAGACTGGAAAGTCCTTAGTGTCACCCATAATAGAAGAGAATATCACGTACGAAGATAGTAACCAAATAGTGAAACAGTAACTAAATATCAAAGGAATTGAAAAATTGGTCCAAGCAAATAAGAGAATATACCAAGTGCTACCAAATAGTTACCAAAGTGCACGGGCTGGTCTTTGTATCAAAACCCAAAGTTCCCAAATGGTTACCAAATAGTAACCAAAGTTACCAAACTGGGAAGCTGAGACCAAAAGTGACCGAGAGATCCAAGAGAGACCGAGGAGACTTGTGAGATCCGAGAAACCCGAGAAGGACATTCGGGAGGATCCATTGAGAGATCTAAGAGATCCAACATGAGGCACTCCAAGAGACCCACTCTGTGAGAACCACCAATGAGTGTCAACGATGCGAGGAGATCTAAAAACTGGCGGTGCAAGAAATAAACCAAGGCCACCGGTGATGCCTGGTGGTGCGACAAGGGTCCAAGAGCCGAGATCAAAGCCAATATGGTCCGAGATTCACACCGATGATGCCTAGTGGTTCTAGATCATAGATTTTGTGCCGAGATGAACAACGCCAATGCCTAGTGGTTCGAGATAGGCTAGAAGAGTCACCAGCGACGCCTGGAGGCACCGGAGTCCAAGATTAAAAAATAAATAAAAAAGAGATGAGAAACCCTAAATTTGTAGGGTTTTCAAAAAAGAACAGGTAACCTGCTCTGAATACCATGTGGAAATATTTGAGTGAACATTTTTTGTGTGTATTCTTCTCTCTAGGGGCACAATATATAGATATAAAATGAATCTAAATAAGGAAACAACTGATTTCTACAATCACAATATAACTCCTATAATTTAGCTATACCATATTAACAACATATATTAACAACAAAGTCTATAAGATCTCAAAATATTATTTGTTATTTATTGATAATTTAAGTAGTCCATTTTGTAGAAAATATTATATAACAATACAAGATTGGTGATTCTAATTTTTATAAGTTCATAAACGAAATCATTTTATCAAATTAACTCAAATAATATAATTTCAAGAATAATCTAGTTATTAATTATTAGTATATATTTGTGAAAGAATACAAAACTTTAGTCATAGTGTTTACTATATATGGAAAGAAATAAACTAATCAAGTATCTTGTGAACAAGCTCAAGCTTGTTCAACAAGAAGATGAACCAAACTTGAACATGTAATCTAGTTTAATGATGAGCTCGAAATAAATTTTTTTTTTTTTTTTTTTTTTTAAATTATAAGTCAAACAAATAATATCTGCCCTTCCACTCCTTAAGCATACCTTTAACCCGGATTCTTTTCTCCACATCATTCAAACCCGCACGTTCCAAGATAAAATCTTCAAAGTCATTGATTCAACAACATGGTCCCCTCCCTTTGTAACCCTCTTTTTTTTATCCTCCCTTGAATCATAATTGATAGAGCTAACCAAGCCTTTAAGTTCACGACTTCCCTGTGTACCAGAACCATTTACCTTTTTCTTGACACTTGGTTTTCCCCCAATTTAATTTCTTCGAGCTTCTATAGCCATGAGTAAACGAGTAACATCTTCGTATCCCTCATATGAGGCTCCCAAATATTTCCCAAACACTTTTATCTTCAAGTTCACCCATTCTAAAGGATTTGATACTAGTAACTTCAAAAAATAAAACAAACCTTCATCCTCAGCCACCGCCGGAACTTCCATTGCTAACAGTGTGACACAAAGAGGCTCTAGCTCCTCATCCCCAGCCACCACCAATTCTACTACGGCAAGTTCTGACCCAAATTCCCAACCCGAGCCTCCCCACTCCATATCGGCATTAGAATCAGACTTACCATGGGTGTCTTGTTGAGATGCCATCCACTGAAGAAGTTTATGAGTAGTTGGCTCCTCATCCTACAAACTAGTCTGACCCACCATTGATCCTTGGATGTCCATCAGAAGCCGTAATCTACGTCCGTCACGAAGATCAATAAACCACTCATTCCGTTGCTTTTGGCAAACAAATACCTTATTTGCTTCCCTAAAAGTCTTTAAGAGTTGTTTATCCAACGATGTATTGGCGGCTTCAATCATTAGACTTTGGACCCATGTTGCACCTTCTTTGCCAAGGGCGATGCTACTCATATAATTTTTACCACACTCAATAATGCAAATCCCATTAGTGCCAGCCTCCTTAATCAAATCAAAAGACTTGGATTCCACATGAAAATATTTTCTGTCTCCCATTGGAAAAAGACTCCCTAAAAGATAAACGACTCCTCAAGCTGTAAGGATCTCCAGTTCCCGGCAAACGGATGTGGAGATCCGGCGAGGTGACTGGTGGTTCCTAAAAGATTGGAACACTTTGCATCTCTAGGGGGGATTGATAATTTCATGTACAATTAATGACTACTTTCCTACCAAATTCAAATATCATAACATACAAGTATCCACCATAAAGAATCACCTAAGTTGTAATGTCTCCTTTCCACTTGATTTTATTGTAAACCAGTGGCATACTTTGATTTGACCTAAAGGGCGATTTCAAGCATTACACTATACATTACCAGCTCGAAATAAAAGTAAATGAACAATCCTGAACTTTTAATACTCAGCTGGGCCCAGCTTATTCACAACCCTATCTACGCATACCCATACCAATGCTGAAATCATACCCAACACTGTACACAAGTCCATCTTACAGAGGCTACAACCTTAGTAATCTTTAGACTTTAGTGTAGGTCGGTAGACCAAACAAATCTCCACAAAAATCTATCCAAACATAAAATTTAAATAGAAGACAACATTAAAGAGACACAGAAACACCTATAGCTTAATGAGTTAAATTCAACACGTGTTGAAATACTAAAGGAATCATTTACCTGCCATAGTTCCTCAGTTACGAAAGGCATGAAAGGATGCAGCAATTTTAGTATGTTCTCAAAAACATACAACAGGACTGCCTGTGCCACTGATGCAACTGAATGACCCCCGGAGTTATAAAGGCGAGCTTTACTGGCCTCAATATACCTAACAAAATGTAAAAGTGAATTGTGGCTAAAAAGCCAGTCATGCAATACAACTGAGTTTACAGAAGGGGCCTGGTTTATGAACACAATAGGCTTTTATCAGAAATTTTATTATCACTTCATGCAACAAGGCCTTTATCTTTAGTAATAAAACTGTGAAATTTTATTATCACTTTATGCAACTAGGCTTTTACCTTTAGGAATAATAGCTGTGAAATTTATTATCACTTTATGCTACTAGGCTGTTATCTTTAGTAATAAAATTGTGTTTATAAATGTGTATTTGTCCATAAACTAATTACAGACAGACTTTATTAAGTAATAAAACTCTATTATATGTGTATTATAGGCATTTAATACATAAATAAATAAACCATCATCCATAAATTGCCACTAGAAATGTTGTTTATTTTCTCTAAGTATCTCTTGTTATGAAATTTAATTTAAAAATAATATTAAACTGAAACCCTAAAATTGATATTTTTCCTGCTACTTCGAATATGGTTGTTTCAACTAATTGGACTTAGCTAGTACGTCAAGGAAATATACATCTTATCCATGTTTTTCCCATCATTAATCAGAAAAGTATGTTCTCTATCCTAAGTTTGACATACTCAGGAACCAACAACGTTTTTTATTTTACTTTTCAAATGTTTAATAAAATTACAACATCTGAACTTCAACATTTTAGATGCTCTGAAGAACTGAAACTTACGGATCATTCTTTTATGTATCTTGGGATAGTTTCTCACGTTCCAACCTTACCAGACATCTCATGAGAAACCCTAGGCTTGTGTCTAACCAATACATGACTATTCTCTCGAATATAACTGAATATGGATAAAATATACAGATTTATTTTCTGATGAAAACTTCTTCATTATCAAACATACCAATCAGCAAAATCACCCCAAAAGAAATCATATGTTTCTCTTCCAACATCTCCAAAGAAAAATTTATCATAACTTGCGGTGGTCGAGTCAATAAGCAAATGAAGTTTTGAGACCTGGAATCAGGAGAAAGAAAAAAGGTAACTAAAGGAGATATACTGAATTGGCAATGCACAAAACAAATTGTAACAGTTGTCTTACCACCCAACGTTCTGGTAAAGGTAGCCCACTTAGACACTCCCCTTTGTCAAACTGAAAAAAAAAAAAAAAAAAAATCGTTTTAATATCAAAATATATATTGTCTACCATTCTACATAAATGTTATAACTACATCTAGAACAGCGAAAACGAAAATTCCTAATCTTAAGTGGTTCAACAATATGCCTACATCCATGGGCAATGATAGGAAGAAAGTTTCACTAAGAAAATAGAAGATTAAAACAGCGGCACTAGGACTCTCTCAAAAAACCCAAACCCGAAATACACCATAACTACTCTCTCACCAACAATAAACCGAGAAAAACCAATTCTCTAATTATTCACAATTTCTATGTGACACACTAAAACAGAGCCTACATTGATATATATACTAGTTATTAGGTTTGTTGTATCCTATTCAATGAAGGACCTATTAAGGTCGGTTAATGAAGTCCTATTAATATTAGAATTCGGTCACATTGACCAAATAAAGGCACCGACTCCAACAATGTCTTAAAGTACAAATAAAATATATGATACATTTCAAGTTTATCATATACAAGGGTATTTTGGGTAGAATAGACCATTCCTATAGGATTCTTATGAAAAGAGAAACATAGTGATCTCACATCACAAGTAATCTTATCATATTCCTAATCAAAGCAAATATGATACAATTACATATTTGGACATTGACATTCCCAAACATGAGGCATCATGCCAATGACCTCTACCTTAACTGGTACCTTTTCCCTTGTAACAGCAAGATGGAGGGTGAGGTTATGGGTTCAAATATAGTCATTACAATTTTCTATGCTATGGAAGAAGATTTGTGAACCAATTCAATGTGGATGTATGGGCATCAAGAATTTGATTATGTTTAACTACGTATTATTAAGGACATGGTTATGGTGATATCTATGAAGAGAGAGGATCTTTGGAGGAGGATAGTGTACAAGAAGCATGGTAGCATGTGGGGAGGATGGTGTTCTAATGTAGTCAACGGGCCATATGATGTTAGCTTATGAAAATATATGAGAGAATGGGGTACTTTTTCTAGATTGACTATATTTGAGGTGGGTAAGGGCACTAATGACAAATTTTGGCATGACTTCTGGTGTGGAGATCAGGTTCTAAAGGAGGCTTTTACGGAACTGTATCGTATTGAGAATTTTAAGTAGACTTTAGTGGCAGATCACATGCAATGTTCTAATGGTAATCTTCATTGGGACATCAGTTTTTTAGTTGTGCAGGATCGGGAGTTTGATTCTCTAGTTTCCTTTATGGGAGTAAAAAAGAAAATCCTCTTATAGAGTTTTAAACTCCAACTGACTGCAGCTTTGGGGAGAATCCTAATGATGGATAACCTGAGGAAATGCCACATAATTCTGGTTGACTGGTGTTGTATGAGTAAGAAGAGTGGAGAGATTGCTAATCATTAGTCTTACTCATTGTGATATCGCTAGAGAGTTGTGGACCATGGTTTGTCTTTTTAGGATTCAATGGGTCATGTGTCGAAGTGTGATTGATCTGTTAGCTTGTTGGCAAGGTCAGTTTGGTGGACATCAGAGTATAGGCATTTGGAATGCACGTTCATTGTCTCATGTGGTGCATATGGAGAAAAAGAAATGGAGGGAGCTTCGAAGTGCATGAAAGATCAGTTCTATACCTGAAACTCTTATTCCTAATAAGCTTATATGACTAGATAACAGACACAGGATATTATTCTTTTTTAATTTACTTGAGTTGCTTGATCTTTGTAATTTCCTTTCATGCTTGTTGGTGTATCTCTTGTATACTTCCTTGGTACTTAATGAATCTTCTTCTCTTGTTAAACAAAGAATGTTCTACAAAAAATAGGTTGTATTCTGGCATCATACTATTATTTCAATGACCTCATCAAAAGATAATGAACATGAACAAACCTTATAAGCCAGTATATTTTCCCAAGCAGATACATCATTCTGATTAGGTAAATTCTGCAACAAAAATTTGCCAGCATTCCACAATTTGTTGGTGAAAGCTTTGTTGGCAGTCAACCTCTCAGTGGATAAATTAAGGTCCTGAACAAAATGATGTAAGTCAGTTGATAAGGTAAATTTACATAAACCCATTTAGTCTGTTTGACTGTTGAATCAATGCAGCGTGTAAGGAAATTATGAAAAAACAAACCTGACCAGGAGTTCCTAAGGCAAGTGTGAAACGTAAAGCATCAGTGCCAAATTCCTTGATAGTATCAATTGGATCTATAACATTACCCAGTGTTTTTGACATTTTACGCCCCTGAAAAGATTTATTAAAAGTACAAAGACATATCAATACATAGGATTACAGTAAACAAAATAGGCACACTAGAAAGCTGTTCTAAACACGTAATGAGAACGAACATGATCTTACTAAAAAAGAGCATATGATCGTCCGTTTTCAGAGTATATTTTGCTCCAGAATATATATATATTTTTTTTTATAAGCTGTATATTTTGCTCCAGAATTGCACTCCATTGGACACATATTGATGCAAAAGGCTATCAAACTTACACAAAAGTGTGTGAACTTTTAGTAGGGAAGAAAATATTGAAAGAAGACAGGTAAAAGGAGGAGGGGGTTCTAAACCCAATACAAAAGTAAACAAAAGATGCAACAAGAAAGGTGCATTAGAGCTCAAAAGTTCGAGAATCTAAAAGTTCAAAAATAAGTGGAAAAAGAGAAAAGGATCAATGAGTTAGGTGAAGAACCCACTAAGAAGTATGGATTTGATCTCATGAGTATGACCAAGTTTTATGATTTCCTCACCACATGGCAACTAATAAGCCACTCTTTTTGGCAGGAAATGGAAGCGTTTATGGTATAATGTGTTTTTGGCAAATATACTAAATGCATTAAAATTCACTTGGAACACCCCCCCCCCCAAGAAATTTCTCCCTCGCCACCTGAAACTCTGATCAGTTTCACCTCTTCCTGTCACCTGAATACATATCGAACTTGCTTCTTCATCCATTACCTAATCACTACAACCTGTTACTACACAAAATAAGATCCTTTCTCTTTACTACCTTCTAAGCTAGAGAGCCCCTATCATACATTTTGCTTCAAATCTCCGTCCATCTTGGCTATCTCAAGTGTACCTAACATTGAGCTTCTTTTTATTTTTGCTGAAATTATAATTTGTTGTCAACATTATTTTTGAAAATTTGAAAAAAGGAAGAAACTCTATGATTCTAATTTGGTCTCCAAAATAGGTTGGCTCAACTTTGCTCCCTAGATTTTAAAAAGCTTCAATTTCGTATTTGAAAATTTTAATTTAGAGCAATGTAGTCCTTTCTTCCATTAGATATTGATAGCAGGATACATCTCAACATATACCACGACATCAAATTCCATGACGACATCATTATCAAATTGGACAAGATTTCATAGCTCAAAATGGACAGGACTTTGTTGCTCAAAAATAGAATTTATAGAGACAAAACTTTACAATTTAAAAAAAAAAAAAACAATTAGAGACCAAATTGAAACCCACCTTATATTTTGGAGACCAGAAAACCTAAACAATAAAGACATCTACAAAATCGGTATGCTTAACTTTGAGAGAGAGGTCTAGAAAGACAGTCCATTAAGGGCTGCAATTTGTAAATATGATATCAAGGTCAAAGCAGAAGCTTTACTGCACTAAACTCACTTGTGAGTCTCGGATGAGTCCATGTAGATAAACATATGTAAATGGAATAGTCCCTGTGAACTCAATTCCCATCATGACCATCCTTGCCACCCAAAAAAACAGTATGTCATGCCTGTCCAAATATGAAAGCAGTATCATTTCTACAATCCTTCACATAAGATAGTAAACTGTAAACCTTTATTCATGGACCCAAAAAACAAAAGAAAGAAAGGAATTTGCAGTTCATCAGCGACAAAAAGCAATTTGTAGTTCATTAGCAGCATAAATGGCACCTAACACAGGACAGGCACCTACTAATCAGATTAAGTTACTGTCACTAAATATACCTCAGACAGCAACTCCAGGTTTCACATCTGGCATTACTGCATCAGATGATTTAGTTGCAGACACACACACACACACACACATCATAAGGGCAGCAGAAGCTAGCTAGGGAGACACATTACCCAGTTTCAAGCATTGTTGTTGGATAAAACCGTCTAAAATCCTCTGCTGAAACATCTGGCCATCCAAGAGTACTAAAAGGCCATAGCGCACTGAACACAAGAGGAAGAAAAAACTTACTCAAAAGAATATATAAGTATGTATGTACGTATTTAAGTGTCATTTACAGATATAAAAGAGCTAATATGTGAACAGCCAGGGAGTAAGTGTTCATGTGTGGAACCACAAAGTTGAACACCAAGAGCTGAAATTTAATAACACTATAAGACCAATAAAAATGATGCAAAATGATGCTTCATTTACAAGATGCTAAACTCATAAGCAAAGAAACCAAGTAATAACAATCAAATATCAAAAAATCTAAGTAGCTACTCAAGTCAAATCTTTGGCCTGACCCCACTCATATAGAGACCATAATAGTAGGAGCTTCATCTTTGGTGTCAAGAGCGCCCAATCCTCAAATTCATGTGCATCTCTTTCCCGCCAAATAATCCACATCAAACATAATGGGTATTGCCTTCCAAACTTCTGCCCTGTCATGCTTCCCAAACTACCCAGTCCAACAGGCCAATAGATCTAACATCAAACTAGGCATAACCCATGTCACTCCAAACAAACAAAGAATGAAATACCATAAATCACAAGCACTGTCACTAAGTAAGAAAAGGTGATCCACAGATTCACCATTGTGTTTGCACATAAAAACACCAAATAGTGATAGTAATGCCTCATTTCTGCAGGTTGTCCATTGTTAATAACTTATTTAAAGCTGCTGTTCATCCAAAAATAGCTACTCAAGGAGGAACTTCAACACACCAAATACTGCGACAAGGAAACCATCTGTCTCCCCTCTCCCTCAAAGCCATATAAAAATCTTTCACACAAAAACCATGACTCTTGGATAGAGACTATACCACCTCATCTTCAGAACCTTGGAAGATGTGAGCCAAATACAACTCATCTAAAAATAATGTCATAGATTCAACCTTTGGAATGAAGGGTTCCAATGTATACCTCCAGTAGAAAACTCCAAGTAGTCTGCCACTGTAGCATCTCTATTCCTAGCAAATAACAAATAGCTCCGAAAGTTTCTGGAGAAACTAAAGTCACCGCACATCAATCATGCCAAAATCTTACTCTAGTTCCATCCCCAACCTCATAACGTACAACATCGTAGCACACCTGAAGCGGATGTGCTTCCAAAGACTCACTCCATACAACCCCCCAACCAACATCTGATCACCCTTTTCTAAAAAGTGGAGTTTTTCCATTATGTTGGCTATCCCAATAGGCAAGGGAAAAAGAGAAGAACAAAAAAATGTAGTTAAACTAAAGGACATAATGGAATGGGGTGGCTTTAACAGCATAACTTATTGCAACTATTTTTTTTTCAATAATCACCATATCCTCCAGTCAGATTAGCTGAGGCCAAGAAAGGAAAAAAGAAGAATGAAAACTCAAAAAAAAAAAATCCATATATTAAAAGATAGAAACACATAATAGCTAAAATCGTACAAATTGTGGTCTCTATCTACAGAACAGTTTGATTAATTTGTTCCAACTTCCAAATTTATGCCACTCATGAAGTATGCCAAGTTCATGCAAAAAAAATTAAAATGAGAAAAATTTATGGATTATTTAGTTAACTGGTATCATTTGTACTCCAAAATGTATAATGTGAGCACAAGAAAAAGATGTGAAAGCAGTGTTTGAGAAAGAGACCTGGAAAACCAAGTGTCAAGAACATCTGGATCCTGATATATTTCTACATCTTTTCCATACTTCTCACGAGCTTTCTCAAGAGCTTCATCAGCACTCCTAGCAACTATATATTCTTCTTCAGAGTCTTTTCCCACAATGTACCAAACGGGAATGCGGTGTCCCCACCAGAGTTGTCTGCTTATACACCAGTCCTTAATGTTTGATAGCCAGTGATTGTAAATCTGCAATAAACACTACATCAGGTCGAGGATAACCAATGATATGAAAATACTTGGCAAACAATTAATAACAAATAATTTATTTATATAATAAGTTGAAAAATCCATCCATCAGGTAGGGGTGAGGAATGATTAAGAGAGGCCATTATCAAATGGTGAAGCATTCGACGCTAGGTACCTAGCAAAGGTGAAATGCATCCTTAAGGCGCCAATTCCTTGTATCGCACGAGGCACAAGGGCAACAAAAAGGTGCTAGCCCAATTAAAGCAAGGCGCCAAATTCTTAATATAGTTATTGTATTTAGTATATATGTATAGGTATAGCTTAATCATAGGAGTTAATCGTGTAATTACCTATGATTGTCTATCATTGTAGAAATCAATTGTTTCCTTATTTAGACCTATTGTACATCTATATATTATGCCTCCTGGAGAGAACAATGTACACAGAAAATTCAGCCAAATAATTCAACATGGTATCAAAGCAGGTTACATGTTCTTTTTTTTTAAACCCTAAAAATTTAGGGTTTTCTTTTCTTCTTTCTTGGACTTAGGCGCCACCAAGCATCACCAGTGCCTCTCTTGGCCTGTCTCGAACCACCAGTCATTGTCGGTGGTCATCTCAGAACTTCTTGGCTCATCTCGAATCATCTCAAGATCGTCGGTGACCATCTCGGGTTCGTCTCGACTTTGATCTCGGCTCCTCGTGCACCACCTGGTCTCGCGGTGACCATCTCGGCCCTTGTTCTTGGCTTATTTCATGCAGCCGGTCTTCATGGTGGTCTCAACCTTCTCGGATCTCCACCAGGCATCGCCAATGGCCTTGGTTCTCTCTCCTTTCACGCCACCAAAACTTCCATCTCCTTGCGCCGCCAAATCTTTTTTCTCCTCGCACCGCCGCCACTCATTGGTGGCCCTCACAGAGTGGGCCTCTCGGTCTCGTTGCATTTGTTGGGTCTATTTCGGTCCCTCGCAACTCTTGGTGGTTCTTGAAGTCTCTTGCAGAAGCTCTCATCTTGATTTTGATACAACACATGCCACACATGCTCATTTTGGTTTGCCTTACACCCCACCTCTTTAATTACAATTTGATTATTATTTGTCTTACATGCCAGCTTAAGTTTGGTCACTATACTATTCGTCCAATTGATATTTAGTTAATGTTTCCTTATTTGGTCACTATCTGTGCAGGTCTTCTATATTTTATTATGGATGACACCAAGGACTTTCAAGAGCCCATTTTCTATGGTTCTATGACTAGTACCAAATTTAAGGGTTCCAATTATCTTCAGTGGTTACTTGTCGTCCATATCTTCTTGAAAGCTCATGGCATCATCATGTTCCTATGCAAGACTTCTGGTTGTTTCCGAAGGTTAAGTGGTTGCGGTATCAAGTAGTGTACTCATTGTGGTCTAAATAATCACTATGTTGATGGGGAAAATTCCAGTTCAATTCCTGTGGATCAGGTTCTTATTAGCAAAACTGAGTATGATTCACTTCTCCAGCGTGCTAATGCCTCATCCTCCTCGTAGATCGCCTCAGGTAACACTTGTCTTCATTCCTCCTCTGGCCCTTCTTGAGTTATCAACTCAGAAGCTTCTGATTATATGACCGGTAATTCTTCACTTTTTTCTCATATTTCTAGTGCTCATTCCCCTTCATTTGTCACTGTTACTAATGGCACTAAAACTCCTGTCCAAGGGAAAAATATTGTAACCAATTTTGATCTCACTTTTTCCAATGTTCTATACTTATCTCAGTTTCCCTTTAATCTACTCTCTGTGCACAAACTTATCATTGCCTTAAATTGTTTTGTCGCTTTTTATCCATCTCACTGTGAATTTCAAGATCTAAAGATGAAGAGGATGATTGGTGGGGGATTTGTAAAAAATGGACTCTACTACTTTCAACCATCTCGCACTTCGGTTCCATTTGCTCTCCATTCCACAAATTCTCCATATCGGGGGCATTGTAGTCTTGCGCATATGAGTTCCCATATGACATAAGCGCTCTTGGGTGGAGCTGCTCAGGAGGTGAGAGGTAGAGAGAGAAAGAATAGAATAATGAAAGAAAAATTAAAAAAACTAAGGCTCTCGCCTTAGCGCCGCTCGCCTAGGCTCCAAAAGCGAGCCCCTCTCTAAAGATGCCTTGCCTTACAACCGTAGTGGCACCTCGCCTCACCCAAGCACCTAGGCAAGCGACCAACTCGCCTTTGAGTACCATGATTAGGCGGCATGGCAAAAGCTCCAGAAGTTGAAAGTTACACCAAAGTGAAAGCTAAAAAGCACCAACAAATAGAACAAGATTAAGAAAATAAATTTCTATTGCAATTGAAACAAGGCAATATGAAGCAACACAAAACCATATACCTTCTCAAATCTTTCAGGAATGATGGTTAACTCTCTTTCTTCAACCACACGAAGGGCTTTCTCAGCCAGGGGCTCCATACTAACAAACCATTGCTTGCTTACAAGTGGCTCTATTATCTGGGAAAAGAGAGAGGAGGGCGGGGGGGGCAAATACAACATGAGAGCAAATTCCCAATGGAATAGGTAACCGTTACCTATATGAAATTTTCCACACAAAAAAAAAAATGTAAAATACAGTATTATCTCACTTCTCCACCACGTTGGGATCTGGGAACTCGTAGTGTGTGTGCTTCCTTTTTTACAGCTAAGCCTGTCTCCTCCAGATCTGCCCATAGTTTCTTCCGGGCCTCAAACCGATCAAGGCCACTATTATTATAGGTGTCATTGCCATATATTAGGCACAATATAGAAAGATTTCTCTAATATGATACTGTTCAACAACAAAATAAAGAATTTTTAAAAGATTACCAGAACAATCCAGCAACCTTGTTAAGTGTCCCATCCTTGTTCATTATATTAAGTATTGGGAGACCAAGCTTTCTAGCAAGAAGATAATCATTATGATCATGTCCAGGGCTTATCTTCAACACACCAGTTCCAAAATCTTTGTCAACATGCTGTCAAATTTAGCAATAATGCCAAAAGATGGATTACTAACCAGGAATTAAATGAAATAAGTGAACGAATAAAAAATTAAGAAAATACATAAACTCAACTAATCCTTAATCCTAACTATATTGGAGTTGGCTATTGAACTCATCAATTAATCCAGGTCAGCCATAAAAAAAAAATTAAGAAAATATATCTATTAGTCATGAGACCAGATAGGCATCAATAGTAAAGGTCTTGAGCTATTTTATACATTAAAAATTTAATAACAAGTATATCATGGACAAATTCAAAATCCAGTTTCATAATCATGTAGCATCTTTCTTGAGTATTTTCAAACAACTAGCACAGGGAAGTGACGCCAGTGTCTATGAAGCATGCTCCATGAAAGGATGAGCATCAAGCTTGCTTTACCTGATAAGAATTAATCACTATCTAACATGACATGTTTCTTTCAAAGCATTAATTGAAAAGAATGAGCATCATGCTTGCTTGCTTGATAAGAATTAAAGAATCACTATCTTACATGACATGCTTCTTTCAAAGTATTAATTGAAAAGAATGAGCTACATGCTTGCTTTACTTGACAAGAATTAAAGAATCACTATCTTACATGACATGTTTCTTTCAAAGCATAAATTGAAAAGAATGAGCATCATGCTTGCTTTACTTAATAAGAATTATAGAATCACCATCAAATAAAAAGTAATAATAATGATAATTAAGAACTCTTACACATTCTAAATGTCGGGGTTAGTCAAACAGTCAACTGTGAAATAACCAAAAGCACTACAAACTATTTTGGACAAATGAATTAACAACAATAAGAAGGTGAAGAAAGTACACAAGCTCAAAAGGAGACTAAACCGAGGTCAGGGACTGTTAATAGAAACTCCCACAAAAGCTGATATTTATTGTCAAAAGGCACAAAGGCCTTGAGGCTTCTAATTATTTATTATACTGCTTCAAATTTAGTTCTTAAACCAGCATGGCACATAAACCAATTGAAATTCTAAGCTCATAATTAGCATCACACCACCAATAAAACATCAACCTAAATATGCAATAATCTTTAAACAAAAAATCATCAAGATGCTTTTTACCCTGTCGGAGATGATAGGAACATGACGGCCATATGTCATAGGCACAATTGCCATCATACCTAAATACTTAGCATACCGATCATCCTGCAAAAGTAGACAAATATAGAATTCTTGTGACACTTTCTATAGAATAGCAAAAGTACTAGAAATAGAAGCGGGGAGGGGATATAGGGAGTACATGACTTAAAGCCAATGTCATTTTTTCAAGAATAGTTATTGACTTCATTTGTAAAGACATTTAGTTTTCCCACTGCAGTGGAACATAATGCCGAAGAATTGATCAACCATTTTACTTCAGATTTATTCAACGAAAATTTAGAATACATATTCAAATATAACTTTTTGTTCACAAAAATAAAAAAAAACATGAGGAAAAAAAAAAACTATACCAAGTGCCAATTCTTGGGGAAAAAAAGTTCAGTACTCCAAAAACAATTGTAGGGACCAGCATTGACCAAAACAAAAAAAGTTCAGTACCCCAAATTTGCAACATTGCATTAAAATAAGAGTCATACTTTTCATGTAATTTCAGTGCTTCTTCCAAAAGTCTATTTGTTTCTAATGCACTTCAAAATATTTCCATTATTTGTTTCTAATGCACTTCAAAATATTTCCATCTTTCTAGCCAATTATAATTCAACATACCGAACAATCGCATAAATCTTTTTAAGTTGTGAATTTGGATTTAAGGATTTAAAATCAAGGGATTGAAGAATAATTGATAGTATAAAAACTTATCAAAAAAAATAATTGATAGTATAAATTGCTTTAAATGAAGTTAGCAACACATGATGGATTCAAATTTCGAGTGCTCTAACGACAAAATTTGTGATGATATAAATTTAAAATAACATCTTACACCTAATCATTCAAATCCACATATTAATAAAGGTGAAAATTCAACCATTTATTTCATCAATAGAAAATATTTGTCATTTTATACTTTATTCAAGTTACTTCAATTAAAAATTGAAATCCAAGTCCTTTTCAACTATTTCCATCTAAATGAAACATTATTGTGATCAATATATATATAAAAGCAAGAACATCAGCTATAGTAGTCTAAGGTTTAGCCATGTGGCACATTCCTTAAGAAGGAAAGTGAATTCTCTTCATTTGCGCTTTAAAAACATGATGACAATAATATAAACAAAGCATAAATTTCAATTATGGGGCCCATTCCTCTCAAGTAAAAGTGCGAGCCTGCAGGCTCAGCAAAATTACCCTACCTTTGGATGCACTGCAATAGCTACATCACCAAATAAAGTTTCCGGGCGTGTTGTTGCAATTGTCAAATAGTCACTCCTACAAGACGAATAAAAGTAAAACATGAATACACATAGAAATAGCATCTACGAAACAGGCTGTGAAAACATATAAAACACGGCTTGTATGTATAACAATTATAGCATTTGTAAAGTAATACTTCATAGAGAGCACAATAGTCCGTACAAGGTTATGTTATCTAAGCATATTGAAAGATATCCAAAGGATTAAGTGCTAAATATGTATGGCATTAATTAAACCTACTGATAACAATCTATTCTAAAGGATTGATTAAATTATCAAAAGACAAAGGAAGCAAGGACGAGTTTTGATTAAATTATCAGTATCAAGAATTTTCTATTATTTCTTATTTTCCTTTTTCTCTTTTTTTTTTTTTTTTTTTTTTTTTTTTTTGAGGGGGGGGGGGGGGGGGGGGGGGGGGGGGGGGGGGGGGGGGGGGGGGGGGGGGGGGGGGGGGGGGGGGGGGAGGGGGGGGGAGGGAGGTTGTGAGAGAGGGATTATTATTGATAAGATAAATCATAAAATGTTGAAGATTATTTCACCTGGTACTCAGGATGTACACAAGAGATACACCAATCAGCTATCATCTAAAATGAAAAAATCAATAAACTGCACATCATGGGTCCACTGAAGGTGGACAATTTCCTAAGAGGTTCCATCATAAGTTCGAGGATTTCTGATAAGCGAAGGATGAAGCAATGGAGGGAAGAAACTTTTCCAATGAAACAAACTTAGTCTTTGAGAAGTGTCGATGGGGCAAGTTATGTGATGGGCCACACTCGAGGGAATAGAGAACAAAGATAGAAAATACGTGGGCAGACTAGACAATGTGATTTTAATCAGAGTGAGCCTACCTCCCTTAGACAAATAGCTTCTCTTCCACCCAGCTAGTCTCATTTCCATTTTCTCTAAGATAGGATTCCAGATTTCCTTTGATTTATATCTAGCCCCCAAAGGAAGCCCCAGATACTTCATCGGAAGAGACGCAGTCCGGCCTCCAAGAACATGCGCCAAATCCTCAACATCCAAAACCGACCCACTGGAACAATTTCCGACTTCCCCAAGTTAATACGCAACCCGGAAACTGCCTCAAAGCACAAAAGAACACCTTTCAAATGATACAATTGATCCCGGGCAGCTCCACAAAAAACCAAAGTATCATCTGTAAAGAACATATGTGAGACCCTCAAAGCAGAAGCAATGTAGTTATCCACAGAAAAACCTTCAATGTACTCTCTTTCCACCGCCCTGTCCATCAATCTACTAAGAGCCTCCATTACTAAAACAAACAACAACGGAGAAAGGGAGTCACCTTGTCTGAGACCTTTGGAACTAGGGAAAAAACCACAAGGCGTGCCATTAATTAGCACTGAGAATCGAACTGAAGAGATACATAAACGAATCCAATTGCGCCACTTAGCACCAAACCCACATCTTTCCATCACATAAATGAGGAAATTCCAATTCACATGGTCATACGCCTTCTCCAAATCTAATTTGCAAATCAAACCTGGGACACCAGATTTCAGTCTGCTATCCAAGCTTTCATTAGCAATCAACACCGAGTCTTGAATTTGTCTACCCTGAATGAAAGCATTTTGGAAGGGAGACAACAGCGACCCTAAAACCTCTTTCTTTGGGGTGGTCTTGGGGACGAGTTCAAATATCACCTTTTGAATTGGCATGCTATATGTACTCCAATCCAACAAGGGGGTTTGGGTTTGAGGCAGCTTATTCCTTTTAATCAGGCCCTGTTGGTTAAATGGCTTTGGCGGTTTGCGACTGAGAGGAACGCTTATTGGAGGCAGGTCATTGCTTGTAAGTACGGCTGTGATAGGGATGGGTGGCATTCGAAGGAGGGGCGTGGTGGGCATGGGGTTTGTTTGTGGAAGCACATTCAATCTGGTTGGCCTCGTTTCTCTCGGCATGTTCAGTATATTGTGGGTTCCGGTGATTCCATTCGGTTTTGGGTGGACAATTGGTGTACTGTGGGATTGCTTCGAGATGTTTTCCCCCTCATTTATCAAATTGCTCTTCATAAGCAAGCAAATATTTCTAAATATTTGTCTTGGCGCAATGAAGATATGGTGTGGTAAGTTACTTTGCATCGGTCTCTCCAGGATTGGGAGCTGGGAGAATATACTGATCTCATGGCCTTTCTGTACCAGCAGAAGGTGAAAAGGATGGAAGCGGATCAGCTGAGGTGGGTTTGCACTACTAGTGGGCTGTTTGAAGTCCGCTCGTATTACCGGATGCTTAGTTCTCAGCATAGTACAAATTTCCTTCGGAAGAGTATTTGGCAAAATCGAGTTCCTCACAAGGTTGCTTTTTTCACTTGGCTGGTGGCTCACGGTAAGATCCTCACTATTGATAACTTGCGCCGTCGGCGGATTTGGGTGTTAGATTGGTGTTTTATGTGCAAGAGGGCTGGTGAATCCGTGAATCATCTCATGCTCCATTGCGAGTATGCTCAGGAGTTGTGGTCCATGATTATCTGCATGTTTGGCATATCATGGGTAATGCCTCACTCGACTTATGCGTTATTGTATTGCTGGAGAAGGAAAGGGCCTGCTCATTTAATTTGGAATGCAATTCCTTCCTGTTTGATGTGGCTTTTATGGAGGGAGAGAAATCAACGGGCTTTTGAAGATTCTGAACGGCACTCTGCGGAATTGAAATTGATTCTGCTTCGTACCCTTATGGAATGGATCGCTGCTGTTTCTAGGCTCTCATTCCCTTCTGTTTTTGCTTTTATTGATGACTGCTTGTAATCTGATTGCTTTCGCTAGTATATTCCTTATGTACTAGTGTTTTTTCATCAATAAAATTTTATTACTTATCAAAAAAAAAAAAGTTATGTGATGGCTTTCACCTTGCTAGGGTCAAGGTCTACACTCTATTGCTGAACCAAGAAGCCCAAGAACTTTCTGGATGGAACACCGAAACTGCACTTCAATTGGTTCTTCTTGAGCTTGTAAAAATATGTTCATTTAAGTTGTAATTACTTGGTGATTTTTTTAAGAGACTATTGTAATTGCTATTCATTTTTCGAATGTAACAAGCTTCAAACGAGAGAGTCCTTGATTGGGTCAAGTGAGTTCCAGTCGAGTGAATCCTATGTGTCAAGCGAGAAGATTCGAGCGAGTGCATTTCAAGGAGTTACGTGTTTTAAGGGAAGTTGTTGCATTAGACGAGTGTCGGGCAAGTGACGAGTGAACCATTGTGCAAGACAGTGAGCCTAGTCTGACGCCTACTCAACACTCGGTTAAGCAAGTTGGTGTCAATCTGACCATTTTATTAGCCAAACAACCCTCCCTTTGTGTCACCATATAAATAGAATAATACAACCCTAATTTTTTTTTTTTATAAGTAAGATGAAATTTATTTCAAAAAAAGGCAAAATATGTACAAAGGGATAAATACAAAGCGTACAATCCCAATTACGCCTGAAGAGAACAAAGGTCAATAAACTCTATAAAATTTAAACAAGAGAAACACCCCGAAGCGGAACACCCATTCAAACAAAGTTTTGAGGACAAATTGTTTCAGAGTTGACACACTTTGTTCACAACCATCAAAACTCTGATGATTCCTTTCCCTCAAAATACACCACCTCACACAATGAGGAATACATCTCCAAATCTCTATGTTTCGGTGTTTCCCAAAAGAGCCTTGCCAGCAAGCTAGTAAATCCAAAACCTTTCTAGGCATCACCCAATGAAGACCAAAGAGAGAAAAAATCAGATCCCATATCTCCTTCAAAAAGGGACAATGAAGCATCAAATGATCAACTATCTTCCCATTCTCCTTACACAACACACTAACCAGAATGATTTTCCGTCTTAGCAAATTTTCTGCTGTGAGAATTTTCCCCAAAGGAGGCAACCCAAAGAAAGAAAGAAACCCTTGCTAGAACTTTCGGCTTCCAAATACTTTTCATGGGAAAGAAAATTCACCCCTTTTGGATAAAACTATATAATAGGAACTCACCTTGAAACCTTTATGTGGTGAAGGCTGCCAACAAATAATATCATTACCGTTACCTTTCACTTAGTAGAATAGAGTAAATCCAAGAATGAAGAGATGGTCTCCAACTCCCAATCCTGGGCCGGGCATACAAAATCCATACCCCAATGAATTGAATCATTACGAACCTACATATAGTGTGCAACTAAGGCATCCTTATCCCGAGCACTACGATAAAGATTCGGAAAAGACACTCGCAGGGCGGTCTCCCCACACCAAATATCATGCCAAAACTTAATTCAAGTACCTTCTCCAACCTCAAACTTGACATGACGAGATAAATGATCCCAATTCATTAGAGACAGAGAGCTCAGAGAAAATTAAAAGAGCCTTGAGTCTATATCTCCTTGTGTGTGAGTAATCCTTCACCTCTCTACTCTCATCCTCTCCCTTTGATGCATCTTGGAGAGGATTGTTGTATTGTCATCCATACACCTTCTACCTTGTAAGTATGAGTGTATTGATTTGAGTGTGAAAACCACAGAGGCAATCACCCAAATCTTCAAGTGGGCTTGAAGTGATTTTTGGAAGATCTTGCAGTCGCCGATCAACTTGCGTTGCCAAAGAAGTTGTAGAAAAACAAGAGCTGGTGCGGCTGGTTGCTAGCAGAAGCAAGGAGCTCGAGTACAAGAACAATACAAGCATTGGAGGTGTTGTAAGTCAAGTTATGTACCACAACCTATTTCTATAGTGTATTTTGTGATGGGCTAGACCCTAGAGAGTTTTTCCCAATTTGAGTTTTACTTATCGAAAAAAAATACTATGCAAGTATGTGGGTTTTCTTGGTGATTGTGAGGTATGATTATTTGTCTATTCCATCCATGTTTAATTTTATTTGAAACCAGCTAATTAATTTAAGGTTAAACTATTGTTTTCATC
The DNA here is from genome assembly GCA_907173295.1 of Fagus sylvatica. Classification (NCBI taxonomy): domain Eukaryota; kingdom Viridiplantae; phylum Streptophyta; class Magnoliopsida; order Fagales; family Fagaceae; genus Fagus; species Fagus sylvatica. The sequence continues at coordinate 42,740,073 of OU015761.1, forward strand.
CCTAAACTTTGCATGAAGTTCGCTTTTCGTCCCTGAACTTTGAAAAAGTTCGTTTTCACACATGAATTTCGTCATTTTAAAAAAATAATTCAGGGACGAAATTCATGTGTAAAAATGAACTTTTCAAAGTTCAGGGATGAATAACGAAATTCATTCAAAATTTAGGGACGAAAACAATAGTTTACCCTTAATTTAATTGGTCATGAATTGTTTTGAATTGGGGGTTTTAGATCCATATACGCGTCTAGTTGTATTTTTCATCATGAAGGGCCTCCAATATTTCCTCTTTATCAAATTTTCTTTCTAGCCATCAGCAACTTGCCTAAGTAAGAGAAGGCATTTAAAGGTTTTCCCCTTGAGGTCTCCATTCTTTTGATTTTTTCCTAAAAAACTAAAAAAAAAATACAAATTAATAGAAAGAACAACTGATTCCTTCATTTCCTGCTCTTCTGAAAGTTGCATACCATCCACTTCAAGATTTCCAATATGATTAAAACTTATGTGGGAATTGGTCAGTTGAAGACAACATCGCATATTGTTATCTCCCTCTATCAACTAAAGGGCTCTATATTTTGTGTGCCAATTAATTTCCTCAAGATGTGAGATTTTTTAAATTCTGACTTTAGCTCATCCCTTCTTATCCTCTCCTCAAGTGAGAGGACTTCTGAATCTTCCTTCTTGTCCAGCTCTTTATTCCATCGAAGATTGTCTTCTTCCTCACCCCACGTTTCCAAATTCATTTTTATTTTAGTTTTGTAGATCCTCCTTCAAGGCTCGCAGCTTCCTTACTAGAACATAGCTAGGTGAACCAGTGAACAGATTAACTGTTCCACCATAGCCTCACTTTCTCCCGAAAACCCTCAGGTTTAAGCCATATGTTTTCAAACCGAAACAGACCCTTACCTCTTTTGAGAGCCCATAATCTAATAGGATGGGACAGTGATCTAATGAAGCTCAAGGCAAAAGACCCTGGATGGACTTCTCAAATTTCTCCTCCCATTCTGTCAAGACTAGGAAAACAAGTGGTGTCAATGCTGATTTAGTTAATAAAGGGGCAAGGCAACAGTCGGTGGTTGGTATGTGGGCTTTGAGTGGTTTGGGTGGTTGGTTCGATGTCAGTGTGTTGGGTTGTTGATAAAGGGGCAAGGCAACAGTTGGGGGTTGGATTGGAAGTTGGTGGGTAGCAACCATCGCTTGGATTGGAGGCTAGTGGGCAACTGGGTAATTTCAGGGTGTGTCCAAAGGTGCAGGTTGAGGGTACAGGATCCATCGCATGGTGGGGAACTAGTTGTTTTCATTGTGGGAAGTGAGCCTGAGGTGTTGGGTGTTGGAAATGATTTGAAGTTATCGCCAGGAGGGGGTGGGGTGGGGAGTGTAAGTGTGGCGGTAATGGTAGGATTGGGAATGGGTGTGGTTGTGACGATGGTAGTAGGGATGCGGGTGGGGGGTAATGATAACAATGTCATGGCCTCACCAGGTTAAGGAATTTCAATCAGCATATTGCCCCCAATTCCCATCATTTTAGTTGTAATTCCTAACCTCTCCAAAAATTATTGGTAATTTCTAACTGGAGTAACAAAAAAATTGCTTACTTACCAGCAAGTACATGGTATGTAGTAGGAACACATCTTGACAAAAGGTAAGAAAAGATTTTTTGGTAACTACCTTGAACCTCCAGCAACACGATACTTGATATAATAAAGAGTACCAGATTCTTCAGAATATTCTACTTCCTACGCACAAAAGGTAAAGTCTGGAAGGCTCCGGTTGAACAGTAAGATATTAAACATAAAATAAATAAACAACAACTTGAAACCAAAAACAACTTACCAAATCTGAAACTGCAGTCTGCAGACTTGGAGACCAGTTTACCATATAAGACCCTGAATAATATCAACATAACATGAGTCCACTTGACTGCTAATAACACTTTGTGCATCAGTATCAACAATTGGTAATTGTCCTACAATTGTGAGATAGGTGATAGTTCCAAAAATAAAATTTAAACCCTGAAAGACCAACAAAAGGAAGGGAGTAACTTCTACCATCTTTTATCTATCCAAACCTAGATCCCCACATACTTTCTTCTACCAAATAGCCATCAAATAACTCATCAAACAACCTTTTAATTCATAACACAACCCCATTGCCCTTTCTTCAACAATTTCTAAACCCAAGATTCACAAATTCTCCTATCCCTAAACCCACCACAGGCACACGTAAGCAAATTCCCAATCTATCCTATGTCATCTAGTCTGGCAGGTTTGGTGAGAAAAAAGCATCAGGGTGTATGGGTGGTGGTCATGACTTGGAGGTAACATCTGGGAGGTAGAATGTGCTCTGGAATTGAAGCTATGGAGGAGAGTTTGATTGTTGAGGTAGCTGCGTCATTTGGTAAGGAAGAAGCCTAAGTTTTTCCTTTTCTTTTTTTCCCTGCATTCTATTCTTTCATTACATTATTTAACAGTAATAGTAATAATAAAATAGTGTAAAAAGAAACTTTAAAAACTTGTGACAATGTGGCATATTAATTGTAATGGCAAATGGATGGAATGACTTGACTATATCATTCAAGGAGCATGGAGGAGGTACTTAAAAAAAATAGAAAATCGAGGGAATCTTGATAGAGCGCCCTCAAAGACGGAGACGGTATTAGTGATTCTACCCAAACAAAACACACTAGTTGATATTCCTGCACAATATTTCGGACCAGCTTGTTTTTAGAAAAAAAGCCATAATCTTCATAGTACTCCAAACTTATAACATTTTTTATGACAATTAATCCAGAACCATTGTAGTCAGATTTCACAATGTCAATAACTTACTAACAACCCCCTCCCCCCCAAGCAAGATCCTAGCAATCTAGAGCTATAAGTGTAATACCTTGATAGATTAAGCCTTTCTCGTGAAGCCTGACAAAGGCTTCAATCACAGCTCCTACAAAAGGTAAAATGTCATTGTCTCAGTACATATAACACAGTGAGGTAAATTTAGGCTAGTCCGCATGTCTGAGCAATAAATGCAATCATTATTGAAAGACAGATTCAGAGGCATATAATGTACACTAAGATATGAAAGATTACGCATCACTAAGAAAAAATCAAGGACCATATAATATCACTTAACACCTTACATATAACATATCATCCATAACAATACATCAATAACATCATCATAAACTCTCTTATACACTTTCTATATTGGCTAAGGTTCTACTCGATAGAAAACTGCCTTACGACTTAGCTGTTCATCAAGCGTGAAGTGTTCTCTAGTCCAATCACAGGAAGCACCAAGCCTCCTAATCTGATTTGTGATGGTTCCACCATACCTGACATATAATAAATCTATGAAGATTAAACGAAAAATAAACAAGAAGAATGGAATCACAACTCAAATTATCACAAACCAAATGGTAATGTGTAATCGTGCCAGCAATCTTTAGTGTGCTCAAAACTACATACTCCCATAAAAAATAAAAATAAAAAAACTAATGAATTTGGAAACCCAAGTCCCAAAAACCAAATTTCCATTGAAATAGAACTGTTGAACCTATGACATATTTCACTATCCGTATTCCTTGGGGCCAATTTAATAGCTGATCCCTCCCACATCCTCATCACATTGATTTTTGTAAAAAAAGAAGAAAACATTAAATTTACATTATTTAACAAAAAACTGGTTTCACTTTTGCTAGCAATACCACTCTATTACTAAAATGGAAAATCTACTAATATATAGATTCTATAATGCACAACAGAGAATCTGAAGATAATTTGGTAATTCACTTAACAACAGGATAGTGTCAGATATGCGTTCATTCATTTACCTCATTTCTCCATAGATTGGCACTTATTTTCCTTTCCTTTCTTTTTTTTTGTGAGGAGGGGGGGGTTGACAATTTTTAAGGAAAAGTAGAAGAAAAAAAATTGACAAGTGAGAGAAATGTAAACAAAAAATACAGCACTTAACAATCTATTTTTATGGAAATTAGAAAGATTGTTTCCTCTTATACTCAAATTACAGCACCTAAAGAAGTTCTTTGGGATTGCAACTAAATAAACCATCTATCCTTTTGCAAAACCCACTTCCTTCAAGCCAATTTCTGCTGCCCTTAGCCAAATATTGGTAAGGGGAGAACACACCTTATTTCATCAGAACATGTAATTCAGGTTCATATCTACACAATGCATATATCTTGTTGTGAATAAAGTTTAACTAATCCACATCTGTAAACCATCAGAGCTCTGTCAAAATTCTTAATAAAATAAATAAAGAAAATGGTCTCCGTGAAGAGGACACACACATACAGAGCTCTGTCAAAATATTAATTAAAATTAACTATTATACTTTTGAACACTGGGCTAGTAAGGTGGCACTTCTTTTTCTTTTTCTTTTTCTTTTTCTTTTTTTCTTTTTTCCCCCTCTAAAAGCTCTCTGTTTTCTTCCTTGAAAGAAGATAATAAATAGTGAGAATGCACTAAAAACGTTTGGCTTAACTTGACATAGTAGTACATCAAAGCAAGCATAAAAGTCTAGCTACACATAATTGAATAACATAGACAGCAGATACATCCATGCAAGCATAAAAATCTAGCCACACAAAATTGAATAAAATAGACAGCAGAGAAGATAACATAAGTTAGAAAAGAATTTGTACTTCTCTTTCCACTCCCAAACATGTTTTGTGAACTCATCTCTGCTCAAATCAGCCCTTTTTATTCCTTCAGATGCAAGCATTCTTTCCACAACCAACTGGGAGGAAATGAAGGAAAAATCAAAAAACCAATATAATAGCTTCAAAGAGAAACTTTTTGATAAGTAATAAATTTTCTTGAAGGACAGCCCAAGTACACTAGAAGTATACTAAGGGACAGCCAAGAAAATCAGAAAGTACAAATATCAATCAGCCACGACTATGCCATGGGCTGCCAAGGCATGCCATGGCTATGCCATCCACAAGGGAATTGAGAAGCATAGACCTAACGAAGTCACCCACTCATACAAAGTTTGCAAAAATAAAAGCTTCAAAGAGAAATTGTCTGATAAGAAAAAATCATTTTTATTAGACCAACAAATTAGAAAAATAATGCAGTAAAAAGAAATTAGAAACCCTTGAGTAAGTTCATACTTGTAGAATTTGTGAGTGTAAGCATGCATTTGCTCCTATATTTATGTTTTATGATTCATCTTTGTAAGTGAGTGAGACACGAGTGAAACACGAGTGAGAGTGAGAGTGAGGGTGAGGGTTCCATCCCACCACCTTAGGGTGGCTTGGCCAGGATGGTCTCCAAACGCTCGTTTCGCATTGAAGCGAAGAGATTTGATATTTCATTGGAGGGTGGAGGGTGGAGGGGCTAAATACATGAAGGTTACGGAATGTGGGAAGATCCATACATGCTCTGTTTCATTGGGCAAAGAGGGAGCACGGTGGTTGGCAAAATGTGTCGAGGAGAATGTGGCCAGAGAAGCCGACAAAAGTTTTGTAGCCACGTTTCGGGAGAAGGATCAAGGGTATGTTATCAGGCGCCTTAGCAATGATTATGGGAGATTTGTGGAACTAACGGTATATGGTGATGGGGGTCTTAAGGGTCGTATCGTCATTCCAGAAGGCTTTAAACAGGGTGGTTGGAAGGGTTCTGGGGCTGAGGTTCGGTGTTTGGTGGATTCAATCCCGCTCCCCGTGGTGGTTGACAGCGTTGTGGGTATACGAGATAAACAGGGAGGTGGCCAGGGGAATTCTGATAAGCCCGGAACCTCCAATGTGCCGAAGGAAAACGGTGGCAACCACCACTCATGGAGGTCAACCCTGTTTCCAAATGCCGAAACGCAAACACACCGACTTCGGCATAACTCACGCGGGGATAATGATGTTGAGCAATTTGTGGGATTTGACGCCAATATTTCGGGTGACTTAAATTCAGAAACGGAAATCGTTTTAAATTTAAAAGTCAAATTTCAAAGAGGGCCAGATGGTAGGTGGAAGGCTGTTTGGGCCGAGCTTGAGGAAGGGGAGGCCTCACTTAAAAAACAAAGCCATCCTGGTCCAACTCCTAAGCCCAAATTTACAACAAGTTTGGAAACCACGTGGGCCACTTCCTTCTTCTTCTCTACCCACATCTGACCCAAATCAGTCCATTTCTGTTTCTCTTGGAGCCCAAACCAAAAACTCAGAAAGGGAAGGATTAAGGCCTGAATAAAGCACCGATCCATCTAAGTGGATATTTTGGAAGGTGCGATGCTCTGGTGTCTTGCTCAGCACCAGCGATGGGAGTTGGATGAAGCTTTGCTGGACCTTTGAGAAGGCGATACCAGCGGCAGCACCGGGCAATGCCGGCGAGCTTCCCACGATGATTTCAGCCACCGATTCCGAAAACTTAGTGCGCAACGATGTGGGAAACCCGGCATCGACTTTAGTGGTGAAGAACCCAAAGATGGGTCAGCTCGGGGTGAGCCTGAACCACTCCGATCAGCCTGTCGGCGAGGTGGTTCATGCTTGGGGTACAGCGCAGGAGTGGTTTCTTGAGCTACGGGACGGAAAGCGACTTCGTCTTCCGGTGGAGGTGTCGATCCCATCTAACGTCTCATGCTTGAGCACCGAGGACAAGGAAGATCGATCACTTTGGTTGGAATCTTGTGGCGAGGGAAGTACTTGGGGGGATGAGGTGGGTGGGCATGACCTGCATGGGGAGGACTCCGTAATAGCAGAGGAGGGGCTTGGAAACTCCTTGATTGTTTTCGAAGAGGATTCGGAACCTATCTCAGTTAGCCCGTTGGCAGTGGAACTACCTGTGGCATCGAATACTCCCACTTTGGAACTGACGAATGGGGATATGGGAGGTAACCCATGTTTCTCTTATTGGGTGAATATGAAGCGTAAAGCCTTTGGAAAATATATAGGTACTTCTTATGAGGGGTACGAGGAGGCTGTTAACAATTTGCTGGTTGCTATTGATGCTAGTAGAAAAAAGCAACAACCTATGCAAGCTGAACTTAGCCAGGTTAGGAAACAGGGCATGAAGGGTAGTCGGAAGTTGAAGGCTTTAGTGAGTTCCATCAATTATGAACCTCCGGAGTGGCAAATCAGGAGGTGACAAGAGGGAAGGGGCTTCAGAGGTTATCCAATGACTGCAAAAATCCTATCTTGGAATGTGAGGGGTTTACATGAGGGAGGACAAGCGTCTCCAAATTCGAAATCTTCTCAAAGATTGGAGTGCGGATCTCATCTGCTTTCAAGAAACCAAACTGGAATTGGTGACTCGAAGACTTGTTAGAAGTTTATGGAGCTGCCATTATGTAGATTGGGTGTTCTTGGGATCAGTGGGAGCTTCGGGGGGTATCCTAATTATGTGGGATAAACGCGTGATGGAGAAAGTGGATGAGGCAATTGGACACTATTCCCTCTCCTGTAAATTTCGTAATGTGGCAGGATCGTTATGAGTGGGCATTCATCCGGGGTTTATGGGCCAAATGTGGACAGTGAGAGAGGCGTTCTGTGGGATGAACTAGCAGGCATCAACAGCTGGTGGGATGTTCCTTGGTGTGTGGGTGGAGACTTCAATGTGGTTCGATTTCCTTCAGAGAGATTGGGTACTGCAGCTTTTGCCCCTGCTATGTATGGCTTCTCAGATTTCATTTCCACTCATGGCTTAGTAGATCCTCCGTTGGAAGGTGGTACGTTTACTTGGTCCAATAATGGGGTAAGTGCCTCAATGTCCCGTATTGATAGGTTCCTTTTTACAACTGATTGGGAGGGGCGTTTCTCTATCATTCAGCAGAAACGGCTTTGTCGAATTCTATCAAATCACTCGCCTTTTATGCTGGTTTGTGGCAATGGTCAATGGGGCCAGCGACCGTTTCGCTTCGAAAATATGTGGCTAAAGGCGGAGGGCTTTATGGAGAAAGTGGGTTCTTGGTGGTCTTCTTACCAGTTTGATGGCTCTCCTAGCTTCATCTTGGCTAAGAAGCTGAAATCCCTAAAGCTGGACCTGAAGAAGTGGAATGAAGAGGACTTCGGGAATGTGTTATTTAAAAAAAATAGCTTGTTCCAAGAGTTGCAAGCGCTGGAGTCAATTGAGGAATCCCGAGTCTTGACTGAGGAGGAGAGGATAACTCATGCTCGGATCAAAATGGAGTTAGAAAAGTACATCCTCTTTGACGAAATCAGCTGGAGGCAAAAGTCGAGAGCTCTTTGGTTGCGGGAGGGAGATAAGAATACCAAGTTTTTCCATCGTGTTGCCAACTCTAATAGGCGCAACAATACTATTGGCAAACTTTGTGTTGATGGGGAACTTACAGAAGACCATGAAGCTATAAAGGTACACATTGTTAACTTTTATCAATCCTTATATAAAGAGAGTGGAGTTCCACAGCCCCTTCTTGATGGGTTAGAATTTATATCTTTGGAGACCGAGGATGTACAGTGGCTGGAACGACAGTTTGATGAAGAGGAGATTACAGAAGTAATTAAAGGTTTTAATGGAGATAAGGCTCCGGGGCCGGATGGATTTCCTTTATCCTTCTTCCAACATTGTTGGAGTATTGTTAAAGATGACATGTTGGCAGTCTTTAGGGAGTTTCACTCGCAGTGCAGCTTCGAAAGAAGCCTTAATGCCACCTTCCTAACATTGATCCCTAAGAAGTCTGAAGCCTTTGAGGTGAAGGATTTCCGTCCTATTAGTCTGGTGGGTAGTGTGTACAAGGTTCTTGCAAAGGTACTTGCCAATCGCTTACAGCTGGTTCTTGAGAAGATCGTTTCTGGCTCTCAAAATGCTTTTGTGAGGGGGAGACAAATCTTGGATTCTGTACTCATTGCAAATGAATGTCTAGATAGCAGGTTGAAGGTGGGGGATCCAGGGGTCTTGTGCAAGCTGGACCTAGAGAAAGCTTATGATCACGTGAATTTGGGCTTTCTAGATTACATGCTGCAAAGATGTGGCTTTTCAGACAAATGGCGGACATGGATTTCCTTTTGTGTCTCCACTATTCGCTTCTCTGTTTTGATCAATGGAACTTCTTGTGGTTTTTTCGAAAGCACCTGGGGTCTTCGTCAAGGGGATCCTCTCTCCCCCTTGCTTTTTGTGATTGTAATGGAGGCTCTGAGTCGAATGTTGGATAGGGCTATTGATGGTGGTTTTCTTTCGGGTTTCCAAGTGGGTAGTGAGGAAGCTAATCATCTTATGGTGTCGCATTTGCTATTTGCGGATGATACACTCATTTTTTGTGAAGCAGATCCTGACCAGATTCTAAACCTCGGCTTTCTTCTAACGTGGTTTGAAGCAATATCTGGTCTGAAGGTGAACCTGGCAAAATTTGAAATGGTTCAAGTGGGTGATGTCCCTCATGTTGGGGAGCTGGCTGGTATTCTTGGTTGTTCTACTTCTTCGCTGCCTATGAAATACTTGGGGTTGCCTTTGGGTGCTAAGTTTAAGGCTAAGGAGATTTGGAATGAGGTGCTGGAGAAGATGGAGCGTCGATTGGCTGGTTGGAAGAGGCTTTATTTATCCAAGGGAGGTCGTCTCACATTGATCAAAAGTACTCTCTCAAACTTACCTACATATTTTTTGTCGTTGTTTCCTATTCCTGCTACAGTGGCTCGTCGAATGGAACAACTTCAACGAGATTTCTTATGGGGAGGTCTAGGCAAGGAGTTCAAATTCCACTTAGTCAACTGGGATTCAGTTTGTTCCCCGGTCCAATGTGGGGGGCTGGCTGTGAAGAACCTGAGGTTGTACAATAAAGCTTTATTGGGGAAGTGGTTGTGGCGTTTTGGAAAGGAAAGGGGGGCTCTCTGGCGGCGGCTGGTTGAAATGAAGTATGGGTCTGAAGTAGGGGGGTGGTGCACTATTGATGTGCATTCGCCTTACGGGGTTAGTCTATGGAAGTTCATTAGGCAGGGTTGGGGTAATTTTTTGCAGCATGTGAGATTTGATGCTGGCAACGGTGTTAGCATCAGATTTTGGCATGATGTGTGGTGTGGTGAGGCAGCCCTCAAAGAGTCTTTTCCGGACCTCTTTCGTCTTGCTCGCAACAAGGAAGCCTTAGTTGCTCAGTATATGCAGGTCCATAATGCCTCGACCCATTGGAAGTTGGATTTTATTCGACCTGTCCAGGATTGGGAGATGGAATCCTTGTCTTCATTCCTGAACCTTTTATATTCAGTTCAGGTGCAGAGCAATAATAATGACAAGTTGTGTTGGAAGCCTACTCCTCAACTGGGTTTCAAGGTGAGTTCCTATTATGAGGTTCTTAATAGAAGGGAAGATTATTCTTTTCCTTGGAAGAGCATCTGGAAACCAAAAGTTCCTTCAAGGGTTTCTTTTTTTGTGTGGGTAGCTTCCTTGGGGAAAATTCTCACAGTTGACAACTTGCGGACTCGGAATATTATTTTGGTTAGTTGGTGTTGTTTATGTAAGGCGGATGGGGAAACGATGGATCATTTGTTACTGCACTGTGCATTTTCGAAGGAGGTTTGGGATATGGTTTTCGTTATGTTTGGGGTTTCTTGGGCAATGCCTAGAACTGTTCGGGGTCTTTTGGCTTGTTGGCAAGGTTCGTTTGGGAAACACCGTCATATAGAGATTTGGAGGTGTGTTCCTCACTGCTTGATGTGGTGTATTTGGCGGGAAAGGAACCTCCGCAGTTTTGAGGGAGATGAGCAAACTGTGGCTGACCTGAAAAATATATTTCTTAAGACTTTGTTTGATTGGGTGAATGCGTCGGGTTGTTTTCCTTGTGAGAATCTTTTAGACTTTCTTGACCTTTGTTCTTTTCAGGTGTGATAGGGATTGTACACCTTGTATGTTCCCTTTGTAAATGATTCTTTGCCTGATTTTTTAATAAAACTCTTATTACTTATCCAAAAAAAAAAAATTAGAAAAACAATGTGATTAAAATAATGTACACAATAAGTATAATTACTGGCCAGTCAAAGAATGTAAATTTACATTTAAAAAAAAAAACACTTATCCTAATCATGAAAATGTAACAAAAAACTTTACAAAGTCAATAACTCTTCATAAATTTTAGCCATTGAGCTCTACACCAACTAACACCTCCTCCCCTTATAAGTTCTAAGGGGAGAGTGAGATTGTGGGTTCAAGATCCTTTTTTTTTTATAGGTAGAGTAAAAATTTTATTAAGAAGAAGTGAAGTGTGCATAAAGCATGAACACTCACACATCAGGAATATACATTATAAGGAGTCAGATACAAAGAAGAAATAAATTCAGGAAGGGAAGTGCTACTAGAAAATCCCCAGGATTTGGACCAATCAAAGAGGGTTTGGATAAAGCCCTCTAAAATCTGGTTATCCGCTTTAAAAACATCCTCAAAAGTTCGTTGATTGCGCTCCTTCCAAATCGTCCACATCAAGCAAGTTGGTACAAAATTCCAAATATCCGACGAATGACGACCTAAACCATTCCACCAGTTATGCAGAAGATCAGCCACCGTCCCAGAAATAACCCAATGTATCCCAAAAGTCTTAAAAATCCAATTCCAAAGGGCACCCGCAACAGGGCAATGGAGAAGGAGGTGCTCAACAGTCTCACCATTGCAGCGGCACATACAACACCAGCTGGTTATATAATAACCTCTTTTGCGAAGGTTCTCACAAGTTAAGATTTTCTTCCAAGCCGCTGTCCAGACAAAGAAGCAGGCCCTCCGAGGAGCTTTGGTATGCCATATACATTTCCAAGGGAAGACTAAAGAAGGAGATTCCCCAAAGAATGAATATCGGGAACGAACATCAAATATACCTTTTGTCTTTAAGTTCCACCAAAGACCATCATCCACCACCCGCGAAGGAAGATGAGATTGAAGCAAACCCAAAAAAGAAGCGACATTATCAAGTTCCCAATCATTAAAGTTACGCATAAAGTCACCCTCCAATCTACCCGACCATTCTCTCGGACCAGAACCTCACTTACTGTGGCTGCCTTGTTAGAGGCACAAGCATAGAGAACCGGAAAAGAGTCCTTCAAAGGAACATCACCACACCATCTATCATGCCACAAACGAACTCTATTTCCCCTACCCACCTTATATTTCAAATGAGCAGAGAAATCAGACCAGCCAAGCATGATGCCCTTCCATATCCCACAACCATGAGAATCACGAGTCCAGCCCGTACTCCATTCCCCACAACCAGTCCCATGACGTGCAACCAGCACACGCTTCCAAAGCCGGTTGTCCTCAACTCCAAATCTCCACAACCATTTGTCCAATAAGGCACGATTAAATGGCACCAGCTTACGAACACCTAGCCCTCCCTTGGCAATAGGGGAACATACAGTATCCCATTTCACCAGACAATGTTTAAAAGTGTCATCTGACCCACCCCAAAGAAACTTCCGTTGAATTTGCTCAATTCTCTTTGCAACACTACAAGGAATAGTGAAAAGAGAAAGTAAAAGGTAGGGAGGCTAGAAAGCGTACTCTTAAGGAGAGTTAGCCGACCACCTATGGACAGATATAACCTCTTCCAACCAGCCAGCCTACGTTCCAGCTTCTCGATGATAGGATTCCAAATCAAAGTGGATTTGAATGTAGAACCCAAAGGCATAGCGAGGTAGCTCATAGGCAGGGAGCCTATACGACAGCAAAGAATATCAGCTAGAACCCGCAAGTTCTCAACATCCCCCACAGGAACTATCTCACTTTTACCCAAATTGACCCTGAGACCCGTAGAAGCTTCAAAGCAAGTCATGGCCAATCTGAGGTACATCAATTGTACTGGATCCGCATCACACATAATCATAGTATCATCCGCAAACAGAATATGGGAAATACTCAACCCGGCCACACCACTTCGACTTGCATGAAAACCACGGATTAAACCACTCTCCTCCACTTTTTTGAGGATCTTACTCAAAATCTCCATCACCAACAAAAAAAGAAGAGGGGAGAGGGGATCTCCTTGCCTCAATCCTCTAGAACTACCAAAGTAACCTGCAGGAGACCCATTAATAAGAACAGAGTACCGAACCGTGGAGATGCAAGCTCGAATCCATCCTTGCCATTTAGTCCCAAAACCCATAGTATCCAGAAGATGAATTAAGCAATTCCAATTCACATGATCATAGGCCTTCTCAATGTCAAGCTTGCAGATGACTCCTGGCTGTCTCCGCTTTAGGCGGCTATCCAAACATTCATTGGCTATGAGGACAGAATCTAACATTTGGCGACCACCCACAAAAGCATTTTGGGACTCAGAAATAAGATCATCGAGCACCTCCTTTAATCTATTGGCCAACACCTTAGATAGCAGCTTATAAACACTTCCAATCAAGCTGATAGGTCTAAAGTCCTTAATGTTCCTAGCATCATTCTTCTTAGGGATAAGAGCAAGGAAAGTTGCGTTCAAAGAGCTCTCAAACTGACCTTGTTCGTAGACTTCCTCGAAAAAACCCATTATATCATCCTGAAGAACTGGCCAACATTTTTGGAAAAATGCCATAATAAATCCATCAAGACCAGGGGCCTTATCCCCCTCAAGGTCCTTCAGCACCTGAACTACCTCATCTTTATCGAACCGTCTCTCCAATCTATCCTTAGCTTCCTCTCCAATAGAAGCAAAAGATAACCCATCCACATCAGGACGCCAATCCTCATTTTCATGGTAGAGCGCCTTGTAGAAGTGAACTACTTGATTTCTGATCTCAGATTCTTCTTCAAATTGAGTACCATCTACCTCAATGTACTTAATCTGATTTCGCCTTCTATGAGAGTTAGCCATCTTATGGAAAAATTTGATGTTATTGTCTTCCCTCTTTCAAGCAAAGAACACGGGATTTCTGACGCCATGACACCTCTACCAGATGAGCAAGACGGTCCACCTCAAGCTTCAACTCCTCTCTAAGAAGGCGTTCTGCATGGGTCAAGACACCCTGGAACTCTTTCTCATCCAATCTGAGGATATCACCCATTGCCCGATTCTTCTTGAGACCCACATCCCCAAAGGTATTTTTATTCCAGGATTTTAAGTCCCCCTTAAAAGCTTTCAGCTTCCTAGCCAATATACGACTAGGAGGGCCATTGAAGGAATAACCCGACCACCACCCTTTCACCAAATCCACAAAACCCTCTGATTTCAACCACATATTCTCAAACTTGAAAGAACTCTTACCTCGAGCCATTCCACCAGCCTCCACTAGGATAGGACTATGATCCGAGAGTGGACGAGGCAACAGCTTCTGAGACACATCAGGGAAGTGCTCCTCCCAGTCTGCTGAGACAAGAACTCTATCAATACAGGGACATGGAGGGCTGATCCGAACCACTGCACCAAGTATACAACCCACCATCCAATGGCAAATCCACAAGCTGATTAGAATCAATAAACTCAGAGAATTCCAGCATTCCCTGGCTGTAGGTTTGGCACCCCAATCGTTCACTCGGAAATCGAATGATGTTAAAGTCCCCAAACAGACACCAAGGAGTAGCCCATCTGTTACGAATCAAAGTCAGCTCGTCCCAGAACGATCCTCTTACGCTCCCCAAGTTCAGACCATAAATGCCTAATCCAGTCCAGATAAAATTATCATCCAAACTTTTCCACTGACATGAAACAGAATAGGTGCCAATAAAACAATCAAGTTTTTCCAGAACCCTCTTGTCCCACATCAAAAGAATCCCTCCTGCTGAGTTAACAGTGTTTAAGACCTCCCAACCCACATACATATTCCCCCAAATACTTCTAATGATCGACAAATTAGCTGCCGCCAATTTAGTTTCCTGAAGGCAGACAACGTCACCCTTCCAGTCCCTTAGAAGATTTTTCACAACTTCTCTCTTCCGAGGATTGTTTAATCCTCGAACATTCCAAGATATAATTTTTAGCTGCATAAAAAACAGAGCACCCCCTTTCCACACCAAACCAGAAGCAAATTAACAGGAAGCCTTAGCCTCCTTTCTTCCTTCATAGTTAACTGAAGAGATTAGGTTCCGTAATTCCCTTTTACCTTTGTTCACCGAACCATTTGGATAACGAGGGCCAGTCGTCGCTCTCAGACGCTTCTGTTCTACATCAATACGGCGCAACAGAGAAATACACTCGTTCTCGAACCCCAGTAAATCCATACCCACTAATTTCTTGAAGCCTTTGTATCTTTGTTCAACCCATGCTGACATAGCATCCTCCAGCGCAAGAATATCCCCTGTATAACCCTGTGTAAATGCAACAAAATCCAAAGGGTCAATTCTGTCAAGTAGGTGTGCAGGAAAGTGGGCTTTGAGTTTCCCCTGTTGCATAATGCCCAAAATCCCCCAGGAAAGGAGAACCAGAGACAGAGTCACTGTTCCAAGGCTCCTCCAGTCTGAAGCTCGCAGGCAGACTCACCAACCCATCCACAGACGATCCAGCTTCCGTTGTCTTGTGTTCGTGATCTACGGAAAACACTACCATCGATAAGGGAATCTCCTCACCACCATTCATCACCACCGACGAAGCTTCAGAGGCACTCACGGCCATTCTCTCGTCCCTCAGTAGATCGGCCCCAACCGTTGGAAGTAACGCCTGACCACAGGGTTCACGGCAAGAGTTTTCTTCGCCAGAATCCACTTGTATATCGTTGATGACCCCATCAGAACCAACAAACGAAGGCGCCGCAGGGGTTTCCGATTCGGGATCGTCATCCTCATCGATTGAATCACAAGGCGTTGACTCCGTATCAGACTCTTTGGTTCCAGGAAGCTTCTCCAACACAGAACTGTCTGACCGAGCTCTTCTTGTTGTCCAAAGGACCCTCCACCACCTCTTTGTTCAACACATTGGGCTGTTGGGCTTCTGAGTTTAAAGGCCCATTGGTCAACACTAACTTAAGCCCATTCAAAGCCCCTAGCCCAACCCATTCCACTATCCTGCTAGATTCCGAATTAACGGTAATACGTAGAGTAGTGGACTTGGGTTTCCACTCGAAATGGGAGAGGCGGGTCAGACGAGGTGCCTTAGTGGCCATATCCACTTTTATCCGAGATTTCTTCTCCGTATCAGAAATTGTAACGGTTTTGGTAAGTTTAGGCGCAAATCCCGCATTTTTACGAAACGCCCATGACTTACGGTCTTGCCGATTCTGATTCCAGGATACCTTACGGATCCTATAGGCCCCTACCGCCGGTAGCTTCTCCTCCGCCACTCTCAGCGGTTGTTTTGGGATCACAACTTCACAGAGGAAGTATTTACATACCTGGAACTCGAATAAGGACCACCCCGCCCCTCGCCGGCCCTCAGGGAGTCTTATGCTACCACGGCGGGCTCCGCTATGGTATTCCGAAATATCGAGAAACCGTCCACCGCTGTTATAAAGGCAGCTAAGTTTAACTACTCTATATCCGTCTCTAAAAAATTCAAAGAAGCCATCCAAAGTGCATGCCGAGTTACGTAGTTTTAATAACACGTTAACTAGCCATCGCAATCCTCCCAGGCCAAGCCACAGTGAACCTCGGAATCGTCCCCTACGTTCCATAATATGATATGGATCCGTGCGACCCCCATCAAAACCCAATGTGAAAGTTTTAGAATCAATGATAAAAATATTCCCGCTCCCCTAAGGCTGCACCTTTCTGATTTCTCTTATGAGTGCACCACCCACTTGAGGATCAGTAGTGTTAGGACTGTCTATGTGTGTTTGTGGAGGCCTAACTGGTTGTGAGATGACCGGTTGGTTTGGAGGATAGGTAGGTGTATATGGGGGGTTAGATGTGGGGAGTTTGATGCAGGAGCATCTTGCCTAGTCCTTTATTTGCTTTGCAGCCTTGTAGTTAGTTTTGAGACAACCTTGTACTTGCTGTCTCAAAATACTAACAACCTCGTACTTGGTCTTTTCTTGTTAACCACTTAGAATTAAGCCATGTGCAGCCAATAGGAAGGCTTGGTTGAGTTGGTTAGTTTGTTAGGGGTTGGTTATTAGGTCAGCCAATGGGCTTCCAGCACATTCTAACCAATCCCAGGGCTTCATTCAACAGCCAATCAGATTGTACCTAAGGCATGCTATAAAATGCATGGCCTTGCATTTGTAATAACTAGTTGAATTTTGTTAATGAGAATTGTTAGCCTTTTGTGCTATTCCCTTTTAGAGATGGACTTCTCTATGCAGAGGCTTTGTGCTGCCTAGTTACTACTCAAATTAACTCACACTCCAACCCCATTCCTAAACACAAACCCTTCTACCCGAGAGCCTACATCAGAGTTGATAGGGTTGTGGGGTAGGGTATTGAAGGATATGTGAATAGGAGATTGGATGTATGTTGTGTTGGGTATTTGCTGGTGCTGTCAGGTGGAGGAGAGATTGGTTGATTTGTGGAGGAAGAGGGTACAGGGGGGGAGGGGGAAGAGCCATCTTTATCTTACTAGCACCCGTGGGTTCAAGATCCATTGGGTGCATGTATAACTTAACCAATCAAAAACTATTCATAAATTTTAAACAAATTTGTAACAAACAAAATATTTTGTACAAGATTGGGAAACAAATGAAAATAATTAGAGGTAGTTCCACAAAAAAGCAAACACTGATACAGATACAGAAGCTCACAATTCAGACACAAACCTGAGTTGCAATACCAGCATGATCAGTCCCAGGAACCCAAAGTGTTGGTCTTCCCTTCATTCGATGGTATCTAACCATAATATCCTAGCAAAGCAAAACCATTAAAACTAATTCAACTGACATCAAGAGGAAAGAACTAAGAACTTATCATCTTTTTGTTAATCAATAGCATGGTGCATATACATTACAACCAAAAGTTATTAAGCGTCTTTTTAGGATGGCTTAAAAATGAAAAATAAGTCAAATTATTTCTTACTTACAACCTTTTAAAGCCTCACTTCTTTCTAGGTGCAGCTGTACTTTTACAAAATAAGCTAATAAAAATAAGCCTTACCAAACGCACAAATAAAAAAAAAGGGGGGGGTTCATGAAACTAGAACAAGAAGCACAGAAAGCCTTTATTATATCAATGTCAAAAAAAAAATACTAGGAGAAATAATGCAAGGAAAAAGAGAGGAGAAAGAAAACAATTTAGTCAATACTGGTCTGAGTCCACAACGAAATGGCCATCTAGTCCATAAAACAACTCCATCCATCCTTAGCCTCTTAGAAATAGCATGAACTATAAAATCAGTTGTTCTTGAACCCTTGAAAGAAAATATTCAAATAATAGCGAAACAGGGGAGAAAAGCAACACATTGATTATGAGTGATATACCTGACATGAGCAGATTGATAAGTATAGCTAACGCACTATTGAAAGGTTGATTCATAGCAATTGATAGAAGAGAAGTGATAATCCACCGTACATTTTCTAAGAAAATAACAAGTAAATAGATAAACCATGGCTAAGAAGGAAATATTACTGAAATGAGTGGAAAATGACATGTATGGTATCCACATATTCATAAGACTATAATAGCCAGAGCTACGTTTGAGCTTTAAGAACAATAGCTCAGGGTTTTTGTGGAGCATACAATGATAAACAGGATATAGTGGCACATGCAAACAAAATCTTAGAGCATTTTAAGTGTGGTAATCCCTATCAGGATACAGGATATAATCATTTCTTTTTTCTTTATCTTTTTCTTTTTCTAATAAGTAATAAATTTTATTAGAAAAGAGCAAAGAAGGTACACCACCCTAGTACATGGGAAGTATACAAGAGTAAACACAAAAATAATTCAATTTAACATCCAAAATTCAACTGCTCCAAAAACAGTAGAAGTAGGCCTGGGTGCACAATCGGCATTTTCAGGATTACAAGCCAAATGGTATATATTTTGATGAAATATAAATAAACTTAACAAGAATTTAAAAGCAACTTCACAACCTCAAGAGTCACAAACATCGCATGCCCCATGTGCAGTGAACCAGTGACATTAGGAGGTGGCATTGGAATCACAAATGGATCACTTCCTCTGTCAAAGTTTGGCCTAAAATACCCTTGAGACTCCCACCTATTTCCAACAATTACAAACAATACATTACAACGCTGAAAATGCAATCAACACCATTCCTGAGAAATCATGCAAGCAGCAATATGATAACCAACACCAAGACATGAGATAATTAGGAAATAGGTAAAGCCGAAACCCCCACAACACCACATTCAATTCACACACACAGAGGTTAAGGTAGGATGAAAACTAGATTTTAGTCCTTACAATATATGTCTAATTACATGAGTTGGCCTCTTGAAACTTGTAGACATATTCTGAGACCAAGTCATGCTTTTATAAAAACCGCATTCTAGTGAAAGAGAAAAATACATAAATGCTATATATTACCCATCAACTGTAATGCTATAAAACAGCACAAAATTAACCGCTATAGTATCCATTTATATTACTGTTGTGAAGAGCCAAGAGTCTCGTAGCTCAACTAGCATTGTCTGCTCTCTTTTATACTAGGGTTCAAATCCCCTCTCCAATAACTATGGAATTATCAAAAAAAGTGTACAGATAAAGAGAATAAGCAAAATCAATCACTCGGAAGTAAATCAAAAACAAAAGCAAGAATTGAAGCACATATATTAGCAAGAGCTCTATCCGAAAACAAAGAGATACCAATTGTATATTCGTTCCTCCGAAGTAAAATCAAATGTCTTCGCTATCTCTGGAGAAGTAAACACACCATTCTCCGTACTTGCCGCCACTGGAATGTAACAACAAATTATAGCAAACAGTGTAAGACTTCAAATTTCCGCGTGCAATTTTCTCAACAACCAAACAGTTGTTGAACAATTTTCCTAATAGATTTCAAAACCATTTGGTTGCCAAGAAAAGAGAAGAAGTACCTGATGAGAAAGTTGTAGGTCTCGTACGACTGAAATGCCAGCAGCGACGTCGTTTAGAGAAGAGAATGGGATTGAGTCTGTTAGAAGCAGAGCAGCGTGGAGAGAAGAAGAGAGCCGGAGAAGTGGAGAATGCCGTTTGAAGCATCTTCTTTAAATATTATTAATGAGTAAAAGAAAAAAGCCTCTCTGAGCTCCGGGCTGTGGAGAAAGGGAGTGTGTTAACAGTTAAGTGTATCAACTATGGAGTGGGGGTTCTTTTTTAAGTGGCAGAGAATTCATTTGCAGAGGGAAAAAAGAGGATACACTTACACGTGCATCGCCACGTGCACAGTTTTTTTTTTTTTTTTTTTAAGGTAATTAAATTAAACCACATTAGGCCATCTCCAAGTGGTTTAAACCCTGTCTTCACTCTATTTTTAAAGGACAAAGCCAAAAACCGGCCTCCAGCAGTCCTTTAAAATAACTCTTCATCCGTAAATTTTTTTACAAAGTGTACAGTACCCTTATTTTTGGATGATAAAAATTAAAAAACCATTTTTTATCAGCTCTGACCCCACCAAAACAAACTTTTTCTTCCGGATTTTTTCTCTCTCCTCTCATTTCTTCCGAATTTCTCTCTCTTCTCTCATTTGCTCTCTCTTCTCTCTGCTCTCTCTTCTCTCTTTGCTCTTTCAGCCTTTTGGGTTTTCTGTTGAAGCACGGTTGGCTTGGGCTTGCCGGCGATGGTGGTGGTGGTTGAGTGATTCGGTGGTGAAAGAAAAAATGGGCTGGCCCCGATCAACGGTGAACCCGTGCCGATCTCGGCCTGGACAGAGAGACCCACGCCACGGCCTGGGCTCGCCGTCCCCGATCCCAACGGTCTGGATCACCCGTGCCGATTCGGCCTGGAGAGAGAGACCCACGCCACGGCCTGGGCTTTCAAGGTCTGGACCTGCCGATCTCGGCCTGGACGAGAGAGACCCACGCCACGGCCTTCGCCGTCCCCGTCCCAACGGTTTGTTCCCTTTGAGAATCAGATCGCGGCGGCGTTGGGGGCTTCGTTGGGTCACCATAGGCGGTGGGTTGTTGTGCATTTGGGATTTGTTGTTGGGTTTGTGCTTGAAATTGGTGTGATTTCTTGATTTTTTTTTGGTTACATATGAATAGGTTGATGGTGTCTTCTGCTTCTGCTGGAGATCCAATGATAGATTTTAATGAATGAGAATTATGAGTGAAAAGAAAAAAGGGGCAATGAAATAGTGTCAGACCTGCAAGTTATGTGGTAAAATTGTTTCTTTTTTTTTGATAATGTGGTAAAACTGTTTCTAAAAGGCACAGTCTGCTTATATCATGAGACTGTGATTTAATTCTTGCAATTTGTTGAGATACTTGTCACTTTATTGATTACTCCCTTGAGAGATGATCCAAAGTATATCTATAAACTATGCTGCATAGATGAGTTCAATAGAAATTAAAATAGGATAGTCAATGTCATACTTCTTATAAAAACTAGTCGCAAACCCGTGTGATGCACGAATTTTTTATTTATTTATTTATTCAAAAGGTATAATACAAAGAGTGAAAAGGGAATTTTTGCTTCAGAATCTTGATTACTACTTTAAAAAAAAAAAATAATATATAATATATATATGAAGAGTGAATATTCCGAACCAGAATATATTTTCGCTCAGAGTGGTTTGATATTTAAAGTGAGACAAAATAGAGGTGCACTTGTACTGGATTGAGTACTGGTTGTGCATGAAAAACACAATTTCATTTTGAGCCCCAAAAAAATAAAAAGGCAGGCATAAAACCAACAGAACAAAGAACACCAAAAACCAAAAAAATAAATTGAGGAGAACAAAAAACCAAATGAAGAAATAAATAAAAGTATGAAACCTGACAAAGCCAATCAGAAACCAAAGGGGAAATAACATACATTTGAGACTCAAACAACAATAGAACCATAGAAACCACAAAGAGACAAAAAAATCCCAGCATAGGATTTAAATAAGAAATTGGGGGTACAATTAATTAGAGAGATGAAGAGGTCAAGGAGTTCAAGAGGTGTGAGAGAGAGAGAGGTAGATGAAAAGGTAAGGTAATTAATTGAAGAGATGAAGAAGTTAGGGAGTTCAAGAGGTGACAGAGAGAGAGAGGGGTAGATGAATAGATGAGATAGAGGAACAGCCATGAGAGAGATTTTTTTTTTTTTTTGAATAAATGTGAGAGAATTAAATAGAGAGAAAGGAAATGTGGAAGTGTGTGGAAGCAGCAAATCTGACATGACGGTATTTAAGGAAGCCTAAAAACTCTCTCAGCTTGAACTTTTAGTTTATATTATAAAATATTATAGATATTATAGATTATAGATGTGACTTGGCACAATAGGATTAGAGAGTGTAAAAATAGACTTTTACACTAAGTCCTTATTGAATTTACTCTCGATTTATTAACTCTTAGGACAGTTGAGTTTGGTGTTTGTTATGTACTCAGTTTTATGTTTTCTGAAACGAATTCCCAATTCAGCAAAAGAACATAAAAAGATTGTAGGATTTGTGAGCTTCTTTTACTAGTTTAAAATATCCATAGATAATCTTTTTAAGTACACCGTAACAAGGTGGGCCGAGGAGGCCGAAACCCACCCCCACCTTGGGTTAATAAACTTGAAATCCATCCCACATTCTGTTCTCTTATTGAGAGTGGAGTGATTAGAATCGACAGCCTATTTCCAAATAGTAAATAGTGCGTTGGGAAAAGAATAACAAAGTTTCCATGCAAGAAACTTTTTCCCCCTTTCCCAATTTTTATTTTTATTTTTAACTTGTATCAAAAACCACTACTCAGTTTATTAATTGTATCAAAATCCACGACCCATATCGGGACATATCAAGGAGACAAATATATAACCCAAACCCATTAATTTAATTAAAGATTACCATAACAAACATTAACATTTTTAATTACTTGATTCCCTATTTAAAATTCAAATTTATATTAGATATACATATCATTTTATTATATGGGCTAAACATGTTGAATCATGCTAGGTCAACACGAATTTCACCAATTGATTATTTGTGCCAACTTAATATAGACTTGAACACGATTACAACAAACCGTAACCCTAACCTAACTTGCTAACTTTGTGTCGTGTCGTGTCCGGGTCAAACATTGCAATCTTTAAGAGAAAGGGAAGAGAAGAAGGGGGAGGGGTGTTTTCAAAGTACAACAAAGGACTCCACACAACATACTTGCTACAAAGGGGCTTCGTTTGAATTTTTTATTTTTTTTACAAGTACATTTCATTTGCAGACTATCTACATTGTTTCAAACCAGCCCCAATCCACACTCCAATGGTAGCTATGATACAAACGAAAGACTGAAATCACAGTCCTTCCAACAATAATATTACAAGCAATGAACAATGAGAAGGAAAAGAATACACTTCTAAGATTTTAAGCATACAACAAAGAGATTCTTTCTATAAAACAAGGCAACTTAGGACCGCATATGCTGGGCTGAAAGGGCATGGATTTAGAGAGAGGTTAAGCAATGCTGCGTGCAGGACTTTGGTAGATTTCATCAGCCTGAGCTGCGGGCACATAAACAGCATGACGCAACGAGCTGTGTGTTCGGCCATAAAATGCATAAATGAGTACTCCTATTACCAGCCATACAGAAACACGGGCCCAGGTGGCAGCTCTGACAATACACACATCATAATAAATATAAGAATGGGAATAAGAAAATTACAGATTTCACAGCTATTAAATAAAACTAATTTAATCTAGGGTGATTCTATATAGTAAACACTTTTTTCTTTGTATGTATTGTACCTATTTAATCTTAACAGTTCATATATTATTATAAAATACATATTATAAAAGGTAATATCATATCTCAACGGTTAAGATTAAGTAGGCAGAATTCTCCTTTAATCTAATGCTTTATTCATTCACAAAGAAGGGTAGGGGATGAGAACTATGATTAACATAATAGGTGGATATCATAAAATTTCAACTTCTACTTCTACACTACTCTTGTCATAGGGTCATAACAATAGAATTCCTGTCAATACAGATGGCAGTATGGCACAAAGGGTTTCACTTGTTTTAATATAAAATGAAAAATAGTATAAAAGAGATCATTGATCTTGTGAGACCAGTTAAGCCTGAGATGGCAATTGGTTCTTGGGAAGTGGCCCTCCCAATCTGAAAAGTAAAACTGTTTTCTTCAATTTGGTTGATTTTGCTACCAAAAAAAATCTTTAAAACAGTTTCAATGAATTCACCTTATTCTGAACAAAGTCAAATAATTCCATGATAGAGAAGACCTATAAAAGGAGAACTTGATGGTGTAATTTAATTGTAAACAGCAGACAGGTTGGCTACTCACCCAAGATTAATCAGTAAGTAGACGTTGATGAGAATGCAAACAATTGGTAGCAGTGGCACAAATGGGCAAATGAAACCTGAAAAGATATCAATACATCATCTCATAAGTAAAAGAGAAAAAATGACCCATATATCATGTTATTTCCACCAAATACCCATTGCCATTTTCGTGTAAAAACATCAATGGTCAATATGTTCTTAAATTTCACAATATTCTTTGAGATTAACTTTGCCAAGTTATCAACTGCACAGGTTATAATGGCAAGCATACCTCCTGTGTGCCCAAAGCTGTGCCTCGCATCATCCTGATCTATACAGGTCAGCACAATCAGACCAGATAGAAGACAAGTACCGCCAACACCACACAATGAGAAACGAAGATAACTGCTATTCAAATGAAAAATGTTACGAATATTTAACGCAAAAAAAAAAAAAAAAAAAAAAAAAAAAAAGGCTAATCAAATACAAGATATGATTTATGAAAGGGGTGGGGGGCAGGGAGGAGCATTGCCGTTGTCATAAATGCAAAATCATTCTTTGTGTGTGGTGTGTCGTACTCACAACTTCTCATTGACCTCTCTCTCTCTCTTTTGTAAGAAAAACAAATTTTTTCTATTAATTTTTTCAATTCCTCATTTCATATTAGATTTTTTCAATCTATTACCATATAGATTGCTATAGTGCACTTTAGAATAGAAATGCACAATATATTTATGTGTTTTTTTGGGTTAAATTTTACTGTATATTTTGAGCCTAATAGCCCGGTGTATCACATGGGAATACAAGCTACTATAGGAGAAGTGTTAGAGCTTAATAACTTACACTTCTAGGACAAATGGAAATTTATCCTCTTGTGAGAAACTAAACCATTTTTCCTAGATTCCATATCAACATAAAACTTAAGGAAATTGAATTATGTAATCCCAAGGTTTCATTCATTGGGAAATTAATGCACTAAGATAATCTGCAGCTGAACCCACCTCGGAAGGCCCAAATTTGAAGCTGCGTATGTAAGCAGGAAAGCCCCAACACATGTGAGCATTATAGTCCAACCAGCAATTTTCCGCCTGTTTTCCTCACTTAATCTGTCTGGCAAGCAACACGTATGAGAAAAATAAGTATTAAAGAATATTCTAGATGACAGAAAGTAAGGCATAACATTATGTGTATTCCATCACAGATATGTGTCTAGTAGTCACACTTAACCAATCCCAAATATTGAAAATTTGGATCTCTAGTACATTTAATTTGGACCAATTTTGGGGAGCAATATACATTACATACTCTTTAAAATGGGTTCAAATTTCACTCTTTTAAATTTTCATTCACAAAGGGCCATAGAGAACAAGAAAGAAGAAATTCTGCTTACAAGAGAAGTACCTCTAAAATGGAAATTACACAATGCAGGTGTACACACTCTCATTAAGCCAACAAAACATAGAGTTCTAAATGTTTAAAATCAAATGGATGCAGGAATATTCATACATGGAAATTTTTTAAGTGTATTTTCTGAACTAAGGGATCTCAGGTTGGCTCCATCATACAAATGCCAGGGATTGATACAGTGGAGAACAGGATGTAAACTTACGAAAAGAAGCAAGCATGCATATATGAGTGACTTACAGTTGCCTAGAAATAGATGTTTTGCAGTAAGAGGATATTCACCTGATGCATCCTCTTTGAAAAGTAAAGGTTTATCACTATCTGTTGTAGAAGTGCCAAATTTAACTTTAGATCGTTTTCCATTAATCTTCTGGCCACTCCTACCATATTCCAATGACGCTGAATCAATTGACTCCTGAAGAGATGAAGGCAATGGCACCTCATCTGGTGGGACATATCTGAGTATCAATACAGATATTGCCACCATGGAGAAAGCAAGAAGTGTACCCACACTGACCTGCACATAAAAGGTAGCAATCAACAACTTAGTATACAAACATAAATTGCTCTTATCATGCTTTAGAATGGTAAGCATTTTCACATTTCCATTTCTTCAAACAATCTCAGAGGCTATTCAGGAGCCCAGCAAATCCAGTCAGCAGGGTCTGCCTTAGAAAAGAGTACTCTACTAATAGTCTACATTATGCCTTGTTAACATAGGTAAACATTATATACATATACATATATCCCCCCCCCCCCTCCTCCTCCTCCTCCTCCTCCACAAAACAAGGGCTTTCTGGAATGGAAACATATTGATATAGATGAACAAGGGGCTCTCTAATTTCCTAAACAGCCATTAATAAATGTAATCAGGATGAAGCTACATATAAGGGGCTATTATCTCCACCCCACAACCTTTACTATATTTTTAGTTTTCCCCTAAATTTTGAGTTTGATTTTAGAGAAAGTATATTTTTTATATGCCCCTCAATCTTTTGAGTTATTTTGTATCATCACCATTGCTTTTCTCTGCTCCAATCTTGAAAATATTGGATTTGAACAATATTAAGAATCAGAATGACTAAGCCCCATATTCCAGAGATGGTCAGTATATGTGATAGAATTTATATGGTTATGATCAGTAAATGGATTCCACCCTGATGCACAGACGCCTGTCTGTCTAGTAACCCACAACTATGAAGCACATAGGTTAATTACACTTCCATCACTACTTTGAAGTTCATATTAGTCTGAGAGGTGATCACTGATCAAACCACCCCCCCCCCCAAACAACACACATTAGATCTTGGTTGCGAAAGAAGTTAACTCACCATCCCTGCCAGCTGCGAAACATCCATAAAGAATGCCAAGATTGCAGAACCAATCCCAGTCACTATTGTGCCCTTCATAGGAACTTGCGTTTTTTTATTAACCTCTGAGAAAAATGGCGGCAGCAATCCATCCCTAGCCATAGCCATCAGAATCCGTGGCTGAGAAACACAAAGAGATGGAAGACATTTATAGATCATCAGCCATATTAAAGCCCTTAAAATTGTAAGCCAATAGAAATCCAACCCAATTAAAAGCCTAAGTTGTTTTAATAAATAACAAAAACAATTTTAGATCATTTCAATTCATCAAAACAATCACATATGTGAATCATAAATATGGTCACTTAACACTCTGTATACTAAAAGATGACACTGGGAGAGTTCCATTTATATACCTGAGGAAGAATGGAACCCAATAACGTTGAGCAGAGAGCAGTAATCGCTCCAATAGTTACGATGTAACTGTAATCACAAGCAAGAAGGATGTTTTAAGCTACAAAACCAATTTACTTGCCAAAAATTTATAAAGAATTCAATGCACCAAGGAAATTTAAACAAAATTATACACTCACGCTGCCCATTGCATCCCGTGATCAGTAAACGCGGAGGAGATGGGGGTGTCAGGATCCATTGCATAATAAGGTACTAAACCAACAACTACAACAGAGACCATCATATATAATGCACAACAAAGAAACAAAGAAGCACCAATCCCAAGTGGTAGATCTCGTTGAGGATTCTTCACCTGTTTGGTCAATCAAGACATGATTGTTAGAGTTCAAATTCCCTGAAGTAATTATACCTCTATACAAATGACGTTATATAATCACGTATACCTATACAAATGGAAAAACAAATGAACAAACAATAGCAAGCCAAGTATACCTCCTCAGCAGTGCTGGCAACTGAATCAAAACCTATGTATGCAAAGAAGACTGTTGCAGAACCAGCAAGCATCCCATCAACCCCAAAGGGAAAATACCTATCAAATCAATCATTTTAAAAAATAAAAAATAAAATATTTGGGGGCAGGGGGAGAGAACTTAATTTAAGAAATCAATAAAATCAGAGTGAATATACAACAGGAACAGAGGAAGTACCCTGTTGGAAGTTCATAACCAACCCATCCAGTCTGGAATCCCAAATAACCACCTGCTATTATGACAAAAATCATAGCACATACATTTGCTGTAGTGATAATGACTTGTGCCTGTGTGCTCTGCAAAATTTAAGCGTTCAACTTAGAGTAGATGAAGGAAATAATTTTCAAATGAAAACTAAATCTGTTTGGAAAAATAGGCAAAAAAAAAAGAAGAAGAAGAAGAAGAAGAAACATATACCTCTTTGATTCCAACACATAATAGCCCAGTAACTATAAATACTAGAATTGCTGCACATGGGTCAACGACAATGTCGAGCCCAGGAATATGCTGACGGGCTAAAATAACAGGCAAACTATTCCCACCTCCAAAAAGCAAAGCCTGGAAAAAGAAAGGAAACAACAGAATATATCTTGTCAACAATAAAGCAGACCATTCTCCTATACTCTTAAACTAGAATTCAGAAAAGAAACAAAGGAACATCCTCCAATTCTTTTCATACATAGTTGTCAAACACGCAAGAGAAATTCTGAAATTTAGAAGAGAGAAAACAAAAACGGAAAAGAAAAGACCAAAGGCATCATTCTATCTAAGTCATGTAATTGTAGTGTACTTGATTGACCCTGTATTTCCCTGTGAGACATTGACTTTGATTAGACCACACCACTGAAAAAAAGCGCCTACCAACTATCCTTCTACAGTTCTACTGTCATGATACACAATGAATCTTGCACAGGCTCATTCATTTTATAAGTGTTTCATTTCAAGAAGATGGCAAATGCTCAAGAGTTTTGACTTTCAAGCGTTAAGGAGTCTCAAGGACAAAGCTAATGATGCTAATTACTTACCAAAAAAAAAGATGCAGAAAACATTGAATATTCGAGTATCTGTCTTAACATTATAAATCTAGTCACGTGGAGGGATATCATGACACAAATAGACTTCACCAATTTCAAGCCAAATAATCTTTATTTTCTTCCCTTACAATATATAGAAAAGAACATAAAAATGGCATCACTTTCCACGTTTTGTTTCACTATGATTCAAGCAGTTCATGTAAAGTTGCCCAAACCTATTCAGTGCCTAGCATCTCAGAAAGAATTGGCTACATGTCTATTTGTATCTATAATGGAGCTGGTAGTAAATAACATCACTTAGATAACAAATAAATCTAAATCAAGAAATCGTGTTGAAGAATCTTAGAACAAACATGCAAGACAAACCAATTTTACCTTGGTAGAAACACACACACACACACATGATTTAAGCCCAAGGAAAACAAAACCCATGTCAGATTGAAACACGTTAAATAGATAAAGAAATTTACTGCACCAGATTTGGTGATATGCCACGAGCAACAGCTGCACCACCAATTGTATATTCCAGTATCAAGGCCCAACCGACCAACCAAGCAACGCTGCACAAAACAACAGTCCACAATCCCAAAATCACCAACAGAAGGCATGTCAAAAATCTTTAGTGGAGAACACTTATTTTACGTTAATCGTGGCATTAGTTCAAGTCAACAACTCTAGGTGTCCATTCCCAGAAATTGATTAATTTAAAAATACTAGTTTAAGATTGAAATTTTTTTACTATCAAGTAAACTATCCTATCACAGTATTAAAATGGAGTATATATCTACATTTCTTTTCCAAAAACAGGAACCTTCATAATGCTAACCAAACAGCCCTTAAACGATTTTAAGAAGCAGTATAAAATTACCCTTCTCCAACACATATGTATGTATAATGATAGGCACTCCCAGCAGATGGACAACGACTTGCAAGCTCTGCATAGCAAAAAGCTGAAAGAGCAGCTGCTATTCCAGCTATTAGAAAGGAAATGGTGAGAGCCGGTCCAGAATGCTCTCTAGCAACCGTTCCCACAAGAATATAGACTCCAGCTCCGATTGTTGAGCCAACTCCTAATCATATTGTATAAGAATTCATATAGTAAGCCATGAAACAAAAGAAGAAATGTTAAAGCACATAAATTACAATCTAAAAAGTGGATTGAAATAGGAGTTCACCATCTAAGTCAAAAATTCAAAATTCATGTCATGTCAAACGCACAATATTAGCAGCATGATGCAGCCTTATAAAAACAATAGTGTACACCAAAATTCCAAGTTTTTTATCACTGACAATATCACGAAAATTCCATTTAAGTACCGATCCAGGGCGAGGTGATTACAATCAATTCAAGAGAAGAAAAAAATAAATTTATTTTGAAAATTAATTAGAAAAATCAAGACCACATATGAAGCTGAGTTTTGAGTAGAATACTTTATTGATAAAAGATGAAGCTTGAGCATGCTAAAATACCTTAATTGTAAAACCCATAGGCAAATACATGTTCCAAGAAACTAGATTAACAAGAATTCAAAAATAAATAGCAAATATAGAATCAGGGCTTTGTTTTGTTTTGTAGTTGAACAGGGTAGCATGTAATCAATATTTAATTGCTGTGTGGTTTGCAGCTTATGATGTATGTGTTGGTCTAATTTGATTGAATAAATTCCTATTCACAAAAAGAAAAAAAGAAAAAATGAAGGTTCCAAGCAAAGAAATTCAGACTCCATAAAAAAAAATAATAAAAAAAAAAAAAAAAAAAAAAAACTTGAAATCATAAACCTGATTAAAAAAAGAAGAAGAAGAAGAAGCAAAGATAATCCAAACCCATGAACAGAAACACCCCAAAATGCAAAGAAAACAAATAAAAACACAAACTTGAAATCATAAACCTGATTAAAAAACAAAACTAAGATAATCCAAACCCATGATCAGAAACACCCCAAAATGCAAAGAAAACAAATAAAAACCCAGATGAAAAAAGAAATTACCAATTGCAATAAGATGAGGAACAGACAAGGCCTTTGCCAATTGTTGACCAGAAGACTTTGCATGAACAGAATCCACCTGCTTCCTCCTAATCAAACTCCTAACACAACCCCATGAACTTCCATTTCCACCACCACCCTCTTGTGAATCAACCAATACACCCATTTTTAATTTACAAATTAAACACAACAACTTGTGCTGTTGATGTTTTCCTTTACAAAATCGGGCTAAATATATATACACAAAGAAATATACTACCTAATATGAAAAAATCTGAATTTCCTTGTTGGGTATGGTAATGATATAAATTCAAAGGGAAACGTGAAGATTCTGTTATAATTAAAATGAAAGAGAGACAATTCGTCTAACCCTTTTCCTTCCTTTGGCTTTGATTTTTGGTTTTTAAAGTCCCAAAGGAAAGGGAAGGAAGGGAATTTGAGAATTGCGAATTGAGAATAAGGAGGAAATAGTAACTAAAATGATTGTGTATGACCTGCCCGCGGGCAAAAAGGACCAGGCTGCCCGAGATTTAAGGTGGTCGATGTGGAACCGGAACCCAACTGGCGGTAACTTCAGCTTCGTGTACACCACACGCATATAATTAATTAACTAAAGGCAGGTCAAAAGCATTCTTTGTCTCTTTAATAATTAAGGCTCAATTTCATTTTTATTTTCTTTTGGCTAAATGAAAGGTGGGAGGAGGTGATGGGAGTTGTTCCCAATCTAGAAGTGACTATAGTAACATTTTATCCGTTGGGTTTGGAGAGAATCAATGAATCATAAAAGTATTAGTGGGCAATGCGCAGAAATGTAAGAATTATTCTATAAGTAGTTTTCATTGTGGAATTCGAATTCAAGATCTCCACCTTTCAAATCACTTGGGAGTATGCACGTTGACCACAGACCATCACATCCTTAATGGTGATCAATTTCATATTTCAGTTATCAACAAATTATTTGTTTTAATTTAATTCTTATTTTAATATAATGAATTAATAATATTAATTTCGTCCTTAAAACAAAATTGAAACTAAATTAACTTAAATATTTTTTAGGGAAAATTACAAATTTAAACCCTATAGTTTAGGGGTGTAACAAATTAAACCCTATAGTTTCAAAAGTAACAAATTAAACCCCAAAGTTTCAAAAGGTAACAAATGAAACCCCATAGTTTCAAAAGTAACAAATTAAACCATGATGTTTCAAAAAGTAACAATTAAACCCTAGTTTTACTTATATGGGTTGAGGTTTAAGTTGTTACTTTTTTAAACTTGAAGGTTTAATTTGTTACTTTTGAAACTCTGGGGTTTAATTTGTTACTTTTTGAAACTTCGGGGTTTAATTTGTTACTTTTGAAACTATAGGGTTTAATTTGTTACACCCCCTAAACTATAGGGTTTAAAATGTAATTTTCCCTATTTTTTAAGGACCAAAGGGTGCTTTAAGTCCAAAAGATATATAAGTATAGTACTATAGTAATATAATTTTTTTCACAATTCTTATCAATTCATAATAAAAACTGTGTTAGTAATGTTGTTATAATCGTCAAAAGTCTTATAACTCAACTGGATTAATAATTATAGTAATATAAATTATCAACAACAACAATAAAAAATTCATAAGGTATCAGCTCAACTCATCGGAAATTCCAATTGAGTCTACAATAAAACTTCTTGTCATAAGGGACATATTTGAATCCCTACATAAAAATAAAAATAAGTAAATAAATAAATAAATACTTACTACTTTCACAAATAGTGAAATGATAGGTTTATGAAAAATTATATTGCTTTAATTAAAACTTACTATAATATTTTTTTTGAGCACTGATATTTCCGCACCCACGTTTAATATTTCCACACTACTTAGAAATTTGTGTGGTCAAAAAGACCAAATACCCCTCTCAGCTTTTACTTTTAACATTTTTCCTAGTTTTTTATTCCTCTGTTCTCTCTCCTCTCTTTCTTTCTCAGAAACCTCTCTCCTCCTTTTCTGAAAAATGGGTCTCTCTCCCTCATAAATCTCTGCTTTCTCAAAAATGGGTATTTCTCGTTGCCTTTTCCACACTCTCGTCGTTGCCGTCGCAGCAAGCACTGATCCTCTTTCCGTGCCACCTCTCGCCGCCGTGAAAACCATGTTTTGCCGCCGCTCTCCTCATCAAACTCCAAGATTGATTTGGGTATTATTTTGAGAATTTGATTTTATGGGTATTTTTAGATTTTGAGAATCTGATTTTAGATTTCTCTATTTTTGGCTGCTGTATGGGTATGAAAAAGGTAATGGAGATGGGTTTCAACATTCACTTGTGTTTGATTGTGGGTATGTTTTGAAGATTTGTGTTTGATTGTTTGAAGTTGTGGTGGTTTTGAAGGATTGCCGGCGTTGGGCGTGGGGTGTGTTGGGTTGATGGGTTGCTGGTTAAGCAGAAAAGGTGTTTGATTCTGGTTTTGGCATTGCAGAAAAGGAGATGAACAGTAATGATAAGCAAAAAGGGTGAGAGAAAAAGTAAAAGCTGAGAGGGATATTTGGTCTTTTTGACCACACAAATTTTTAAATAGTGTAAAAATATTAAACGTGGGTGCGGAAATATCAAGTAATTTTTTTTTTTACCCTAAAAATAGTGGTGTCTTTTTGCTCTGAAATGCGCAATCATGAAAAACAAGGATTTAGTGCGGATTTTAAAATGAGACCCACGTCCACCTATTCAGCCATTTTGATCCACATGCCCCCACTCAGTCTCGCATGTCTGCCAAATCCAATGTAACATACTATGTTGTTTAATAATGAGTCTCACACGTCACGAGGCTCACAATAATGCAGAGATAATAATTTTCCAATTCCGTTTGATATTGTCCTAGTATTAATAAATATTAAACGGCACCTTGTGTGGAACCCATTAGCAACTTGCCACTGATGGTACAGGCCAAAAAATAAAGATGCTGATGCACATGGGCGGTGGAAGCTGTGACCCCACTACTTTTCATGCAAACTAAGATTTAAAATAAACTCCAATAGGGAATTTACGGCAGTTTCCAAGTCGACAATTAGGTGCAACATTACATATGAATCATATGTATTAACAGTTCTGTTTGAGAGATTTAACAAACGTTGACGAAATGATCAAATTTTGATAATAATTGTTATGTACTAAAGCCATTACTTTAGTTTAAATGGTCAACAATGTATCAACAGTTCTGTTAGAGAGATTTAACGACAAAATGATCAAATTTTGATAATAATTATGTCTGGGGTAATATCTGAAGTAGATAAGAGCGGGGATCCATTCTTATCTGAGCTTGGATAGATAAAAGTAGAACGGGGACTTACACCCAGACTCATAGGTGAATCCGTTCTTAACGATTCAGCTACTACTATGTCTTCAGAGCTATTCGTCCAGCCATCCATGAAAGGCATTTTACGTGGTAGTTGGGATATTAATTGCTCTGCTTAGCAGGTGATGCCTTGAGACGACCACCCTGTAACAATCCCGCCGCTGCTATTAAAGCTCTGTACAACAATCTGTCGGTTGAAAAGAAGTAAACATCACATCAATGATTAGACAAGGAATGTCCCCCATAGCCAGACCATGGCACGTGAGACACCTCACCTAAAAACCCTTATAAATATGCAAGGCAAGTTCTAAGAAAGGCATGTGCACTCTTTCTTACGAGACAAGTAACCACTCAAAGTAATAATAAGCTCCACTAACTTAAACTTCGGAGGGTAGTCGGGGTGGTTGGCGTCAAGCGCCACTACTTTCACAAGTTCATTCCATTGGTTATTGCAGGTCTCATTCTTGTTCAATCGAAATCCACAAGCAGTTTGGTACCTGCTGGTGAGCATCTCCAAATCCATACAGTCTATAAGTTTAATCCATTACAAATTGTTATGGACTAAAACCATTACTTTAGTTTAAATTTTAAAATATAAAATCGTTTATTTGCTAAAATTTAATAGTCAACAATGTATTTTGTGTTTAGCAAAAAAAAAAAAAATCAATGTATTTTCTATTTTGTAAAAATTTAAAAAAATATATATTCAAAATTTGCCCCGTATGGCACATTTAATTATGACATTTTAATTTTTCCATATTAAACCCTCAACTTTATAAAACATAACCATAAAACACTCTGTTCATACATGTTCAAAACCACTAAATTATTAATTAGTTACTTAGTCGTTTAGCCAGAAAAAAACTTAGTAATATTCTCGATTTCTACACAGGACAAAGCCAATTTTCCTACTACCGATTCGATTCTCAAAGCAACTCTTTGCAGCATACACAATATCACAGAAATAATTCCCCCCCGGCCCCCCAGTGTCAAGCATTTTCAATATCTAATCACAATTTTAAGTTTATTCTAAATGATCTATTACGATGCCTCATGCAATTCTCTTAACGATTGTTTGGTTATTTGTGTGCATATGTTTTATATAACTTAATGTATTTGCCATGTATGTTTTACTATGTACTTACCTTAGTCATGGCCTATTATGCCATAAATCAAGACATATCAATTATCTTCTATTTATACATAATCAATACCTCCTATAACTCAACCATTATGTTTTCTATATACCATATAATGGGTTATTGTAATACATAATTCAGAATAGTAAAAATGTAACCACTAATGGCTTTCCATTGTGGATGTAAACTATTAGGCAAAACCACATTAACCCTTGCTTCCGCCCTCTCCCTTTTTACACACTCTCTACATAAGTTGTCTCTCCTTTACACTCTTTACATCATTTAATATTCTTCATTTTAATTTTAACATGTTATTAAAGCCATTTTTATGTACCCGTCAATAGGGTTCAAATAGCCCACTGCCGACCATTGCTTGGACTAGCATTGGCAACCATCGTTGGGACCAATCATCATCGGGCATCATCATAGTATCTTTCATAACTAATTCTCTCCAAGTACCAACTCCCTTATTTGTGTGGATTCCAATTTTGGGATATATTTTCCCAATTGAGGCTCTACATGTCACACTAATTGGTGCATCGCTCATTTTTTTTAGGTTTAATATATGTGAAATCCAACAACTCACTAACCTACTTCACCAAGACATCGTCCTTTTGTTGATATTCCTCAAGCCATCGTTGTAGCCGTTCTCTGGCCATAGTAGCCACTCTTTGGTCATTGGTGCAACCATTCTTCAGTTGTCAATTGTCTTGTCTACTGTCATCGTCAACATTTTGCACGTATCATTACACAATGTGCCTGATCCATTCTACATCTAATCTAATCATTCATGGTCATGGTTCCCTTTGAGAGACGATTCTAAACTCAAGATTGCACCTTGAGTTTGAGCAGAGGATGTGCACATGTTTTGTAAGACGTAATGCATTTGTCCTCTATGTTTTACTATGTACATACCTTACTAATGGCCCCTTTATTATGCCATGAATCAAGGCATATCAATTATCTTTGATTTTCTGTCTTTCAAACAAAAAATTATACTTAATTTAGGCATAATCAATGGCCCCTATAAGTCGATCATTGTGTCTATATATAGCCTATATTAGATTCTTGTAATACATAATTAAGAATAGTAAAAATATAGCAACTAAGGACTTGTGGACGTAAGCTATCAAGTCGAACCATGCAAACCCTGGCTTCTCATCTCTTTTTCTCTACACTCTCTAAGGTTGGCTCTTATACTAGGTCATTTAGGTCATTGCCTAAGGTCTTCTATTAGGAAAAAGACCCAAATTTTTTTAAATAATTAATTTCATTGAAAAAGAATTTAAAAGGAAAGTATAGATGGACTGTGTGCCTTTCATCACAAAAAAAAAAAACCTCCAAAATTGTGAGCCAATAGAAGCCTTAAGTTGTTTCACCAAAAAATAAAATTGTTGCAAGTGTGTCGGTCTGTCGGATCATCATTAATAAAACTTATTACAATTGTTTTTGAAAAAAAAAGAAGATGATAATCAAAATTAAAATTGATTATGTTGCAAGAAGATTAAGTGGATTAGTTATATTATCAATTGAAAAATAAATATTAGCCAAACATAAATACAAAAGTTAATTAGTGATTTTGTATCTTTCAAAAACCATAAAAAGGGTATCTTAAAAAATAAAATAATATATATATATATATATATATATGGATTTTAAATATAAAAAAATACACTTAAAAATTGTCGCCTTAGGCCTCAAACTGTATTGAGTCGGTCCTGACACTCTTTACGTCATTTAATAACGATTTGAATATGAAATTAACAATAATACATTATATCTAATGATATAAGATATGTTGAAACACCAATGAAATAATTTCTCTCTATTTTATGGTGAAAGTGAAATGCAACTTTTTTAATAAATAAAATAAAATATATTTATTAAATTATGTTCATAGGAACAACATTATATAAAATGGTATGTTTGTTTTTTTTGTCACTCAACACTTTCAAATAGCAAAGAAATAATAAGAATTCAATTGTATACACTTTTTCTTTGTATATATATAGTACATGTTTCATCTTAGGGTGCATTTGTTTCCCCATAAAATAATTCAGTTATATATATATAGATATAGTTTTGAATGGTTTATTTTTTTCATACTTTTGCCTCCCAAAGAAAAATCCTGATTTCGCTCTAATAACAGAGGTTTTAGTCATTTGGCTAAAATAAATAATTTTGAGTTGACTAATGAATTGATTTGCTGAAAATGAAAGCATACATGATTCATAAATGTTATTAATGGCACACTCAACTGAAACAAAGTATATTACGTCATTGATGCCTGAGAAAATGAAAGGGGAGGCAATTATTGACAAAGTGACGAATTGAAGTGAATTGGATAGTCTTTTTAGGGAGCAGCTTGGACCCAATCCTTTTCCGTCTTTTTATTTTTATTTTTTTATGATGAATTGGCTAGTCTCTTGTAAAACAAATACCACATTGTGTCAAAAAAAAAAAAAAACCACATTATGTGAAATCAGAAACAGAGTATGTCATTGTCAGCAAATGTATTGGCAAAAAGGGATTCTTATTAGGTCTCGTCAGCAACTCTTTTATTTTTCTCTGATAGAATTGTCAGGAACTCTTTTTTCTTCTAACTGGAAACTTCATAAAGTTCCACTGCTCAAACATATAAAAAAAAGACAGAAATGTCTCGACTTTTATCCATACTGTAATCCCATTGATCTTTTGTAGTCTTATTTTTACCAAAATCCTTAGATGTCTCTTATGGAGTTATGGTATAGACTATAGAGAAAGCATCAAGTTTCCAATTAATCAAATTTGAAGTTTGAAGTGAAAGAGGGTCCACGAAAATGAAGTATAAGAAGATCTCGTTGTAACGTGGTTGCGACTTGCGTGAGAGTTGGAAACTGTTTATTTAAGTTGATAAATTGAGTTTCTTTTTTTAACTAGCATTAATTTCATTTTGTATTCATTCAGTCTGTGATGAGAATATTTAATTCTTCTTGATTATTTATGATATAAATAATTTTGTCTTGTTCATTATACTTGATTTTGAAATCACAAAAGTAAATTAAGTAATGCATCCCAACAAGTTGATCAACCATCTTTAAACACACCCCAAAGATTCGATCCTCTCGTCACAACTGGCAATTGGCAGCCAAAAGTGTCCCCATTGAGTCTCTTATCAACACACCTAGGATGGATATTTGTGAATCCCACATTAACCTTAACTCATTATTAGAAGAAAGGAAAAGAGAGTGAAAAAATGGTTGGTCATCGTCCTTGAAACGAGAAATTGAACATGTTACAGGATTTAAAGGGTGTTCAAATTTGTTTTGTTTTAAGTCAAGCCAACCTTTTACGTTTTTCCCCTTTGCTCTTTTTTTTTTTTTTTTTTTAAATCTAATGTTAACTTTTTGTTTTTTAACCCAATTATTTATTAGAGTTAAAGTCGATAACTTTTAAATGTGGTAAGTTCTAGACCCTAAATTTAATTTAGATAAATTTTCTTTGAAATGAACACTTTCTATTGTTTTTTTTAAGAAACACTTTCTATTTCACTTTGTTTTTTTTAAGAGAAATGAAAAGAAAAGAAAAAATTCAAATAAACATTTGGTTATACTTATGAGTAATGCTAGAGACATTACCAATTTTATTATAATTTATTTACAAATTGTTGATTTTTTTTTAATATGTTTAATTAACAAAATCATTAAAATAAAATAAAAAGAAAACCACCAAAAATAAAAATAAAGAAAAAGAAAAATTTTTAAACGACCCTGTTAATAACCCCACAGATTTCAATCGTATTTCCTAATACTCTACTGTAAGTTTGGTCAACGTAACAAATCGTATTGTTAAAAGTAGTCCACATTAGTTAAATTCGCATGGCCAGAATCCCAAATCAGCCCAAATAGCCTTTGTTATGATCTTCCTAGGGACAAATGAATTTGGGATTGGTCTCAGATTTATTCTAATTTTTACCTAATTGAAAGTTGTTTAACAATAAGACAATAAATAAAAAAGTAAATTGAGAAAATTAAAAGTACCAATCAAATTCTATCTCACTAACAACCCTACACACAACCACATAACTGCTTGCGGGTGCAAAGTGCAAACAGCTTTTCTAAATTTTATTTATATTTTTTTAGGAGGGAAAATGATTTCTCTTAAAAAAAAATATGAACATGCGAGTATGAAGATTCTAGTTATGAATTATTATGTCGATCGGTTTCTCAAGCCCTAGGGTTAGACTAGGTCTCTCCCTAGCCGCCTGTAGAAAATAGTTCCTTGCCCTAGTGCAAGACGGTTGTTCCCTTCAGTGGTATTACCACAGGTAGGACGGAGAGTAGTGGGTTTTCTCAGTAACAGTTTCAATTTTATTATCAGAGTATTCTTGGCAGAACCATGGAAGATATTGATGGCCTTTGGAAACGTTTCTCCCTTCAAGATCAGGAAGATGACAAGTTTGACCTGTCTTCGATGACCCAACAGAACAAACCAACCTTGGCTGCGAAATTCTTCACTCGGAGAACGATAAATGTTGAAGCGGTGGCCAGAACGTTCAAGCCACTGTGGCAAACAAAAAGGAGTTTCTCTCTGCAAGATGTTGGAGACAATATGGCACTAATCGAGTTTGATGACCGGAGTGATCTGGAACGAGTTCTTCTTGGGGAACCATGGTCCTATGATAAATACCTCATTGCTTTCCAACGTGTGGGAGATGGAGAAGCAGTAGAAGACCTTCAGTTCAAAATGGTGGCTTTCTGGGTGCAGATTCATAACCTCCCAATCATGTGCATGAAGAAGACTGTGGCGGAGATGTTAGGGAAATCCATAGGAGCAGTGATACGCACCCAGGACCAGGATGAAGATTCGGGGAGTGGGAGATGGATGAGAGTTCGAGTTCAAGTTGACATCTCTAAACCGTTAATCCGTGGGCGCAGAATTGGACTGGCGAACGGTGGAGATGGTTGGGCTTCATTTCAGTACGAACGGCTGCCAAACTTTTGCTATTGGTGCGGCATCCCTACTCATGGAGAGAAAGATTGTGAAGCTTGGCTCAACACCCCGGAAGCTGAAAAGGATAAGGAACCCGAGTATGGGTTATGGCTCCGAGCTTCCCCTGAACGTGTCCTTCGTAGAGTGCAAGTCACGGTTGAGGGGCGGTCTCGCAATACGAGTACGTCTAAGGAGAAAAAATCGACGGCAACGCAACCATCCCAACATCCACCACGTGAGGCCGAGGTGCAGTCTCCTCCGTTGACATCTGATCCATCAGATATGGAAACTATGGAGCACCAGGAGGGCATTCAATTGGCAGCAGATTGCTCGGCCAAGAATCACGCCACCTTTGAAGACCAGCTAAGGGAAATTGATTTGGCGCTAAACTTCAAATCCGTGATCCTCCGAAACTTCAGGGACAGCTGACAAAACTAAGTTGAATGGGCCAGCAGAAGTTTTTGGGCCAGCTGGTCCCATAATGCCAAAGACCAAAGCTTCACTATCAACCAAGGACCCACGAAGTCCATTGGGGAATATAACAAATAACAGGGATGTTACAAGCCCAAAGCCCAACGTGGGGACATGGAAGAAAATGGCACGTGCTAAGGGGCAGGTATCACAAGATACAAGAAAATTCATAGTAGCAGAGAAGAGAGCTTGTGACGAAGTGATGCAGATTGAGGAAGAAGACATGAGAAGTTTGAAGACGGCTCGAGTAATTGAGAAAGAATTTATATCGGTGGAGGCTGGTGTCCAGCCCCGCCGAATCCAATGAGTTGCCTCAGCTGGAACTGTCGTGGGCTTGGGAACCCAGGGACAGTTCAAGAACTTGCCCGTATGGTACGGGCTAAAGCTCCCTCGGCCGTATTTTTGATGGAAACATGGTCGAATGAAGAGTACTTAGAGAAGGTACGATGTTATTTACTTTTTAATAGCAAATTAGTAGTTAAAAGTAATAATAAAGGAGGTGGTTTAGTCCTCTATTGGAATGATGATCTGAATCTTGCAATAAAAAGCTATTCTAGCAACCATATTGACGCCATCATCAACGAAGGAACAGAGAAAGCATGGAGGCTTACTGGGGTGTATGGGGTTCCCGAAACTCATAGAAGAGAAGAAACATGGACCCTATTGAGACATCTTGACAATATGATTCAGCTGCCATGGTGTTGTATAGGGGATTTCAATGAAATAGTCAAGCTTGAGGAGATGAAAGGTAGACTGGCCAGACCGGACTGCCAAATGAGAAGTTTCCGGAGTGCTTTAGACGATTGTGGCTTAGTTGATCTTCGGTACCGTGGCTTTCCTTTCACGTGGTGCAATAATAGAGATCCACCATTCACCACGTGGGTCCGTTTAGATAGGGCAGTGGCAAATATTGATTGGTTGCATCAATTTCCTATGGCCCGTGTAGAGCATTTAGATGTTTCGAAATCTGACCACAAGTGCCTTTGGTTGAATTGTTCTCCATCAGCGAATTCAAGGGGCAAACGGAGGCCTTTCAGGTTTGAAGAATGTTGGATGACCGATGTGGGGTGCGAGACTACTATAAAGAAGGCCTGGGAGATGACTCAATCGGGTACAAGAATGTTCATGGTATGGAATAAACTAAAAGAATGCAAGAGGCAGCTGGGTGACTGGAGCAGAAACAGTTTCGGTAGTCTTAAAAAACAAATTGAGGTGCTGAAGCAGAAAATACAGCAAGCTGAGACTTTATCCATACAAGACAGACAACATGAAAATATTAATGGGCTTCGCAGAGAGCTGAATTTATTGCTGGGGAAAGAGGAGCATATGTGGAGGCAGAGATCTAGAATTTCATGGATGACAATGGGTGATAGGAATACAAAATATTTCCATGGTAGGGCATCTCAGAGACGCAGAAGAAATTCCATTTCCAGGTTGAGTGATGAAAGGGGCGGATGGCTTGAGTTCAATGAGGATATTGCAGGAAAAATGATAGAGTATTACACATCTCTATTTACTACTAGTCACCCAACCAATATGGTGGAAGCAGTATCTAATGTTCACAAGGTGGTCACGGTGGAAATGAATAACAGCTTAACCCGGGAATTCAAAGCAGAAGAAGTGGAACAAGCAATTAAGCAGATGGCTCC
>OU015761.1:42782547-42804917 GCA_907173295.1 Fagus sylvatica
ACTCTTAAAGACTTTCAAGGAAGCAAATAAGGTATGTGTTTGCCAAAAGCAATGGAATGAGTGGTTTATTGATCTTCGTGACGGACGTAGATTACGGCTTCTGATGGACATCCAAGGATCAATGGTGGGTCAGACTAGTTTGTAGGATGAGGAGCCAACTACTCATAAACTTCTTCAGTGGATGGCATCTCAACAAGACACCCATGGTAAGTCTGATTCTAACGCCGATATGGAGTGGGGAGGCTCGGGTTGGGAATTTGGGTCAGAACTTGCCGTAGTAGAATTGGTGGTGGCTGGGGATGAGGAGCTAGAGCCTCTTTGTGTCACACTGTTAGCAATGGAAGTTCCGGCGGTGGCTGAGGATGAAGGTTTGTTTTATTTTTTGAAGTTACTAGTATCAAATCCTTTAGAATGGGTGAACTTGAAGATAAAAGTGTTTGGGAAATATTTGGGAGCCTCATATGAGGGATACGAAGATGTTACTCGTTTACTCATGGCTATAGAAGCTCGAAGAAATTAAATTGGGGGAAAACCAAGTGTCAAGAAAAAGGTAAATGGTTCTGGTACACAGGGAAGTCGTGAACTTAAAGGCTTGGTTAGCTCTATCAATTATGATTCAAGGGAGGATAAAAAAAAGAGGGTTACAAAGGGAGGGGACCATGTTGTTGAATCAATGACTTTGAAGATTTTATCTTGGAACGTGCGGGTTTGAATGATGTGGAGAAAAGAATCCGGGTTAAAGGTATGCTTAAGGAGTGGAAGGGCAGATATTATTTGTTTGACTTATAATTTAAAAAAAAAAAAAAAAAAAAAATTTATTTCGAGCTCATCATTAAACTAGATTACATGTTCAAGTTTGGTTCATCTTCTTGTTGAACAAGCTTGAGCTTGTTCACAAGATACTTGATTAGTTTATTTCTTTCCATATATAGTAAACACTATGACTAAAGTTTTGTATTCTTTCACAAATATATACTAATAATTAATAACTAGATTATTCTTGAAATTATATTATTTGAGTTAATTTGATAAAATGATTTCGTTTATGAACTTATAAAAATTAGAATCACCAATCTTGTATTGTTATATAATATTTTCTACAAAATGGACTACTTAAATTATCAATAAATAACAAATAATATTTTGAGATCTTATAGACTTTGTTGTTAATATATGTTGTTAATATGGTATAGCTAAATTATAGGAGTTATATTGTGATTGTAGAAATCAGTTGTTTCCTTATTTAGATTCATTTTATATCTATATATTGTGCCCCTAGAGAGAAGAATACACACAAAAAATGTTCACTCAAATATTTCCACATGGTATTAGAGCAAGGTTATCCTGTTCTTTTTTGAAAACCCTACAAATTTAGGGTTTCTCATCTCTTTTTTATTTTTTATTTTTTTTTTAATCTTGGA
Organism: Fagus sylvatica; assembly: GCA_907173295.1. Lineage (NCBI taxonomy): Eukaryota > Viridiplantae > Streptophyta > Magnoliopsida > Fagales > Fagaceae > Fagus > Fagus sylvatica. The sequence continues at coordinate 42,783,969 of OU015761.1, forward strand.
CTCCGGTGCCTCCAAGGCGTCGCTGGTGACTCTTCTAGCCTATCTCGAACCACTAGGCATTGGCGTTGTTCATCTCGGCACAAAATCTATGATCTAGAACCACTAGGCATCATCGGTGTGAATCTCGGACCATATTGGCTTTGATCTCGGCTCTTGGACCCTTGTCGCACCACCAGGCATCACCGGTGGCCTTGGTTTATTTCTCGCACCGCCAGTTTTTAGATCTCCTCGCATCGTTGACACTCATCGGTGGTTCTCACAGAGTGGGTCTCTTGGAGTGCCTCATGTTGGATCTCTTAGATCTCTCAATGGATCCTCCCGAATGTCCTTCTCGGGTTTCTCGGATCTCACAAGTCTCCTCGGTCTCTCTTGGATCTCTCGGTCACTTTTGGTCTCAGCTTCCCAGTTTGGTAACTTTGGTTACTATTTGGTAACCATTTGGGAACTTTGGGTTTTGATACAAAGACCAGCCCGTGCACTTTGGTAACTATTTGGTAGCACTTGGTATATTCTCTTATTTGCTTGGACCAATTTTTCAATTCCTTTGATATTTAGTTACTGTTTCACTATTTGGTTACTATCTTCGTACGTGATATTCTCTTCTATTATGGGTGACACTAAGGACTTTCCAGAGTCTTTTTTATTTGGTTCTATGACTAATACCAAATTCAAGGGCTCCAATTACATAAAGTGGTCACACGTCGTCCATATCGTCTTGCGAACTCGTGGTATCATCTTGTTCCAATGCAAGATTCTTATGCAGTTAGTACTGTGAGCCAAATTATGACCAGTCCTCGAGTTCCTCACATGAATGTAGTCATATGCATCCTAATGTATCTAAAAAATGCTCCAATCATGGTCTCTTCTATCGATCATTTGGACATCTCTGCATTGAAGGATACACTGACACTGATTGGGCAGGTCACCTTCAAATCAGAACTCTACCACTGGTTATTATACTTTCATAGGTGGTAATCTAGTCACTTGTAGAAGTAAGCAGAATATCGTGCCGTGGCTCATACCACCTGTGAGTTAACCTTATTGAGAACTATTCTACAAGAATCTGGACTTTTAATACAAGGTCCGACACCTCTTTATTGTTACAACCATACAGCTATTCATGTTGCTAGTAATCTAGTTTTCCATGAAAGAACCAAGTATATCGAATTTGATTGTCATTTTGTTCGTTCTAAAGTGGAATCAAAAGACATCATCACTCCTTTTGTACCTTCTGGAAGTCAACTAGCAGACATCTTCACTAAAGCTCTTCCCAAGAATTCCATTGACTCTATTTATAACAAGTTGGGAATTATTGATATCTACTCTCCAACTTGAGGGGGAGTGTTGTTGATATTTGTTGTTAATCTGGTATAGCTAATTATAGGAGCTAAGAGTTGTGATTGTAGAAATCAGTTGTTTCGTTATTTAGATTCATTGTATATCTATATATTGTGTCTCCTAGAGAGAAGAATACACACATAAAATATTCATTCAAATATTTCGACACACTTTTTTGCAAACTTAAACAGTCAAATCTCAGTATATTTTTATATATGTATACATATAAGCATATGATATTACATACTTAAATTGAGCCTCATACTCACGAGCTTGTTCACAAAAACATTATTATGTTTGAGTTCGGCTTATTTAATGGTTGACTCTAAAGTCTAAACTTAGGCCTTTTTTTGTTGTTGCATAAACTTCAATATCCACATGTAAAAACTTTAGTCCACATGACATAGGCCCAAATATTGTGTCCAGTGACTATAGTTTGTGGGGAAAAAAATAAATGGAAGATGAAGAAGCATAAGCTCAAAAGGTGGAATTATTAGAAAGTGTACCAAGGGTAAATGATGGTATATAGTACCAAATGTAATATCACAATGATCTTTATACAATTCCTGAAGTGAAAGAAAAAAAAAAACACGGGGGGAGTGGATTTGTAACATTGATGAGACGTATGAAGAAGTGAACATGATCTCGATGCAGATAATTCTAATTCTGTCAAGATTCCTTAATAAATCCAAATGTGGGAATCTTGTCCTCTTCTTGTTTGATCTGATAAGTATTTTTCTCCTTTGTTTCATTCAAACAATATTTTCACTTTAAAAGGAAGAAAAAAAACACAGCATTGCTTTCTTTTTTTTCCCTGGAACATTCATAGTGGAATTTCAGATGGAGACATGTCAGAAAAGTTAGGTTTCGTGTCCAACCGGGGTCTCATACCAATGTCCTCGTCTTCTAATGCCAACACAAGTACAATGATACAACTTTCAGGGACTTAGGTCGTAGTCATATCTGCTGGTTTACAGATTGATACTTTGTATCATAAATGTTTGTTCCATTATGTTATCATTTTCTGTTAAATTCTGAAATTTAATGCTTAGCTTGTGGAAGTTTTCTTTCAGTGTAAAGTAACCAACATAGACACACGCTGCATGCATGCCTATGTGCATTATTGTAGAAGTGTTAAAATCAACAATTAAAATTTCTCTGTTATTAATTAACTGTTTCATTTGTGAACCCATTACATTCTCACACAATATATATGAATCATGTATTTATTCAGGCTCTTTTACCTATTATTTCTTTCTAATATATGACGGTAGTTTGTGGATTCTATATCTCTTCTATAAACAGGCACTCCCTCAAAGGAAAGAAGCTCTAATGGTGTCTACTTGGCCACAAGCTTCACTTCCAAGACATGCCAACTCAATTAAAAAGTTTGAAAATTTACAAGCTTTAGTGAGTATATATCTGTTCTTGTTTCTCCATCGACACCTAACATGCAACCTGCTTTTTATAAATATTTAGTACTTTCACTCAATTTTTGTTTATTTTGGTACTTAGACTAGAGCGATCCGGAATGCTCGAGCAGAATATTCTGTTGAGCCAGGGAAGCGTATATCTGTATCCATTGTTGCAAGTGAAGAAGTCATCCAATATATATCTGTAAGTGCTGTTCATTTTCTTGGTCTTGCATAACAAAATGTTTCATTCCTGCATAATTTTTGTTTAATGATATATAATTGTTGGGAAGAGGCCAGAGCTTTTTTTTAAATAAATAAGTTTTGGCCCTATGGGGAAGGGAATTAGAGATTTGAAGTAGTGACTTCCACTTCATGAGGCGTGGGGTCTGAAAGATATTTCAGGTTGTAACTGATAAGAGTGTCTCAGTTGTTTCATATTTGGATGGCAATCACAGTTGGAATCATTTACTTGGTCACCTCAGGATTTGGAATTGGAGTTTGGATAATTTTTTGGATTTGGTATATTTTATCTCCCTCATAGATTAGAGGAAGATCTAATAGTGTAGAAACCTGTAAAGGTCGGAGAAGTTTGAAGTTCAGTCTTATTATTAAGCTTTGAGGGGTGCTATAGTCCCCGCTTTCCTTGGAGAAGTGTCTTGGTGATAAGTTTCCTAGAAAGGTTGCTTTCTTTGCATGGACAACAACTTTAGACAAAATTTTAACAGTGGTGGCCTTTGGAAACATGATATGTTTAAGAGATATTTGGTCTTTAGGGTGGATTCTGGATGCTATTTGGAGTTTCCTGGGTTATGTAATATATAGCCAATGTCATGTATATGTAACCAGCCACAAGAATTTGGATACCTCCCATTTCCCCTTGAATTGCATAATTTCATGAAAAGCCTTAGCTTGGAATGCAGCTCCTTGGTGCATCTTCTGGACAATTTGGCATGATCGAAATAGTAGAACTTTTAAGTAATAATGGAATTGGACGGCCAATCAATAAGATCAAGCAATCTATGTTATGATATTTGTACGATTGGATGATAGTGTTAGGAATTATAGCTGCCTTGGGGAAGATCCTTACCACGGATAATCTTCGAAAACGAAGAGTCACTATTTTGGACTGGTGTTGCATGTGCAAGGCCGATGGTGAATCAGTCAACCACCTGCTTCTTCACTGTCCAGTTGCTAGAGATCTTTGGAATATGATTTTTAGCCTCTTTGGTATCTCTTGGGTTATGCCTAGGGGGGTGGTGGATCTCATCTCATGCTGGAATGGTTGTAAGGGTAGGCAAGAGGCTGGGAAAATTTGGAAGGTGATTCCACATTGTATAATGTGGTGTCTCTGGTGCGAACGGAATGCCAGATCATTTAATGGGGAGGAAGCCTCCATTCCGGCTCTGAAACATAGGCTATTACAGACTATGCTGGAGTGGTTAAAGGCTGCTAGCTTAATCACATCAGTTTCTATTCCTGAAATGCTTATGTTATGTTCTTTCTGATTTTCATTGTATTTCCTCCTGTCCACCCCTAGTGTACATGAAGTTTTTCTCTCTTTTTAATGAAGTTTCTTACTTATCAAAAAAAAAAAATTATTCATTCTAGTTTTTATTTTTTAAAAAAATCATATATAGTGTTAAATACCAATGGGTCTAACTCAATCTCATTAGACACATTGAGAGAGGAGGAATGTCCATAACTTATAAACTGCACAACCCTAACGATGTGGGACTTTGATATGCCCTCTCACGTGTGGCATGACAACCAAACACGTGGACAACAATAAGGAGGAGATTGACCCAACACCCTAGGGGCTAGATTTTGATACTATGTTAAAGACCAATAGGCCTAACTCACTCTCAAATGACACCTTGAGAGAGGAGGGATGTCTATAGCTTATAAAGCGCACAACCCAAGGAAACTTTGGCATTGTGGGACTTTTGATATATAGTATGAATTTAAAATTGTACTTTTTATAATGCTTTTGTACTTTTTTTATTTTTTATTTTGTTTTATAAAATTATTTTATTTATCAAAAAGGAGGCTGGACCATGATGAGATGGAAAGTGCCTTTCGTCCAAACACTGTGTTGTAGGTTCCTGTTCAGGAATTAGCCTCTCCAAAAATTGGGGGTAAGGTTTGCTTACCAACCACCTCTCCTAGGCCCTGTAGACACAGGAGCTTCGTGCACTGGGTATGATGACCATAGATGATTGTTGGGGATCTTGGAGTCAAACAGCAGAACATTTAGGAATTTTTTTCTTCACACGCTTGTTTGATCCTTGTGCACTTATTGTGAAGAAGAATTTACTTCATGAAGTTTCCATTTGATTTGTCATAATACAAAACCTCCAGTCATCCTAAAGTCTTGAGATATCCATGAATGAATCAGGTTGATAACTTGGGAATGTAATTCAATCTTTGCATAATGTGGAATTTAGAATATTGTAACAGAAGTTCTATATACCTTTCTCTTTGTGGCCTGACAAATCTTTTTACCTTGTTCTTTCTGATTTACATACTTTTGAATTTGATCTATTTCTGCATTGTTTTCTTGTATCTGGTGTATGCTGGTCTCTTGTTGAAATAGAAATCCCAGTAATTATGCTTCTGTCGGTTAGCCATATGAACCATCCAATTGACCCTATTTGATAACCTGGCAGTTCTTTGGGGTTACTTGGATCACAAGCACACTTGGTAGTGTGACTTTTCATGAGTCTTGCACATATGTCCATTCAAGGACGGAACTAGGATTTTATTTTTGGGGTGCCAAAACATAAACTAAAAAAATTTGACCATTCATGAATAAGAAATATACCAAAATTTAAATTAAATTTAATACACAAAAATAAAACTAGCATCTATTTTGTGTTTAACAAAATTTGATTAAAGTAAAAAGCACAAAATAACTATTTATTAATAAATTTCAAATCAATCATCTATGATCTATCAAAATGGAACTCAATACTATTTTAAATCCTAAAAATAATCTATGATTGATTCTATATCAAATTTCTTAGCAATTTTCCATTCAATGTACAAAATCAAAGAGTCTGCTAAATAATATCTCCCATTTTGTTGTGAAACCTAGTTTTGATATTATTCATCACTAATAAGTGATAATAGTCAATGAGTAGTTGTACTAAAAATTAGAAGAATAAGTGTAAGTACAATCACTTCACAAACAAGTTAATAGGCTATTGTGTTGCCATCTTACCTTCTAGGTTCTTTGAGCCAGTTTTCAATTTTGGAGGGGCCAGATTTAATTGTTTTTTTTGGACCCAAACTTTCATATTTTATAAATTTATATGTACTATATAAGGAAAAAATGATCATTTCAGGAGGGGCCATGGGCCCCTCTTGATCTTCAATCAGTTCTGCATGTGTTCATTTATGCATATATTTGTGTTATGCAGGAAGAAAAGGAGGTTTTAGCGCTTCTCTCTCGGCTAGATATGCAAAATGTACATTTTACAAATTCTCCTCCAGGCATGTATTCTTCCCTATCTTTTTCCTTTTGGCCAAGAGCTGGATACCTACTTTATACGTTTTTTGTCCCATTTTTGTTTTTTATTTTTTGTGTGTTGGACACGTGTGGGGAGAGATGGGGGTGGGGAGGGGTTTTTATAAATTGGCTTCTGATGACAAAATGATGAACCATTTATACCAATGGATGTTATGTAATACCTCAGGGGATGCAGACCAATCTGTCCACTTAGTAGCTGGTGAAGGACTAGAGGCATATCTCCCTCTTGCTGATATGATTGATATCTCTGCTGAAGTTGAACGTCTTTCTAAACGCCTTTCAAAGATGCAGACAGAGTACGATGGACTTAAAGCTCGCCTAAGTTCTCCTAATGTATGCATTCATTTACTTCTTGTTAATGCTCTTTGCTTTAATATGTATTTTCTTGAAGTATTATTCATTTTGAGCAATGCTGTTATGCTCATAAAAACATCTGCCAGGTTATAAAGGCACTAGAATTCAATTTCCGATGCAGTATGCTACTGCATTCCCAACCCATTCACATCACACTTTTTCCTTTTTTATCATCATTTCAAACCCCTATCCTTATTCCAGAGAAGAAATGAGAAAAGTCAAAAACTTCCTACTGAAACAAGAAGTTTTATAATTTAACATTGTAGACAGACATATTGCCCTGTATCTGCCCATGAGTTTACCATGAAGAGAATAATCAAAAGAATCAAACTACCTACTCACTATATGGAATTCCGGATAGCGTCTCAAGTTTGCCATTGGGTTCTTAGGATACTCTTCGGCTTGCCTTCTCTGCCTACTATTAATCGTTCCTGGGAATTGACAGACTTGAGGGAATTTATCTGTTTCTTCTGCTGGCTGCAAAGGCATTCGAGGGTGCAAGACAGCCACCTCACATTTATGAGCACTACTTTGTCTAACTGACCATTTTGTATAATCTTTTCTGTTTCCTGGGTAACCTTTGAAAGGTGTGGGTCACACCATATATGGTGTTATGTGCTATCTATGAAAACTTACAGGTTGCTGAAGGTTCAATAGGAAATAGCTTATGAAGATTGTTGTAAAATAGAAAAGGTAAGAATAATGTAAAAGGTAGAGAGAAGAGAAAGCGGAAACAAAGAGATACTGTGGTTCGGTCATGAAGGCCTACGTCCACACACAAAAGCCCTTGACGGCTACATTTTTTACTATATTTCTTGGTATGTTACAATACACCCAATGTAGGGTTTATATAGAAACCTAAAACTAGGTTTAGGTACAAGTACATGGGCCTACACTAGATTTGGGCCTCGTGGGCCACACAATATATCCAACACTCCCTCTCAAGCTGGAACTTATATATAGTATATAAGTCTAGCTTGAAACATATAAATGAGTAAAGATGACCGAGATGTTCAAGAGAACTCCAAGTGCTTCGAGAGCTGAGATTGTTGAAGGCGGTGAGCCAACAACCGAGACGAGATTGTCGAAGGCGATGAACCAACAACCGAGACGAGAGTGTCGAAGGCGATGAACCGACAACTACGAGACGAGAATGTTGAAGGTGATGAACCAACAACAACAACAACAAACTGGCAGCAATGCAGCAAAAAGAAGTAGTAACAACACCTTAGTAGTAACATCAATGACAAAAGACCATAAAAAAACCAACATATCCGGATGAGAAAGTGCTGAAACCACCAAGAACTAGATGAAACTGGAAGCGCCAACGGCGGAAGAAGGCTTTTCCGGTTAGAAAATTGCCGAGAAATGATTGGCTGAAAAAGAAAGGTCCGGTGATGTTTGGAACGCAGGATAGTGAAGCCTTAATCTGGAATTGGAATATCTAGAAACTAGGTTAGGGTTAATATTAAACTCATAGCCAAACAGATCTAGAAGCCATAGCATATCCGGAATAAGGACATCCGAGAGGTGGAATATGGAAATCTTTATCCTGGAATAGAGACAGCAAACCCTTGCAACCAAACATAGGTGTACCAACAAAGAACCACAAGAAAATGCCGAGAACCACATCCATACATCCATGGTGATGAAATAGGGCAGCCAAGAAACAATCAAACAAGAAGACAGCCAACGAGATAAGGCCGAGAAGCCACCAAAACGCAGCAGCCATGAACTTCAACAAATCACAGCAGCCAAGATTGAAGATGCTCTGATACCATGTTGTAAAATAGAAAAGGCAAGAATAATGTAAAAGGTAGAGAGAAGAGAAAGCGGAAACAAAGAGATACCCTGGTTCGATCATGAAGACCTACGTCCACACACGAAAGCCCTTGACGGCTACATTTTTTACTATATTTCTTGGTATGTTACAATACACCCAATGTAGGGTTTATATAGAAACCTAAAACTAGGTTTAGGTACAAGTACATGGGCCTACACTAGATTTGGGCCACAATATATCCAACAAAGATATTTTTTTTGGATTACCTGGGATTTGGAAGGACTTGATAAGCCTGCAGATTATCTACAATAACTAAGCAAATTAAGCATTAGTGCTAAACTGATATTGTGCTACGAAAGGATGCAACTAATCCACTTTGGATTACTTTTGACTGGGTTTAAATATTTTAAGGTTAATCCATATACACCTAAAATAATGTTTTTTTTTTTTTTTGGTTGGGTGAGCAAGCTAAAATATCTTTGTTTGAAACAAGTGTTAAAAGTATAGAAACAATTGGTATAGTGGGATGTACTGCTTTATTATTGGTTTTGCATCTGAGTCTCTGTAAAAAGGGAGGAAAAAAAGGGTGGCTGCCAAGTTAAATCACTTAAATGATTTTGCATCTGAGGTTAATACATAATATTTTATCTGCATATTTTTCTGGCATCAGGTATTAGCTGGTGGGTCTGGCCACTAATTCAAAACTCATTCTAGATCGAATTTTATCTCTAATAGCCAATGCACCTATTGATGTTTTTCTTCCTATTTTCCAAGTTAAAAATGATGGATCCATTTCCTTTCTTTCCCCAGAATTTATACAGCTAGACATAGTTATAAATAGATAAAAGTTTTTTTGGATAAATTACTCAAACTTCCCTTGTGGTTTCATGAAATGACACACCCCCACTTGAGGGAGTGTCATTTCAATAAGTCTCAAGGGAGGTTGGTGTAATTTACCCTATATTTATTTTACTTTTAGTGAGCAAAAAATTGGTCATATTCCACTAGGAAGCTATCACCATCTACAAGATGTGCTATGGAGTGTTTTGCTATGCTATAGCAAGGTGGACTATGGGGAATGAACCACTTTATATTACACAGAGTCATCCGTCTTGGTATTTTCCTTGTTATAATTATTGGTATGTGCACCTCTTACAATTTCTAGTTTGCTCTCTGCAGTTTGTGGAGAAAGCTCCGGAGGATGTTGTCCGTGGGGTCCGAGAGAAAGCAGCAGAAGCAGAAGAGAAGATAATCCTCACCAAAAACCGTCTAGCTCTCCTCACATCAACTGTTCTAGTCACAGAATAGGCTTCATTAGTGACATAATTATGTCTCTGGAGCCTGAATCCTCTTGGCAGCATTTTCACTGGAGATATCCCATTGCTTGATTAAACTCTAGTTACTGTGTGTTCAAGAAGTTGAGATTAACATCCTCTTCATCATAATGTGTTTGATGGTGATTAATGATTAGTTTGACAGCTACTTATAACCAACCATCAAGAGGGAAGCTAGCGATGTGACAAACTCCACTCAATATTAGAAAGCCTGCATTAGTGGGCAGCTTCTTTGCCTTGCTTCTCATACGGATTAAAAGCAGTGGATAGAATTGGTTGTGATGGATGTCGACACATTCTTCGTTCTTGTAGTGCCAAAGTTGTGGCCTTGGCCATGTCAATGTACAGTTAAGCTTCTTGCTCTTGGTCTTTTATCACCAGAGACAAGGAGCGTTTTTGTTATACTTCTGATAGTATTTAACCAGTTTTATTCCTTGGTAATTTTTTTGAAGGTCATTCTAGCTTTTTTGGTGATTAAGGTTGTGTATTTTACGGCAGATTGTTGTACAATTAACATTTAAATTAGTGAACCAATCCATTTTCTTTAGATACAACACACTCTTCTTTTCCCAGTTCCAATGCCTTAACCCGAGTGAGCTACATATCACAAATGATCTTCCAAATGTGGTTAAATTGTGTACAGCGATCCGTGTTTAATGTTGGAATCTGCAATCCCTTGTTGAACATGTCCGAACTTCATATTTCATAGTTGAATAGAGGACTCCCTTTTCACTTATTAAAATATTTCACAGTTGAAAGGGAAATGATTTTTTGGGATTTTTGACCATAAGAGTCAAGTATAGCAAGCTTTGATTAAAATATGCACCTTTCAATTCCCACTTTTTATTGAAACTGGATAATATTCAAATTTTGCCCGTAAATCCTATACTTATCTATTACATAATAAAAGTTAGTGTTATATATTCATATATTGTGGTTGTACCAATTAGATGTCCTCTCTTTATATCATTTGGACAATTCGTATAATCTTTTATTTTATGGCATGTTTTTGTTCCTAAAGTTTTAATTTTTTTAATTTCAGACTTACATTAGTTGTGGACTTGTGCTTTGCTCGGTTTTGGTATATTTGTAAATTTATTAAGGGATAAGTATATTTTACTCATCTGTCGTTTGGCCCGTTTGCATGTTGCCTACTTGTGGTTTGAAAACTAATACTTTGCCCACCTTCGATTTACTCCGTTAACCACATTTATTCTTATTTTTCTTTCAATTAATTAATAAAAAAATTCTCAGTTTTCCACCACATTATGGCTATGGAGCAGAAAGTTGATCGTATATCTGAACTGCCAAAAGAAGTTGTGCAACACATCCTATCATTCCTCCCTATTGAACAAGTAGTTCAATACTTCAATCAAGTATATTGTCCAATAGAAGGGAACGTGTTTGGACTACATTCCCAATTCCAGAAATTAATCTGTACTACTTTCAGTCAACAATTGGGTATAAGAGAAGATGTTATAAAATAAAAGAAATAGAGAGGCAAGACAAAGAAATGTGAGAATGAAATGATATTTGAAACTTCTTAAGTGGTCATCTATACAATACAGTTTTGATACTGATAAAATGTATACAACAATGAAACTGAAAGTTACTATATATAGACTTTCAAAGTCGGTAACTTAACAGTGCAGTAAAAATATAATTGGTGGGATAACGGGGTGCTGTATTAGTTGAGGGTCGAAATAAATTTTGGCACTGCAATCTAAAGGGTCGCAATTGAAATCAGTAAACAAATTGCAGAACTTTAGTTGGTATTGTTGACTAATGAAGAAAAATGGCTTGGCACGGAAAGCAAAGTTGAGATATTTACAATATTCCCCCTTGGATGATCACTTGCTAAGAATATGCTTCATTAAAACCTTGCCAAGGAAAAACCCAGTGGGAAAAAACCAATGGCAAAGGAGAAAGAGTACAATATTCTTGTCTTATTTAGTGCCTTTAGGATTACAACATTAAAACCTTGCAAAGAAAAACCTGTGAGAAAAAACTTTAGTGAAGGAAAAATAGTACAATCAGCACATAATATTTAGAAAATTTACTCCCCCTTATGAGTATGTAGATCTTTAAGTCGACGCATGCTAATGTTGTACAGGATCTTTTTGAATGTTGCAGTCGGTAATGACTTAGTGAATAGGTCAGCCAAATTGTCACTTGAGCATATCTGCTTGACATCAATATCACCGCTCTTTTGGAGCTCATGTGTATAAAAGAATTTTGGTGAAATGTGTTTAGTTCTGTCACCTTTGATATATCCTCCTCTAATTTGAGTGATACAAGCAGTATTGTCTTCATATAATATTTTCAGACTTCCTTAGATTGAAGATAATCCACATTTTTCTTGAATATGTTGAATTACCGATCTCAGCCAAACGCATTCACGACTCGCTTCATGAATTGCGATGATCTCTGAATGATTTGAGGAAGTAGCTGATATTGTTTGCTTGATAGGTCTCCATGAAATAGCAGTATTGTTGTAAGTGAACAAATACCTTGTTTGTGATCGGCCTTTGTGCGGATCAGAAAAATAACCTGCATTTGCGTATCCAACTAACTGTGGATTTGAGCAGTGCGGATAAAAAAAATCCCATGTCAGTTGTTCCACGAAGGTAACTCCATACATGCTTGACCCTATTCCAATGTCTTCGAGTTGGTGCATAATTATATCTTGCTAGTAAGTTGACAGGAAATGCAATATTAGGCTGTGTGCAACTCGTAAGATATATTAGAGCACCAATTGCACTAAGATATGGTACTTCAAGACCAAAAGGTACTTCATCATCGTCTTTAGGACGAAAATGATCTTTCTTGACATCAAGTGACCTAACAACCATTGGAGAGCTCAAAGGATGAGCTTTATCCATGTGAAAGTGTTTCGGGACTTTCTCTATGTAGTTTGATTGATGAATAAGAATTTCATTCGAAATATGTTCAATTTGTAGGCCTAAACAAAATTTTGTTTTACCGAGATCTTTCATCTCAAACTCATTCTTTAAATAATTTGCGGTTTTTGTGAACTCTTCTGGAGTACCCACAAGATTCAAATCATCAACATATACCGCCACAATAGCAAATCCAGATTCTAATCTTTTAATAAAACGTATGGACAAATTTGATTATTCTTAATTTCTTCTTTTAATAGATATTCTCTAAGATGATTGTACCACATGCGTCCAATTGGTTTTAATTCATATAAGGATCTTTGCAACTTGAGATTTTGAATTATATGCTTCAGGCATTTTATATCCTTCAAAGATTTTGAATTATATGCTTCTAGCATTCTATAACCTTCAGGGATTTTCATGTATATATCATTATCCAATGATTCATATAGATATGCGCATATCCAAATTTTCTGTAATTATCAAGCTAATCAAAGATCTGAATGTAATTGCATCCATAACAGAAGCATATATTTCTTCATAATCTATACCAGGTCTCTGCGAGAAACTTTGTGCCATAAGTCGCGTTTTCTACTTCATAATTTCGTTTTTCACATTACGTTTTTGTATAAATACCCATTTATATCTAACAAGCATTACATCTTTAGATGTTTGGACTACATGTCCAATTATTTCATATTTTACTCATGAGTTTAGCTCTATATGAATTCCATTTTAGCCAATCATTTCTACGTCAACATTCTTCGGCGATTTGTGGTTCAAATTCATCATCATTACTTCTGGTAGTGTTAAGAGCAACTTTAAATGAAAATATGTTGTCGACAACTATTTTATTTCTATCCCATATTTCTCCTACACTAATATAATGTATCGAGATCTTGTGATTTCCAAGTATATTTTTCTCTTCAGGAGATAACTCTTCAGGAGTTTCCACTTCAGAGGATAGCTCTTCTGGAGTTTCCTCTTTAGGAGGTTCATTTTAGGAGATTTTGTGCACAAAATTTGAATAGATAAATTATTTATATTGCTTGTTTTATGGGCATTGCCTCTTCAAAGGTTGCAACTTGCTTTTCTTGTGTTTTCCTCTTTCGGAGAATCTTATCTTTAGCATTGAGGCGTGTTTTAGATTCATTTACTGCTATATCAATTAATTGTCCTTCAAAGACTTCAATCTGTGTTGGAGAATTAGCAGCTAGAATTTGTGATTTCACATATTTCTTACTGTCAGTGAACACATCTAGGAATTGGTTTGCAATACCTTGTAAATAAATAATTCTCTGAACTTCCAGTTCACATTAATTTCTATAAGGATCAAAATAAGGTAATATCGAAACATTTCAAGTAATCTCTCGTCGTGCTTCTGGCATTGACTTTTCTCCCCCTAATGGTGGGAAAACTGTTTCTCATCGTGCTTCTAGCAACGACTATCCTCCCCCTAATGGTGGGAAGACTATTTCATTGAAGTGACAATCTTTAGATGGTGACTTTAAAAATATCACATGTTAGAGGTTCAAGATATCTAATTATAGATGGAAAATCAAGGCCAACATAAAAATTCCAAGTCTACATTGAGGACCCATCTTATTGCAATGTGAGGATGCAATAGAAAAATATATAGCACAATAAAAAATGCAAAGATGAAAAATATTGGTTGTTGAATAATTTGAACTAATGATGCAACATGTAATATAGCATGTCTCCAAGCAGAAATAATTAGTTTTGTTTTCATACCTAAAAGACAAGTAATCATTTGAAATTCTTTAATAAATAATTCACTTAAACCATTTTGAGTATGAGTATGAGCAACTTGATGTTCGAAATGAATCTCGATTGACATGCAATAGTCATTAAATAATTGAGATGTAAAATTCACTTGCATTGTCTTAAACGAATTTTCTTAATTGGAGAATCTAGAAATTATAATCTAATTAATTGAGCAAAGAGTCTAGTAAATGCAACATTTCTAGAAGAAAGTAAACAAACATGTGACAATCTTGTTGGTGCATCTATTAAAACCATAAAATACTTGAATGTCCCATATGATTGTGTATTTGTCCACAATTATCACCTTGAATTCTTTCTCAGAAAGATGGAGATTCAACAACAATAATTTTAAGAGGATGGTTTGGTAATTAGCTTACCTTGAGAACAAACATTAATTACACGGATAGTCACTTGGTAAAAGAGTCTGCTGGTTCTTTGAAGGATGCCCATGAGAATTCTCAATGGTTCGTCACATAATTATTGATTCCAGATGTCCAAAGCTATCATGCCAAAGCATAAAATATATTTGGGTAGGGGCACTTCTGGTGCATTGTAATATTTGTTTCAAATCTTCTATAATATAACCCAAAAGAGAAATATATAATTTTCTAATATGAGCTTTTGGCCCGAAACCATAATATGAGCTTCTGGCCTGAAACCATTAATTTAAATATATTCCTCACTACCTTGCATTATATCGTATATCCTTAAAGCTGAATAAATCTCTTCAAGATTTAGAAGAGTACAAAATATCGTCAATACATATTTTTGTTTCCTTTGGTAATATAATATTTGCTCTTCCGGAGCCTTCAATTAGGTTCTATAAACCTAATATAATATTTGCATTGGGTTTGAAAATATTTCTTTATCTTGAAGGATTGTATGGGTTGTTGCCATGCTTGCTAGACAAAAATTTTCACCCATCATCTTTGTGATCTTCTTGATCAACAAAATCGTGATCATCTAGATCAAGATAAACTTTTAAGATCTTTTATTTAAGGTATCGAAATAACCCATGAAATCTTCTGGATCATTAAAATTCATTTCAATTTATTTCCCTTTCTTTTATGGAGGCTTGGTAGAAATCTACCAAATGTTTAAGCGTACGACAAGTATGCGACCAATGCCCTTCCATACCACACCTTTGGTCTTTTAAAGGTTTATTCGGTAAACATTTGCCATCTTCTTATGGTTTTATTCCATTGTTAATCCAATTTTGGTGGAGAGGTGTGATATTCCATTTGAAGAGTTTTGAGTATGTTATATTCAATATTGATTGTTCCTACCACGTTCATGCCAACGACCATTATTTCCTCTATAATTATTAAATGAGGTTCCATTCACTTCATGGAATGGTGTACAACTAGTCGGGTGAGACTGATGGTTTTCTAGTAAAAACTCAGTTGTTTTATTCAATCACTAGAAGACAAGATATATTAGTTCAATATACTTTTTGAACTTACACTCTCGATATTGCTACTTCAGGAGCTCATTCGAGGCATGAAATATATTTTTTTCCAACATGTCTTCTTTTCATAACATTTACTTTGTTATTTCTTTTCGTTTCTTCACGATTTTTTTTTTGCTAACCTTCTTTTTTATTTCATTGTAGTTTTAATTTGACTCCTAATCTCTTTGTTTTCATGAATATTTTATTTATTTATTTTATTTTTGTCAGGAAAATAAAATAGAAAGTATGATTGCATAATAAGCACTTTGTTTAGAGACGCTTGGTAAATATTTGTAAAGTTTTTGCATTTGAATACGTGAATAAACATCTCTAACCATTTATAATATATATTTTTTATTTAGAAATGGATGCCACTATTTTATTTATGTACCAAAACTACTACATTATAAATTTAAAGAAGAAGAAAGTTTGTATGAATATCATATATTTGTGCCTTGCTTATTGGTATATCAAATCAAATATCAAGTTCGAAAATCATCAAGTATATATAATAAATAAAAAAAAATCTTCCAATGTTTCTTTTTTAAATTAACCTTATTAAATTATATTATATGAGAATAATTATTTGCAGATTTTTCATATTTCCATAAATTCGGAGGACATTGCTTGATTTTAAAAGCATTAAGAACATCAAAATCCCAACTTTGGCATAAGTTTAAATTTCAATGATTTTAATTATTTGATTAATACCAAATATATAGTGTTTTCACCCAATTGGTGTTACCAATCCCTAATTAGATGTCTTAATTACATATGACTTCCATCCAATTGGGTTAAAACCTTACAAGGTTGGAAACCCCTAATTTTTTTTTTTCATAATAACCCTAATACATAGTCTTTTGTTAAATCCATTCACTCCGGCCGAATTATTATCGAAACTTGAAGTTTAAATATTTAATTGGATTTATTAATTGCAAATTCCACTATATCATTTTTTTTTTTTGTAAAATCTATCTATGTCATTTTAATCAATTTATGTTTTTTGATATTTTTTTATATATAATATTAATGCAAACTTAGATGAGTAATATATATATTTTTTTTGCATTTAATTTCCTTTTTTCTTCTTTATTTGAGTGCTTGTCTTCAAACTCATTATATGAATCTAACTCTCTCTCTCTCATAAAGGTTCTTTCTACATTTACTTTGTTTTTTATTTTCATTTCTTCTTGATTTTTTTTTATTAACCTTCTTTTTGAATTTTTCAATTCATTGTAGTTTTTATTAGACTCATAATCTCTTTGTTTTTATGGTCTTTTTTTTTTTTTTTATTTTTTGCCAAGAATATGAAAAATGCAATCATTTTAGGCTTTGGACAAAATGTAATCAATCACTATACCCTCTAAAAAAATGTGAACCCATTAACACCCTACGCAATTGATTGCAGATCCATTAACAAAAGTGATCGATCACACCTATGGTTATGAAAGAACGCGATCGATCATCATACCCTTTGAAAAAATGTGGATTCATTTACAAGTTTTAACACCCAATGTGATCGATCGCAGATCCATTAACAAAGTTTTCTAATTTTGTTTTGTTCGTTCAATTAAAAACAAGTAAAAACAATATTGCTAGTATTAAATGTCAACTAGTTACTAAAATTTTTGAACCTAACTTGCCATTGTGTGCAAAATTATTAATTAGAAAATACACAATCACGATAATTTACAAAAATCAAAATCCTACAAATGCACAAATGGTACCATTTTCATCCATGAAAAGAAAAGGAAATTATAGCCCAAATTTCATCCACACAAAACTATTCTCATACACTAAAAGACACTAATCAATACTAATTCAAACTAAAAATAAATTAAGACTATTGGTAAACACCAAAAACACTAACAAGTAAATTTACAACAAATTTCCAAATCTTGAGGAAACCACATTCCGCTCCATCCAAAGACAGCAGGTCAAACAATGTGGCACAACTACAACGAGAACTTCTAAATGGTCATTCTAGCATTTAATAAGTGGCTGCAACAATAAATCAGCACTAGTCAAATCTTCTGAGATGAAAAGCTTGGATATTGTGTGGATTAGCAAGAACACATAATTGTCAACCAAATATGAAATTAAAATACAAAATGTATCAAACTGATTTCACTAAGATATTCCCAACAAAAAAAGAAGCTATTATATATGATGCTGCACACATAAAAGAGATTAAATAAAAACTAAAAATTCCAAGTGCCATTTTTTAGATCATAATGCATATCAATTCAATGACCAAAATGAAAAAAATACATACATAACATGGTTGTCAAGGTCCAAAGCATATTTAACACACATTTACAGTATATAACAAACTATACAATATCATAAATTTAAATTCCACAATTTCATCGGGGATTTTTCTCCCCCAATCAAATTCTTAATAAATCAAATTTACAACCCCCACCCCCCAGCCCAATAAAAAAAAAAGGATGCATAAAGTTCAACTATCATGAAAATCATAGATAAATTCACCAAAAGCGAGGACAAAAAAAACAAAGAAGGAGAAAATTATTTATCCACACACCAGGCATCATCTTCTTCATCAAAGATTACAAAATTGCTTCATGGGGACAATCTATCAAGCAATTGGAGTGCAAAACAAAACAGGGCAGCAAGCTATTTAATTACCTCTTCCACTGAACAAGACCCATCAAACAAATTCATACTTGGAATCCACTATGATGAAGTAAAATCTCTAAGATATCCATATCTAAAACCAGCTCATTTTCACAACAATGAACGTTAACTTTGAGATTTCAAGATATCCAAATCAAAAGTTTAACTTAAAATTCACTTTAGAGCTTCAAAAAGCTTCAAACAAAAACCAAAAACACCAATACTAAAACATTGCACTCAAACTACAACAAGAAACAACAATAACTTCACAACAAAAACTCTAAAACCCAAGTCATAAATAAGCAGCACAAGATTAAGTACTCAGCATTACAGCTCAAAGAAAAAACATACCCTTAACTGTGACTGAAGCCCTGAAAGTCAAACTTAGTGTGACCTTAAGCTTCACAGAATTGCAATCAAAGAAAAAAAAAATTGAAAAGCTTGAAGGCTAACCTTTTAGAAATCTGAGGTAGAGTCCCCCAAACTTACATTGGTTATAAAACCTTTTAGATAAAAAGAAGAAAGAAAATTGGGAAACCTCTAGAGCTTTCCTGAAGATTTCAGGACCCAACGCCACAAGCTACTGTACTGGATCAAGGAAAGGCCACTGCGCTCTATTGATCCAAAATTCCTACACCACACAAAATCCTTATTTATCATTTGTTTCTCTCTTTCTATTCCTCATCTTTCTATCCCTCAGGCAGGTGGAAACCCACCTGCTCTCTCGTCCCAAAGAAGAAATTCACAGCCAAACCATGAGACAAACATTTTATCAAACATGTAAAAGACTCACTGTCACCGTCTTGGATACCAAATTTGCAAAATCAGTATTAAAAAAGAAAAAATCGATTAAACCAGAGAAAGTTTAGAGAGAGATAGCATATGGCCTACCCAATCCAAACCCCCTTTTTTTTTTTCTAGCCTATCAATAACTACTTGGAATGCTATCTATCAGAAGTCCAAAGCTAACCAAGGATTGCAATGGTCAAATTTTAAAATTTCAAAACAGGAACCAATTTACTAGGTAAGTTTAACATAATTTATTCTTGCCACATATGTTCAACAGAAGGACGGTTCACTTGTGAACTTGACTCAATTGAGAGTAGTTTATGCAGATGACCAATACTGCCTCCCTGAAAAATTCAGCTATGATTCAAACTTCATTCAAATCATAAAAGTAAACCAACAATTAAAAAGATTAATCTGGCGGTGAAGTCAGATTATTATATCAAAAACAGTTGTCAAAGTAGATCGTATTATGCATAAGAAAACCTGAAAAACTCTTCACATCTTATTCGGCCCCTTCAATGATAAACTTGGTGAAGTACTTCCCACCTTGTTATAAAATATAAAATGAATTAACAAAAGGACCAACAATAAAACACACCATATATGCTAGACAAGAACTGACAACACCACTATACTGACTTGAGGCATAGGAGAGCCATTATTAGTATTAAGTAGCATACCAGACAAAATACCTGTTTGTCACCAAGAATGTAGCACGACCAGAATCTTTGAGCATGGGCACTATTGTGGTATCTTCATTGATATATCTAGTTGGGAATTTTACTAAAACAAAATAGTGAGAATATCTTTAATTAAAAATAGACACAAGCATCCAATAAAACAGACAAAGGCATATTCCAAAAAGTAAAGATACTATACACCACATAATTTGATTATCCATCTTCATCCAATAAAACAGACATAGGCATATTCCTAAAAGGTAAAGAAGTAATGGAAAAATAACATATTAACATATGAAAGATTAGCTAGATCAATCGAATCGAAACACATATTACCTAGGTATCGTTTAAGCTATTTATTATGCAAATTGTGTGAATTTCCTCCTCAGATTGTCTTTTCCAATTAAGCATCCAGTTACTAAGACAATCACCCCTTTCTCATGAGAATCCTGAGCATCTACAGTTTTTATCTCTGCCGTATAGTCTTAATAGTTGAATGATAGTATCTTCTCATTGATTGCCTGCTCCGAGGTGACCAATGCAACTCTTAAAACAACAACTTGTAAAGAAGTAAAGATGCACTGAAAAACCATGAAATCATTTAGCTCAAAATGAAAAATAACTTACTTCTTCCTCCACAGGCTGGCTGCAAAGTGAACAAGGAAAAAGAACAAAAAAGGTAGCAGTCAGTAAGAAAAGAAATAAAAGCTACAATTGTAAACCAATTGACATAACAAAGAAAGAGTCAAAGAAATAATACCTCATCTTCAACAGAAGTGGAGCTTTATGAGATTTTCCAAAAACAAGTACTGGTGATAGATAATTTTTTATTGGGTTTTAAATAATATATGTAATGTAATAACATATTATCAATTAATTTTGTTTTTATTTTTTATTTATTTTGCAATTGTCAAACTCAACTTTAGTTAGAAGTCCAATTTCTAATGGAATTACC
>OU015761.1:42805017-42831633 GCA_907173295.1 Fagus sylvatica
GAATTTTGAAAAAAAAAAATTGCATCCTTTTAAAAAAAAAAATTCAAGGACGAAATTCATGTGTAAAAATAAACTTTTTCAAAATTCATATGACGAAAAACAAACTTTTCAAAGTTCAGAGACGACAAAACAAACTTTTCAAAGTTCAAGAACGAAAAACGAACTTTTCAAAATTTAGATAAAAAACGAATTTTATACAAGTTTAAGGACGAAAACAATATTTTACCTTGAAATTTAATAATTAGAGTTCGTGACAAAAACAACCAAATAACACCAAAAACATGATCCCACGCAGGCATTTGGCCCAGTGGTGCAAAGAAATCCGTTCCTCCCAATTGGTAGAGGTTCGATTCTCCTCTGCTCCCAAATACTCTGTGTGTGTGTAAGATTTCTATCTCTAAGATAGATAGATAGATAGATTAAAAAAAAAAAAACAGTGATTCTTTATTTGCATTAAAATTTAACTCGCTATTTAGATAATTTGTGCTAATGAATTCTATTGTACTTTGATCTGTTACCAATTACTAATGGTGCTGTCACCATCCTTTTCCTATTTGAGAAAATCCCGGGGGTAAAAATAGGGTTATGAACACTTATGATCATAATTAGTATTATAATTTTGAAATATTAGAATTTCTTTTAGATGTACTTTTGACCTTAAAGGAAGGAAAACAAAGTTCCAACTTGATATTTGTGTTTTTTTTTTTTAATAGTTTTTTTGGTATTCCTAGGGTACTCATGCAGCAGTACCCCAAGGGTACCAATATCCATTACGTGCCTGGTACAAGTACTCCACTATTTTAGGAGTACACGTGCTTCAAGGTACCATAAATTTTATTAATTATGAGTCTCTAAATCATCAAGTGCATCTATATATGTAAAATATATTTGTAATTAATTAATTATTATTGTTATTATGTTTTTTTTAATTTGATAGTTGGGAGACTTGGGAGAGAGAGTAGTTGAAATGTTGAATGCAGGGCAAGGTTATAGGGGCGGTGCAAAATGTTTCAAATTTTTTTATAGTATTTTAATTTTATTTTTTTAAATATTATATTCCAAAAATAAGAATTAACCCCCCAAAAATACAATTATTTATTTATTTTTTTTATTTTTTTTAAATTTTTTTTTTTTTCAATCTTTTTTTGGTGAGAATTAAACTCACCTAACACCATCAACTAAAAAAACAAATTCACTACTGCAGAGGTTTTAATTTATTTATTTCTTTTACAGTGTTTTAGAAATCCTAGAGTAGAAAATGAATATGAAAATTTTGTGTATGAAATTTGGTTTAGATAACCCATATGTATACATCACTCTAGCCCCCCAAATAATAAATATTGACTACGCTCTAGTTGAATGGTTCTCCTCATAAAAGAGAGCACTCAATGCTACAAGGGTCTTGGGTCATTAATTAATTTTATGGCATATAATCATATCAAAGATGAAGAAAAACACAAACAACCAATTAATCATTGATAGTAAGATATTCTAAAATAATAGTGATAGTCAACATTTCATTAAATGATGATGACGTCTATATATGATCATTGTCCTCTTGCGCATCATCCACATAAACACATGTCATCTCTACACTCTCATTCATTGGAACCTTATATATTTATATCCATGGGAACCTTGTGCTATGTCATTGTGTGGGTTTTATGTACTTGCCTTGTGCGATGTACACTTATGTGTTTGGGCCAATTGAAGAATTTTTTTATTTTTGAGAAGAAAATGGGCACTCACAGTTCTATTTATTAAATGGTGAAATATCATGCAATACAATAAGAGAAATATCATCAGGTATGTCCTCAAGCCACACTTGAACAGGGACACTACTCAACCCAAAAGTTTAAACTTATAATTTTGTGTTGATAAGTTCTGTTATATTACTTTCTCAACATCTTCACTTTTATTTCATATGAGACTTCCACTCATACTAGTATACCCAACAAAAATTTAATCCACTCATTTCTCAACGCATATACTGGATTTTGGATACCCATGTTACAACTCATAATTGAAATCTTTTTTTTTTCTTTAAAAAAAAAAAAAAAAAGTTAACCTGTACTCACAAATCACCCATGGGCGTTAACAAGATGCAAAAGAGACTTATCTTTGTTTTTTTTTTTTTTTTTTGATAAGAAGAGTTTTTCTTTTGTTGGGATGGAATATTTAGGGGAATGTTATTAAACTTTTTTTTTAAGGTTTGATTTGGTCAGGCCCTCGGATTAAACACGGCAGGTTGATTTTTGTGCATAAGTTCAAATCAAAGGTCACTTTGAAAAGTACTCCCAGTCCCAACAAAGTAGGTAGACCATATATAATTTGGGTCATTTACTGGCAAGTTCCGTGAACAGACTAAAGTTTAAGCCAACACGGTTTAGTCAACAGGAACACGTAATTCTCAACACATTACGACTTGACTGGGTCATTGGTTATATGGTCAACGTTCCGTTTGTTTCACGGAAAGGGTTTTTTGATAAATTTTTTTTTTTGTCTCTCCCCCAACCTTTTTTCTATTGCTAAATTTACTTTACCCATCACCATCTCTATCAAACATAAAGTAGAGCAACTCAATTTGCTTGGCATAATTTTGGAGCAACCTGATGCTTCCTCCCCTCACTTGGAAATCTAGTTTTATCAATCTTAAGAAAAGAGTGATTGAACTCAGCATCAAAGAGAAAAAACAACGAATTGTAACTTAGCAAAGTATGAAGAGTAATTGACCACTAATTCAATCAAGTGGACCGATAATATTCCACCTTAGCACCGCATGCATGATTTTCAGATATGAATTATATACTCAACTATCCATATATGCATGTGGGTTGAGGCCATCATATTCAAACAATTAGATATCAAGGCCGAAAAAACTAGTGTATTCCATAGTTCTCCCCCTCAATTATCTCAACTTGTCAACTAATATATGCAAATGCATTATTTGCAAAACAAAATTACATTTAAAAAGAAAAGGAAATGATTACATCAAAGCTTATATTTTTGCTTACCAATTCATGAGAACTTGGAAGAATACACCATCATATGGTTGTCAAATAGCAGAAGAGTGAGTGGGTTTACAAGATGTTAAACTTTGTCTCCAAAGCATTGGTAATCTTTCTGTTAAGGAATTCCTTATAGGTTAGATATATGAGTTGTGTTAATAATCCTATATATAAATAGGATACCTCACAACACATTGTATTCATTTAGAAAATTCACATAGAGAGAATATTAATAAAGATGTAGCCCATTGGACTATATCCTGTGGACGTAGGCACTATGAGGAACCACATGAAACCCTAGCCGTCATTCATCTCTCTATCATTGTCTTCCATCTCCATTTCATATTCTTTATATTATTATTGTTTATGATCTTCCATATGGTATCAGAGTTCTAAGCTTTAACGAGCAACTTGATCATTCCGCTTCCGCATTTCAAAAAAAAAAAAATCCATCCAAAGCCCCCCACCACAAATATCCTATTTTCAGAAAACTGATCACACAGATCAGTAGAGAATTCAAAAATCGGCAAAACCCCAGTTTTTCGATCGGCATCAGTGACAAAACGCTCTACCAGACAGATCTCCAGAACACCACACGTGCCGCCGAGACCACTAGCCTCAGATCTACCTCTTACCAACACCGATTCAAAAACACAACACCACCTTTTGAGAGATCTTCAGCTGATCTATTAAATGGCGCAAAAATCAAGTCGATCTGATGAAGCACACGCCTTCACGCGTCGGTAGAAGTCCTGACGTTCCGATTCACGCGCTCCCAGTCTCACACGCGCGCCACGTGCCGCTACCATTTGCCTCTGCCACGTGTCACAAACTACGTGTCGCCACATCAGCCTTACCCGTATTTCTTACCTGCGGTTCAACCCATGGTTCCTTTGACTCGATCCGCAACCTGATTTTTATTTTTAATTTTTATTTTCAGTAAATTCAAAAAAAAAAAAAAAAAGAGAAAACTGTTGCACCAGTGAGAAAAAAAAAAAGTCATTTTATTTTTGTTTTGTTATTTTTTTTTTTTTTTTTGTTCAATATTTCAAAAAAAAAAAAATCAAAATTCAAAATTCAAATTCAAAATTCGAATTTCGAATTTCGAATTTCGAATTTCGAATTTCAAAATTTGAAAAAAAAAAAAAATTTGTGGGATTTACTTTTTGTTTTTATCTTAATGAGCCGAGATCGAGCCAAGCCATCGAGCCACTGATCAGTTGAGATCTCGAGCCAAGACCATTTCAAGATCCGAGCCTCTGAGCCATTAAGCCTTAATCCGTGTCATTGAGCCATGATTTGACCAAGCCAAAGTCGAGATCGAAGTTCCCAAGCCACCGAGCCTCTGAGCTGAGGTCCGAGTCATTGAGCCGAGATACGAGCCAAGCAAAGATGAACCAAGATATTTGTGCTATTTTTTTGTTACCAAACTCAAAGGCTACATTAAAAATTACACCTTGAGTTTGAGGGAGAATGTTAAGGAATCTCACATAGGTTAGATATGAGAGTTGTGTTAGTAGTTTTATGTATAAATAGGACACCTCATGACACATTGTATTCATTTAGAAAAATCACACAGAGAGAATATTAATAAAGATGTAGCTCATTGGGTTACATCTTGTGGAAGTAGGCACTATGTCGAACCACGTGAAACCTTAGCCATCATTCATCTCTCTATCATTCTCTTCTATCTCCATTTCATATTCTTTAGATTATTATTGTTTATGATCTTCCACACTTTCCAATACAGTATGCAGCACTCAAAGGGTAACCGGTACAATATGCAGCACTCAAAGGGTAACCGGAAACTACAACAATGGGAGGTTGTTAGATACAAACAGAAAATATAATGTTCATGTTCGAAGAGAGTCAATGCTATACTTGGACTTTGTTGCGAAAATAAAATAAAACAACAAGATAATGCTAAGATGCCCAAAGGGCCAGTTACTATATAGTTTCTTTTTTCTTCTTCTTTTCTTCTTTTTCTTCATCAGATTTTAAATAATAATAATAAAAACAAACCCCCTTCAATAGGAAAAATTTGATGCAATATGTATCAAGGACATTATAATTCCATATCTTATCGGTTTCAACTCGAAGACTAAACTAACCACCACACCTAATTTGGTGTTAACAGATATTTGATTTGTTAACTAAGTAATAAAAACATAGATTTTAATAACATAGTTAGTGAGTCACTTTCATACCTTTGTGTATGTGCATGGGGTACACCCATCCATCCAACCCAAATTGTCAACTGTGGTAGGCTTGGGTTCTTATGATAGTGTAACGCCCCGAACCCAAAGCATGAGTTCGACACGTGACAACGGCCGCGCACCCATAAGGCGTGCCTTACAAGTGTGCTAGGCCTTACTAACAAATTCTAAAAAGAATGATATCCTTGGTCTAAAATCTCCAAATAAACATATTAACCAGTAAGTTCACTTGATATACAAATCTCCAAATCCTAATAAACAAAAGTCTATCATAAAGTCCCAAATCAACAATAAGAAATAATAATATTATTCATGCTTAGAAGTCCTTCTCACACAACTCCCCCGTAACGTCCGAGATAGCTAATCATCAGAATCTGAAATGGGAAAGAAAAAGGGGGGTGAGCTGGGAGGCTCAGTAAATAACTATAGTTTGAAAATGGTGGATCAAGCATTTATTCAAATAAAATATATAAATGTTCATAGGATAAATCTCATAGACTTAAGAAATATAACACAATGCAGCGGAAAACTATATATAAATTACAATAAGTTCTGAAAACATCAAAAGTCTCAATTTACATTAAAATAACGAAATCAATTAGATTTCAAATGTTTAAGTAAGACAATATGACTATGGTTACGCTATATCCCCGTGACTAGGCCCAGAACCACACATAGGCCGGTGGTAAGCCCCAGAAGAAACTAGTTTCTGTGCCAACGTTTACCCCCATTGGCGGGGTCCAAAGCATAGTCAAATGGTTCAGATTCAATTTCATATCAGTCAATGTCAAAAGATCATATTCAATAAAATCACAGTTCGAACAATGTTTGGTTCTTTTCACAAAATTTCAGTCAATGTCAAAAGATCATATTCAATAAAATCACAGTTCAACAATGTTTGGTTCTTTTCACAAAATTCAAAAAGTGCTTGATCCCAGTTGAAGACACAAATCTTTCTAAATAATCAACTGATTAAATCAAATACATTATAATATTCCAAAAAGACAAAAACTTCTAATTCTTTTCTTTAAATCCAATGTATCTAAAATAATTAAAATAATAATCTGTACTGAAATATAATGAATATTTAATAAATAAAATAGGAAAGTTTCAGCAAAATATAGTTAGTTAAGAAAATGTTACTTACCTCTAGTAAGCAAGAGATCCTCTCTATCTCTTCTTTCCATAATTTATAAATCAGTTCCTAAATCAATTGTACAGTGATCAAATCAATCAGTGTAAACAATACTATTTACTTAACAGTTGGTTGGTTACACGGCCATTTGGAAATCCTCTAAAGTGTCCAATGGTGCTCACTAATAGCTATCTCACTAGAATTAAATACTAAGTGCGATTCCCAAATATACCAAAGAATAAATGTATTGAAATCCAAACGTAACTTAGAGGTCCATAACTTTACAGTTTATGGAATATAACCTATACTTAAAAGAATTAAGCTTACAAATTGTACCTTGTACATTCCAACGACATAGCACCAAGTTGGCTATTAAACTTATCTCCACATCAACACATGATTGAATATGTAATTCAATAAGCAAATAAGCTTGAATCACCACAATACATAATATAGATTGTTGGATGCTTATTTTAACAACGTATGATCATGGTAATGTTTATTCTAGTACTACCGTTATGATTATTTTTACCATCAAAGAATACTTAATTCATACTTCATAGTATATAGGCTTGAAAAGAGATCTGGTAACGCACTAAAAATATTACCAACCACTACTTTTGATCAGAATCAACCTCATCAACGTGGTTTCTTTCCCTATACCTCAACGACAATTCCAAAATCAACACTACGCTACGTTGACAACCAAGAGCAAACAATTGAGTCTGAAATTAATAAAACTGAAACAGTTGAGCATCTATTAGGCATAATCAGACCTTTACCAAATCTCACACTAAAATATAATGTGATTACAATGATACCTATTGAACACTTAGATTGCTTCATAATTGGCCAGTCACCAAATTTACTAAAAAATGTTTTTATAGTTCTTACCTCAGAATTCTCCAACTTGTCTTTTCTTGAAATCCTTCAAATTCTTATTGTTAAAGAGTGTCTGTTGGTATTACAATAAGGTTTAGAAATCTATTTATACTACTAGGGTTATAACCCATTTATTTTTATTTCTAAAAACTCCTAAAATAAATGATTTATTTACATTTTTACCCTACACTTGAAATTTACTAAATTACCCACTTAAACAAAACTCTTTTCTTTTTGAATCCTTTGGGACCTGGTATTACAGATAGGTTCTTGATGAATCCTATCTTCTTCACTCAATTCACTATAATGCTCTCACCAAATAAGTGTTTAATTGATCAATTAGAGATGATCACTCTCCAAGAATTATAGAAGAACTAAGAAAAGAAAGCTAAGTAAACTAATTCATTCTCATTGATAATTCTCCAAATAGAAGAAATGAACCTAAGTAGCTCGAGGTGCATGGCCAGCTTATATGACAACCTCTCATTGGCTGTTATAGATCAAGCTTTCCATTGGTTCCCTTGGATAATAACCAACTAGATACTCACATGCTAAAGCACTAACTGCTTGTGCACAAGTATGAGCAGCCTAGGATGTAACCAATTGGTAAAAGACCCTATTACCCATTCCCATAAGCTGTGTACAGCTCATACCAGCCTATACTAGTTTAATACAATAAGCAATGCATGAAAATAACAAGTATTAAGGTAGATTAAAGTAGCTAGACCCAAGCTAAGTAAATCATGCTTAAGGTAGGGTCTTATCATTGCCCTCCTCTTTAAAGCACCTTGCCCACAAGGTGGGGAAATTGTTGTTGAAGCTTTAGAAGCACTTCCCATGTGGCATCTGCCTTGGAAGCTCCTTCCCACTGTACCAAGACCTCTGTGCCTTTCTGCTGTCTTCTAGTGGTAATGTGCCTTTGCTGCAGAATTTGGACTGGTTCAGGTGTAATGTGGCCTAAGGAATTCACTGGAGGTAGCTTATTTAAAGGAAGAATGGACTGTCCCAGCTTGGCCTTGAGGCAGGAGACATGAAACACAGGGTGAATAAGAGCATCATTGGGTAAATCCAGTTTGTAAGCTACAGCTCCCACCTTCTCTAAAATCTGATAGGGTCCATAGAATTTAGGAGCCAGTTTTCCCATCTTTTGATGCATTGATCTTTGCTTGAAGGGTTGTAGCCTTAAATACACCCAATCCCCAACTAGGAACTCTCTTTCTGTCCTGTTTTGGTCAGCTTGAAGTTTCATTCTCTCTTGAGCAGCCACTAGGTTAGTCTTAAGTAAAGACAAGGTCTGTTGTCTAGTGTATAGATAGTCATCCACTGCCTCCACTCGAGTAGTGCCAGGGATGTACTCAAGAAGTCTTGGGGGTGGGTAACCATAGAGAGCTTCGAATGGAGTAGTCTTTGTAGAGGTGTGGTAATTGGTGTTAAACCAATACTCTGCTAAAGGCAACCAATTGGCCCACTGGCTGGGTTTGTCTGCTGCAAAGGCTCTCAAGTATTGCTCCAAGCTCCTATTAACCACTTCAGTCTGCCCATCAGTCTGAGGGTGATATGCAGTGCTCATAGCTAAGTTTGTCCCTTGCCTTGTGAACAACTCTTGCCAAAAGGTGGATGTGAATGCAGTGTCTCTGTCACTGACAATGGAGGAAGGCAGTCCATGCAACTTAAAGACATTCTACATAAACATAGAAGCTACCTTGGCTGCAGTGTATGGATGAGCTAGAGAGAGGAAGTGGACATTCTTGGTGAGTCTATCAACTATCACCAAGATGACATTTTGTTTATTGGAATTGGGTAGACGCTCTATGAAATCCATGCTAATAGAGTGCCAAGGTCTGTAAGGGATAGGAGTAGGTTGTAATAAACCAGCTGGTTTGACAGTTTCATTTTTTATCCTCTGGCAGATATCACATTGCTTTATGTGCTCCTTGATGTCTTGTTTCATGCCTTGTCAATACCAGTCTCTTTTGGCCCTTTGGAGAGTCTTAAGATACCCAGAATGACCCCCTAAGGGACTGTCATGAGTCAGGGATAGCACCTTCTGCTTCAAACTGCACTGGGGGTTTAAATAAATTCTGTTCTTAAATAGAATTAGACCATTTTGTATGGAAATTTTTTTTATCCTGATTCTGACCTGTCAGTAGAGCTTGTAACAGCTCATTAGTACTCTCATCCTCTTCATACCCTTGTTTTAGTTCAATTAACCAGGTTGGGGAAGGAAAGGATATGTTCCATAGCATTGCACCTTCATTTTTCTGCATTTTGCCAGCCTTGTCAATTTCTAACATATGCTCACTATCAGCTTGTCTAGATAAAGCATCAGCAACTACATTGTCTTTCCCTTTCTTATACTCAACCACAAAAGGATAACCCAAGAGTTTGGTGATCCACTTTTGCTGCATTGGGGTACCAACTCTTTGCTCAAGTAAGTGCTTAAGGCTTTGTTGATCTGTTTTGATCACAAAGGTCTTGTCAAGCAAATATGGTCTCCATTTTTTGACTGACAGCACCAAGGCTAAGAGTTCTTTCTCATAAGTAGAAAGGAAGAGATTTTTACCCTTAAGGCCTTGACTGTAGTAAGCTATAGGCCTACTCTCTTGCATCAACACTGTCCCAATTCCATAACCCGAAGCATCACACTCCACCACAAAGGACTTGTTGAAGTTTGGAAGTGCTAACACTGGAGGGTTAGAGACTGCCAACTTGAGCTGCTTAAATGCTTTGCCAGCATCTTCATTCCACCCAAAGGCATCCTTCTTTAGTAGTGATGTGAGAGGAGCTGCAATCTGTCCATATGCCTTAATGAATTTTCTATAATACCCAGTTAATCCTAAGAAGCCCCTAAGAGCCTTGAGAGTTTTAGGAGCTGGCCAGGCCATCATAGCAGCTGTTTTCTTTGGGTCAGTCTGAACTCCTAGGCCAGAAATGATGTGCCCCAAATATTCAACTTCCTTGGCAGCAAAAACACATTTGCTTCTCTTAGCAAATAAGTGATGCTTGAGCAGCAGCTGTAACACCATCTTTAAATGGTTCACATGATCTTCCAAAGTCTTACTATAGATCAAGATGTCATCAAAAAACACCAGCACAAATTTTCTCAAATGGGGTTTGAAAACCTCATTCATGAGAGCTTGGAAAGTGGATGGTGCATTAGTGAGCCCAAATGGCATCACTAAGTATTCATAGTGCCCTTCATGAGTTCTAAAAGCAGTCTTTTCAATATCCCCCTTCTTCATTCTAATCTGATGATAACCAGACCTTAGGTCCAGTTTAGAAAACACCCAAGCACCATGTAATTCGTCTAGTAACTCATCTAGTACAGGAATAGGGAATTTATCCTTGATTGTCTCCTTATTTAACCCTCTATAATCAATACATATTCTCCAGCTGCCATCTGATTTTCTTACTAACAACACAAGGGAGGAAAATGGGGACTGACTAGGTCTGATAGAACCAGAATTGAGTAACTCCTTTACAATTTTTTTCCATTTCAGTCTTTTGATAATAGGAATACCTATAAGGTCTTTGGCAAATGGGTTGAGTTCCTTCCTTGAGTAGAATTTGATGCTCATGTCCCCTCAAGGGTGGTAGTCCTTTGGGTTCCTTGAAAATGCTTGTAAACTGTTCTAACACTTGTTGTATTTCTGTTGGTATCTGCTGTAGATCAAGTGCCTCAGCAGGTTGTTGTATGATTTGAAGTAGCAGCCCTTGGTTGACAGGTTTCTTTGCAAACTCCTTGCTATTCTATATCCTTGACTGACCAGTCTTCATCCCTTGTAACCTGACCTGTTTGCCTTGATGGATGAACCCCATGCTTAACTTCTCAAAGTCCCAACTGATCACTCTAAGTGTCCTCAGCCACTGAGTACCCAAAACCACTCCTCCTCCACCTAATTCCAACAAACTGAAGTCTGTATGGAATTGATGACCTGTGTCTCAACCAACAGGTTCTTCACCTCACCTTTAGTATTTACTATTGCACCATTGGCCACCTTCACCTTGAAAGTCTTAGTGGTGTCTATTGCCAACTTCAATGACTTAGCTAAATTCCAATCTAAGAAATTATGAGTACTTCCTGTGTCTAATAGGATCACTGCCCTATTATTATTTATCTTGCATATTACTCTCATGGTCTTAGGTGCAGGGCTGCCTAATAAGGCATTTAGTGTAATTCCAGGTTCTGCCTCCTCTACTTCTATCACCTCATCATACTCCTCTGAATCAGATTCAACCTCAACACCTCCTTCTTCAATTTCTTCTATCACATAGACTCTTCTCTTCATACATTTATGATTAGGATTCCATTTTTCATCACAATGGTAACATAACCCCTGTTTTCTTCTCTCAGACATCTGCATTGGGGTTAGTTTCTGCACTGAAATTCCAGGTTTAGGACTTGGCTTGGTTTCAGGAATTCTGACATCACTCCTTCCCATTTGTTGTTGCTGTGATGGTTGCCAATTGCTCTTGTTACCATCATATTGAGGTTTGTAGCTCTTCCTACATGTTATTAGATACTCTTCCTGAATTTTTGCTAATGCATAAGCCTCTCCTAAACTCCTAGCCCCTTGCATCTTCACAGCTAGTCTCACTTCATCCCTTAAGCCACTCATAAAACAGCTAAGCTTATGAGCCTCAGATAAATTTCTAATTCTGTTGCTCAAAGCTTCAAACTGTCCCTTATAGGCTACCACAGAATGAGTGTGCCTTAGTTTAGTCAAAGTTTCCATAGGATCATCATAAGTTGCTGGTCCAAACCTCATTTGCACAGCCCTCACAAACTCATTCCAATTCATAATTTCATGTTCACAATCTTGAAACCAAATTAAAGCTTCTTCATCTAAGTAATAAGATGCATGGATTACCTTTTCTTCTTCTGGAATTTGGTAGTATTGGAAGAATTGCATGGCTCTATACACCCAAGGGGTAGGATCACCTCCTCGGAATCTTGGAAACTCCAGCTTGACTGTTCTAGGTCCCATAGGTACTCTTCCTTGCTGTCATGGTGGTTCTCTAGGATTCTGCCAGTGAAGATTTCTCTGTAGGTGCCCCACATGCTCCCTTGCCCTTCCATAAGCTCTTCTTCCTCCACCTTGATCATATCCAAACCCATCATAATCTTCATATGGCCATTGTGGATTCATGTTGTTTTCAAATTCTCTAGCAGGGAGATAAGGTGGTTGGGGTTGAACAGCAAGGTTGAAAGGTCCATTGTTCTGAAAATGTCTTGCAAAGTCTCTGCCATTTAACAACCCAAATGGCTCTCCCATTGGTCTGGCTTGTCGAGGTTCATAAGGTTCCCCCATTGCCATTTCCTGAAAATGGCAAATTAGGATGAAATCCAACTTCCTGGTGTGGTGGTCTTTGGGGTATGGCATTTCTTCCCTCCTCTCTAATTGGCATTCTCATACCTCCTGGTTGTACCAAGGGAGGTTGCTCCACCCTTTCTGGTAAGATTCCTTCCTGAATAGGCACTGCTTCTGCTTCTGGTATAGTTGGTACTGCTGGTCTAGCAGGCAGTCTCTCTTCCAACAGAACCTGAAGAGCAGCAAAGGAACTCTCTATCCTTTCAATTCGAGCCCCAATAGATCCAATGACAGTAGAATGATCCCCCAGCTGCTGTTGAATTCCCTGCAAATTGTCACTGAGCACCCCAGCAGGAACTCCATTCCTTGTCTCTTGCACCATGATCGAACCAGCTCTGATACCAATTGATAGGTTCTTGATGAATCCTATCTTCTTCACTCAATTCACTCTAATGCTCTCACCAAATAAGTGTTTAATTGATCAATTAGAGATGATCACTCTCCAAGAATTATAGAAGAACTAAGAAAAGAAAGCTAAGTAAACTAATTCATTCTCATTGATAATTCTCCAAATAGAAGAAATGAGCCTAAGTAGCTCGAGGTGCATGGCCAGCTTATATGACAGCCTCTCATTGGCTGTTATAGATCAGGCTTTCCATTGGTTCCCTTGGATAATAACCAACTAGATACCCACATGCTAAAGCACTAACTGCTTGTGCACAAGTATGAGCAGCCTAGGATGTAACCAATTGGTAAAAGACCCTATTACCCATTCCTATAAGCTGTGTACAGCTCATACCAGCCTATACTAGTTTAATACAATAAGCAATGCATGAATATAATAAGTATTAAGGTAGATTAAAGTAGCTAGACCCAAGCTAAGTAAATCATGCTTAAGGTAGGGTCTTATCATCTTACTAACCATGGTTCAAGCAGGAATGATATATGCAAGGTGAACCAACCCAGGTTTAGGCTGGGGTTGGGATTGAGCCATCCTTGCGCCATTTCAGGTTGTACTACTCATAATTCCATGGCTTTCCACTTTCATTATCTAAGAAATCTAGAAAATGTGATTTATGATAGACTTCGAGGAGGCAGTTTCACAAAGGCAAGAGAACCTACTGAATGCTTACTCAGGGACAAAAGAGATAACTGAACTTTACAAACTAGTGAAATTTTCCTATACCCAACAAATGATGCAGCTGATAATCCTGCATTGAGTGGGAAAGAAAAGCTGGGAACTACCCCACTGGATACGCTTTGCAGATGGCAAGGTCCGTGTATCTCTTGTTAAAGGAGTAAGGACAAATCAGCCGTATTTCTATCCCTATGCAGCACTATTGAAATGCATAATAGGCAGAATCTTCTTAATCAAATATGAATACTGAAACCTAAGAAAGGATAATACATAATATCATCCACTTGAAATCTGGCTACAACTCACTTGACAGTCTAAATTTCTTTGAGAAGCATTCCAAACTCTAAATAGATAACCATATAATCTTTGGTAGTCAGCAGAAACAAAAGTCAACTACATCCTCCATTTTCAGAATTAATTTGGGTACTGGTGGTGGTAGGGTGGGGGATAGGGGGAGGCTAACTCAAATTTGCTGAAAGAGATGCTCACGATTCACGAACATGAAGAAAGGACACTAACATGCACACAAAGAGGGATGTTTAGAATTTCTACAAAAACAGAATCATTGTAGAATAAACTTACTTGATATAAAATCATCTGTGTCCTCCCTATCAATTTTACCATGGGCCATTGTACCAACCTGAAAACACGGAGTATTTCAAAAAATTTATAGCCTTGGTCACGTAACATATATGTCTGTGGGTGATAAGTTAAAGTTATTCTGAGCTTACCACAGAAACAAGGTCAACGTCACTACACGCAGAGTCCACACGGTTGTTTATATTAACCAATTTTTCCGAACTATGTGACAAACCTGGTATCAAAGCAAATATTAAATTCATTACCAGTACATAGTAAATAACACCAGGAAAACTCATAGAACATAACCTCACCTATTTTGCAAGAGTTGACAGGTAGGTACCGGCTTACAGTGTTCTTGATCACACGCAAAAGTTTCTCACGCTTACCAACAGTAGTAATACTAATTTTTTGTAGCAGTTGCACTGAAAGGTAGCCAAGAGGAGAAAACAAACATCAAATAGAGCTCCCAATCACCCCCCCCCCCCCCCCCCCCCCCCCCCCCCCCCCCCCCCCCCCCCCCCCCCCCCCCCCCCCCCCCCCCCCCAAAAAAAAAAAAAACTTACACATAAGACCACTGAAATGCTTAAATGTCCTTGGAAGCGGAGCATGTGGTTTGACTTCAAAAAGGACACCTTTCTCAGTTCTCACATACACAGCCCGCACCATCCCACTCTTATTAAGTTGGCTATCCAAAATCATTAGGAGAGCCTAAACACAGCAACGCCTTAAGATCATGTATAGTTCACTGAAGTAAAAAACAAAAACATAATGTCAACCCATTTTTGCGAAGTCCACTAACCTGATGAACAATGTCAGGCCTATAATCAGCAGGATTTCTGATATTTTTCTTCAAGAAATATGCATGGTTGTCCGAGTTCAAAAGCTGGTAAGTCTATTCATAAAACTAGTTACAAAAAGTGGGGAAAAAAATATTTACAAAAAGCAATGAAACACCAATCACAAAGACATCCCAATAAAAGCCTAAAAGCCATAAAGCATAGGTTAAACCCAAAACCCTGGGAACCTAAATCAAAATTTGTATATTTTGCGACAAGAAATTATTAAAGAAAGCAATGCAACCAAGCTTGAAGAAACCCCAATAAAACATCCAAGTCAAACAACCCCTCATGTAATGCAAAAGAAAATTCTTTTTTGAAATATACATGAACTTTCAATCCTCTCCTAAAAAAAAAAAAAAAAAAAAGAATAAAAAACAAAATACACCATGGGTATAAAAACAAACAAAACCTAACACAACCCACAAAGCAAAAGCTCAAATCCAAACCAGATAGCCTAAAACACAAAAAACAACTCCTCCAATCCACACAACTCAAAACCAAAAGGTTCCTTTTTTATAACAACATATACTAAAAAAAAAAAAAAAGACAATTCCAATAAAATTTACGAACCTTTCCAACTTTTGCGACTTCCAAAGATGCGTTTTCCAGAATGAAGATGAACCTGGCTTTGTTGGTATTATTCTGGCCACTTGTGGCAACTAAAATACCCTCAAGTTCATTCATCACCTCTTTTCCTTCTTCCTCACCATCACTTTTTTTCTCTGTAATGGCTCTCTTTGCATCTTGCTCTATGTTATACCTCTCTTCCCTATTCTTTCGCTTCTTCTATTTCACCGCATACGCCCGCACCATTTTGTAGTTCGGAGAAGACAATGATTAGACTTCCTGGCACCAATGAGTAAGGTTGATATCATTAGAAATTGACTTTTGAGCTCAAGGAAGTTATCACTAGAAATTTCCAAAATAAGACTGGTTAAGATGAATTTGGAACAAAATACAATAACTTCAACTTAAAAGCTACTTTTAATGTTTGTACTACAAGAGAAGGGTAATCATCAAATAGCAAATTTTCACATTCAATCGCATTCTAAAATTATCAATAAGACAATCATAACCGTTTACATGGATATATTATGCTTCAAAATCCACATAGGATTTAAAATTCTAAAACATTTTTAGAAAGACCCAAGAGAACCAAGCTGAAGTTAAAAGCAAACAGTAATGGTTCATCATAGACACCATACCAAAAACTTCGCAAATCAGCACAGAGCTAGCGTTAACCCATATTCAGGGGAAAAAAAAAAATCCAAAATCTGACGAAATATCATAGAAAACCTGAGAGAACTGAAGAGCGCAATCGAAGCCTGTGTTTTCACTTTTCACTGAACGAGACGAGAGAGTGAGTGGCGGGGAGTTGATGATTGAATTTCAATATAAATAGGTTAGGGTTTTTTTTTTTACTTTATTATTTACAAGAATGCCATTAAAGAAACAAAAAAGTAACAGAGCAGAGACTGAATTTTAATATTAAGAAATCTGTACAGGTTTCTGAAGTAGTGGATATATAGCAAGAAAGCTCAAACCTCTACTTGTCCCAACTAACATATATAACAGTATTGAGCTGAGCGAAGCTTTTTACTATACAAAAGAAGAAGAGCTAATTGCCAACGAACAATAACCTGCCACTGCTGTATGATGGCTGCGACGAAGAGAGCCAATGATATGTACTTTTGTTTTGGCCCAAATTAACTAAACTACAGCGTGTTATTCATTGTTTTAGATTTTTCTACTTTTAAAAAGAACTGAACCTCTTTTTTTTTTTAATAATTACGATAGCATTTAAACCTATGACGTCCGCTTGTGATAGTTGCTCTTACCATTAAGTCAAGACACCAATTGGTTTTTGGTGTAGGCGGGATTTGAACCTAGGTCCCTTACTCGACGGCAAGAAACTTTACCAGTTAAGCTAACTGGAACCCACAAAAGAACTGAACCTCTAAGTTATGGTTTCGGTAAAACCATTTGTATTTTAATTATTTTATACTATGGTTAGTTTGTTTTATTTTATTTTACTTTATTTATGTTATCATACCAAAAGGTTGGTCCAGGTGTAAAGCGCATTTTCAACGGATTAACCAAAATTTGAGTTAAAATATAGTTTAAGACACTATTTTTTCACTTTTAACTTATCACTTTTCAAAACACTCATATCTCATTCTTTAATTTCAACTTTATTTCATTAAAATATCATTTTTCCATTTTATTTTGTATCATATTTTCTAAAACACCAACACAGCTCAATACTCCAGCCTTCCACTTATTTTATATTATATTTTCAAAATAAGGGTATAATCAAAGAGAATACATTTAATAAGAACCTAGTGTAATACCCTAGTTTTACACCCACCAATAATAACATGCCATCTCAGCTTTTTCCATTTTGATTCACATTTGAGAAAAAAACTCACCCACACCCAGTAATAACTTTGAAACATTACATTTACCGTCCCAAACCAAAAAAATAAAAAAAAACCCAAATCTGATGCAAAGTCAGCAAACTCGATCTGGAGATAGAAGAAGAAGATGAAGATGAAGAGGGCAGAAGAAGAAGAAAAAGAAGAGGGAGACCATGAGAGAAAGGGAGAAAACCCACGCGACGCCATGACCACCCACGCCAGTGAGTTCTTCTTCTTTTCTCTCTTTGGTCGTGAAAGCCGAAATCAATCTCTCTCCCTCTTTATCTGCTCGGCTTCTTCTGTCTCGGTTTCTCTCTCTCTCTCTCCCTCTTTATCTGCTCGGCTTCTTCTGTCTCTCTCTCTCTCTCTCTCTCTCTCTCTCTCTCTCTCTCTCTCTATTTGAGTTTGCTTTTTTTTTTTTTTTTTTTTTTTTTTTTTTTTTTGGTTTTTTTTGACCGTAAATGTAATGTTGGTGGCTACCATGGGAGTGTGGGTTTAAGAGAGAGAGAGAGAGAGAGAGAGAGAGAGAAAGAGAGAGAGAGAGAGAGAGAGAGAGAGAGAGAGAGAGGAAGAGAGGAAAGAGGGATTTGAGGTGGTGGTGGTGGTGGTGGCTGCCATGGGAGTCGGTGAAGAAGAAAGAGAGAGAAAAGTGATTTTGATTGTGTGCAGTAAGTTTTTTAGTTTTTGTTGCAAAATGCTTATGTGAAACGTCCAGATTGGAGGGTGTAAACATGGAGTTTCACACCCAATCCGTATTGAATTTAATCTCATAATCAAAACGCAATGATCAGTTGCCAGATAATCATTCCCAATGGATAATCTTGAAATGTATATCAGTTACAAGATAAACTCAATTAGTAATCTAACTGAAGTTTTTCTTCTCTCCATGTATGGGTCTCCATATTTGTGGAAAACAGTACATCGCCTAGATTCCTTTCTCGATAGATCCAAAGGCATGGAGACCTTGTCCAGCATAATCCTGAAGTTGACGCCGCAAGTGGTGCCTCTCCAGTTAGTGTAGTTCAAGACTCTAAAACAAACTTTCTTGACGAAGATGGTTTTTCCAGTGAGCTTGTCAAGATTGGACTTGCTCAGGTGAAACGTGACAACCAATCAACCACGTTATGGACATAGCCATGTGAGGTCCGACCATGGCTGGTTGAGACTTGAGAGAGCAAATTTGGGAAGAAAGAAGAAAGAGGAAGAAAAGACAGAGAGTATGTGTGGATGGATGGAGGCTCCAGTACAGACAAAAAACGAATAAAATAACCTTTGCCTAAGCTACGAGCTTAAAGTCATTTTGCCTAACCGTTGCTAATCCAATGTTCTTGGTTTTTTGGGTTCATTAACCATATCTTGGCTGAAAACAACCTTTTGTGTATACGGTTAGAAATGCTCTAAGCACTTGAGATTGCACTCCTCAAATGTTTTTGGCATAAGAATCTTGATTTTTTTTTTTTTTTTGCTAAATATAAGAATCTTGAAGTTACCTCTATTCATCAGTGCTAGAACAAGGGTATGCCAATCATTTCTAAAGTACCACTCAATCGCATCCTCTTCTCTTATCATTTTACGTGATTAGCTTACTACTGAAGTCTTTATTATCAATGTTTCTGAATCATTACTGCTAGAGATTATCCCATATACCATGTTAAAGTCCATGGGCCTAACTCAATCTCAAAAGGCGTTTTTTAAGATTGAGTTAGGCCCATTGGACTTTAATATGGTATCAGAACTAGGTTACCTACTTCAACTCCCAATCATTCAACGTCCTCCACACACTTCAGTAGTCCAAGCTGGATGTAATTTGGCCTCTCGTGACCATTCGGGCTCATAAAAACTGTAATCTGGTCCTTCAAGTCATAACCATCTAGTATCTCAAGACCAATTCGGTACACAAAAAGCCGTAATGCGGTTCCACTACCATTTCAAACTCAAGCTTCAATCTCTTTGAGTTTGAGGAGGGATGTTAGAGATTATCCCAGATAATACATTGGAAAGAGTTGGAGTGAGTAATGAGTATATAAGCCATAGGCAATCCTCATCTCACAAGGCGTCTTTGGTTAGTTGATAAGATTTCCAAGCCTTGGCTGATCACCCAGTGAAACCCGGGCCCAAATAGTCAAATTCTATTGAAAATATTTATAAAAGAATTTATAGAAAATATATAATATAATTGAATTAAACTGTTTTAGAATAAACGAAGCATTATTTAATCAAAGTTTGTTTAATGTTCCGTTCGTTTGCTTTATTCTAATAAGATAGAGAGTTCTGATTGATTTTAACTAATATGTAATAAAAACAAAATAAAAAAGTATATATATTAAGATAATGATGTAGAAAATTGTAGGTTTTCAAAACTTACTCGGGAGCATGAGAAAGAGTAAAAATAAAATAAATTAAAAATTCATAGAAGCTTCTAATTCACGTCTATGTATTTATATATGTATGTATGATTGTATGTATATCTTGTGACTAAACTTTTACATGTTGAATTTGTATACTTACTTTATTGTTGGAGTATTTTCAATAGTCGTCATAATAACCCTAAAAAATGTATTTGATCTTTATAGAGTGTGAATAACCTTAAAAATCAAATTACGTCAAAGATATATATATTTGGATAAGGAAGGATGGGTAATCTATTTTTTTATCAATAAATGATGCACAAGCTGAAATTAGTTCCTAGGTACAAAAAATCTTTCCTGAAAATAATTATTCTCACATGTTTATGATTGTGTGGCATTGTGGATAAACATGACCCAAATTTCGACCATAAACATTTATTTAGTGCATTACAAACAGGGAATTGAAATACATATAATAGCCCCTTAATGAAGTATTGATCAGAACACGTTCAAGGAGGGGTAAATTATCATAGAGTGTAACAGCAGTTGGCTTGAGGAACTTTGATTAATATCTTTCCAATCATCAACCATTACTTGAGATTGTTTCTTCTTACTCATTGAACTCAAAATTCAGTATTTCTCTATTTTTTTTTGGAACTACGTCAGACCTAATTCCATCTTAGATATGTAGGCAACTTATTGAAATATAGGTTCGGTCTCACCACTTGTCTATTCCATCTTTCATTATTTGTTTATTACAATCTCTCACCACTCTTTCATTATCAATTTGTTCATTACAATTTCTCACCTCTCCAGATGCATCAAAGGCTGTGTCTATCCGAATCTTTCGAGGCATATGAAGTTATAGGTAGATGAGTGAAGGATTACTCACACACAAGGAGATCTAGACTCAAGGCTCTTTTAATTTTCTCTAAGCTCTCTGTCTCTAATGAATTGGGATCATTTATCTCGTCATGTCAAGTTTGAGGTTGGAGAAGGTACTTGAATTAAGTTTTGGCATGATATTTGGTGTGGGGAGACCGCCCTGCGAGTGTCTTTTCCGAATCTTTATCGTAGTGCTCGGGATAAGGATGCCTTAGTTGCACACTATATGTAGGTTCGTAATGATTCAATTCATTGGGGTATGGATTTTGTATGCCCGGCCCAGGATTGGGAGTTGGAGACCATCTCTTCATTCTTGGATTTACTCTATTCTACTAAGTGAAAGGTAACGGTAATGATATTATTTGTTGGCAGCCTTCACCGCATAAAGGTTTCAAGGTGAGTTCCTATTATATAGTTTTATCCAAAAGGGGTGAATTTTCTTTCCCATGAAAAGTATTTGGAAGCCGAAAGTTCTAGCAAGGGTTTCTTTCTTTCTTTGGGTTGCCTCCTTTGGGGAAAATTCTCACAGCAGAAAATTTGCTAAGACGGAAAATCATTCTGGTTAGTGTGTTGTGTAAGGAGAATGGGGAGATAGTTGATCATTTGATGCTTCATTGTCCCTTTTTGAAGGAGATATGGGATCTGATTTTTTCTCTCTTTGGTCTTCATTGGGTGATGCCTAGAAAGGTTTTGGATTTACTAGCTTGCTGGCAAGGCTCTTTTGGGAAACACCGAAACATAGAGATTTGGAGATGTATTCCTCATTGTGTGAGGTGGTGTATTTTGAGGGAAAGGAATCATCAGAGTTTTGATGGTTGTGAACAAAGTGTGTCAACTCTGAAACAATTTGTCCTCAAAACTTTGTTTGAATGGGTGTTCGCTTCGGGGTGTTTCTCTTGTTTAAATTTTATTTTAGTTTATTGACGAGTTTATTGACCTTTGTCTCTCAGGCGTAATTGGGATTGTACGCTTTGTATTTATCCCTTTGTACATATTTTGCCTTTTTTTGAAATAAATTTCATCTTACTTATAAAAAAAAAAAATTAGGGTTGTATTATTCTATTTATATGGTGACACAAAGGGAGGGTGTTTGGCTAATAAAATGGTCAGATTGACACCAACTTGCTTAACCGAGTGTTGAGTAGGCGTCAGACTAGGCTCACTGTCTTGCACAATGGTTCACTCGTCACTTGCCCGACACTCGTCTAATGCAACAACTTCCCTTAAAACACGTAACTCCTTGAAATGCACTCGCTCGAATCTTCTCGCTTGACACATAGGATTCACTCGACTGGAACTCACTTGACCCAATCAAGGACTCTCTCGTTTGAAGCTTGTTACATTCGAAAAATGAATAGCAATTACAATAGTCTCTTAAAAAAATCACCAAGTAATTACAACTTAAATGAACATATTTTTACAAGCTCAAGAAGAACCAATTGAAGTGCAGTTTCGGTGTTCCATCCAGAAAGTTCTTGGGCTTCTTGGTTCAGCAATAGAGTGTAGACCTTGACCCTAGCAAGGTGAAAGCCATCACATAACTTTTTTTTTTTTGATAAGTAATAAAATTTTATTGATGAAAAAACACTAGTACATAAGGAATATACTAGCGGAAAGCAATCAGATTACAAGCAGTCATCAATAAAAGCAAAAACAGAAGGGAATGAGAGCCTAGAAACAGCAGCGATCCATTCCATAAGGGTACGAAGCAGAATCAATTTCAATTCCGCAGAGTGCTGTTCAGAATCTTCAAAAGCCCGCTGATTTCTCTCCCTCCATAAAAGCCACATCAAACAGGAAGGAATTGCATTCCAAATTAAATGAGCAGGCCCTTTCCTTCTCCAGCAATACAATAACGCATAAGTCGAGTGAGGCATTACCCATGATATGCCAAACATGCAGATAATCATGGACCACAACTCCTGAGCATACTCGCAATGGAGCATGAGATGTTCACGGATTCACCAGCCCTCTTGCACATAAAACACCAATCTAACACCCAAATCCGCCGACGGCGCAAGTTATCAATAGTGAGGATCTTACCGTGAGCCACCAGCCAAGTGAAAAAAGCAACCTTGTGAGGAACTCGATTTTGCCAAATACTCTTCCATGGGAAATTTGTACTATGCTGAGAACTAAGCATCCGGTAATACGAGCGGACTTCAAACAGCCCACTAGTAGTGCAAACCCACCTCAGCTGATCCGCTTCCATCCTTTTCACCTTCTGCTGGTACAGAAAGGCCATGAGATCAGTATATTCTCCCAGCTCCCAATCCTGGAGAGACCGAAGCAAAGTAACTTACCACACCATATCTTCATTGCGCCAAGACAAATATTCA
The DNA here is from genome assembly GCA_907173295.1 of Fagus sylvatica. Taxonomy (NCBI): domain Eukaryota; kingdom Viridiplantae; phylum Streptophyta; class Magnoliopsida; order Fagales; family Fagaceae; genus Fagus; species Fagus sylvatica. Next base: position 42,828,119 of record OU015761.1, read on the forward strand.
TAAATAGTTGCTTGCTTATGAAGAGCAATTTGATAAATGAGGGGGAAAACATCTCGAAGCAATCCCACAGTACACCAATTGTCCACCCAAAACCGAATGGAATCACCAGAACCCACAGTATACTGAACATGCCGAGAGAAACGAGGCCAACCAGATTGAATGTGCTTCCACAAACAAACCCCATGCCCACCACGCCCCTCCTTCGAATGCCACCCATCCCTATCACAACCGTACTTACAAGTAATGACCTGCCTCCAATAAGCGTTCCTCTCAGTCGCAAACCGCCAAAGCCATTTAACCAACAGGGCCTGATTAAAAGGAATAAGCTGCCTCAAACCCAAACCCCCTTGTTGGATTGGAGTACATATAGCATGCCAATTCAAAAGGTGATATTTGAACTCGTCCCCAAGACCACCCCAAAGAAAGAGGTTTTAGGGTCGCTGCTGTCTCCCTTCCAAAATGCTTTCATTCAGGGTAGACAAATTCAAGACTCGGTGTTGATTGCTAATGAAAGCTTGGATAGCAGACTGAAATCTGGTGTCCCAGGTTTGATTTGCAAATTAGATTTGGAGAAGGCGTATAACCATGTGAATTGGAATTTCCTCATTTATGTGATGGAAAGATGTGGGTTTGGTGCTAAGTGGCGCAATTGGATTCGTTTCTGTATCTCTTCAGTTCAATTCTCAGTGCTAATTAATGGCACGCCTTGTGGTTTTTTCCCTAGTTCCAGAGGTCTCAGACAAGGTGACTCCCTTTCTCCGTTGTTGTTTGTTTTAGTAATGGAGGCTCTTAGTAGATTGATGGACAGGGCGGTGGAAAGAGAGTACATTGAAGGTTTTTTTGTGGATAACTACAATTGCTTCTGCTTTGAGGGTCTCACATATGTTCTTTACAGATGATACTTTGGTTTTTTGTGGAGCTGCTCCGGGATCAATTGTATCATTTGAAAGGTGTTCTTTTGTGCTTTGAGGCAGTTTCCGGGTTGCGTATTAACTTGGGGAAGTCGGAAATTGTTCCAGTGGGTCCGGTTTTGGATGTTGAGGATTTGGCGCATGTTCTTGGAGGCCGGACTGCGTCTCTTCCGATGAAGTATCTTGGGGCTTCCTTTGGGGGCTAGATATAAATTAAAGGAAATCTGGAATCCTATCTTAGAGAAAATGGAAAGGAGACTAGCTGGGTGGAAGAGAAGCTATTTGTCTAAGGGAGGTAGGCTCACTCTGATTAAAATCACATTGTCTAGTCTGCCCACGTATTTTCTATCTTTGTTCTCTATTCCCTCGAGTGTGGCCCATCACATAACTTGCCCCATCGACACTTCTCAAAGACTAAGTTTGTTTCATTGGAAAAGTTTCTTCCCTCCATTGCTTCATCCTTCGCTTATCAGAAATCCTCGAACTTATGATGGAACCTCTTAGGAAATTGTCCACCTTCAGTGGACCCATGATGTGCAGTTTATTGATTTTTTCATTTTAGATGATAGCTGATTGGTGTATCTCTTGTGTACATCCTGAGTACCAGGTGAAATAATCTTCAACATTTTATGATTTATCTTATCAATAATAATCCCTCTCTCACAACCTCCCTCCCCCCCTCCCCCCAAAAAAAAAAAAAAAAAAAAAAAGAAAAAGAAAAAGGAAAATAAGAAATAATAGAAAATTCTTGATACTGATAATTTAATCAAAACTTGTCCTTGCTTCCTTTGTCTTTTTGATAATTTAATCAATCCTTTAGAATAGATTGTTATCAGTAGGTTTAATTAATGCCATACATATTTAGCACTTAATCCTTTGGATATCTTTCAATATGCTTAGATAACATAACCTTGTACGGACTATTGTGCTCTCTATGAAGTATTACTTTACAAATGCTATAATTGTTATACATACAAGCCGTGTTTTATATGTTTTCACAGCCTGTTTCGTAGATGCTATTTCTATGTGTATTCATGTTTTACTTTTATTCGTCTTGTAGGAGTGACTATTTGACAATTGCAACAACACGCCCGGAAACTTTATTTGGTGATGTAGCTATTGCAGTGCATCCAAAGGTAGGGTAATTTTGCTGAGCCTGCAGGCTCGCACTTTTACTTGAGAGGAATGGGCCCCATAATTGAAATTTATGCTTTGTTTATATTATTGTCATCATGTTTTTAAAGCGCAAATGAAGAGAATTCACTTTCCTTCTTAAGGAATGTGCCACATGGCTAAACCTTAGACTACTATAGCTGATGTTCTTGCTTTTATATATATATTGATCACAATAATGTTTCATTTAGATGGAAATAGTTGAAAAGGACTTGGATTTCAATTTTTAATTGAAGTAACTTGAATAAAGTATAAAATGACAAATATTTTCTATTGATGAAATAAATGGTTGAATTTTCACCTTTATTAATATGTGGATTTGAATGATTAGGTGTAAGATGTTATTTTAAATTTATATCATCACAAATTTTGTCGTTAGAGCACTCGAAATTTGAATCCATCATGTGTTGCTAACTTCATTTAAAGCAATTTATACTATCAATTATTTTTTTTGATAAGTTTTTATACTATCAATTATTCTTCAATCCCTTGATTTTAAATCCTTAAATCCAAATTCACAACTTAAAAAGATTTATGCGATTGTTCGGTATGTTGAATTATAATTGGCCAGAAAGATGGAAATATTTTGAAGTGCATTAGAAACAATTAATGGAAATATTTTGAAGTGCATTAGAAACAAATAGACTTTTGGAAGAAGCACTGAAATTACATGAAAAGTATGACTCTTATTTTAATGCAATGTTGCAAATTTGGGGTACTGAACTTTTTTTGTTTTGGTCAATGCTGGTCCCTACAATTGTTTTTGGAGTACTGAACTTTTTTTCGCCCAAGAATTGGCACTTGGTATAGTTTTTTTTTTTTTCCTCATGTTTCCCTTTATTTTTGTGAACAAAAAGTTATATTTGAATATGTATTCTAAATTTTCGTTGAATAAATCTGAAGTAAAATGGTTGATCAATTCTTCGGCATTATGTTCCACTGCAGTGGGAAAACTAAATGTCTTTACAAATGAAGTCAATAACTATTCTTGAAAAAATGACATTGGCTTTAAGTCATGTACTCCCTATATCCCCTCCCCGCTTCTATTTCTAGTACTTTTGCTATTCTATAGAAAGTGTCACAAGAATTCTATATTTGTCTACTTTTGCAGGATGATCGGTATGCTAAGTATTTAGGTATGATGGCAATTGTGCCTATGACATATGGCCGTCATGTTCCTATCATCTCCGACAGGGTAAAAAGCATCTTGATGATTTTTTGTTTAAAGATTATTGCATATTTAGGTTGATGTTTTATTGGTGGTGTGATGCTAATTATGAGCTTAGAATTTCAATTGGTTTATGTGCCATGCTGGTTTAAGAACTAAATTTGAAGCAGTATAATAAATAATTAGAAGCCTCAAGGCCTTTGTGCCTTTTGACAATAAATATCAGCTTTTGTGGGAGTTTCTATTAACAGTCCCTGACCTCG
>OU015761.1:42831733-42955142 GCA_907173295.1 Fagus sylvatica
GCCTCTGTGGTTTTCACACTCAAATCAATACACTCATACTTACAAGGTAGAAGGTGTATGGATGACAATACAACAATCCTCTCCAAGATGCATCAAAGGGAGAGGATGAGAGTAGAGAGGTGAAGGATTACTCACACACAAGGAGATATAGACTCAAGGCTCTTTTAATTTTCTCTGAGCTCTCTGTCTCTAATGAATTGGGATCATTTATCTCGTCATGTCAAGTTTGAGGTTGGAGAAGGTACTTGAATTAAGTTTTGGCATGATATTTGGTGTGGGGAGACCGCCCTGCGAGTGTCTTTTCCGAATCTTTATCGTAGTGCTCGGGATAAGGATGCCTTAGTTGCACACTATATGTAGGTTCGTAATGATTCAATTCATTGGGGTATGGATTTTGTATGCCCGGCCCAGGATTGGGAGTTGGAGACCATCTCTTCATTCTTGGATTTACTCTATTCTACTAAGTGAAAGGTAACGGTAATGATATTATTTGTTGGCAGCCTTCACCACATAAAGGTTTCAAGGTGAGTTCCTATTATATAGTTTTATCCAAAAGGGGTGAATTTTCTTTCCCATGAAAAGTATTTGGAAGCCGAAAGTTCTAGCAAGGGTTTCTTTCTTTCTTTGGGTTGCCTCCTTTGGGGAAAATTCTCACAGCAGAAAATTTGCTAAGACGGAAAATCATTCTGGTTAGTGTGTTGTGTAAGGAGAATGGGAAGATAGTTGATCATTTGATGCTTCATTGTCCCTTTTTGAAGGAGATATGGGATCTGATTTTTTCTCTCTTTGGTCTTCATTGGGTGATGCCTAGAAAGGTTTTGGATTTACTAGCTTGCTGGCAAGGCTCTTTTGGGAAACACCGAAACATAGAGATTTGGAGATGTATTCCTCATTGTGTGAGGTGGTGTATTTTGAGGGAAAGGAATCATCAGAGTTTTGATGGTTGTGAACAAAGTGTGTCAACTCTGAAACAATTTGTCCTCAAAACTTTGTTTGAATGGGTGTTCCGCTTCGGGGTGTTTCTCTTGTTTAAATTTTATAGAGTTTATTGACCTTTGTTCTCTTCAGGCGTAATTGGGATTGTACGCTTTGTATTTATCCCTTTGTACATATTTTGCCTTTTTTTGAAATAAATTTCATCTTACTTATAAAAAAAAAAAATTAGGGTTGTATTATTCTATTTATATGGTGACACAAAGGGAGGGTTGTTTGGCTAATAAAATGGTCAGATTGACACCAACTTGCTTAACCGAGTGTTGAGTAGGCGTCAGACTAGGCTCACTGTCTTGCACAATGGTTCACTCGTCACTTGCCCGACACTCGTCTAATGCAACAACTTCCCTTAAAACACGTAACTCCTTGAAATGCACTCGCTCGAATCTTCTCGCTTGACACATAGGATTCACTCGACTGGAACTCACTTGACCCAATCAAGGACTCTCTCGTTTGAAGCTTGTTACATTCGAAAAATGAATAGCAATTACAATAGTCTCTTAAAAAAATCACCAAGTAATTACAACTTAAATGAACATATTTTTACAAGCTCAAGAAGAACCAATTGAAGTGCAGTTTCGGTGTTCCATCCAGAAAGTTCTTGGGCTTCTTGGTTCAGCAATAGAGTGTAGACCTTGACCCTAGCAAGGTGAAAGCCATCACATAACTTTTTTTTTTTTGATAAGTAATAAAATTTTATTGATGAAAAAACACTAGTACATAAGGAATATACTAGCGGAAAGCAATCAGATTACAAGCAGTCATCAATAAAAGCAAAAACAGAAGGGAATGAGAGCCTAGAAACAGCAGCGATCCATTCCATAAGGGTACGAAGCAGAATCAATTTCAATTCCGCAGAGTGCTGTTCAGAATCTTCAAAAGCCCGCTGATTTCTCTCCCTCCATAAAAGCCACATCAAACAGGAAGGAATTGCATTCCAAATTAAATGAGCAGGCCCTTTCCTTCTCCAGCAATACAATAACGCATAAGTCGAGTGAGGCATTACCCATGATATGCCAAACATGCAGATAATCATGGACCACAACTCCTGAGCATACTCGCAATGGAGCATGAGATGATTCACGGATTCACCAGCCCTCTTGCACATAAAACACCAATCTAACACCCAAATCCGCCGACGGCGCAAGTTATCAATAGTGAGGATCTTACCGTGAGCCACCAGCCAAGTGAAAAAAGCAACCTTGTGAGGAACTCGATTTTGCCAAATACTCTTCCGAAGGAAATTTGTACTATGCTGAGAACTAAGCATCCGGTAATACGAGCGGACTTCAAACAGCCCACTAGTAGTGCAAACCCACCTCAGCTGATCCGCTTCCATCCTTTTCACCTTCTGCTGGTACAGAAAGGCCATGAGATCAGTATATTCTCCCAGCTCCCAATCCTGGAGAGACCGAAGCAAAGTAACTTACCACACCATATCTTCATTGCGCCAAGACAAATATTCATAAATAGTTGCTTGCTTATGAAGAGCAATTTGATAAATGAGGGGGAAAACATCTCGAAGCAATCCCACAGTACACCAATTGTCCACCCAAAACCGAATGGAATCACCAGAACCCACAGTATACTGAACATGCCGAGAGAAACGAGGCCAACCAGATTGAATGTGCTTCCACAAACAAACCCCATGCCCACCACGCCCCTCCTTCGAATGCCACCCATCCCTATCACAGCCGTACTTACAAGCAATGACCTGTCTCCAATAAGCGTTCCTCTCAGTCGCAAACCGCCAAAGCCATTTAACCAACAGGGCCTGATTAAAAGGAATAAGCTGCCTCAAACCCAAACCCCCTTGTTGGATTGGAGTACATATAGCATGCCAATTCAAAAGGTGATATTTGAACTCGTCCCCAAGACCACCCCAAAGAAAGAGGTTTTAGGGTCGCTGTTGTCTCCCTTCCAAAATGCTTTCATTCAGGGTAGACAAATTCAAGACTCGGTGTTGATTGCTAATGAAAGCTTGGATAGCAGACTGAAATCTGGTGTCCCAGGTTTGATTTGCAAATTAGATTTGGAGAAGGCGTATGACCATGTGAATTGGAATTTCCTCATTTATGTGATGGAAAGATGTGGGTTTGGTGCTAAGTGGCGCAATTGGATTCGTTTCTGTATCTCTTCAGTTCAATTCTCAGTGCTAATTAATGGCACGCCTTGTGGTTTTTTCCCTAGTTCCAGAGGTCTCAGACAAGGTGACTCCCTTTCTCCGTTGTTGTTTGTTTTAGTAATGGAGGCTCTTAGTAGATTGATGGACAGGGCGGTGGAAAGAGAGTACATTGAAGGTTTTTTTGTGGATAACTACAAGCTTCTGCTTTGAGGGTCTCACATATGTTCTTTGCAGATGATACTTTGGTTTTTTGTGGAGCTGCTCGGGATCAATTGTATCATTTGAAAGGTGTTCTTTTGTGCTTTGAGGCAGTTTCCGGGTTGCGTATTAACTTGGGGAAGTCGGAAATTGTTCCAGTGGGTCCGGTTTTGGATGTTGAGGATTTGGCGCATGTTCTTGGAGGCCGGACTGCGTCTCTTCCGATGAAGTATTTGGGGCTTCCTTTGGGGGCTAGATATAAATTAAAGGAAATCTGGAATCCTATCTTAGAGAAAATGGAAAGGAGACTAGCTGGGTGGAAGAGAAGCTATTTGTCTAAGGGAGGTAGGCTCACTCTGATTAAAATCACATTGTCTAGTCTGCCCACGTATTTTCTATCTTTGTTCTCTATTCCCTCGAGTGTGGCCCATCACATAACTTGCCCCATCGACACTTCTCAAAGACTAAGTTTGTTTCATTGGAAAAGTTTCTTCCCTCCATTGCTTCATCCTTCGCTTATCAGAAATCCTCGAACTTATGATGGAACCTCTTAGGAAATTGTCCACCTTCAGTGGACCCATGATGTGCAGTTTATTGATTTTTTCATTTTAGATGATAGCTGATTGGTGTATCTCTTGTGTACATCCTGAGTACCAGGTGAAATAATCTTCAACATTTTGTGATTTATCTTATCAATAATAATCCCTCTCTCACAACCTCCCTCCCCCACCCTCCCCCAAAAAAAAAAAAAAAAAAAAAAAAAAAAAAAAAAAAAGAAAAAGGAAAATAAGAAATAATAGAAAATTCTTGATACTGATAATTTAATCAAAACTTGTCCTTGCTTCCTTTGTCTTTTTGATAATTTAATCAATCCTTTAGAATAGATTGTTATCAGTAGGTTTAATTAATGCCATACATATTTAGCACTTAATCCTTTGGATATCTTTCAATATGCTTAGATAACATAACCTTGTACGGACTATTGTGCTCTCTATGAAGTATTACTTTACAAATGCTATAATTGTTATACATACAAGCCGTGTTTTATATGTTTTCACAGCCTGTTTCGTAGATGCTATTTCTATGTGTATTCATGTTTTACTTTTATTCGTCTTGTAGGAGTGACTATTTGACAATTGCAACAACACGCCCGGAAACTTTATTTGGTGATGTAGCTATTGCAGTGCATCCAAAGGTAGGGTAATTTTGCTGAGCCTGCAGGCTCGCACTTTTACTTGAGAGGAATGGGCCCCATAATTGAAATTTATGCTTTGTTTATATTATTGTCATCATGTTTTTAAAGCGCAAATGAAGAGAATTCACTTTCCTTCTTAAGGAATGTGCCACATGGCTAAACCTTAGACTACTATAGCTGATGTTCTTGCTTTTATATATATATTGATCACAATAATGTTTCATTTAGATGGAAATAGTTGAAAAGGACTTGGATTTCAATTTTTAATTGAAGTAACTTGAATAAAGTATAAAATGACAAATATTTTCTATTGATGAAATAAATGGTTGAATTTTCACCTTTATTAATATGTGGATTTGAATGATTAGGTGTAAGATGTTATTTTAAATTTATATCATCACAAATTTTGTCGTTAGAGCACTCGAAATTTGAATCCATCATGTGTTGCTAACTTCATTTAAAGCAATTTATACTATCAATTATTTTTTTTGATAAGTTTTTATACTATCAATTATTCTTCAATCCCTTGATTTTAAATCCTTAAATCCAAATTCACAACTTAAAAAGATTTATGCGATTGTTCGGTATGTTGAATTATAATTGGCCAGAAAGATGGAAATATTTTGAAGTGCATTAGAAACAATTAATGGAAATATTTTGAAGTGCATTAGAAACAAATAGACTTTTGGAAGAAGCACTGAAATTACATGAAAAGTATGACTCTTATTTTAATGCAATGTTGCAAATTTGGGGTACTGAACTTTTTTTGTTTTGGTCAATGCTGGTCCCTACAATTGTTTTTGGAGTACTGAACTTTTTTTCGCCCAAGAATTGGCACTTGGTATAGTTTTTTTTTTTCCTCATGTTTTTTTTTATTTTTGTGAACAAAAAGTTATATTTGAATATGTATTCTAAATTTTCGTTGAATAAATCTGAAGTAAAATGGTTGATCAATTCTTCGGCATTATGTTCCACTGCAGTGGGAAAACTAAATGTCTTTACAAATGAAGTCAATAACTATTCTTGAAAAAATGACATTGGCTTTAAGTCATGTACTCCCTATATCCCCTCCCCGCTTCTATTTCTAGTACTTTTGCTATTCTATAGAAAGTGTCACAAGAATTCTATATTTGTCTACTTTTGCAGGATGATCGGTATGCTAAGTATTTAGGTATGATGGCAATTGTGCCTATGACATATGGCCGTCATGTTCCTATCATCTCCGACAGGGTAAAAAGCATCTTGATGATTTTTTGTTTAAAGATTATTGCATATTTAGGTTGATGTTTTATTGGTGGTGTGATGCTAATTATGAGCTTAGAATTTCAATTGGTTTATGTGCCATGCTGGTTTAAGAACTAAATTTGAAGCAGTATAATAAATAATTAGAAGCCTCAAGGCCTTTGTGCCTTTTGACAATAAATATCAGCTTTTGTGGGAGTTTCTATTAACAGTCCCTGACCTCGGTTTAGTCTCCTTTTGAGCTTGTGTACTTTCTTCACCTTCTTATTGTTGTTAATTCATTTGTCCAAAATAGTTTGTAGTGCTTTTGGTTATTTCACAGTTGACTGTTTGACTAACCCCGACATTTAGAATGTGTAAGAGTTCTTAATTATCATTATTATTACTTTTTATTTGATGGTGATTCTATAATTCTTATTAAGTAAAGCAAGCATGATGCTCATTCTTTTCAATTTATGCTTTGAAAGAAACATGTCATGTAAGATAGTGATTCTTTAATTCTTGTCAAGTAAAGCAAGCATGTAGCTCATTCTTTTCAATTAATACTTTGAAAGAAGCATGTCATGTAAGATAGTGATTCTTTAATTCTTATCAAGCAAGCAAGCATGATGCTCATTCTTTTCAATTAATGCTTTGAAAGAAACATGTCATGTTAGATAGTGATTAATTCTTATCAGGTAAAGCAAGCTTGATGCTCATCCTTTCATGGAGCATGCTTCATAGACACTGGCGTCACTTCCCTGTGCTAGTTGTTTGAAAATACTCAAGAAAGATGCTACATGATTATGAAACTGGATTTTGAATTTGTCCATGATATACTTGTTATTAAATTTTTAATGTATAAAATAGCTCAAGACCTTTACTATTGATGCCTATCTGGTCTCATGACTAATAGATATATTTTCTTAATTTTTTTTTTATGGCTGACCTGGATTAATTGATGAGGTTCAATAGCCAACTCCAATATAGTTAGGATTAAGGATTAGTTGAGTTTATGTATTTTCTTAATTTTTTATTCGTTCACTTATTTCATGTAATTCCTGGTTAGTAATCCATCTTTTGGCATTATTGCCAAATTTGACAGCATGTTGACAAAGATTTTGGAACTGGTGTGTTGAAGATAAGCCCTGGACATGATCATAATGATTATCTTCTTGCTAGAAAGCTTGGTCTCCCAATACTTAATATAATGAACAAGGATGGGACACTTAACAAGGTTGCTGGATTGTTCTGGTAATCTTTTAAAAATTCTTTATTTTGTTGTTGAACAGTATCATATTAGAGAAATCTTTCTATATTGTGCCTAATATATGGCAATGACACCTATAATAATAGTGGCCTTGATCGGTTTGAGGCCCGGAAGAAACTATGGGCAGATCTGGAGGAGACAGGCTTAGCTGTAAAAAAGGAAGCACACACCCTACGAGTTCCCAGATCCCAACGTGGTGGAGAAGTGAGATAATACTGTATTTTACATTTTTTTTTTGTGTGGAAAATTTCATATAGGTAACGGTTACCTATTCCATTGGGAATTTGCTCTCATGTTGTATTTGCCCCCCCCGCCCTCCTCTCTCTTTTCCCAGATAATAGAGCCACTTGTAAGCAAGCAATGGTTTGTTAGTATGGAGCCCCTGGCTGAGAAAGCCCTTCGTGTGGTTGAAGAAAGAGAGTTAACCATCATTCCTGAAAGATTTGAGAAGGTATATGGTTTTGTGTTGCTTCATATTGCCGTGTTTCAATTGCAATAGAAATTTATTTTCTTAATCTTGTTCTATTTGTTGGTGCTTTTTAGCTTTCACTTTGGTGTAACTTTCAACTTCTGGAGCTTTTGCCTTGCCGCCTAATCATGGTACTCAAAGGCGAGTTGGTCGCTCGCCTAGGTGCTTGGGTGAGGCGAGGTGCCCCTATGGCTGTAAGGCAAGGCATCTTTAGAGAGGGGCTCGCTTTTGGAGCCTAGGCGAGCGGCGCTAAGGCGAGAGCCTTAGTTTTTTTAATTTTTCTTTCATTATTCTATTCTTTCTCTCTCTACCTCTCACCTCCTGAGCAGCTCCACCCAAGAGCGTTTATGTCATATGGGAACTCATATGCGCAAGACTACAATGCCCCCGATATGGAGAATTTGTGGAATGGAGAGCAAATGGAACCGAAGTGCGAGATGGTTGAAAGTAGTAGAGTCCATTTTTTACAAATCCCCCACCAATCATCCTCTTCATCTTTAGATCTTGAAATTCATAGAGAGGGATAAAAAGCGACAAAACAATTTAAGGCAATGATAAGTTTGTGCACAGAGAGTAGATTAAAGGGAAACTGAGGTAAGTATAGAACATTGGAAAAAGGGAGATCAAAATTGGTTACAATATTTTTCCCTTGGACAGGAGTTTTAGTGCCATTAGTAATAGTGACTGTTGTCAGTATAACGTAATTGAAGGAGTTGATTGTGTAATTAGATGTGATTAGCATAATTATAGGAGGTGTAATTAGATCTGATTAGCATAATTATAGGAGTCAATTGTGTAAGCATAATTGTAGGAGTAATTGTAGGAGTCAGCAAATTTAGATTTATTGTACCCTATATAATCTACCTCCTAGAGAGAAGAATATATACCGAAATATTCAGTAAAATATCACAACATGGTATCAGAGCAGGTTACCTGTTCTTTTTTGAAAACCCTAAAAAATTTAGGGTTTCTTTGTTCTCTCTTCGATTCCGGCGCCGCCAGGCCTCTCCGGTACCTTTCTCAGATCACCAGGCATCGCCGGTGGTCACCACTTTATCTCACCGGCTTACCAGGTGACCATCTCGGCTTCTTCTCTCTCCGAATCGGCTCTCCAAGCGCCGCCGGTGACCATCTCGGCATCCCCTCACATCACAAGCCACAGATTCCGGCACCACCAGGACTCGCCGGTACCTATCTCGATCACCAGGCTTCGCCGGTGACCTTCTCGGTCTTATATCGGCTCACCGGGCCTCGCCGGTGACCATCTCGGCCCCTCGTGCTCCACCGAGACTTGCGGTGACTCTCTCAGCTCCTCGTACTCCACCTTGCGGTGACTCTCTCGGCTCCTCGTGCTCCACCATCTCCGCTCCTCGTACTCCACAGATCCTACTCCGGTGGCCTGCCTTGGACCTCGTCTTGGCTCTCGGCCTCTTTTCGAAACCATCTCTCTCGGCTCTTCTCGAACCCACAGTGAAAGAGCCGTGGGTATCAGACCACTTCTCTCGGCTCTTTTAAGTCCGTGGGTATCTTTTTTTTAAGTGAGGTATCAGGCCTCTTTTTTAGTAACCTTTGGTAACTGCTTGGTAACCTCCATCTCATCTTTGGTAACTGCTTGGTAACCTTTTTAGTCTTTTACTCCTTACTTCCTCGTGATATTTCTGTGATTTCTGTAGCTCCTTTTGTCTCACATGCAAGCTTGATCCCTGTTACTTTGATTTGAGTTACTGCTCTATTCTTTTTAATTATGGGTGACACCAAAGACTCTCAGGATTCCTTTTTTCTTTGGTTCTATGACTAGTACCAAATTAAAGGGCTCCAATTATCTTCAGTGGTCACGTGCTGTTATTGTTTTCTTGACTGGTCGTGGCAAAGAATCGTATCTAACGACTACCAAACCCACTGATGCCACTGATGCACCAAATTTCTACGTGGATCAAAGAGGATGCACAGATTATGACTTGGTTATGGAACAGCCTGGAACCCGATGTATTCAACAATGTGTCGTACTTGGAATCTTCTAAGGATATTTGGGATACACTGCATCTCATGTATTCTTCTGAAGAAAATATTACTCGAATTCATGAGCTTTATCAAGATATGTTCTCTCTCCAGCAGGGTGATCGCTCAATTGAGGAATATTTCTCTCTTCTCCAAGGTATGTGGGATGAACTTAATGTGTATCAACCATTGTCCACTGACTTGCAGAAACAGCAAAAGTATCGGGAAGAATTTCGAGTTGCTAAGTTTTTATCTGGTCTTAAGCCAGACCTTAATCCCATTCGCTCTCAGATCCTATCTGGAAAGGACATACCTACTGTTCGTGAGACTTATGCTCGAGTTAGAAGAGCAGCTATCTCATCTTCTGGTGTCAAAGACGAGCGATCTGCTCTTGTTGGGCATTATGATACTCCTCAGGGGGAGCGTGGTGATCATAACTCTCGCCGGGGTACCCATAATGGTCGTGGTGGCCGAGGTGGTCGTAGTGGGGGTGGTGGCCGCGGCCTAAAGAAATGTACTCATTGTGGTCGCACTAACCACACAGTTGATTTCTGTTGGAAGCTTCATGGCAAACCAGCTTGGGCTAATCATGCTACTGTTGATGGGGATAACTCCACTCCTTCTGAGGAGCAGGTTCTTATAAGCAAGGCTGAGTATGATTCAATTCTCCAACGTGCCTCATCCTCCTCCATGGTCGCCTCAGGTAACACCTGTCTTCATTCATCATCTAGTTCCTTCTTGGGTTATTGACTCGGGAGCCTCTGATCATATGACTGGTAATTCTTCACTTCTTTCGAATATTTCGGATCCTTGTTCTCCTTTTTCTGTCACTGTTGCTAATGGCACTAAAACCCCTGTCCAAGGGATAGGTACTGTTAGCACTCCTAATCTCACATTTTCCAATGTCTTATACTTACCTGAGTTTCCTTTTAATTTATTATCTGTTCACAAGCTTACCGTTGCCTTACATTGTTCTATTGCCTTCTTTCCATCTTATTGTGTCTTTCAGGATCTAAAGACGAAGAGGATGATTGGTGGGGGCTTTGAGAAGGATGGACTCTACTACTTTCGACCGTTTCACACCTCGATTCCATCTGCTCTACGTTCCTCAGTCTCTCCATATCAGTGGCATTGCCGTCTTGGACACCCCTCGTTCCTCAATCTTCAAAAATTAGTTCCATCTTTATCTGATTTTTCTAGCTTTAATTGTGAAACTTGTGAACTGAGTAAACATCATAGAGCTACTTTTAAACTTCGTAATGATGAGCCATGTTTACATCCTTTTGAGTTGGTCCATTCTGATGTTTGGGGACCAGCTCGCACTACTGGTTTATGTGGTGCACGTTATTTTGTTACTTTTATTGATGATCATTCTCGTTTAACGTTGGGTGTATGTGCTTAAAGATAGATCTCAATTGTTTGCAACTTTTCAATCTTTTTATGCTGAAATCTCTAATCAATTTAATGCCAAACTTCTTGCTTTCCGCACTGACAATGCTCGTGAATATACAGAAAGTTCATTTCAAGAATTTCTTACGTCTAGGGGTATTATTCATCAAACATCTTGTGTTCGTACTCCTCAACAAAACGGCATTGCTGAACGTAAAAATGGGCCCATTCTAGCTATTGCTCGTGCTCTTATGCTCCAAATGCATGTTCCTAAATCTTTTTGGGCAGATGCAGTTCTTACTGCTACATATCTTTTGAATAGAATGCCCTCTCGTGTTCTCAAAGGTAAGTCTCCCTTTGAGATTTTATTTGCTGATAAGAGTCCTTTCTCTGTTCCCCTTAAAGTCTTTGGTTGTGTTTCTTTTGTCCATAATCTCAATCCTAGTCGAGACAAACTTGATCCTCGTGCACACAAGTGCATCTTTCTCGGTTATTCTCGCACTCAGAAAGGTTATCGGTGTTACAGTTCCTTCCTTACAGAAACATTTTGTTAGTGCTGATGTGACATTTTTTGAGGATGTTCCTTATTATTCTCCTCAGGGAGGACAGTTACAGGAATCTATCCTATCTAGTCCTGTTATTCCTACACCTATTCCCTTTGCTCCACAGGCTCCACCTATCTCTCAGGTTTATGTTCGTCGTCGACATCAAGATGCACCTCTAGTTCCACCACAAGTAGAGTCCCCTCCATTGCCTCCCTCATCCGCCTCGACGTCTGCAGATCCACCTCTTCCTCAGTCTACCTCAGATCTTGATCTTCCTATTGCCCTTCGTAAGAGTAAGCGGACTTGTACCGACCATCCTATCTCTAACTTTGTTTCCTTTGATCACTTATCTTCTTCTTTTAAAGCATTCTCTTTGTCCGTCTCATCTATTGTTGTTCCCAAGTCCTACAGGGAAGCACTTTCTCACCCTGGTTGGCGTAAGGCCATGGAAGAAGAGATGCATGCTTTAGACTTGAATCATACTTGGGATCTCGTTCATAAACCTGCAGGTACATCTATTGTTGGCTGTCGTTGGGTTTTTACAGTTAAACAAAATCCTAATGGCAGTGTTGATCGTCTGAAAGCTCGTCTTGTAGCTAAGGGCTTTACTCAGACTTATGGTCTTGATTACACTGAGACATTTTCTCCTGTTGCCAAACTGAACTCTATTCGCATCATTATATCTCTGGCTGCTAATCTTGATTGGCCACTTCACCAACTTGATGTCAAAAATGCCTTTCTACATGGTGATCTTAATGAGACAGTGTACATGGCTCAACCACCTGGGTTTGAGTCCAAGGGGGAGTATGTGTGTCATCTGAAGAAATCTATCTATGGCCTCAAACAATCTCCCCGTGCTTGGTTTGACAAATTCAGTAAGGCAGTAGTTTCTCATGGTATGACTCGGAGCCAAGCTGATCACTCTGTTTTCTTTAAAAAGACAAAAACGGGTATTGTGATACTTGTGGTTTATGTGGATGATATCGTTATTACTGGGAGTGACAAGGAAGGTATTCAGATCTTGATAAATCATCTCAGCTCAAGTTTTCTCACTAAATACTTGGGTAAGCTTCGTTATTTTCTTGGTATTGAGGTCGCTAGGTCAAAAGCAGGAATAAGCTTATCCCAGAGAAAATATACCCTTGATATATTGCAAGACACAGGCTATCTTGGCTCCAAACCTGTTGCTACACCAATGGAGTCCAATTTGAAATTGATGCCAGATGAGGGTGAATTTATTGATGATCCAGACACCTATCGCAGACTTGTGGGTAAACTTATTTATCTAACCATTACTCGACCTGATATTTCTTATGCAGTTAGTGTTGTGAGTCAATTTATGACCAACCCTCGAGTTCCTCATATGAATGCAGTCATACGCATCCTGAAGTATCTGAAAAATGCTCCAGGTCGTGGCCTCTTTTATCGATCATCTGGTCATCTCCGCATTGAAGGTTATACTGATGCTGACTGGGCAGGGTCACCTTCAGATCGAAAATCTACCACTGGTTATTGCACCTTCATAGGAGGCAATCTTGTCACTTGGAGAAGTAAGAAGCAGTCAGTTGTGGCTCGCTCTAGTGCTGAAGCAGAGTACCGTGCCATGGCCCATTCCACTTGTGAGTTAACCTGGTTGAGAACAGTTCTTCAAGAATTCGGACTCTTAACACAAGGTCCGACACCTCTTTACTGTGACAATCAAGCAGCCATTCATATTGCTAGTAATCCAGTTTTCCATGAAAGAACCAAGCATATCGAAGTTGATTGTCACTTTGTTCGTTCTAAAGTAGAATCGAAAGACATCATCACACCGTTTGTACCTTCTGGAAGTCAACTAGCAGACATCTTCACTAAAGCTCTTCCTAAGAATGCCATTGATTCTATTTGTAGCAAGCTGGGAGTCATTGATATCTACTCTCCAGCTTGAGGGGGAGTGTTGTCAGTATAACGTAATTGAAGGAGTTGATTGTGTAATTAGATGTGATTAGCATAATTATAGGAGGTGTAATTAGATCTGATTAGCATAATTATAGGAGTCAATTGTGTAAGCATAATTGTAGGAGTAATTGTAGGAGTCAGCAAATTTAGATTTATTGTACCCTATATAATCTACCTCCTAGAGAGAAGAATATATACCGAAATATTCAGTAAAATATCACAACAGTTCTCTCCAGAAGAGTTGCTCATGAATACCTGATCTACGAGGATGTTAGCAATGAGTTTTGCTAATAAGAACCTGATCCACAGGAATTGAACTGGAATTTTCCCCATCAACATAGTGATTATTTAGACCACAATGAGTACACTACTTGATACCGCAACCACTTAACCTTCGGAAACAACCAGAAGTCTTGCATAGGAACATGATGATGCCATGAGCTTTCAAGAAGATATGGACGACAAGTAACCACTAAAGATAATTGGAACCCTTAAATTTGGTACTAGTCATAGAACCATAGAAAATGGGCTCTTGAAAGTCCTTGGTGTCTGTTGAGAAAATATTTTGCTGAATATATTCGGTATATTATTCTTCTCTCTAGGAGGTAGATTATATAGGGTACAATAGATCTAAATAAGGAAACAATTAATCACATCTAATTACACGATTAACTCCTACAATTACGCTATACAAATATATACTGACAACACTCCCCCTCAAGCTGGAGAGTAGATATCAATGACTCCCAGCTTGCTACAAATAGAATCAATGGCATTCTTAGGAAGAGCTTTAGTGAAGATGTCTGCTAGTTGACTTCCAGAAGGTACAAACGGTGTGATGATGTCTTTCGATTCCACTTTAGAACGAACAAAGTGACAATCAACTTCGATATGCTTGGTTCTTTCATGGAAAACTGGATTACTAGCAATATGAATGGCTGCTTGATTGTCACAGTAAAGAGGTGTCGGACCTTGTGTTAAGAGTCCGAATTCTTGAAGAACGGTTCTCAACCAGGTTAACTCACAAGTGGTATGGGCCATGGCACGGTACTCTGCTTCAGCACTAGAGCGAGCCACAACTGACTGCTTCTTACTTCTCCAAGTGACAAGATTGCCACCTATGAAGGTGCAATAACCAGTGGTAGATTTTCGATCTGAAGGTGACCCTGCCCAGTCAGCATCAGTATAACCTTCAATGCGGAGATGACCAGATGATCGATAAAAGAGGCCACGACCTGGAGCATTTTTTAGATACTTCAGGATGCGTATGACTGCATTCATATGAGGAACTCGAGGGTTGGTCATAAATTGACTCACAACACTAACTGCATAAGAAATATCAGGTCGAGTAATGGTTAGATAAATAAGTTTACCCACAAGTCTGCGATAGGTGTCTGGATCATCAATAAATTCACCCTCATCTGGCATCAATTTCAAATTGGACTCCATTGGTGTAGCGACAGGTTTGGAGCCAAGATAACCTGTGTCTTGCAATATATCAAGGGTATATTTTCTCTGGGATAAGCTTATTCCTGCTTTTGACCTAGCGACCTCAATACCAAGAAAATAACGAAGCTTACCCAAGTATTTAGTGAGAAAACTCGAGCTGAGATGATTAATCAAGATCTGAATACCTTCCTTGTCACTCCCAGTAATAACGATATCATCCACATAAACCACAAGTATCACAATACCAGTTTTTGTCTTCTTAAAGAAAACAGAGTGATCAGCTTGGCTCCGAGTCATACCATGAGAAACTACTGCCTTACTGAATTTGTCAAACCAAGCACGGGGAGATTGTTTGAGGCCATAGATAGACTTCTTCAGATGACACACATACTCCCCCTTGGACTCAAACCCAGGTGGTTGAGCCATGTACACGGTCTCATTAAGATCACCATGTAGAAAGGCATTTTTGACATCAAGTTGGTGAAGTGGCCAATCAAGATTAGCAGCCAGAGATATAATGATGCGAATAGAGTTCAGTTTGGCAACAGGAGAAAATGTCTCAGTGTAATCAAGACCATAAGTCTGAGTAAAGCCCTTAGCCACAAGACGAGCTTTCAGACGATCAACAGTGCCATCAGGATTTTGTTTAACTGTAAAAACCCAACGACAGCCAACAATAGATGTACCTGCAGGTTTATGAACGAGATCCCAAGTATGATTCAAGTCTAAAGCATGCATCTCTTCTTCCATGGCCTTACGCCAACCGGGGTGAGAAAGTGCTTCCCTGTAGGACTTGGGAACAACAATAGATGAGACTGACAAAGAGAATGCTTTAAAAGAAGAAGATAAATGATCAAAGGAAACAAAGTTAGAGATAGGATGGTCGGTACAAGTGCGCTTACTCTTACGAAGGGCAATAGGAAGATCAAGATCTGAGGTAGACTGAGGAAGAGGTGGATCTGCAGACGTCGAGGCGGATGAGGGAGGCAATGGAGGGGACTCTACTTGTGGTGGAACTAGAGGTACACCTTGATGTCGGCGACGAACATAAACCTGAGAGATAGGTGGAGCCTGTGGAGCAAAGGGAATAGGTGTAGGAATAACAGGACTAGAGAGGATAGAGTCCTGTAACTGTCCTCCCTGAGGAGAATAATAAGGAACATCCTCAAAAAATGTCACATCAGCACTAACAAAATGTTTTTGTAAGGAAGGACTGTAGCACCGATAACCTTTCTGAGTGCGAGAATAACCGAGAAAGATGCACTTGTGTGCACGAGGATCAAGTTTGTCTCGACTAGGATTGAGATTATGGACAAAAGAAACACAACCAAAGACTTTAAGGGGAACAGAGAAAGGACTCTTATCAGCAAATAAAATCTCAAAGGGAGACTTACCTTTGAGAACACGAGAGGGCATTCTATTCAAAAGATATGTAGCAGTAAGAACTGCATCTGCCCAAAAAGGTTTAGGAACATGCATTTGGAGCATAAGAGCACGAGCAATAGCTAGAATGGGCCCATTTTTACGTTCAGCAATGCCGTTTTGTTGAGGAGTACGAACACAAGATGTTTGATGAATAATACCCCTAGACGTAAGAAATTCTTGAAATGAACTTTCTGTATATTCACGAGCATTGTCAGTGCGGAAAGCAAGAAGTTTGGCATTAAATTGATTAGAGATTTCAGCATAAAAAGATTGAAAAGTTGCAAACAATTGAGATCTATCTTTAAGCACATACACCCAAGTTAAACGAGAATGATCATCAATAAAAGTAACAAAATAACGTGCACCACATAAACCAGTAGTGCGAGCTGGTCCCCAAACATCAGAATGGACCAACTCAAAAGGATGTAAACATGGCTCATCATTACGAAGTTTAAAAGTAGCTCTATGATGTTTACTCAGTTCACAAGTTTCACAATTAAAGCTAGAAAAATCAGATAAAGATGGAACTAATTTTTGAAGATTGAGGAACGAGGGGTGTCCAAGACGGCAATGCCACTGATATGGAGAGACTGAGGAACGTAGAGCAGATGGAATCGAGGTGTGAAACGGTCGAAAGTAGTAGAGTCCATCCTTCTCAAAGCCCCCACCAATCGTCCTCTTCGTCTTTAGATCCTGAAAGACACAATAA
The DNA here is from genome assembly GCA_907173295.1 of Fagus sylvatica. Classification (NCBI taxonomy): domain Eukaryota; kingdom Viridiplantae; phylum Streptophyta; class Magnoliopsida; order Fagales; family Fagaceae; genus Fagus; species Fagus sylvatica. Next base: position 42,848,658 of record OU015761.1, read on the forward strand.
GATGGAAAGAAGGCAATAGAACAATGTAAGGCAACGGTAAGCTTGTGAACAGATAATAAATTAAAAGGAAACTCAGGTAAGTATAAGACATTGGAAAATGTGAGATTAGGAGTGCTAACAGTACCTATCCCTTGGACAGGGGTTTTAGTGCCATTAGCAACAGTGACAGAAAAAGGAGAACAAGGATCCGAAATATTCGAAAGAAGTGAAGAATTACCAGTCATATGATCAGAGGCTCCCGAGTCAATAACCCAAGAAGGACTAGATGATGAATGAAGACAGGTGTTACCTGAGGCGACCATGGAGGAGGATGAGGCACGTTGGAGAATTGAATCATACTCAGCCTTGCTTATAAGAACCTGCTCCTCAGAAGGGGTGGAGTTATCCCCATCAACAGTAGCATGATTAGCCCAAGCTGGTTTGCCATGAAGCTTCCAACAGAAATCAACTGTGTGGTTAGTGCGACCACAATGAGTACATTTCTTTGGGCCGCGGCCACCACCCCCACTACGACCACCTCGGCCACCACGACCATTATGGGTACCCCGGCGAGAGCTATGATCACCACGCTCCCCCTGAGGAGTATCATAATGCCCAACAAGAGCAGATCGCTCGTCTTTGACACCAGAAGATGAGATAGCTGCTCTTCTAACTCGAGCATAAGTCTCACGAACAGTAGGTATGTCCTTTCCAGATAGGATCTGAGAGCGAATGGGATCAAGGTCTGGCTTAAGACCAGATAAAAACTTAGCAACTCGAAATTCTTCCCGATACTTTTGCTGTTTCTGCAAGTCAGTGGACAATGGTTGATACACATTAAGTTCATCCCACATACCTTGGAGAAGAGAGAAATATTCCTCAATTGAGCGATCACCCTGCTGGAGAGAGAACATATCTTGATAAAGCTCATGAATTCGAGTAATATTTTCTTCAGAAGAATACATGAGATGCAGTGTATCCCAAATATCCTTAGAAGATTCCAAGTACGACACATTGTTGAATACATCGGGTTCCAGGCTGTTCCATAACCAAGTCATAATCTGTGCATCCTCTTTGATCCACTTAGAAATTTTGGTGGCATCAGTGGGTTTGGTAGTCGTTAGATACGATTCTTTGCCACGACCAGTCAAGAAAACAAGAACAGCACGTGACCACTGAAGATAATTGGAGCCCTTTAATTTGGTACTAGTCATAGAACCAAAGAAAAGAGAATCCTGTAAATCTTTAGTGTCACCCATAATAATAATAATAGAGTAAAATAACTCTGCTCCCACCAAATAACCCAATAAAACCAAAGGAGTTAATAGCCAAGCTTGCAGATAAGACAAAAATAGCAAAAGTAAATTAACCAAGAGCCAAAACCAATCAGAAAAAAAAAGATCCAACGGCAGAAACACGATACCACACTACCGTGAAGGTGCGAGAGCCGCTGAGAAGACCGAGAGCCACCAGTGGGTCGAGTACCGATAGAACTAGTGGCGGCGTGAGAGAACTGAGAGATCGAGAGCCACGGTGGAGACCACCGGCGTAAAAAATAAATACCGAGACGAGCCAAAATAGTCACGGCGAGGCCTGGCGGTGCTGGAAGAGCAACCGAGACCACTGGCGGCGCGAGACAGAGAGCTGGAGTTCCAGTGGTTTCTCAAAGGGAACCGAGAGCCACCGAGAACTGGCGGAGCAAGGGGAGCAACAGAGACGCCGAGATCGAGGTCTGCTGGTGCTGGAGAATCCGAGAGTGTCACCGTAAGGCCAGGTGAAAGCCAAGAAGCCGAGGGGAAGCCGAGATGGTCACCGGCGAAGCCTGGTGAGCCAATAAGGTCCGAGATGGCCACCGGCGATGCCTGGTGGTCCGAGATGGCCACCGGCGATGCCTGGTGGTCTGAGAAAGGTACCGAAGAGGCCTGGCGGCGCCGGACTCCAAGAGAGAACAAAGAAACCCTAAATTTTTAGGGTTTTCAAAAGAGAACAGGTAACCTGTTTTGATACCATGTTGAGAAAATATTTTGCTGAATATATTCGGTATATTATTCTTCTCTCTAGGAGGTAGATTATATAGGGTACAATAGATCTAAATAAGGAAACAATTAATCACATCTAATTACACGATTAACTTCTACAATTACGCTATACAAATATATACTGACAACAGTGTCATCCATAATAAAATATAGAAGACCTGCACAGATAGTGACCAAATAAGGAAACATTAACTAAATATCAATTGGACGAATAGTATAGTGACCAAACTTGAGCTGGCATGTAAGACAAATAATAATCAAATTGTAATTAAAGAGGTGGGGTGTAAGGCAAACCAAAATGAGCATGTGTGGCATGTGTTGTATCAAAATCAAGATGAGAGCTTCTGCAAGAGACTTCAAGAACCACCAAGAGTTGCGAGGGACCGAAATAGACCCAAGAAATGCAACGAGACCGAGAGGCCCACTTTGTGAGGGCCACCAATGAGTGGCGGCGGTGCGAGGAGAAAAAAGATTTGGCGGCGCAAGGAGATGGAAGTTCTGGTGGCGTGAAAGGAGAGAGAACCAAGGCCACTGGCGATGCCTGGTGGAGATCCGAGAAGGCTGAGACCACCATGAAGACCGGCTGCATGAAATAAGCCAAGAACAAGGGCCGAGATGGTCACCGTGAGACCAGGTGGTGCACGAGGAGCCGAGATCAAAGTCGAGACGAACCCGAGATGGTCACCGACGATCTTGAGATGATTCGAGATGAGCCAAGAAGTTCTGAGATGACCACCGACAATGACTGGTGGTTCGAGACAGGCCAAGAGAGGCACTTGTGATGCTTGGTGGCGCCTAAGTCCAAGAAAGAAGAAAAGAAAACCCTAAATTTTTAGGGTTTAAAAAAAAAGAACATGTAACCTGCTTTGATACCATGTTGAATTATTTGGCTGAATTTTCTGTGTACATTCTTCTTTCTAGGAGGCATAATATATAGATGTACAATAGGTCTAAATAAGGAAACAATTGATTTCTACAATGATAGACAATCATAGGTAATTACACGATTAACTCCTATGATTAAGCTATACCTATACATATATACTAAATACAATAACTATATTAAGAATTTGGCGCCTTGCTTTAATTGGGCTAGCACCTTTTTGTTGCCCTTGTGCCTCGTGCGATACAAGGAATTGGCGCCTTAAGGATGCATTTCACCTTTGCTAGGTACCTAGCGTCGAATGCTTCACCATTTGATAATGGCCTCTCTTAATCATTCCTCACCCCTACCTGATGGATGGATTTTTCAACTTATTATATAAATAAATTATTTGTTATTAATTGTTTGCCAAGTATTTTCATATCATTGGTTATCCTCGACCTGATGTAGTGTTTATTGCAGATTTACAATCACTGGCTATCAAACATTAAGGACTGGTGTATAAGCAGACAACTCTGGTGGGGACACCGCATTCCCGTTTGGTACATTGTGGGAAAAGACTCTGAAGAAGAATATATAGTTGCTAGGAGTGCTGATGAAGCTCTTGAGAAAGCTCGTGAGAAGTATGGAAAAGATGTAGAAATATATCAGGATCCAGATGTTCTTGACACTTGGTTTTCCAGGTCTCTTTCTCAAACACTGCTTTCACATCTTTTTCTTGTGCTCACATTATACATTTTGGAGTACAAATGATACCAGTTAACTAAATAATCCATAAATTTTTCTCATTTTAATTTTTTTTGCATGAACTTGGCATACTTCATGAGTGGCATAAATTTGGAAGTTGGAACAAATTAATCAAACTGTTCTGTAGATAGAGACCACAATTTGTACGATTTTAGCTATTATGTGTTTCTATCTTTTAATATATGGATTTTTTTTTTTTGAGTTTTCATTCTTCTTTTTTCCTTTCTTGGCCTCAGCTAATCTGACTGGAGGATATGGTGATTATTGAAAAAAAAATAGTTGCAATAAGTTATGCTGTTAAAGCCACCCCATTCCATTATGTCCTTTAGTTTAACTAACATGTTTTTGTTCTTCTCTTTTTCCCTTGCCTATTGGGATAGCCAACATAATGGAAAAACTCCACTTTTTAGAAAAGGGTGATCAGATGTTGGTTGGGGGTCGTATGGAGTGAGTCTTTGGAAGCACATCCGTTTCGGATGTGCTACGATGTTGTACGTTATGAGGTTGGGGATGGAACTAGAGTAAGATTTTGGCATGATTGATGTGCGGTGACTTTAGTTTCTCCAGAAACTTTCGGAGCTATTTGTTATTTGCTAGGAATAGAGATGCTACAGTGGCAGACTACTTGGAGTTTTCTACTGGAGGTATACATTGGAACCCTTCATTCCAAAGGTTGAATCTATGACATTATTTTTAGATGAGTTGTATTTGGCTCACATCTTCCAAGGTTCTGAAGATGAGGTGGTATAGTCTCTATCCAAGAGTCATGGTTTTTGTGTGAAAGATTTTTATATGGCTTTGAGGGAGAGGGGAGACAGATGGTTTCCTTGTCGCAGTATTTGGTGTGTTGAAGTTCCTCCTTGAGTAGCTATTTTTGGATGAACAGCAGCTTTAAATAAGTTATTAACAATGGACAACCTGCAGAAATGAGGCATTACTATCACTATTTGGTGTTTTTATGTGCAAACACAATGGTGAATCTGTGGATCACCTTTTCTTACTTAGTGACACTGCTTGTGATTTATGGTATTTCATTCTTTGTTTGTTTGGAGTGACATGGGTTATGCCTAGTTCGATGTTAGATCTATTGGCCTGTTGGACTGGGTAGTTTGGGAAGCATGACAGGGCAGAAGTTTGGAAGGCAATACCCATTATGTTTGATGTGGATTATTTGGCGGGAAAGAGATGCACATGAATTTGAGGATTGGGCGCTCTTGACACCAAAGATGAAGCTCCTACTAATATGGTCTCTATATGAGTGGGGTCAGGCCAAAGATTTGACTTGAGTAGCTACTTAGATTTTTTGATATTTGATTGTTATTACTTGGTTTCTTTGCTTATGAGTTTAGCATCTTGTAAATGAAGCATCATTTTGCATCATTTTTATTGGTCTTATAGTGTTATTAAATTTCAGCTCTTGATGTTCAACTTTGTGGTTCCACACATGAACACTTACTCCCTGGTTGTTCACATATTAGCTCTTTTATATCTGTAAATGATACTTAAATACGTACATACATACTTATATATTCTTTTGAGTAAGTTTTTTCTTCCTCTTGTGTTCAGTGCGCTATGGCCTTTTAGTACTCTTGGATGGCCAGATGTTTCAGCAGAGGATTTTAGTCGGTTTTATCCAACAACAATGCTTGAAACTGGGTAATGTGTCTCCCTAGCTAGCTTCTGCTGCCCTTATGATGTGTGTGTGTGTGTGTGTGCAACTAAATCATCTGATGCAGTAATGCCAGATGTGAAACCTGGAGTTGCTGTCTGAGGTATATTTAGTGACAGTAACTTAATCTGATTAGTAGGTGCCTGTCCTGTGTTAGGTGCCATTTATGCTGCTAATGAACTACAAATTGCTTTTTGTCGCTGATGAACTGCAAATTCCTTTCTTTCTTTTGTTTTTTGGGTCCATGAATAAAGGTTTACAGTTTACTATCTTATGTGAAGGATTGTAGAAATGATACTGCTTTCATATTTGGACAGGCATGACATACTGTTTTTTTGGGTGGCAAGGATGGTCATGATGGGAATTGAGTTCACAGGGACTATTCCATTTACATATGTTTATCTACATGGACTCATCCGAGACTCACAAGTGAGTTTAGTGCAGTAAAGCTTCTGCTTTGACCTTGATATCATATTTACAAATTGCAGCCCTTAATGGACTGTCTTTCTAGACCTCTCTCTCAAAGTTAAGCATACCGATTTTGTAGATGTCTTTATTGTTTAGGTTTTCTGGTCTCCAAAATATAAGGTGGGTTTCAATTTGGTCTCTAATTGTTTTTTTTTTTTTTAAATTGTAAAGTTTTGTCTCTATAAATTCTATTTTTGAGCAACAAAGTCCTGTCCATTTTGAGCTATGAAATCTTGTCCAATTTGATAATGATGTCGTCATGGAATTTGATGTCGTGGTATATGTTGAGATGTATCCTGCTATCAATATCTAATGGAAGAAAGGACTACATTGCTCTAAATTAAAATTTTCAAATACGAAATTGAAGCTTTTTAAAATCTAGGGAGCAAAGTTGAGCCAACCTATTTTGGAGACCAAATTAGAATCATAGAGTTTCTTCCTTTTTTCAAATTTTCAAAAATAATGTTGACAACAAATTATAATTTCAGCAAAAATAAAAAGAAGCTCAATGTTAGGTACACTTGAGATAGCCAAGATGGACGGAGATTTGAAGCAAAATGTATGATAGGGGCTCTCTAGCTTAGAAGGTAGTAAAGAGAAAGGATCTTATTTTGTGTAGTAACAGGTTGTAGTGATTAGGTAATGGATGAAGAAGCAAGTTCGATATGTATTCAGGTGACAGGAAGAGGTGAAACTGATCAGAGTTTCAGGTGGCGAGGGAGAAATTTCTTGGGGGGGGGGGTGTTCCAAGTGAATTTTAATGCATTTAGTATATTTGCCAAAAACACATTATACCATAAACGCTTCCATTTCCTGCCAAAAAGAGTGGCTTATTAGTTGCCATGTGGTGAGGAAATCATAAAACTTGGTCATACTCATGAGATCAAATCCATACTTCTTAGTGGGTTCTTCACCTAACTCATTGATCCTTTTCTCTTTTTCCACTTATTTTTGAACTTTTAGATTCTCGAACTTTTGAGCTCTAATGCACCTTTCTTGTTGCATCTTTTGTTTACTTTTGTATTGGGTTTAGAACCTCCTCCTCCTTTTACCTGTCTTCTTTCAATAATTTCTTCCCTACTGCGCCCCCCCCCAAAAAAAAAAGAAAAAGAAAAAGAAAAGCCAAAAACAAATAAAAGTTCACACTACTTTTGTGTAAGTTTGATAGCCTTTTGCATCAATATGTGTCCAATGGAGTGCAATTCTGGAGCAAAATATACAGCTTATAAAAAAAAATATATATATATTCTGGAGCAAAATATACTCTGAAAACGGACGATCATATGCTCTTTTTTAGTAAGATCATGTTTGTTCTCATTACGTGTTTAGAACAGCTTTCTAGTGTGCCTATTTTGTTTACTGTAATCCTATGTATTGATATGTCTTTGTACTTTTAATAAATCTTTTCAGGGGCGTAAAATGTCAAAAACACTGGGTAATGTTATAGATCCAATTGATACTATCAAGGAATTTGGCACTGATGCTTTACGTTTCACACTTGCCTTAGGAACTCCTGGTCAGGTTTGTTTTTTCATAATTTCCTTACACGCTGCATTGATTCAACAGTCAAACAGACTAAATGGGTTTATGTAAATTTACCTTATCAACTGACTTACATCATTTTGTTCAGGACCTTAATTTATCCACTGAGAGGTTGACTGCCAACAAAGCTTTCACCAACAAATTGTGGAATGCTGGCAAATTTTTGTTGCAGAATTTACCTAATCAGAATGATGTATCTGCTTGGGAAAATATACTGGCTTATAAGGTTTGTTCATGTTCATTATCTTTTGATGAGGTCATTGAAATAATAGTATGATGCCAGAATACAACCTATTTTTTGTAGAACATTCTTTGTTTAACAAGAGAAGAAGATTCATTAAGTACCAAGGAAGTATACAAGAGATACACCAACAAGCATGAAAGGAAATTACAAAGATCAAGCAACTCAAGTAAATTAAAAAAGAATAATATCCTGTGTCTGTTATCTAGTCATATAAGCTTATTAGGAATAAGAGTTTCAGGTATAGAACTGATCTTTCATGCACTTCGAAGCTCCCTCCATTTCTTTTTCTCCATATGCACCACATGAGACAATGAACGTGCATTCCAAATGCCTATACTCTGATGTCCACCAAACTGACCTTGCCAACAAGCTAACAGATCAATCACACTTCGACACATGACCCATTGAATCCTAAAAAGACAAACCATGGTCCACAACTCTCTAGCGATATCACAATGAGTAAGACTAATGATTAGCAATCTCTCCACTCTTCTTACTCATACAACACCAGTCAACCAGAATTATGTGGCATTTCCTCAGGTTATCCATCATTAGGATTCTCCCCAAAGCTGCAATCAGTTGGAGTTTAAAACTCTATAAGAGGATTTTCTTTTTTACTCCCATAAAGGAAACTAGAGAATCAAACTCCCGATCCTGCACAACTAAAAAACTGATGTCCCAATGAAGATTACCATTAGAACATTGCATGTGATCTGCCACTAAAGTCTACTTAAAATTCTCAATACGATACAGTTCCGTAAAAGCCTCCTTTAGAACCTGATCTCCACACCAGAAGTCATGCCAAAATTTGTCATTAGTGCCCTTACCCACCTCAAATATAGTCAATCTAGAAAAAGTACCCCATTCTCTCATATATTTTCATAAGCTAACATCATATGGCCCGTTGACTACATTAGAACACCATCCTCCCCACATGCTACCATGCTTCTTGTACACTATCCTCCTCCAAAGATCCTCTCTCTTCATAGATATCACCATAACCATGTCCTTAATAATACGTAGTTAAACATAATCAAATTCTTGATGCCCATACATCCACATTGAATTGGTTCACAAATCTTCTTCCATAGCATAGAAAATTGTAATGACTATATTTGAACCCATAACCTCACCCTCCATCTTGCTGTTACAAGGGAAAAGGTACCAGTTAAGGTAGAGGTCATTGGCATGATGCCTCATGTTTGGGAATGTCAATGTCCAAATATGTAATTGTATCATATTTGCTTTGATTAGGAATATGATAAGATTACTTGTGATGTGAGATCACTATGTTTCTCTTTTCATAAGAATCCTATAGGAATGGTCTATTCTACCCAAAATACCCTTGTATATGATAAACTTGAAATGTATCATATATTTTATTTGTACTTTAAGACATTGTTGGAGTCGGTGCCTTTATTTGGTCAATGTGACCGAATTCTAATATTAATAGGACTTCATTAACCGACCTTAATAGGTCCTTCATTGAATAGGATACAACAAACCTAATAACTAGTATATATATCAATGTAGGCTCTGTTTTAGTGTGTCACATAGAAATTGTGAATAATTAGAGAATTGGTTTTTCTCGGTTTATTGTTGGTGAGAGAGTAGTTATGGTGTATTTCGGGTTTGGGTTTTTTGAGAGAGTCCTAGTGCCGCTGTTTTAATCTTCTATTTTCTTAGTGAAACTTTCTTCCTATCATTGCCCATGGATGTAGGCATATTGTTGAACCACTTAAGATTAGGAATTTTCGTTTTGCTGTTCTAGATGTAGTTATAACATTTATGTAGAATGGTAGACAATATATATTTTGATATTAAAACGATTTTTTTTTTTTTTTTTTTCAGTTTGACAAAGGGGAGTGTCTAAGTGGGCTACCTTTACCAGAACGTTGGGTGGTAAGACAACTGTTACAATTTGTTTTGTGCATTGCCAATTCAGTATATCTCCTTTAGTTACCTTTTTTCTTTCTCCTGATTCCAGGTCTCAAAACTTCATTTGCTTATTGACTCGACCACCGCAAGTTATGATAAATTTTTCTTTGGAGATGTTGGAAGAGAAACATATGATTTCTTTTGGGGTGATTTTGCTGATTGGTATGTTTGATAATGAAGAAGTTTTCATCAGAAAATAAATCTGTATATTTTATCCATATTCAGTTATATTCGAGAGAATAGTCATGTATTGGTTAGACACAAGCCTAGGGTTTCTCATGAGATGTCTGGTAAGGTTGGAACGTGAGAAACTATCCCAAGATACATAAAAGAATGATCCGTAAGTTTCAGTTCTTCAGAGCATCTAAAATGTTGAAGTTCAGATGTTGTAATTTTATTAAACATTTGAAAAGTAAAATAAAAAACGTTGTTGGTTCCTGAGTATGTCAAACTTAGGATAGAGAACATACTTTTCTGATTAATGATGGGAAAAACATGGATAAGATGTATATTTCCTTGACGTACTAGCTAAGTCCAATTAGTTGAAACAACCATATTCGAAGTAGCAGGAAAAATATCAATTTTAGGGTTTCAGTTTAATATTATTTTTAAATTAAATTTCATAACAAGAGATACTTAGAGAAAATAAACAACATTTCTAGTGGCAATTTATGGATGATGGTTTATTTATTTATGTATTAAATGCCTATAATACACATATAATAGAGTTTTATTACTTAATAAAGTCTGTCTGTAATTAGTTTATGGACAAATACACATTTATAAACACAATTTTATTACTAAAGATAACAGCCTAGTAGCATAAAGTGATAATAAATTTCACAGCTATTATTCCTAAAGGTAAAAGCCTAGTTGCATAAAGTGATAATAAAATTTCACAGTTTTATTACTAAAGATAAAGGACTTGTTGCATGAAGTGATAAAAAAATTTCTGATAAAAGCCTATTGTGTCATAAACCAGGCCCCTTCTGTAAACTCAGTTGTATTGCATGACTGGCTTTTTAGCCACAATTCACTTTTACATTTTGTTAGGTATATTGAGGCCAGTAAAGCTCGCCTTTATAACTCCGGGGGTCATTCAGTTGCATCAGTGGCACAGGCAGTCCTGTTGTATGTTTTTGAGAACATACTAAAATTGCTGCATCCTTTCATGCCTTTCGTAACTGAGGAACTATGGCAGGTAAATGATTCCTTTAGTATTTCAACACATGTGTTGAATTTAACTCATTAAGCTATAGGTGTTTCTGTGTCTCTTTAATGTTGTCTTCTATTTAAATTTTATGTTTGGATAGATTTTTGTGGAGATTTGTTTGGTCTACCGACCTACACTAAAGTCTAAAGATTACTAAGGTTGTAGCCTCTGTAAGATGGACTTGTGTACAGTGTTGGGTATGATTTCAGCATTGGTATGGGTATGCGTAGATAGGGTTGTGAATAAGCTGGGCCCAGCTGAGTATTAAAAGTTCAGGATTGTTCATTTACTTTTATTTCGAGCTGGTAATGTATAGTGTAATGCTTGAAATCGCCCTTTAGGTCAAATCAAAGTATGCCACTGGTTTACAATAAAATCAAGTGGAAAGGAGACATTACAACTTAGGTGATTCTTTATGGTGGATACTTGTATGTGATGATATTCGAATTTGGTAGGAAAGTAGTCATTAATTGTACAAGAAATTATCAATCCCCCCTAGAGATGCAAAGTGTTCCAATCTTTTAGGAACCACCAGTCACCTCGCCGGATCTCCACATCCGTTTGCCGGGAACTGGAGATCCTTACAGCTTGAGGAGTCGTTTATCTTTTAGGGAGTCTTTTTCCAATGGGAGACAGAAAATATTTTCATGTGGAATCCAAGTCTTTTGATTTGATTAAGGAGGCTGGCACTAATGGGATTTGCATTATTGAGTGTGGTAAAAATTATATGAGTAGCATCGCCCTTGGCAAAGAAGGTGCAACATGGGTCCAAAGTCTAATGATTGAAGCCGCCAATACATCGTTGGATAAACAACTCTTAAAGACTTTTAAGGGAAGCAAATAAGGTATGTTGTTTGCCAAAAGCAACGGAATGAGTGGTTTATTGATCTTCGTGACGGACGTAGATTACGGCTTCTGATGGACATCCAAGGATCAATGGTGGGTCAGACTAGTTTGTAGGATGAGGAGCCAACTACTCATAAACTTCTTCAGTGGATGGCATCTCAACAAGACACCCATGGTAAGTCTGATTCTAATGCCGATATGGAGTGGGGAGGCTCGGGTTGGGAATTTGGGTCAGAACTTGCCGTAGTAGAATTGGTGGTGGCTGGGGATGAGGAGCTAGAGCCTCTTTGTGTCACACTGTTAGCAATGGAAGTTCCGGCGGTGGCTGAGGATGAAGGTTTGTTTTATTTTTTGAAGTTACTAGTATCAAATCCTTTAGAATGGGTGAACTTGAAGATAAAAGTGTTTGGGAAATATTTGGGAGCCTCATATGAGGGATACGAAGATGTTACTCGTTTACTCATGGCTATAGAAGCTCGAAGAAATTAAATTGGGGGAAAACCAAGTGTCAAGAAAAAGGTAAATGGTTCTGGTACACAGGGAAGCCGTGAACTTAAAGGCTTGGTTAGCTCTATCAATTATGATTCAAGGGAGGATAAAAAAAAGAGGGTTACAAAGGGAGGGGACCATGTTGTTGAATCAATGACTTTGAAGATTTTATCTTGGAACGTGCGGGTTTGAATGATGTGGAGAAAAGAATCCGGGTTAAAGGTATGCTTAAGGAGTGGAAGGGCAGATATTATTTGTTTGACTTATAATTTAAAAAAAAAAAAAAAAAAAAAATTTATTTCGAGCTCATCATTAAACTAGATTACATGTTCAAGTTTGGTTCATCTTCTTGTTGAACAAGCTTGAGCTTGTTCACAAGATACTTGATTAGTTTATTTCTTTCCATATATAGTAAACACTATGACTAAAGTTTTGTATTCTTTCACAAATATATACTAATAATTAATAACTAGATTATTCTTGAAATTATATTATTTGAGTTAATTAGATAAAATGATTTCGTTTATGAACTTATAAAAATTAGAATCACCAATCTTGTATTGTTATATAATATTTTCTACAAAATGGACTACTTAAATTATCAATAAATAACAAATAATATTTTGAGATCTTATAGACTTTGTTGTTAATATATGTTGTTAATATGGTATAGCTAAATTATAGGAGTTATATTGTGATTGTAGAAATCAGTTGTTTCCTTATTTAGATTCATTTTATATCTATATATTGTGCCCCTAGAGAGAAGAATACACACAAAAAATGTTCACTCAAATATTTCCACATGGTATTAGAGCAAGTTATCTGTTCTTTTTTGAAAACCCTACAAATTTAGGGTTTCTCATCTCTTTTTTATTTTTTATTTTTTTTTTAATCTTGGACTCCGGTGCCTCCAAGCGTCGCTGGTGACTCTTCTAGCCTATCTCGAACCACTAGGCATTGGCGTTGTTCATCTCGGCACAAAATCTATGATCTAGAACCACTAGGCATCATCGGTGTGAATCTCGGACCATATTGGCTTTGATCTCGGCTCTTGGACCCTTGTCGCACCACCAGGCATCACCGGTGGCCTTGGTTTATTTCTTGCACCGCCAGTTTTTAGATCTCCTCGCATCGTTGACACTCATTGGTGGTTCTCACAGAGTGGGTCTCTTGGAGTGCCTCATGTTGGATCTCTTAGATCTCTCAATGGATCCTCCCGAATGTCCTTCTCGGGTTTCTCGGATCTCACAAGTCTCCTCGGTCTCTCTTGGATCTCTCGGTCACTTTTGGTCTCAGCTTCCCAGTTTGGTAACTTTGGTTACTATTTGGTAACCATTTGGGAACTTTGGGTTTTGATACAAAGACCAGCCCGTGCACTTTGGTAACTATTTGGTAGCACTTGGTATATTCTCTTATTTGCTTGGACCAATTTTTCAATTCCTTTGATATTTAGTTACTGTTTCACTATTTGGTTACTATCTTCGTACGTGATATTCTCTTCTATTATGGGTGACACTAAGGACTTTCCAGAGTCTTTTTTATTTGGTTCTATGACTAATACCAAATTCAAGGGCTCCAATTACATAAAGTGGTCACACGTCGTCCATATCGTCTTGCGAACTCGTGGTATCATCTTGTTCCAATGCAAGATTCTTATGCAGTTAGTACTGTGAGCCAAATTATGACCAGTCCTCGAGTTCCTCACATGAATGTAGTCATATGCATCCTAATGTATCTAAAAAATGCTCCAATCATGGTCTCTTCTATCGATCATTTGGACATCTCTGCGTTGAAGGATACACTGACACTGATTGGGCAGGTCACCTTCAAATCAGAACTCTACCACTGGTTATTATACTTTCATAGGTGGTAATCTAGTCACTTGTAGAAGTAAGCAGAATATCGTGCCGTGGCTCATACCACCTGTGAGTTAACCTTATTGAGAACTATTCTACAAGAATCTGGACTTTTAATACAAGGTCCGACACCTCTTTATTGTTACAACCATACAGCTATTCATGTTGCTAGTAATCTAGTTTTCCATGAAAGAACCAAGTATATCGAATTTGATTGTCATTTTGTTCGTTCTAAAGTGGAATCAAAAGACATCATCACTCCTTTTGTACCTTCTGGAAGTCAACTAGCAGACATCTTCACTAAAGCTCTTCCCAAGAATTCCATTGACTCTATTTATAACAAGTTGGGAATTATTGATATCTACTCTCTAGCTTGAGGGGGAGTGTTGTTGATATTTGTCGTTAATTTGGTATAGCTAATTATAGGAGTTAAGAGTTGTGATTGTAGAAATCAGTTGTTTCGTTATTTAGATTCATTGTATATCTATATATTGTATCTCCTAGAGAGAAGAATACACACATAAAATATTCACTCAAATATTTCTACACACTTTTTTGCAAACTTAAATAGTCAAATCTCAGTATATTTTTATATATGTATACATATAAGCATATGATATTACATACTTAAATTGAGCCTCATACTCACGAGCTTGTTCACAAAAACATTATTATGTTTGAGTTCGGCTTATTTAATGGTTGACTCTAAAGTCTAAACTTAGGCCTTTTTTTGTTGTTGCATAAACTTCAATATCCACATGTAAAAACTTTAGTCCACATGACATAGGCCCAAATATTGTGTCCAGTGACTATAGTTTGTGGGGAAAAAAATAAATGGAAGATGAAGAAGCATAAGCTCAAAAGGTGGAATTATTAGAAAGTGTACCAAGGGTAAATGATGGTATATAGTACCAAATGTAATATCACAATGATCTTTATACAATTCCTGAAGTGAAAGAAAAAAAAAAACACGGGGGGAGTGGATTTGTAACATTGATGAGACGTATGAAGAAGTGAACATGATCTCGATGCAGATAATTCTAATTCTGTCAAGATTCCTTAATAAATCCAAATGTGGGAATCTTGTCCTCTTCTTGTTTGATCTGATAAGTATTTTTCTCCTTTGTTTCATTCAAACAATATTTTCACTTTAAAAGGAAGAAAAAAAACACAGCATTGCTTTCTTTTTTTTCCCTGGAACATTCATAGTGGAATTTCAGATGGAGACATGTCAGAAAAGTTAGGTTTCGTGTCCAACCGGGGTCTCATACCAATGTCCTCGTCTTCTAATGCCAACACAAGTACAATGATACAACTTTCAGGGACTTAGGTCGTAGTCATATCTGCTGGTTTACAGATTGATACTTTGTATCATAAATGTTTGTTCCATTATGTTATCATTTTCTGTTAAATTCTGAAATTTAATGCTTAGCTTGTGGAAGTTTTCTTTCAGTGTAAAGTAACCAACATAGACACACGCTGCATGCATGCCTATGTGCATTATTGTAGAAGTGTTAAAATCAACAATTAAAATTTCTCTGTTATTAATTAACTGTTTCATTTGTGAACCCATTACATTCTCACACAATATATATGAATCATGTATTTATTCAGGCTCTTTTACCTATTATTTCTTTCTAATATATGACGGTAGTTTGTGGATTCTATATCTCTTCTATAAACAGGCACTCCCTCAAAGGAAAGAAGCTCTAATGGTGTCTACTTGGCCACAAGCTTCACTTCCAAGACATGCCAACTCAATTAAAAAGTTTGAAAATTTACAAGCTTTAGTGAGTATATATCTGTTCTTGTTTCTCCATCGACACCTAACATGCAACCTGCTTTTTATAAATATTTAGTACTTTCACTCAATTTTTGTTTATTTTGGTACTTAGACTAGAGCGATCCGGAATGCTCGAGCAGAATATTCTGTTGAGCCAGGGAAGCGTATATCTGTATCCATTGTTGCAAGTGAAGAAGTCATCCAATATATATCTGTAAGTGCTGTTCATTTTCTTGGTCTTGCATAACAAAATGTTTCATTCCTGCATAATTTTTGTTTAATGATATATAATTGTTGGGAAGAGGCCAGAGCTTTTTTTTAAATAAATAAGTTTTGGCCCTATGGGGAAGGGAATTAGAGATTTGAAGTAGTGACTTCCACT
Organism: Fagus sylvatica; assembly: GCA_907173295.1. Taxonomy (NCBI): domain Eukaryota; kingdom Viridiplantae; phylum Streptophyta; class Magnoliopsida; order Fagales; family Fagaceae; genus Fagus; species Fagus sylvatica. The sequence goes on from OU015761.1 coordinate 42,864,736, forward strand.
TCATGAGGCGTGGGGTCTGAAAGATATTTCAGGTTGTAACTGATAAGAGTGTCTCAGTTGTTTCATATTTGGATGGCAATCACAGTTGGAATCATTTACTTGGTCACCTCAGGATTTGGAATTGGAGTTTGGATAATTTTTTGGATTTGGTATATTTTATCTCCCTCATAGATTAGAGGAAGATCTAATAGTGTAGAAACCTGTAAAGGTCGGAAAGTTTGAAGTTCAGTCTTATTATTAAGCTTTGAGGGGTGCTATAGTCCCCGCTTTCCTTGGAGAAGTGTCTTGGTGATAAGGTTCCTAGAAAGGTTGCTTTCTTTGCATGGACAACAACTTTAGACAAAATTTTAACAGTGGTGGCCTTTGGAAACATGATATGTTTAAGAGATATCTGGTCTTTAGGGTGGATTCTGGATGCTATTTGGAGTTTCATGGGTTATGTAATATATAGCCAATGTCATGTACATGTAACCAGCCAATCTTTAACCAGCCACAAGAATTTGGATACCTCCCATTTCCCCTTGAATTGCATAATTTCATGAAAAGCCTTAGCTTGGAATGCAGCTCCTTGGTGCATCTTCTGGACAATTTGGCATGATCGAAATAGTAGAACTTTTAAGTAATAATGGAATTGGACGGCCAATCAATAAGATCAAGCAATCTATGTTATGATATTTGTACGATTGGATGATAGTGTTAGGAATTATTCATTCTTGTTTTTATTTTTTTTAAGAATCATATATAGTGTTAAATACCAATGGGTCTAACTCAATCTCATTAGACACATTGAGAGAGGAGGAATGTCCATAACTTATAAACTGCACAACTCTCACGATGTGGGACTTTGATATGCCCTCTCACGTGTGGCATGACAACCAAACACGTGGACAACAATAAGGAGGAGATCGACCCAACACCCTAGGGGCTAGATTTTGATACTATGTTAAAGACCAATAGGCTTAACTCACTCTCAAATGACACCTTGAGAGAGGAGGGATGTCCATAGCTTATAAAGCGCACAACCCAAGGAAACTTTGGCGTTATGGGACTTTTGATATATAGTATGAATTTAAAATTGTACTTTTTATAATGCTTTTGTACTTTTTTTATTTTTTATTTTGTTTTATAAAATTATTTTATTTATCAAAAAGGAGGCTGGACCATGATGAGATGGAAAGTGCCTTTCGTCCAAACACTGTGTTGTAGGTTCCTGTTCAGGAATTAGCCTCTCCAAAAATTGGGGGTAAGGTTTGCTTACCAACCACCTCTCCTAGGCCCTGTAGACACAGGAGCTTCGTGCACTGGGTATGATGACCATAGATGATTGTTGGGGATCTTGGAGTCAAACAGCAGAACATTTAGGAATTTTTTTCTTCACACGCTTGTTTGATCCTTGTGCACTTATTGTGAAGAAGAATTTACTTCATGAAGTTTCCATTTGATTTGTCATAATACAAAACCTCCAGTCATCCTAAAGTCTTGAGATATCCATGAATGAATCAGGTTGATAACTTGGGAATGTAATTCAATCTTTGCATAATGTGGAATTTAGAATATTGTAACAGAAGTTCTATATACCTTTCTCTTTGTGGCCTGACAAATCTTTTTACCTTGTTCTTTCTGATTTACATACTTTTGAATTTGATCTATTTCTGCATTGTTTTCTTGTATCTGGTGTATGCTGGTCTCTTGTTGAAATAGAAATCCCAGTAATTATGCTTCTGTCGGTTAGCCATATGAACCATCCAATTGACCCTATTTGATAACCTGGCAGTTCTTTGGGGTTACTTGGATCACAAGCACACTTGGTAGTGTGACTTTTCATGAGTCTTGCACATATGTCCATTCAAGGACGGAACTAGGATTTTATTTTTGGGGTGCCAAAACATAAACTAAAAAAATTTGACCATTCATGAATAAGAAATATACCAAAATTTAAATTAAATTTAATACACAAAAATAAAACTAGCATCTATTTTGTGTTTAACAAAATTTGATTAAAGTAAAAAGCACAAAATAACTATTTATTAATAAATTTCAAATCAATCATCTATGATCTATCAAAATGGAACTCAATACTATTTTAAATCCTAAAAATAATCTATGATTGATTCTATATCAAATTTCTTAGCAATTTTCCATTCAATGTACAAAATCAAAGAGTCTGCTAAATAATATCTCCCATTTTGTTGTGAAACCTAGTTTTGATATTATTCATCACTAATAAGTGATAATAGTCAATGAGTAGTTGTACTAAAAATTAGAAGAATAAGTGTAAGTACAATCACTTCACAAACAAGTTAATAGGCTATTGTGTTGCCATCTTACCTTCTAGGTTCTTTGAGCCAGTTTTCAATTTTGGAGGGGCCAGATTTAATTGTTTTTTTTGGACCCAAACTTTCATATTTTATAAATTTATATGTACTATATAAGGAAAAAATGATCATTTCAGGAGGGGCCATGGGCCCCTCTTGATCTTCAATCAGTTCTGCATGTGTTCATTTATGCATATATTTGTGTTATGCAGGAAGAAAAGGAGGTTTTAGCGCTTCTCTCTCGGCTAGATATGCAAAATGTACATTTTACAAATTCTCCTCCAGGCATGTATTCTTCCCTATCTTTTTCCTTTTGGCCAAGAGCTGGATACCTACTTTATACGTTTTTTGTCCCATTTTTGTTTTTTATTTTTTGTGTGTTGGACACGTGTGGGGAGAGATGGGGGTGGGGAGGGGTTTTTATAAATTGGCTTCTGATGACAAAATGATGAACCATTTATACCAATGGATGTTATGTAATACCTCAGGGGATGCAGACCAATCTGTCCACTTAGTAGCTGGTGAAGGACTAGAGGCATATCTCCCTCTTGCTGATATGATTGATATCTCTGCTGAAGTTGAACGTCTTTCTAAACGCCTTTCAAAGATGCAGACAGAGTACGATGGACTTAAAGCTCGCCTAAGTTCTCCTAATGTATGCATTCATTTACTTCTTGTTAATGCTCTTTGCTTTAATATGTATTTTCTTGAAGTATTATTCATTTTGAGCAATGCTGTTATGCTCATAAAAACATCTGCCAGGTTATAAAGGCACTAGAATTCAATTTCCGATGCAGTATGCTACTGCATTCCCAACCCATTCACATCACACTTTTTTCCTTTTTTATCATCATTTCAAACCCCTATCCTTATTCCAGAGAAGAAATGAGAAAAGTCAAAAACTTCCTACTGAAACAAGAAGTCTTTATAATTTAACATTGTAGACAGACATATTGCCCTGTATCTGCCCATGAGTTTACCATGAAGAGAATAATCAAAAGAATCAAACTACCTACTCACTATATGGAATTCCGGATAGCGTCTCAAGTTTGCCATTGGGTTCTTAGGATACTCTTCGGCTTGCCTTCTCTGCCTACTATTAATCGTTCCTGGGAATTGACAGACTTGAGGGAATTTATCTGTTTCTTCTGCTGGCTGCAAAGGCATTCGAGGGTGCAAGACAGCCACCTCACATTTATGAGCACTACTTTGTCTAACTGACCATTTTGTATAATCTTTTCTGTTTCCTGGGTAACCTTTGAAAGGTGTGGGTCACACCATATATGGTGTTATGTGCTATCTATGAAAACTTACAGGTTGCTGAAGGTTCAATAGGAAATAGCTTATGAAGATTGTTGTAAAATAGAAAAGGTAAGAATAATGTAAAAGGTAGAGAGAAGAGAAAGCGGAAACAAAGAGATACTGTGGTTCGGTCATGAAGGCCTACGTCCACACACAAAAGCCCTTGACGGCTACATTTTTTACTATATTTCTTGGTATGTTACAATACACCCAATGTAGGGTTTATATAGAAACCTAAAACTAGGTTTAGGTACAAGTACATGGGCTTACACTAGATTTGGGCCTCGTGAGCCACACAATATATCCAACACTCCCTCTCAAGCTGGAACTTATATATAGTGTATAAGTCTAGCTTGAAACATATAAATGAGTAAAGATGACCGAGATGTTCAAGAGAACTCCAAGTGCTTCGAGAGCTGAGATTGTTGAAGGCGGTGAGCCAACAACCGAGACGAGATTGTTGAAGGCGATGAACCAACAACCGAGACGAGAGTGTCGAAGGCGATGAACCAACAACTGAGACGAGAGTGTCGAAGGCGATGAACCGACAACTACGAGACGAGAATGTTGAAGGTGATGAACCAACAACAACAACAACAAACTGGCAGCAATGCAGCAAAAAGTAGTAACAACACCGTAGTAGTAACATCAATGACAAAAGACCATAAAAAAACCAACATATCCGGATGAGAAAGTGCTGAAACCACCAAGAACTAGATGAAATTGGAAGCGCCAACGGCGGAAGAAGGCTTTTCCGGTTAGAAAATTGCCGAGAAATGATCGGCTGAAAAAGAAAGGTCCGGTGATGTTTGGAACGCAGGATAGTGAAGCCTTAATCTGGAATTGGAATATCTAGAAACTAGGTTAGAGGTTAATATTAAACTCATAGCCAAACAGATCTAGAAGCCAGAGCATATCCGGAATAAGGATATCCGAGAGGTGGAATATGGAAATCTTTATCCTGGAATAGAGACAGCAAACCCTTGCAACCAAACATAGGTGTACCAACAAAGAACCACAAGAAAATGCCGAGAACCACATCCATACATCCATGGTGATGAAATAGGGCAGCCAAGAAACAATCAAACAAGAAGACAGCCAACGAGATAAGGCCGAGAAGCCACCAAAACGCAGCAGCCATGAACTTTAACAAATCACAGCAGCCAAGGTTGAAGATGCTCTGATACCATGTTGTAAAATAGAAAAGGCAAGAATAATGTAAAAGGTATAGAGAAGAGAAAGCGGAAACAAAGAGATACCGTGGTTCGATCATGAAGACCTACGTCCACACACGAAAGCCCTTGACGGCTACATTTTTTACTATATTTCTTGGTATGTTACAATACACCCAATGTAGGGTTTATATAGAAACCTAAAACTAGGTTTAGGTACAAATACATGGGCCAACACTAGATTTGGGCCTCGTGGGCCACACAATATATCCAACAAAGATATTTTTTTTGGATTACTTGGGATTTGGAAGGACTTGATAAGCCTGCAGATTATCTACAATAACTAAGCAAATTAAGCATTAGTGCTAAACTGATATTGTGCGACGAAAGGATGCAACTAATCCACTTTGGATTACTTTTGACTGGGTTTAAATATTTTAAGGTTAATCCATATACACCTAAAATAATGTTTTTTTTTTTTTTTTGGTTGGGTGAGCAAGCTAAAATATCTTTGTTTGAAACAAGTGTTAAAAGTATAGAAACAATTGGTATAGTGGGATGTACTGCTTTATTATTGGTTTTGCATCTGAGTCTCTGTAAAAAGGGAGGAAAAAAAGGGTGGCTGCCAAGTTAAATCACTTAAATGATTTTGCATCTGAGGTTAATACATAATATTTTATCTGCATATTTTTCTGGCATCAGGTATTAGCTGGTGGGTCTGGCCACTAATTCAAAACTCATTCTAGATCGAATTTTATCTCTAATAGCCAATGCACCTATTGATGTTTTTCTTCCTATTTTCCAAGTTAAAAATGATGGATCCATTTCCTTTCTTTCCCCAGAATTTATACAGCTAGACATAGTTATAAATAGATAAAAGTTTTTTTGGATAAATTACTCAAACTTCCCTTGTGGTTTCATGAAATGACACACCCCCACTTGAGGGAGTGTCATTTCAATAAGTCTCAAGGGAGGTTGGTGTAATTTACCCTATATTTATTTTACTTTTAGTGAGCAAAAAATTGGTCATATTCCACTAGGAAGCTATCACCATCTACAAGATGTGCTATGGAGTGTTTTGCTATGCTATAGCAAGGTGGACTATGGGGAATGAACCACTTTATATTACACAGAGTCATCCGTCTTGGTATTTTCCTTGTTATAATTATTGGTATGTGCACCTCTTACAATTTCTAGTTTGCTCTCTGCAGTTTGTGGAGAAAGCTCCGGAGGATGTTGTCCGTGGGGTCCGAGAGAAAGCAGCAGAAGCAGAAGAGAAGATAATCCTCACCAAAAACCGTCTAGCTCTCCTCACATCAACTGTTCTAGTCACAGAATAGGCTTCATTAGTGACATAATTATGTCTCTGGAGCCTGAATCCTCTTGGCAGCATTTTCACTGGAGATATCCCATTGCTTGATTAAACTCTAGTTACTGTGTGTTCAAGAAGTTGAGATTAACATCCTCTTCATCATAATGTGTTTGATGGTGATTAATGATTAGTTTGACAGCTACTTATAACCAACCATCAAGAGGGAAGCTAGCGATGTGACAAACTCCACTCAATATTAGAAAGCCTGCATTAGTGGGCAGCTTCTTTGCCTTGCTTCTCATACGGATTAAAAGCAGTGGATAGAATTGGTTGTGATGGATGTCGACACATTCTTCGTTCTTGTAGTGCCAAAGTTGTGGCCTTGGCCATGTCAATGTACAGTTAAGCTTCTTGCTCTTGGTCTTTTATCACCAGAGACAAGGAGCGTTTTTGTTATACTTCTGATAGTATTTAACCAGTTTTATTCCTTGGTAATTTTTTTGAAGGTCATTCTAGCAATTTTGGTGATTAAGGTTGTGTATTTTACGGCAGATTGTTGTACAATTAACATGTAAATTAGTGAACCAATCCATTTTCTTTAGATACTACACACTCTTCTCTTCCCAGTTCCAATGCCTTAGCCCGAGTGAGCTACATATCACAAATGATCTTCCAAATGTGGTTAAATTGTGTACAGCGATCTGTGTTTAATGTTGGAATCTGCAATCCCTTATTGAACATGTCCGAACTTCAGATTTCATAGTTGAATATAGGACTCCCTTTTCACTTATTAAAATATTTTACAGTTGAAAGGGAAATGTTTTTTTTGGGATTTTTGACCATAAGAGTCAAGTATAGCAAGCTTGATTAAAATATGCACCTTTCAATTCCCACTTTTTATTCAAACTGGATAATATTCAAATTTTGCCCGTAAATCCTATACTTATCTATTATATAATAAAAGTTAGTGTTATATATTCATAATTGTGGTTGTACCAATTAGATGTCCTCTCTTTATATCATTTGGACAATTCGTATGATCTTTTATTTTATGGCATGTTTTTGTTCCTAAAGTTCTAATTTTTTTAATTTCAGACTTACATTAGTTGTGGACTTGTGCTTTGCTCGGTTTTGGTATATTTGTAAATTTATTAAGGGATAAGTATATTTTACTTACCTGTTCTTTGGCCCGTTTGCATGTTGCCTACTTGTGGTTTGAAAACTAATATTTTGCCAACCTTTGATTTACTCCGTTAACCACATTTATTCTTATTTTTCTTTCAATTAATTAATAAAAATATTCTCAGTTTTCCACCACATTATGGCTATGGAGCAGAAAGTTGATCGTATATCTGAACTGCCAAAAGAAGTTGTGCAACACATCCTATCATTCCTCCCTAATGAACAAGTAGTTCAATACTTCAATCAAGTATATTGTCCAATAGAAGGGAACGTGTTCGGACTACATTCCCAATTCCAGAAATTAATCTGTACTACTTTCAGTCAACAATTGGGTATAAGAGAAAGATGTTATAAAATAAAAGAAATAGAGAGGCAAGACAAAGAAATATGAGAATGAAATAATATCTGAAACTTTTAAAGTGGTCATCCACATAATACAGTTTTGATACTGATAAAATGTATACAACAATAAAACTGAAAGTTACTATATATAGACTTTCAAAGTCGGTAACTTAATAGTGCAGTAGAAATATAATTGGTGGGATAACAGGGTGCTATATCAGTTGAGGGTCAAAATAAATTTTGGCACTGTAATCTAAAGGGTCACAATTGAAATCAGTAAACAAATTGTGGAACTTTAGTTGCTATTGTTGACTAATGAAGAAAAATGGCTTGGCATGGAAACCAAAGCCGAGATATTTACAATACTCCCCTTTGGATGATCACTTGTTAAGAATATGCTTCATTAAAATCTTGTTAAGGAAAAACCCAGTGAAAAAAAACCAATGGTGAAGGAAAAAGAGTACAATATTCTTGTGTCTTATTTAGTGTCTTTAGGATTGCCTCATTAAAACTTTGCAAAAGAAAACCCTGTGAGAAAAAACTTTAGCGAAGGAAAAAGAGTACAATCAGCACATAATATTTAGAACATTTACTCCCCCTCATGAGTATGTAGATCTTTAAGTCGACGCATGCTAATGTTGTACAGGATCTTTTTGAATGTTGTAGTCGGTAATGACTTAGTGAATAGGTCAGCCAAATTGTCACTTGAGCATATCTGCTTGAGATCAATATCACCGCTTTTTTGGAGCTCATGTGTATAAAAGAATTTTGGTGAAATGTGTTTAGTTCTGTCACCTTTGATATATCCTCCTCTAATTTGAGTGATACAAGCAATATTGTCTTCATATAATATTTTCAGACTTCCTTAGATTGAAGATAATCCACATTTTTCTTGAATATGTTGAATTACCGATCTCAGCCAGACGCATTCACGATTCGCTTCATGAATTGCGATGATCTCTGAATGATTTGAGGAAGTAGCTGATATTGTTTGCTTGACAGATCTCCATGAAATAACAGTATTGCCGTAAGTGAACAAATACCTTGTTTGTGATCGACCTTTGTGCGGATCAAAAAGATAACCTGCATTTGCGTATCCAACTAACTGTGGATTTGAGCCATGCAGATAAAAAAATCCCATGTCAGTTGTTCCACGAAGGTAACTCAATACATGCTTGACCCTATTCCAATGTCTTTGAGTTGGTGCATAACTATATCTTGCTAGTAAGTTGACAGAAAATGCAATATCAGGTTGTGTGCAACTCGTAAGATATATCAGAGCACCAATTGCACTAAGATATGGTACTTTAGGACCAATGGTACTTCATTATCGTCTTTCGGACGAAAATGATCTTTCTTGACATCAAGTGACCTAACAACCATTAGAGAGCTCAAAGGATGAGCTTTATCCATGTGAAAGTGTTTTAGGACTTTCTTTGTGTAGTCTAATTGATGAATAACATATTTCATCAATTTGTAGGCCTAAACTAAATTTTGTTTTACCGAGATCTTTCATCTCGAACTCATTCTTTAAATAATTTGCGATTTTTGTGAACTCTTCTGGAGTATCCACAAGATTCAAATCATCAACATATACCACCACAATAGCAAATCCAAATTCTAATCTTTTAATAAAACGCATGGACAAATTTGATTATTCTTAAATTCTTCTTTTAATAGATATTCACTAAGACGATTGTACCACATGCGTCCGGATGGTTTTGATTCATAAAAGGATCTTTGCAGCTTGAGATTTTGAATTATATGCTTCAGGCATTTTATGTACTTCAGGGATTTTGAATTATATGCTTCTGGCATTCTATAACCTTCAGGGATTTTCATGTGTATATTATTATCCAATGATTCATATAGATATGCGCATATCCAAATTTTCTGTAATTATTAAGCTAATCAAATATTTGAATGTAATTGCATCCATAACAGGAGCATATGTTTCTTCATAATCTATACCAGGTCTCTGCAAGAAACCTTGTGCCATAAGTCGTGTTTTGTACTTCATAATTTCGTTTTTCGCATTACGTTTTTGTATAAATACCCATTTATATCTAACAAGCATTACATCTTCAGGTGTTTGGACTACATGTCTAATTATTTCATATTTTACTCATGAGTTTAGCTCTATCTGAATTTTATTTTGGCCAATCATTTCTACGTCAACATTCTTCGGCGATTTGTGGTTCAAATTCATCATCATTACTTCTGGTAATGTTAAGAGCAACTTTAAATGAAAATATGTTGTTGACAACAATTTTATTTCTATCCCATATTTCTCCTACACTTATATAATGTATTGGGATCTCGTGATTTCCAGGTACATTTTTCTCTTTAGGAGATTCCACTTCAAGGGATAACTCTTCTGGAGTTTCCTCTTCACGAGGTTCATTTTAGGAGATTTTGTGCACAAAATTTGGATAGATAAATTATTTATAGTGCTTGTTTTATGGGTATTGCCTCTTCAAAGGTTGCGACTTGCTTTTCTTGTGTTTTCCTCTTTCGGGAAATCTTATCTTTAGCACTGAGGCGTGTTTTAGATTCATTTACTGCTATATCAATTAATTTTCCTTCAAAAACTTCAATTTGTGTTGGAGAATTAGCAACTAGAATTTGTGATTTCACATATTTCTTATTGTCAGTGAACACATTTAGGAATTGGTTTGCAATACCTTGTAAATGAATAATCCTCTGAACTTCTAGTTCACATTAATTTCTATGAGGATCAAAATAAGGTAATATCGAAACATTCCAAGTAATCTCTCGTCGTGCTTCTGGCACTAACTTTTCTCCCCCTAATGGTGGGAAAACTGTTTCTCGTCGTGCTTCTAGCAACGACTATCCTCCCCCTAATGGTGGGAAGACTATTTCATTGAAGTGACAATCTTTAGATGGTGACTTTAAAAATATCACATGTTGGAGATTCAAGATATCTAATTATAGATGGAAAATCAAAGCCAACATAAAAATTCGAAGTCTACGTTGAGGACCCATCTTATTGCAATGTTTGGATGCAATAGAAAAATATACAGCACAATAAAAAATGCAAAGATGAAAAATATTGGTTGTTGAATAATTTGAACTAATGATGCAACATGTAATATAGCATGTCTCCAAGCAGAAATAATTAGTTTTGTTTTCATACGTGAAAGACAAGCAATCATTTGAAATTCTTTAAACTATTTTGAGTATGAGTATGAGCAACTTGATGTTCGAAATGAATCTTGATTGACATGCAATAGTCATTAAATAATTGAGATGTAAAATTCACTTGCATTGTCTTAAACAAATTTTCTTAATTGGAGAATCTAAAAATTATAATCTAATTATTTGAGCAAAGAGTCTAGTAAATGCAACATTTCTAGAAGAAAGTAAACAAACATGTGACAATTTTGTCGGTGCATCTATTAAAACCATAAAATACTTGAATGTCCCATATGATAGTGTATATGTCCACAATTATTACCTTGAATTCTTTCTAAGAAAGATGGAGATTCAACAACAATAATTTTAAGAGGATGGTTTGGTAATTAGTTTACCTTGAGAACAAACATTAATTATATGGATAGTCACTTGGTAAAAGAATCTGCTGATTCTTTAAAGGATGCCCATGAGAATTTTCAATGGTTCGTCACATAATTATTGATTCTAGATGTCCAAAACTATCATGCCAAAGCATAAAATATATTTGGGTAGGGACACTTCTAGTGCATTGTAATATTTGTTTCAAATCTTCTATAATATAACCCAAAAGAGAACTATATAATTTTCTAATAGCTTTTGGCCTGAAACCATAATATAAGCTTCTGGCCTGAAACCATTAATATAAATATATTCCTCACTACCTTGCATTATATCGTATATCCTTAAAGCTAAATAAATCTCTTCAAGATTTAGAAGAGTACAAAATATTGTCAATACATATTTTTGTTCCCTTTGGTAATATAATATTTGCCCTTCCAGAGCCTTCAATTAGGTTCTATAAACCTCATATAATATTGACATTGGGTTTGAAAATATTTCTTTATCATGAAGGATTGTATGGGTTGTTGCCATGCCTGCTAGACAAAAATTTTCACCCATCATCTTTGTGATCTTCTTGATCAACAAAATCATGATCATCTAGATCAAGATAAACTTTTAAGATCTTTTATTTAAGGTATCGAAATAACCTATGAGATCTTCTGGATCATTAAAATTATTTTCAATTTATTTCCCTTTCTTTTATGGAGGCTTGGTAGAAATCTGCCAAATGTTTAAGCGTACGACAGGTATGTGACCAATGCCCTTCCATACCACACCTTTGGTCTTTTGGAGGTTTATTCGGTAAACCTTTGCCATCTTCTTATGGTTTTATTCCATTGTTAATCCACTTCTGGTGGAGAGGTGTGATATTCCATTTGAAGAGTTTTGAGTACGTTATATTCAATATTGATTATTTCTACCATGTTCACGCCAACGACCATTATTTCCTCTATAATTATTAAATGAGGTTCCATTCACTTTAGGGAATGGTATACATTTCTAGTAAAAACTCAGTTGTTTTATTCAATCACTAGAAGACAAGATATATTAGTTCAATATACTTTTTGTTCTTATGCTCTCAATATTTCTACTTCAGGAGTACATTCGAGGCATGAAATATATTTTTTTCCAACATGTCTTCTTTATTGAACTTTTCCCCCACATAATTATCATTGTGAGCAGAAAGTGCAAAATTGTATTCACTTATTCTTTAAAAAATTTGCAACTCCAGGTGCATCAAGTGTAGAATTGTACTCACTTACACTTTTGAGATTTTGCAAATTCAGGTGCATGAATTCATAATGAACTTTTGGGAGGAGTACTTTTGGAACTTCAGGTGCTCGTATCTCTCACTTAAATCATTTCATAAAATCAGAGGATCCTTTTAATTTTTCATAGAGATGATGACAAATAAAAAGTGATCATGATGGGATGCTTAGTTGCCATTCTAATATGCTTAAGATAAATACACGTGTCACAAATAATTAATAGACATGTGTACAAAATTAATATACATATCTGACATATAATAAGTATAATGGAATTGCTTAATTTACCACTTAGTATATTTAACAACATTACTAGATATAACATATTTAGCATAAAACCCATAAGATTTTAATGCATTAAATAAACACTAAAATTTATAGGTAATGAATCAATATGATGAACAATAAATAGATAATGAGATTATTAATTCTTTAGGAAAAACTTACAATGGATGGGAGTGTCACACAAATAACTTTTGTAAAGTGATTACAACTTCCGTCTAGAATTTAGCTAAAGCCTCATGCTGATAACGTGTTATAAAATAAAAGAAATAAAGAGACAAGACAAAAAATATATGAGAATAAAATGATATTTAAAACTTCTTAAGTGGTCATTCACAAAATATAGTTTGATACTGATAAAATTTATACAATAATGAAATTGAAAGATACTATACATAGAATTTTAAAGTCAATAATTTAACAGTACAACATAAATATAATTGGTGGGATAACAATATATTGTGTCCGAAATAAGTTTCGGCACCGCAATCTGTGAGGGGTGTTTTTGTAACAATGCCACGTGGCGTGCCAAGGGCGATCACGACATGGACTTTGATATAGAGAAAGAGGGGTAGCCGAACCCAAAACTCAACCGAGGGCCCAAAGTTTGGCCCAAGGGCTAGTGGGACACTTCTCAAGAATATTCAAAAGCCAAAGTCACTAAAGCCCAAAAATGATATGAACAAAGATTAAAGGAAATTTACCCAAAGTGTTGTTATCGATAAGAAATCCAAAGAACAGTCTTGGGCCGAGCCTCTCACTGTTCCTCAGTTGAATCGAACTTGAAACGACGTAACTTTGATCATCACAACTTAAACATGGGTTTTCTGTGCTGCTGATGACATCTGCCAGGAGAGCTTTGAACAGTAACAAATTCTATTGAAACTAAAAGAGGGTTGACTTGTTAGGAGAGAGTCACCTCCGATGAGACATGCATAAGGGTTAGGGAAGAATGTGTTTGGGTCTTTTGTGGAGCTAAACTAATGGTAGAGAACCATTGTGGTCCTTATAAGGCATTTAAGGAAATTCTGCCCAGACATCTGCCAGGAGAGCTTTCTTGGGAATAAAGGAGATTAAGTGGTGAATCCTAATCTTTTCGGAATGGGATTACTTCATTTTCTGGGTTTAGGCCGGTGTTTCTAAGTTGGGAAGGATCTCAGAACATCCTAGTTTCAGAAGCTTCTGCCTTGGGAATCTCAGAGAAAATCCTTTCTCTTGGGTTTTAATTGTGGTAATTTCTTGAGTTGTTGGAAGGGTTGTTCTTGGTCTGGTTTAATCTGATGGGTCTGATTGCCTTAAGAATGCAGTCAGTTCTCTATATATAGAATGATTAGTATGGCTTAATCTCTTGGGAAAACCGAGATTATCATTCCCTTAAGCCTATTAATTTTTAGTGTTAGTCTTCTATGACATGTTTTGTCAAGAAGAGTATAGTATAAGTGAAAATGATTATAGTCCTTCCCCAATGTCAGGGTAAGACTCTCTTCCCCTCTGAAACGGCTTGTCAGAAGGCACTCATTGCTTTTTGTTGGTGAGTTTTTGTGTATGGTTATGTCTATGCATGTCTCATGTGACTTGGTATCCATAAACCCATCATTGAGCCTCCCAGCAGACCTAATGACAGAAGGTCATGGCTGCCTAAGCCTCGGAACTGACTCCCCTCCACCAAACCACACTCCTCAAGTCGGGTCAACATAAGGAGAGTAGCTTCCTCACGGGTCTAGGCCGTGGGAGCTACTCCCTGAGTCCCCTTTGGGACCGGAATGGACATGGTTGTAGGTTCTCTATAATATTTCTTCACTTCTCATGCATTTTGGTTGCTGCCAGTGATCTTGGAGCTGTTATGCAGAAATCTGCTGCGTGAACAGTGCTAGAAATCATGGTTTCTGGTGGAGTGGAGAATTGGGGTGGGCTGTATAATCTTGAACAATTTGAAAGTAGTGAGCTGGTTGCTCTTGTCACGTTGAAGGGGATGGACCTGCTGCTGTCCTCCTCCTTTTTTAGTAAAATGAGGCCTAGTATGGGCTCTGCCAGCAGCAGACACACAACTCTCCTTTTGTCAGCTTGGGTTCAGTCTTCACGGGACCCACTAGTTGGTTGTCTTCAGCTATTTTGGATGCTGGGCTGACTGATGCTTGGGCTCCAGCTGTCTTCCTCAATGAATCCAATAATGTTTAACCCAAGAATTGTAATATAAACACACTTTGGTTCCATGGGTTTTATGTGGTTTTTCTTCGGGCTTGTGAACAGTACCGGGGCACTTAAAAAATGGGCCCAGATGGTGCTATATGGGTGTCTTGGTAGATTGGGTTATGTGTTTCGGGTTGTGGGCTTTTGGAGCAAGCCCAAATAATTTATTAGGGGCTGTTTGGGACATTTTATTGGACTTGGCTCATTGGGTTAACTTATTAGGTGATTAATTAAGCCCAAGTATATTATTGGGCATTATTTGGTATATTTAAATGGGCTGGGCTTATTGGGCTATTTTTATTAAAGGGGTAATTAAGCCCAAGTATCTTGTTGGGGATTATTTAGGGTATTTTATTGGGCCGGGCCTGTTAAAGGATTAATTAAGCCCAAGCATTTTATTTGGGGGCCCATTCAAATTATTAGTTAAAAAATGGGCATGTACATTTAGCCCCCCGAGCCCGTGACTTACCCATGGTAAGTCACGTGCGAGCCAAAAAACAACTGTTCAGTTTTCTTTTTGGCGGGTGTTTTTCAAAAAAGAAAGGTGGTGGCTCATTTTTCTGGGGAAATAGTGGAGGAGTGGGAAGGACATACCTGGTGGTTATGGCTCCTATTTTCAAGGGGCAGCCTGAATTAATGGCTGCCATTCTCCATTTTAATGGCCCAACCACCCAGTTGACCACCACATTTATTCAGCCGTTATACACATTCCCGAGAGGCAGAGAGTTCATTAGTCACAAGCACATTCGAACCTTTCTCCTTCCTCCTTCTCTTTTTCTTCTTCTTCTCTTTCCTTTTCTGGTGTTTCTTGTTTTCTGTTAATGGCGTCTTCCTCGAAGAAGAAAATGAAGGGACGCGGAGGCAGCTCCTCCGGCAAGGGAGGTTCTCCTAGTGGTGCGAGAGTGCCGAGGGGCTCGGGGGATGACAGTAGTGGCTCTGACTCCATCTTAGGGTCACCGGAGCCTCACGGTGATATATTGGGTCATCCCACCGTGGATCCGTGGTACCGGAGCGGGGAGAGATTTCCCTCGGTCCCGGCGAGCCTCCAACCACCACCGCCGGATTGGGAATGGCTGGTTATCAGAGAGGACTCAGCAGCAGACACGGCCTGGACTCCAAACTTTCGAGAGATTAGAGACCTTCAGATTCAGAGGAACGAGATGCTCGCCGTGCCTCTGGTTTTTGACTTTCAATGTTCCAGAGCCATTGAATGGGCGGACTGGATAGATTCTGAGTTGGCTGACAGAGGATTTTGTGATCGATTGGAGCAAGCTGGTGTGCTTCGTTCCATTCTTATTTCGAGATGTTCGAACATGTTCCGTGACACTGAAGCGTTACGGCAGCTGGTGCGGAAATGGTGCCCATCCATGCATACTTTTTTCTTCGCCCACGGGGAAATGACTGTTACATTAGAGGATATAGAGAATCGGTGGCTGTTACCAATACTGGGTGATCAAGACCCAGCAGAAATTGCGCTTTCCCCTGAGGAGTCAAAAGTCGAAGCTGTCCTGGCAGATTACATAGGGCGAAAAAACGTGGCCTTAGGGACCCAAGCAGCAAGATTTAATTCTTGGATGGAGCACTTCCTCAGAATAGAGGACCCTTCGATCCGGAGAGCCGCTTTCGTATCGTATTGGCTCAGCAAATGTGTCTTTGGTGAGCACCCCGCGTATTCAATCAAACCGTTATATTTCTGTCTTGCTGTTAAAATTGCTGCAGGGGTTCGTTTTCCCCTTGCTCCTTTGCTGCTGGGGCAGCTTTATACTCAGCTGGATCTGCTGCATGCTGAGGAATTGGCTGGGGCATCTTGCCACATTGTTACCGCGGCCTTCAATTCGTCCATTGTCCATACATTCATTTGGGAGCACGCTTTGGAGTATATACGAAAGGGTAGGAAACCCTATGAGGCCCGGAAGAAATTTGGGTCGATGCCGGAGGGGGTTGTTGTTAATGTTGGCGATTTTCAGGGAGATGTTCCTGCTGTGTTTCGTTGGGTAGGCAGTAAGTTTTATGATCACAGTTTGATACCTTCGTTAGATAGTGAGAGTAAAGTCTGCTGGAGACCATATGGAGTGTCCCATCGCGGGTTCATGTATGAGTCAGTGATGTCTGGATTTTCTAACATAGAAGCTCAAGATTACAGTCTTATTGCTGGAGATACTGCATCACTGGCTTATCTTTCTGCCACCAATGCTGGCTGGTTACCAGTATTGACCTCTGATGGACTTAGATTCACGGTTTACAGTGCCCATAGGGTGAGGAGGCAATTTGGGTTCGACCAAGAGGTTCCTGCTGTCATGGGGGTTGCTGCAGGTGAAATCCCCGTCATTAACCCCTTTTTGAGGACCATGGCCTTTGCCTATTGGAGCGGTGTTGCTCCTCGGGTGATAATTCCTAGTGGTGATAGGGTAGGTATCTATACTACAGCCATGAGCAATTATTGGGGAGGATTAATGGCTGCCATGGTTGAGTTTAGGGATAGTGGGAGGAGGGATATTTCTCACTTGTTGGAGTCATACACTTCCCCGCTTCCTCATCCTCGTTTGTTCACAGCTACCAACACCATGACCACCTATGCAAACCGCCAAAGCTTAGGCTATGCTGTGTGGCATCATGAGGAGTCACAATGGGTGCTACATGGCAGTCCCCACCCTCCTTTGTGGTTGAGAGATCATCCCCATGTTGCTGCACCTGGTAAAGTGCCATCTAGCAGGGGAAGAAGGACTGCTTCTGCTAGTACCCCTACTGTTAAGAGGAAGCAACCGGATAGATCCAAAAAGGGAGAAGCCACAAGTAAGGATTCTCTTGTTCAAGCTTCAAAGAGGATTAAAACCGCTGCTGGCAGAGTTAGCAAAGAAGTATTGGCCCTGAGAACTGCTGTCCCAGGTCCGTTGCCAGCTAATGAGACTGCTGCTCAAGAGGTTTCTGCCCCAGTGAGTAAGAAACCAGTTAGAAAGACTAGAGTTGGAAAGAAAACTTTCGTTCCTCCGGCCTTTCCAAGTGCACCAGCTTCCATTGCCGCACGCGTTGCTGCGCGTAAATCGGGTCGTGGCATCGTTTATTCCGAGAAAAGAGTAAGTGTTTTAATCTCTTGCCTCTTTGTTTTGTCAATTAACATATACACATATATATACATGCATATGTTATGATGTTGATGTTGCTCCTGTTTTGTGGCAGTCTAAGCAAAGAGCTGACACGGCTGCCCGCATTCCGATTGAGATACCAGTACGCACTTAGCCACGACATCTTGCTTTCAATAAAAATAAATAAATAAGGTTCTCATGCCTTCTCTTTTTTTTTTGTAGGATGATTTGAGTAGCTCATCATCTTCTAGTAACAAAGATGATCCATCTGGAGCTGCTGCTGAAGAGACTGAGAGTGGAAATGCTGAAGTTGCTGCAGAAGAGACTGAGAGTGAAAATACAGTTGCTGCTGCAAGAGACTGAGAGTGAAAGTACTGAAGCTGCTGCTGCAGAAGCAGTCTCTGGTGCAGATGATTTCACAGCAGATATCAGCTCAGCTGATATTGGCTCCCTGGATACAGATGCTATCATAAATGCCTCTTCTGAGGAGAAGGATGTAGAGGCAGGGGCCAGTACTAAAGATAATGAGGTGTCCATGGATGAGCTGGGAGCTGCAGGAGCTGCTTCCGACAGTGATTCCACTGCATCTGCCAGCAAACCCAAGTCTGCAGAAGGGGTTGTTGAAGAGCATGTGACTGTTGGGGTTGTCACAGGTGCTGAAAGAGTTGTAGAGACTACACCGATAGCTGTGACTAGTAGTGGTGGGACTGTTCAGGGTGATATTTCTGAGAGTGGCAGTCATGTAGACCCTTCTTTACTTGACTCAAGCCCTTCCACTCGTCAATACGTTCGGAGAGCTCGGAGGGGAAGCTTAGTGTCCACGGATTCTGAGAGAACTGCTTCAGTTACAGCAAGGGTACCAACACCCCCAAGTCCCCTTCGTGAATCTGGTGGCACAGCTCCTACACCCATAATCATAACTGCTGCTGTGTCTGCCGCAACAGCTGTTCAAAAAGGTGAGACTGCACCAGCAGTTACTGAGGAAGTTCCTGGCCATGAGGAGGTCCCTGCACACATCCCTGAAGTCCCAGAAGGTAATATTCTTGCTGAGAGCATATTAATTGATGAAAATCTTGTGACTAATGGTGATTTTAATTCAGATATGGCTCATGTTGAACCTGCTGAAGTTGCTGCCAGTGAAGAACCAGTTCAGGCAGATGTCACTCCTAGCAGTGGTATTCCAGTTATAGAAGAGGAGTTGGCTCAAGACCCAGTAGATGATATAGACATGGGGGATACTCATGATAGCTATGATGAGGTCTTAGCCGAGACAGAAGATAATATGGCTGGTGATCAGGCAGCAGATATGGAGGTCACTGCTCCTGTAGCAGCTCAGACAAGCCCAACCAGAACAGGTATTGGCTTCTAAATAACATCTTGCCATTGCTGTTGCTTGATGGCAGAGATTTCTTGAAATATATAGGCAGAACTTGACTATTTGCTTGTTATGCATAGAACTCATGAGTGTATATTCTCTTGTTTGTTGATCATGGATTGCTTAGACATGAGTTAATGCTCATTTATTGCCTATGACCATAAAACCAAATCTTGGTAGATGTAATAGACATGGGTTGATTCCCATTTGCTGTCTTTTGTTGTTGTTGCTTGCTGTGTGAGTCTGGCAGACATGGGTTGATGCCCATTTGTTGTTTGCCATTTGGTAGTTTCAAATTTGCTGTTGTGGAAGCATGAGCCCAGTAGAGATAGAATGACCTCCCACCCGTTGTTTGCTGTTTTCACAACTTCTTTTAATTAGGTGAGCCTAGTAGACATGGGTTGATTCCCATTTGTTGTCCACCACATTGTGGTCACACCCTTTTATGATTTTGTGAGCCCAGCACCAACGGGTTGTGTAAGTCTTCTCCCATCTTTTGCCCACTGTTTTGTGGCTGCATACCCCCAATAAAATGAGTTTGGTGGACATGGGTTGATTCCCATTTGTTGTCCCCCATTGTGTATGGACATGGGTTGATTCCCATTTGTTGTCCTCCATCCGGTGAACCCGGGTTAATGCCCGGTTGTTGTTCTCCGTTTGGTATAAAATGTGAGCTCAATGGACGTGGGTTGATTCCCATTTGTCGTCCCCCTTCCGATGAACCTGGGTTAATGCCCAGTTGTTGTTCACCATCCAGGCCTAATTGGCTGAGCTCGGTGGACATGGGTTAATGCCCATTTGTTGTCCTCCCTTTGGTGAACCTGGGTTGATGCCCAGTTGTTGTTCACCATTAGGTCCATTAGGTAAACCGGTGGACATGGGTTAATGCCCATTTGTCGTCCTCCGTTGGGTGAACCTGGGTTAATGCCCAGTTGTTGTTCCCCGTTGGGTGAACCTGAGTTAATGCCAGTTGTTGTTCCCCCAAATGAGTTGTCTTAACCAGGCTATCTTGAGAACAAGTTGCAATTAGCATATCTTTTTAGTAAAGGAGTATTAGTAAGCATTTTACTCACTTGTTTACTTTTTTGCTTTTGCATAGTTATGCTTGCTTAACTGAATCTTTCCTCTTTTTCTCATTTTTTTTTTTTTTTCTGCAGCTAGAAGCGGTCGTGAAACTGTTGCAGAGGAAGAAGGAAGACTTCAGGCTGCAGCAGTGGAGTCTGCCGTTAGGAGTCAACCAGGGCTGTTGTCTGCTGCAAGGCCTGCAACATCAAGAACTTCTGTTCTTGCTGATATGGATGCCTTCTTCCGAGAATTTGACCGTACGTCATTCAGTTCCCGCCATGCTGAGCATTTCTGGACCTTTGATGATGTGAAGGCTGACTTTGAAGTCTTTCGAGTACCCCGAGGAGGAATTCGGTTCTTGAAGGCCCTGTGGGAAAAGTACGGCAGTTGCTCGTCGTATTTCAGCCGTGGTGTGCATGTGGGAAGTTCTTTGCTGACTCTCCTTTGCTGTGTACTTGCTCATATGGAGCATACTAGGCTTGGAGATATCACTGAGGTACACATCCTTGAGTGGAAAGCCGTAGTCCAAGAGGCAATCGAAGGAGGTTTCAAATTTGGTTTCATTCTCGACTATCTGAGGAGGTTAGCTCGTGACATATTCAGCAGGAGGGTCTTGGCTGAGTTGAGAGAGGCAGAGGCTCGTGTTGCTGCTTTGAGGGATGCTTTGAACGCTGTTGCACCAAGCCCATGGGACTTGGCTTCTGCCAGAAGAGCTTCTGCAGAAGCTCGTACTGAGTCAGCCCTCCAGGGCTTGCTGTCCTGAGCACATCACCTTCTGCACTTTTCTTTCTTTTCTGTTTTGTTGTTCTTTTGTAATATGTTAGCCGTGTATAGGCTTTGACAATGAAACTTGATTTTACTTTGGTTTTTTGGCACATATTTGTTAAGTGCATTTGCTTATGAACAATGAAACTTGAATTGTGTCAACTTTACTTGCTTGAATTACATTGTACAAAAAGTTGACATATTTTGCAATACAAAAGAAGGGCATTTTAACTTCCATTACTCTTAGCCTAGCACAAAATGCTTCAAAAGCTATTTCAAAAGAAGAAAGATACATAATGCAAAATCTGCTGTAATGCATCTTACGAGTAATAGTGTTTCAGCCATTTTCCATTGATAGGATCTGCCAAGGTAGTCCCATCAGACTTAGACAGCCTGTAGTAACCACTTCCATGTGCTTCTCGGATGATGTATGGCCCATCCCAATTAGGAGAGAACTTGGATGGAGATGGTAGGTTTCTCCTTACAAATTCCGCGGCTTTTAAGACCATTTGTCCCTCCGCAAAAATTCGGACTCGAAGGGCTTTGCTGTACACATTAGGCCATCTTTTGATAGTTTCTTTGAGCTTTTTGCCTTAGCCAAATCCGTTGCCTCATCAAGTCCTTCCAGATCTGCCATACGTGCTTCAGCGCACATATTAGCATCCGTTTCCAACTCACTCCCTTGCATTACTCGTGGGCTAGGCACAACCAATTCAGTTGGGGAAATGGTATCAGTACCATAAACAAGTGAGAAGGGCGTAAAACCTGTTGCTGTCTTAGGTGAACTTCGGTATGCCCAGAGGACATCTGCCAGATGGGCTTTCCAGTCGTTCCCATAATCAAACACCATTTTGCTCAAGATTCGCAGCAACATTCTGTTTGTGGCTTCAGCTTGCCCATTACCCTGAGGATAATAAGGTGTGGAACGTCGATGCTTGACTCGGTAATGTTCTAGCACTTCCCGCACATCCTTTGTTTATGAATGGAGTACCATTGTCGGTGATGAGCTTGTATGGTATGCCAAAGCGAGTGATTATGTGCTCTCGGATGAAGTTTGCAACTGCAGCACCTGTTGCCTTTCGGAGAGGGATGGCTTCTACCCACTTTGTAAAGTACTCGGTAGCTACAAGAATCCAAATGCAACCACCGGAGGCCGGATTGATGGGGCCTATGAGATCTAGCCCCCAAGTGTGAAATGGCCAAGGTGTAGCCATGTTTTGGAGACTAGTTGGGTGAGTATGGATCAAATTGGCTTGGACTTGGCAAGTATGGCATGTTTTCACAAAATCTGCCGCGTCCTTTTTCATTGTAGGCCAGTAGTATCCGAGTGTAAGTAAGCATTGGTAGAGCCTCTTTTTCCCTTGATGTTCCCCACATTCTCCCGCATGAGTTTCCTTCATGACCATTTGGGATTCTGATAAGCCGAGGCATCTAAGAGGCTCTCCATGAAAGCCTTTTCGAAAGAGAGTTCCTCCTTCCACAAAATACCTTAAGGCTAGCCTTTTAAGGCGGTAAACATCCTTGGGGTTCGAGGGCAAAATCCCTTCAAGCAAGTATTCTAAGAAGGGTGTGCGCCAATCATTAGAGACAAAAGTTGGCACATACCTCTTCGTTGCTTGTAATGGAATTGGCAAGTTGGGCATTGGCTTTGTACCTCTGCTGCTTCTGCACTCATGTTTGGCCAGAAATATCCCAGCCGCTGAAGTCTGCGGTAGAAGGCTGGTAGCTCCTCCATCTCCACAAGTTTTCTCATGGATTTCAGACAGCCTTTGCTTTGCTTCCTTCGAGGCTAATGCAGCGTGCCAAAACTCCTCCAGGCAGTCTTCTATAAAGATCCCCAGATATCAAGGTGTAATCCTTGATTTCTCTTAAATCTGCCGTATCAGCAGGAGACATGAGCTTGGCTTTGATTGGTGCTCGCCAGTCTTCTTGGTCTTGAGACAGCTCTTCAAACTCGTTTCTCAATGATTTCAGTGATAGGGCTTCACTTTCCTTGCAGATGGTAACATCCATTTCTTCACCTTCGAAGGCTATTTGAGGATCCCAAAGTAGCTAAGGCATCCGCATACCGGTTCTCATTCCTTTGGGCATGTTCTATTTCGAAGGTGCTAAATCTTGCTTCGAATTTCTGTGCCAGAGCTCTATAAGGTGCCAATGATGGTTCCTTGAGTGAGAATTCTCCTCGGGCTTGACATACCACAAGGTTAGAATCGCCAATAACTCGTAAATGCTTGATTCCCCATTTCATATGCTATTGCTAATCCGGCCAGGTAAGCCTCATACTCAGCTGCATTGTTGGAACAAGGGAAATCAAACTTGAAAGATTTTGTTACAGCTTCCCCATCATCCTTGTAAAGAACAATACCGGCCCCTGCTGATGTAGCAGTTGAGGAGCCATCAAATCTCAAGGTCCAAACAGAATCTGCCAAGCCTGCCAAGGAATACTTCATTGATTTCCCCGGGTACTTCATCTGTAATGAATGAGTTGTCTTCTCCAGGAAATTGAGCTAATAGGTCAGCAATGGCCTTGGCTTTTAATAGCAGTTGGTGTTTCAGCAATAATCTCATACTGTGACAACTGCAGAAGCCATTGTGCTAATCTGCCAGATAATACAGACCGATGCAGCAGACTTCTGATAGGATGAGACTTTGTCATTAGCTGGACCTTGTGAGCTAGGAAGTAGTGTCGGAGTCTTTGGGAAGCATAAATCAGAGCTAAGCAAGATCGCTCAGCCCCCGAGTATCGGCTTTCTGCATCCTTAAGAGTACGGCTAACATAGTAGATGGGTTGTTCAACCCCATTATCACTTTTCTTGGGCTATCAAAGCCCCAATTGCTTGACTATTTGAAGGCCAAATAGAGTCGAAGAGGCTTTTCCAGAAATAGGTGCACAAACAGTAGGGAGCTTGGTCATGATGTTTTGTACCTTTTTGAAGGCTTCTTGGCATTCGGTAGACCAATGGAATGAGGCTCCCTTCTTCAAGAGTGGTGAGAAAGTAGAAGTTACAGCAGCAAGTCCAGGAATGAACCTTCTTATGTATGATAGCTTGCCTAAGAAACTCTTCAGCTCTTTATGTGTGGTTGGTGGCTTCATAGTGGCTATGGCAGATGCTCCTTGCTTGGATCAACATCGATACCACGCTGGTGCACTAAGAAACCCAGAAATTTGCCAGCTGAAACTCCGAATGCACACTTTGAGAGGATTCATCTTGAGCTTTGTACAATCGGCATCTTTCGAACACCTTCTTCAAGATACCAAAATGATCTCCCCTTGTCTTGGACTTCACCACAATATCATCGACATAATCTTCAATTTCACGATGCATCATATCATGAAACATTGCTGTCATGGTTCTTTGATATGTGGCTCCGGCATTCTTGAGTCCAAATGGCATGACGGTGTAGTAGAAGTTCCCAATAGGCGTGCGGAATGCAGTCTTCTCAGCGTCCTTTGGAGACATAAAGATTTGATTATAACCGATAAACCATCCATAAAGGAAAACATTGCATGACCAGCAGCTGAGTCAATCAGGAGGTCCATGTTAGGCAGCGGGAATTCATCCTTAGGACATGCTTTGTTGAGATTACGGAAATCCACACAACACCGGATCTGACCATTCTTTTTCTTTACAGGAACTATGTTGGACAGCCACCGTGGGTGCTGTATTGGCTTAATGAAACCAGCTGAAAGTAGCTTCTTGACTTCTTGGGTAATTTGAGCTTCAACTTCCGGATGGAAAGTCCTCATAGGTTGCACCACTGGTCTAGTACCCGGTTCAACATTTAAAGAATGTGCAACAAGTTTCGGGTCTATCCCGGGCATTTCATCATATTGCCAAGCAAAAACATCTTGATATTCTTTTAATAATTCTACTAAATGCATTCTTTCTTCAACTGATAATGATGCACTAATAGAAACAGGCCTATGTACATTAGGATCAGAGCTTAGATTGATTACCTCAAGTTCTTCTTCTGCAGAAATTTTGGGATCTGCTGCAACGGGTTCTGCTGCATCTGCAGGTTCTGGTACACTTGCTTCATTTACTGCGAGACAGGAGGGCTGCAGAATTCCCTCCTCTGGTTCGGGGGCCTCTTGTTGAGGACAATTGGCCCCCGCGCACCTTCACAAGCGGTAAACAATGCGTCCATCGGGTAAACGGACGCGTATGCACTGTGGCTGGCTCTTGCTTGTGCTAGCTTCTGCTTTGCGCTTCTTCTTCTGTTCCAGCAGATCTCTCAAGTCCGCCCCAGGGGTATCCTTTATTTCTTCCCATTTGGGCAGTGGAATTCCAATGGGTTTGGCAAGCGATGCTTCCCCTGCTGGAGTAACTTCATCATATAAGGCTGCTTCAACAAAGTGGGACTCGGACTGATCAAAGGGTGCGGAGTTGGCGGCTATTCGGATAGGCTTCCCATTGAGCCTTCCTTTGACACATTGGTGGTAGGTGGAGGGGATGAGCTGATGCTTGTGCAACCAAGGTCTTCCCAATAGTATGTGGTAAGGAACCACGGAGTCCACAACATGGAACCGTGTGAAAGCCACAATGGGACCAACCTTTAGAACAAGTTGAATATGCCCCTTAGTGTATTCACCTACACCACCGAAGCCTTTTATCTCCATAGGTGCTCCTTGGATCTTCTTTTGAGGGATTTCTGCTGCTTGGATTGTACTTAAAGGAATAAGGTTGATGCAAGAGCCGTTATCTACTAAGGCACGCCTTACTTGTACCTCATTGATTGTGGCTGAGAGGTATAAAGGACGTCGGTGATCTGGATACTGAACTTCCATATCTTCATCTGTAAATGTGATTGCATTGGTTGTTTCCAGAAAAGCTCGGCTGGCATGGGTTTCTGCTGTAAAACAGTGAGCTCCAGAATCTGCTGCTATGGCCATGATGGCCTCAGTAGCTGCTGTGCGAGCTTCTGGATTCAATCCTAGCTAATTGAAGAGAGACCGAAACCTGGGATTCCTCTGCAGAGTCTTGATGGCTGTAGGTGTCATGGCGGTGCTTGCAATGGCAGACTCATCAGCATCCACGTCACTAGTACTTGGTTCTGGAAACATATGACAGGCTTCTTCCATTCATTTGGGCTTGAGTGGAAGGATTGAGGCTGCACTTGGGTGCTGTATTCTGTGACTTCTCTTCTTGGTTGAGCTGGATGGGCCTCTAGGCATGGTGACCCGGTTCAACAAAAGAATGTGCATTTCGGGTCTATCCCGCATCATTGCAAGCAATTTGATCAACAAGCAAACTGATAATGTAATGCGGAACGGATCAGAGCTGATCCTCAAGGCAGGGTGCTGCAACGGGTTCTGCTGCATCTGCAGTTCTGGCACTTGCTTCATTTACTGCGAGACAGGAGGGCTGCATTCCCTCCTCTGGTTCGGGGGCCTCTTGTTGACAATTGGCCCCCGCGCACCTTCACAAGCGGTAAACAATGCGTCCATCGGGTAAACGGACGCGTATGCACTGTGGCTGGCTCTTGCTTGTGCTAGCTTCTGCTTTGCGCTTCTTTTCTGTTCCAGCAGATCTCTCAAGTCCGCCCCAGGGGTATCCTTTATTTCTTCCCATTTGGGCAGTGGAATTCCAATGGGTTTGGCAAGCGATGCTTCCCCTGCTGGAGTAACTTCATCATATAAGGCTGCTTCAACAAAGTGGGACTCGGACTGATCAAAGGGTGCGGAGTTGGCGGCTATTCGGATAGGCTTCCCATTGAGCCTTCCTTTGACACATTGGTGGTAGGTGGAGGGGATGAGCTGATGCTTGTGCAACCAAGGTCTTCCCAATAGTATGTGGTAAGGGAACCACGGAGTCCACAACATGGAACCGTGTGAAAGCCACAATGGGACCAACCTTTAGAACAAGTTGGATATGCCCCTTAGTGTATTCACCTACACCACCGAAGCCTTTTATCTCCATAGGTGCTCCTTGGATCTTCTTTTGAGGGATTTCTGCTGCTTGGATTGTACTTAAAGGAATAAGGTTGATGCAAGAGCCGTTATCTACTAAGGCACGCCTTACTTGTACCTCATTGATTGTGGCTGAGAGGTATAAAGGACGTCGGTGATCTGGATACTGAACTTCCATATCTTCATCTGTAAATGTGATTGCATTGGTTGTTTCCAGAAAAGCTCGGCTGGCATGGGTTTCTGCTGTAAAACAGTGAGCTCCAGAATCTGCTGCTATGGCCATGATGGCCTCAGTAGCTGCTGTGCGAGCTTCTGGATTCAATCCTAGCTGATTGAAGAGAGACCGAAACCTGGGATTCCTCTGCAGAGTCTTGATGGCTGTAGGTGTCATGGCAGTGCTTGCAGTGGCAGACTCATCAGCATCCACGTCGCTAGTACTCCCATGAATGACAACCGAAACAACAGCCCCATTTTTATGCTTAAGGAAAGGATCAGTATGCACCTTTTGCTGTACTTGAGGTAATTCCAGGGTTCCGTCTTGAATTTTCTCATGAAATTTTCTTCTAAGAGTCCAACAATCTGCCGTAGAGTGGTGAACATATCGATGGAAATAACAGAATTTTGGATTCTTCTTATCTTCTTCAGTTGCTTTCTTCTGAGCTTCTGGAAGTTTGATAATGCCATCTGCCACCCATTTGTCAAGAATGGCCTTTCATTTCTTCTAGAGTGCAAGGAACCGGGGGTGGTGCTTCATCAAAAGACCTCTCATTTGACTTCTTCCGCTTGTTGTTCACAGTAGACACCGTGAGAACTTGTGGTGGATTCTTCTTTTCTTTAGGCTTTTCGGTATGAGGCTTGACTGATAGCGCTGTTTTTCGAGCCTTTTGGAGCAGCTGCCCGAATCTTGAGATGTCAAGGTTTTCAAGGTGAGCTCGAAATTCTGGCAGCATGTTATCTATGCAGACCCCTACTAGCTCGCCTTCTTCATAATTAGCATAGCAATCCAGAGATATGTCGCGAAAACGATGTATGTAACGGAGCAAGTCTTCCCCGTTTGCTTGCTTGGTAGTGTGGAGGTTGACAAGCGTAATTTTTTCTTCCGCTTGGAAAATATTTTCCGCAGAACAGCTCAACCATATCTTCCCAAACCTTCACAGATCCGGGAGGCAAGGTGGTGTACCATGTGTAGGCTCTATCATCAAGAGACTTTGAAAATTCTCGAAGGCATAGATCACCATTTCCGGCATAAGCCCCCATTGAGTCTACAAACTTGCTGATGTGGACAAGGGCACTCCCCTTTCGGCCATCAAAACGTGAGAAGGTTGGGGCAATATACTTCTCGGGGTAAGGCTGTTTTAACAACTCAGCAGGATAGGGAGGCTTTCTTACAAAGAGTCGAGGCTCTTTTGGATTCTTTTCCCTTTCTTGTTTGAGGAGGTCTGCTATGTCAGACATTGTCACAAAGGTGGCCTCCTTTTCGTGTGAACCTGAGTCTTGATGAGGCTTTTCCTGGTTCTCTTCCCCATTTTGAGGAGGAGTCTTCGTACCAGCATCCTTCTCTTTGAGCTGTTTGATGGCTTCTGCCAGCTCACTCTGGTTCTGCTGCAAGCTCTGTATCAGTTCCAGCAGCAGGTTTGTTGGTGGTACCTCTTGGTTCTGACCACTTGGAGGTGGTTGCGTTGCTGATCTTGCCCTTGTACATTGACAGCAGATTCGGCATGGGAATGTTCTGTATGGACTGAAACTTCTCTTTGATTTCTTCTTTGTCGGGTTTTAGGAGGCATGGCTCTTGAGCTCTATCTTTCTTCTTGGAAGTGTTGATCTCGACTCCCCAGTGGAGTCGCCAGAAATGTGAGGGGTGTTTTTGTAACAATGCCACGTGGCGTGCCGAGGGCGATCACGACGTGGACTTTGATATAGAGAAAAGGGGTAGCCGAACCCAAAACTCAACCGAGGGCCCAAAGGTTTGGCCCACGGGCTAGTGGGACACTTCTCAAGAATATTTAAAAGCTAAAATCACTAAAGCCCAAAAATAACATGAACAAAGATCAAGGGAAGTTTAACCAAAGTGTCGTTACCGATAAGAAATCCAAAGAACAGTCTTGGGCCGAGCCTCTCACTGTTCCTCAGTTGAATCGAACTTGAAACGACGTAACTTTGATCACCACAACTTTAAACATGGGTTTTCTGTGCTGCTGATGACATCTGCCAGAAGAGCTTTGAACAGTAACAAATTCTGTTGAAACTAAAAGAGGGTTGACTTGTTAGGAGAGAGTCACCTCCGATGAGACATGCATAAGGGTTAGGGAAGAATGTGTTTGGGTCTTTTGTGGAGCTAAACTAATGGTAGAGAACCATTGTGGTCCTCATAAGGCATTTAAGGAAATTCTGTCCAGACATCTGCCAGGAGAGCTTTTTGGGAATAAAGGAGATTTTAATGGTGAATCCTAATCCTTTTCGGAATGGGATTACTGTATTTCTGGGTTTTGATTGGTATTTCTAAGTTGAGAATGACCTCAGGAACATCCTCTTCCAGAGGTTCTTCCTTGGAGAATCTCAGAGAAAATCCTTTCTCTTGGGTTTTAATTGTGGTAATTTCTTGAGTTGTTGGAAGGGTTGTTCTTGGTCTGGTTTAATCTGATGGGTCTGATTGCCTTAAGAATGCAGTCAGTTCTCTATATATAGAATGATTAGTATGGCTTAATCTCTTGGGAAAACCGAGATTATCATTCCCTTAAGCCTATTAATTTTTAGTGTTAGTCTTCTATGACATGTTTTGTCAAGAAGAGTATAGTATAAGTGAAAATGATTAGAGTCCTTTTTCCAATGTCAGGGTAAGGTCTTCTTCCCCTCTGAAATGGCTTGTCAGAGGCACTCATTGCCTCTTGTTGGTGGGTTTTTGTGTATGGTTATGTCTATGCATGTCTCATGTGTCTTGGCATCCCATGAACCCATCATTGAGCCTCCCAGCAGACCTTAATGACAGTAAGTTCCATGGCTGCCTAAGTCTCGGAACTGACTCCCCTCCACCAAACCACACTCCTCAAGTCGGGTCAACATAAGGAGAGTAGCTTCCTCACGGGTCTGGGCCGTGGGAGCTACTCCCTGAGTCCCTTTGGGACCGGAATGGACATGGTTGTAGGATTCTCTATAATATTTCTTCACTTCCCATGCATTTTGGTTGCTGCCAGTGATCTTGGAGCTGTTATGCAGAAATCTGCTGCGTGAACAGTGCTAGAAATCATGGTTTCCGGTGGAGTGGAGAGTTGGGGTGAGCTGTATAATCTTGAACAATTTGAAAAATGGTGAGGTTGGTTGCTCTTGTCACGTTGGAGGGGATGGCCTTGCTGCTGTCCTCCTCCTTTTTTAGTAATAATGAGGCCTAGTATGGGCTCTGCCAGCAGCAGACATGCACAACTCTCCTTTTGTCAGCTTGGGTTCAGTCTTCACGGGACCCACTAGTTGGCTGTCTTCAGCTATTTTGGATGCTGGGCTGACTGATGCTTGGGCTCCAGCTGTCTTCCTCAATGAATCCAATAATGTTTAACCCAAGAATTTGTAATTATAAACACACTTTGGTTCCATGGGTTTTATGTGGTTTTTCCTTTGGGCTTGTGAACAGTACCGGGGCACTTAAAAAATGGGCCCAGATGGTGCTATATGGGTGTCTTGGTAGATTGGGTTATGTGTTTCGGGTTGTGGGCTTTTGGAGGCACCTCAATGAAGAGCCCAAATAATTTATTAGGGGCTGTTTGGGACATTTTATTGGACTTGGCTCATTGGGTTAACTTATTAGGTGATTAATTAAGCCCAAGTATATTATTGGGCATTATTTGGTATATTTAAATAGGCTGGGCTTATTGGGCTATTTTTATTAAAGGGGTAATTAAACCCAAGTATCTTGTTGGGGATTATTTAGGGTATTTTATTGGGCCGGGCCTGTTAAAGGATTAATTAAGCCCAAGCATTTTATTTGGGGGCCCATTCAAATTATTAGTTAAAAAAAGTGGGCATGTACATAATCTAAAGGGCCGCAATTGAAATCCGTAGACAAATTGCGGAACTTTAGTTGCTATTGTTGACTAAAGAAGAAAAATGGTTTGGCACGGAAACCAAAACCGAGAAATTTACAACAAAAGAGAGATAGCTTCTGTTCTTTTGTGGGTGAAAATTTAAACCCGCCGAACCCAAAAATCCTACGTATAAACAACTATACACTTCACTTCTCGTTTAATCAGAAAATGGTCACATGTGGACCGTTGGATTTGCTTTGTGGTTGAGATCTAGTGACGTGAAAGAGCTGATTCTTCACTTTGAATGGCCACGATTTTATCGCTTGCCTCACACTGTTTTAACTCTTCATGTGTAGCCTGCCGAGCTTTTCTTGGAGCTTGATCTCAATAGAAGAGAGGAGACGTGAGAGCGAGAGCAGAGAAGGAGACAAAGAAAAAAGAAAAATAAGGAAGAAAAAGACTTGTTTACCCTCACTTTTAAGGGAAAATTATTGAGGTGGGTAATGGTTAATTGGTTACTAACAGAGTGAGGGTGGGTTTGGGTTAGCTGTTTGAAAAAGTGCGATTTTAAAAAGTGCGGTTTTAAAATCACAATTCTGAAAACACGATTTTGAAAATCACAATTAAACGTTTGGCAAAACTAATGAAAAAGTGTTGTTTCTGTCAATTAAGCATTCGGATAATTTTAGTCTAAAACTGCCGTTTCGGAGGCAAATGACCAGAAAGGACTTGACTATATTGTTAAGTTATAGTGTCATTTTTTAAATGCTATCAATGTTATAAAATCACAGTTAAGCGTTTAGTAAAACCTATGACAAAATGTTATTTCTATGAAATGAACGTTAGGATAATAATAGTCTAAAATTATTGTTTCATATGAAAATTATAAAAAATGACATCCTTAATTTTTTTAGGTTCTTTTGTAGATCTTAATTCTTAAATAATAATAATAATAATAATGTTATTATTTATTTAATATTATAATTTTTAATTATTATTATAATTTTTTATGTTATATCTATATAACAACAATAAAAACTAAGAATAAGACAAAGTCCCCAGTTTATTGTCTACTTTTATCATTAAATATTAACTATAAAAAGAATTACAAAACCACATGTCATTCCCATGTCCACTTATCTTTCTTCACTTTTTTAATTATTGTTTCTTTAATCCTGCATTCCTGCTTCATGCCTATCCACTTACCTTTCTTCACTTTTTTGCTGTGCACTAATCTTTCTTCACTTTCCTCTCTTTCACGCTGCCCCTTTCAACTACTGAAAAGTTTGTCTTCTTACACTTCGATCATGGGAAACACTAAGGACAACAATGCAAGGAAACAAAAGGCGAAGAGGAGAGATGAGGACAAGGCAAGAAGCTAGGCAAACGATGGCAAGATGGCAGCAGCCAGCAAGAGATGTTCATAAAAAAAAAATCAAAAGACAGCAGCAGCAGGTGAACAGGTTTTTGAATTCGTATTTTGGGCATTAATGCAACTTTGTCAGGATATTTTAGGAATTGCAAACTTAAAACACCGGTGATAAAAAGACAAATTTGCGTTAAAAATTTGCGTTTTTGAAAAAGCTACCCAGCCCATCCGTTCCGAAAACGCACATATTCAGCGTTTTTAAAAACGTAATATTTAAAAAACGCAAAGCCAAACAGATGACTTTCTGCGTTTTTGTCCAAAACCGTGAATTTTTGTATTAAAAACGCGGGGTCAAACTGGCTCTGAATCACATATACATAAAATGTTAGTTTTCAAATTACAAGTATTCAGCATAAAAAGGGACCAACCCACGAGTGAGTTAAGTATACTTATCCCATTTATTAGTTTCTAATATATATTTTCTAAATGAATGAACAAATGTATATATTTGATTAAAATATGCACCTTTAATCTTTGTGGTTTTGAAGATATAGAACATTCAATTAAAAATATTAATAAGAATTTATTCAAAGAAAGAGAAAATTAACTTTACAAATGAATAGAAGTTTGGCAAAATACTGAAAAGAATTTATTAAAAGAAAAAGAAAAAATAACTGACAACAAAGGAGAAGTTAACAAAGGAAAAGAAGTTGCTAAACATTTATCAGATTGAGATTAATTTTGTTGCAAATAGAATCCATAGTGTAATTTTCTAATATATAGGTGCAGCTATCATTTGTTTATAAAACATGATGGTCTTATTATGGTTGATTTATTTTAATTTTAATTTTTGGGATTCAAAACGGACGCCAAGGTGTCTTCAAAATTAATTGCAGCTATAATTTTTTGAATAACTGTAGTTATAATTTAATAATTTAATAATGATTTAATCGTTAGTAATTTTATTTCTCTTTGTGTTCACTTGGACAACTTTATTATATGAACCATTGACAACAAAATTTGACATAAGACAATTTTTCGATTTATGCTCAATACATATGGTAACATTTTTTTTTTTTTTTGGGACTAGCAAAAACGCTTATGGGGAAGAGGATTGTCTTCATCATGGGATTTATATATAATTTAGGATAAATTGTACTTTCCCCCATTACGTATGGGGTTCGTTTCAATTCACTAATTTATCTATTGAAAAGAGCAATGTTTTCTTTTATTTTTTGAAACTGTGCAACTTACCTTAAATATCTATTTTTCCGTTAAATACTAATAGAGTTTATGCAAAATGTCTAAAATATCCTATTTTAACCCACTTAACCCAACCCACCCAATCTCTTAACCTGGATTTGATTAAAAAAAAAACCATGAATTACTCACGATCAAATCCCTAAGTTCCTAACCCAAAAAAAAAAAAATTCCTCTAACTTCATTATGGAATTATTATTATTATTTTAATATTTTACACTCACTAACATATTTTCATGTTCGTTGTCAAGGATTTTTTTATTTATTTTGTTTTATATTTTTTATATTTATTATTATTTTTTTTTCACATGGACTACCAATGATCTTAACCAATCTACTTTTACCAACAATGACTATCTTGCTGTCACAAGCCTTGGTACCGCTGCTCTTATGAAACTCTTCGCGAAGTCATTAAGACAACTGTTCCATCTAAGGAACATGGTAAGAAGCCTTTGAGAATTGTAGATTCATGTAATGGTGTCTTGTGTCTGAATGTTTCGAAACTTGGAGACATGAATTTTTTATTTAATCCGGCCACTAGTGAATTAAAGGAGCTTCCAAAACCTCATGACATAGTACATGAACTTGATGAAAATATATTACTTTCATTCATTGGTTGGATTTGGTCATGATCCCGAAACTAATGACTACAAATTGGTTAGGTCTTCTTTTTCTAAAAAGACCGTAGAACAAATTTATTCTAGAGTAGATGTGTATTCATCTATACTATAATGTAAAATCAAACTTTTTTGACTTTTTGTTGACTTCATAGAATTTAACACATTAGCATTTAAGCTCTGACAAATTTACACATCATTATTATATTTTATTAATTTGTTTTCTTTAATTTTATTACCCGATAATTACATACCTGTAGAGAACTATCAAAATTCCTGCCCGATAATTTGTTTACTCCTTATACTATGTTACTGCAACTTTCGCAGGAGGCGGAGGAGACCTAGGTTACGACGGCGTGGGCTATCTGGTATGCACGCAATCAAATTGTCCATGAGGGTACCCAGGTCCCACCCCACCATATTTTGGGGGTGGGGTGTCACTATTGGAAGAGTACAAGGCAGCGAATCCATTGGTGCACATGATTCATAATAACAATGCTTCGGTGGTAAACATACCAGAATGTCAACTCAATTGGAAGATCAAATTGAATGGTTTCTGCAGCTGTAGAGTATCAGTATCTGTGCATGCATGTCTTTTGCTTTTGGCCCTCGGGCAACACGTGAGAATGGATCTGGTGAACAAAGTCAACAAATGATTTTGGCATAGAGGTTCAAACATCAATATGATTTTGTTCATAACGTCAATAAAAAAAAGTTTGAAAACCAGCATTCTATTTTGACTTAATTAGTTGTATCTTGGAATGTTGAAACTATGTTAAAGATTTACCTATACATTTGGCATTTGATTGGCTGTGTTGTGATAAAATCAATGTTAACATCATGGTTTGATTTTTCTGAATTGGTGATCAATTGATTATGAATAGTTTTTTGTCTTATTCATGATTCTCATCCAAATATTTCAACGTAGAAATTGGTGGACAAAGATTCATCAGTTTAGTTTATTTATGTTTTTAACACATAGATTCATATCAAATTTTTTTATGCTTAGTGAAATTTGATCACTGTGAATATGCCAATAATTTTATTACACTTAAAACCAATATGCTTAGTGAATTCATATCATAGGTTTATTACTCATTTTTTTTCCAGGTTTATTAAATTGATATGACAAACAAAGGAATATGCTTATTGATTCAGCTACTCTCTCTCTCTCTCTCTCTCTCTCTCTTATGAGTTATCGATTCAGCTTCTTGACAAAACTATTTCTTATAGATTTGATTCATTTTATCTTTTAACTATGTTATGCAAATGTCTGTATGAACTCAATAAGTGGGGATTCGAAAAAGCGAGTTTGCAAAGAATCAAGAACATCTTATGGTTATACTGGACACTCACCAAAGACGCATGTATATGCTAAAGCACTAGCCTCATCATCAAATTTTAACAAAAACTCGGGCTAGACATGAGCCAATTCAATAATACTAATTCAACATGATTTATCTGTTGACTATATATATATATAGTACTTTGGAATTTAATAATCATTTGGGTAAGTTGTAACACCCATTTTGATTGCGTTCTTATTAGAAAGTTGAAATTGATATAATTTCATAATCACTTTGAGATTTTTATTAATTTAATTTAGTCTACCATACGAACATAAAAGTTTCCCGTGCATAGCACGGGTTCGCGACTAGTTAAGTACTAATTCTTGAAGGAGAAAGGACATGCTTGTGCCTGGAGTTGTTTTGGAAAATTATTTTTCCAAGACTATCATAAATGGTGATCTACATTGGAGTGGTGTAATAATGAAAAAGAGGGTTCTTCGTAATATTATCATATCGTTTGGTATAAGAGATGAATCCTCTCGGTATATAAAGTTGCTTGACATTGACTTTGATGGAACGAAATGGAATCCTTTTGTTAGGATGAAATTGCTTGCTATGGTTATTTGCACAAGAGATCGACATACATTTAACATATGGGTGATGAATGAATATGGGATTAAGGAATCTTGGACAAAGCAATTGAGTGTTGGACCTCTTTGCGTTCATAGAATGGTTGGATGTGGTAGGAATGAAGAGCTTCTTGATTTTTTTTTATTTACCCTCTTTTTGAATTTTTCAATTTCATTGTAGTTTTTATTCAACTCATAATCTCTTTGTTTTCATGGTCTTTTTTTTTTTGCCAAGAAATTGAAAAATGCAATTGTTTTAGGCTGTGGACAAAATTTGATCAATCACTATACCCTCTAAAAAATTGTGGACCCATTTCACATAATGAAAGCTAATTACAAGTTTTAACACCCTATGCAATCAATTGCAAATCCATTAACAAAAGTGATCGATCACAACTGTGGTTATGAAAGAACGTGATCGATCACCATACCCTCTGAAAAAATGTGGACTCATTCATAAGTTTTAACACTCCATGGGATCGATCATGGATCCATTAACAAAGTTTTCTAATTTTGTTTTGTTCGTTCAGTTAAAAACAAGTAAAAACAATATTGCTAGTATTAAATGTCAACTAGTTACTAAATTTTTTTTAACCTAACTTGCCATTGTGCGCAAAATTATTAATTAGGAAATATGCATTCATGATAATTTACAAAAATAAAGATCCTACAAATGCACAAATGATACAATTTTCATCCATGAAAAGAATAAGAAATTATAGCCCAAATTTCATCCACTAGAAACTATTCTCATACACTAAAAGACACTAATCAATACTAATTCAAATAAATTAAGACTATTGGTAAACACCAAAAACACTAACAAGTAAATTTACAACAAATTTCCAAATCTTGAAGAAACCACATTCCGCTCCTGCCAAAGACACCACGTCAAACAATGTGGCACAACTACAATGAGAACTTCTAAATGGTCATTCTAGCATTTAATAAGTGGCTGCAACAATAAATCAGCACTAGTCAAATCTTCTGAGATGAAAAGCTTGGATATTGTGTGGATTAGCAAGAACAGATAATTGTCAACCAAATATGGAATTAAAATTTAAAATACAAAATGCATCAAACTGATTTCACTAAGATATTCCCAACAAAATAAGAAGCTATTATATATGATGCTACACAAATAAAAGAGATTCATTTAAAATAAAAACTAAAAATTCCAAGTGCCATTTTTTAGATCATAATGCATATCAATTCAATGACCAAAATGAAAATAAATACATATATAACATGGTTGTTAAGGTCCAAAGCATATTTAAAAGACACATTTACAGTATATAACAAACTATACAATATCATAAATTTAAATTCCACAATTTCATCGGGGATTTTTCTTCTCCCCCAATCAAATTCTTAATAAATCAGATTTACAACCCCCACCCCCCCCAAAAAAAAAAAAAAGGATGCATAAAGTTCAACTATCATGAAAATCATAGATAAATTCACCAAAAGCGAGGACAAAAAAAACAAAGAAGGAGAAAATTATTTATCCACACACCAGGCATCATCTTCTTCATCAAAGATTACAAAATTGCTTCATGGGGACAATCTATCAAGCAATTGGAGTGCAAAACAAAACAGGGCAGCAAGCTATTTACCTCTTCCACTGAACAAGACCCATCAAACAAATTCATACTTGGAATCCACTATGATGAAGTAAAACCTCAAGATATCCATATCTAAAACCAGCTCATTTTCACAACAATGAACGTTAACTTTGAGATTTCAAGATATCCAAATCAAAAGTTTAACTTAAAATTCACTTTAGAGCTTCAAAAAGCTTCAAACAAAAACCAAAAACACCAATACTAAAACACTGAACTCAAACTACAACAAGAAACAACAATAACTTCACAACAAAAACTCTAAAACCCAAGTCATAAATAAGCAGCACAAGATTAAATACTCAGCATTACAGCTTAAAGAAAAAACATACCCTTAACTGTGACTGAAGCCCTGAAAGTCAAACTTAGTGTGACCTTAAGCTTCACAGAATTGCAATCAAAGAAAAAAAAAAATTGAAAAGCTTGAAGGCTAACCTTCTAGAAATCTGACGTAGAGTCCCCCAAACTTACATTGGTTATAAAACCTTTTAGAAAAAAAGAAGAAAGAAAATTGGGAAACCTCTAGAGCTTTCCTGAATATTTCAGGACCCAAAGCCACAAGCAACTGTACTGGATCAAAGAAAGGCTACTGCCCTCTACTGATCTGAAATTCCAACACCACACAAAATCCTTATTTATCATTTGTTTCTCTCTTTCTATCCCTCAGGCAGGTGGAAACCCACCTGCTCTCTCGTCCCAAAGAAGAAATTCACAACCAAACTATGAGACAAACATTTTATCAAACATGTAAAAGACTCACTGTCACCGTCATGGATACCAAATTTGCAAAATCAGTATTAAAAAAGAAAAAATCGATTAAACCAGAGAAAGTTTGGAGAGAGATAGCATACGGCCTACCCAAATCCAAACCCCTTTTTTTTTTTTCTAGCCTATCAATAACTACTTGGAATGCTATCTATCAGAAGTCCAAAGCTAACCAAGGATTGCAATGGTCAAATTTTAAAATTTCAAAACAGGAACCAATTTACTAGGTAAGTTTAACATAATTTATTCTTGCCACATATTTTCAACAGAAGGACAGTTCACTTGTGAACTTGACTCAATTGAGAGTAGTTTATGCAGATGACCAATACTGCCTCCCTGAAAAATTCAGCTATGATTCAAACTTCATTCAAATCATAAAAGTAAACCAACAATTAAAAAGATTAATTTGGCGGTGAAGTCAGATTATTATATCAAAAACAGTTGTCAAAGTAGATCGTATTATGCATAAGAAAACCTGAAAAACTCTTCACATCTTATTCGGCCCCTTCAATGATAAACTTGGTGAAGTACTTCCCACCTTGTTATAAAATATAAAATGAATTAACAAAAGGACCAACAATAAAACACACCATATATGCTAGACAAGAACTGACAACACCACTATACTGACTTGAGGCATAGGAGAGCCGTTATTAGTATTAAGTAGCATACCAGACAAAATACCTGTTTGTCACCAAGAATGTAGCACGACCAGAATCTTTGATCATTTTGAGCATGGGCACTATTGTGGTATCTTCATTGATATATCTAGTTGGGAATTTGACTAAAACAAAATAGTGAGAATATCTTTAATTAAAAATAGACACAAGCATCCAATAAAACAGACAGAGGCATATTCCAAAAAGTAAAGATACTATACACCACATAATTTGATTATCCATCTTCATCCAATAAAACAGACATAGGCATATTCCTAAAAGGTAAAGAAGTAATGGAAAAATAACATATTAACATATGAAAGATTAGCTAGATCAATCGAATCGAAACACATATTACCTAGGTATCGTTTAAGCTATTTATTATGCAAATTGTGTGAATTTCCTCCTCAGATTGTCTTTTCCAATTAAGCATCCAGTTACTAAGACAATCACCCCTTTCTCATGAGAATCCTGAGCATCTACAGTTTTTATCTCTGCCGTATAGTCTTAATAGTTGAATGATAGTATCTTCTCATTGATTGCCTGCTCCGAGGTGACCAATGCAACTCTTAAAACAACAACTTGTAAAGAAGTAAAGATGCACTGAAAAACCATGAAATCATTTAGCTCAAAATGAAAAATAACTTACTTCTTCCTCCACAGGCTGGCTGCAAAGTGAACAAGGAAAAAGAACAAAAAAGGTAGCAGTCAGTAAGAAAAGAAATAAAAGCTACAATTGTAAACCAATTGACATAACAAAGAAAGAGTCAAAGAAATAATACCTCATCTTCAACAGAAGTGGAGCTTTATGAGATTTTCCAAAAACAAGTACTGGTGATAGATAATTTTTTATTGGGTTTTAAATAATATATGTAATGTAATAACATATTATCAATTAATTTTGTTTTTATTTTTTATTTATTTTGCAATTGTCAAACTCAACTTTAGTTAGAAGTCCAATTTCTAATGGAATTACCAGAAAATGATTAGGCCCACAGGTAGAAGACCACACAACTTGATTTCTACTATGGAGCTTTGTTAGTCCCACAGGTAAGTTGTGTTTCTACTAAGAGCTTCGTTAAGCCCACAGGTAAAATAGTACTCCTCACGAAGATGGAGTTGTCACGAAGGCATAGCCGTCACAAAGACGGAGTGCCAAGACACCAATGTCACAAAGACAACGGTACTTAGCTGGGTAATCACAATGTCACGGCACAAGGGTAAAACAACACAAAGAGCTCACAGGCTAATATAATAAAAATACATAGCTCATTTGGCCTCCTCACTAAGTCTTTTGATTCACCAAGAACCTCACCTTAGCGGAGTCACCTCAAGGTTTTAAAACACATCTTTAAAATCTCTAATTTCATAAAGTAAATTCACCAAGACAAGTTGGTCTCAAAGACATTGTCACAAAGACATAATAATCGTCACGAAGACAGAGTTGTCACAAAGTTTCCAAAACCATTCCTTGTCAATAAGGTTTTCTATCAAATTTCCCAAATAAAATACGCTAAGATAAAACTTCTTTAGAATTTCCAAATAATCCAATGAATTCATAAAATCCATTATCAAAGGATTAAATCAAAGATGCTTATCCTTTTCCATGCTTAAAAATCATGCATTTCCCCAAATATAAATATAATGCAAATTTCCATGCTTCATGCACTTTCCATAAATCATTAAATAACAAGAATTGTACCCATATTACCTTTTAGGAAAACCATGAAGGATATTTCAATCGTAAAATGCCAATATGCAATAATGATTTGTTTTCTAAAAATTCCCCTTAAGTAGCTACTTACCTCGCATGATCACTAGTTTTACCTTGAGCGAGCACTACACAACCAAGCCAAACTAGTCACTAGGTCCATCACCAAGTACATTGGAACCTAGAAACATAACATCAAGCCTATAAATAATCTTACTCATCACAAAGTAGAACACCACACTTATCTCCATAAACTAAAAGGCTCCCCTAAAATTCAAACCAAAGGCTCTAAAGCCTAACTTGACCATTCTAAGACAGAGATCCAATCTTGTTGGGAGACAAACAAGCATACAAGAAATCTCAGGCACCATAATGCTACCAAGTATCTTAATATTTCATTGCAAGCAATGCGTATTAACTAGGATGACTCAAGACACATCACCCATGGAATCAAGCAATATTAAGAACAGAGGTAGCAAAACATTTATATTTATTCGGGTACTAAACAATAGAACCAAGCCACCAAAAAAATCAAGCAAGTTGTACACACATTAAAGAATACTCATATGAAATTCCAACTCAATCCAATAAATAAAAGCTTGGGACAAATTCTGCAAAAATATCTATTTTCAGATTAAAATGGAAGCAGGTCAGCCCTTTGTAAAATTCGTTTGACCCACTTAGAGTCATCCGATTAGCCTGAAAATTTATAGGGATGTACATATATATGTGTATAATGTACCACAGAAATTTCAGCTCAAAATGAGTTGTACATAATTTATTAAAAATCCCGCAATGTGGCTGACTCAAATCTGTCCCGTGACAGAAACTGATTATAGTTTTAATAGTAGTCTATTTGCTGTAAAATTCATTTCAAGTGGTGTTCTATACACCTCATATTATACAACCAGTAATCAAAAGCAGCTCAATCAACCACTCAAACAAATACAAAGTAAAAATCTTTAGATTATCATCAAAATATTTGACTAGTAATCCAACCAAAGCGAAAACCCCAACTTTAATAGTTGTTACTTTCCACAAAATAAAACCCACACAAAGATTCAATCATAACTCTTCACAACCAAATTTCAAAATACCCAAATGATATGGAAAATTCGGATTTCACAAAACCTTTGCTACCAAATCCTCCTAACTGGTGACACTAAATCTTTCAAGTATTTATCATAATAATCATATTATAACAAAACCCAAAGGATAGAGAAATTTGAGAGGAAAGTTCAGTTTTTACCTTCAAAACGATTGCGTAAGCATCTAAAAGCTTACGCAATCGTTTTGAAAGAAAAAACTGAACTTTCCTCTCAAATTTCTCTATGGGATCCTTTGGGTTTTGTTATAATATGATTATTATGGTATGGAAAATTCGGAGTTCACAAAACTTTAAAGATGTTTCCGATGAGCTGACCGGAAAACAGTGGCTGGAAGGAGGTAGGTGATGACCGGAGGTGGTGCTCTTTAGTGGGGATGGTGCTGGGGTGGCTGACCCAATGATGAGGGAGAGAGGAGAGAGAGACGGGTAGAGAAAGAGAGAAGGAGAGGAGTGGGTTTAAAGAGGAAGAAGAAAAGAAATGTGGTCACGTGAGGGGCTGGGGGTTTATAAAATATCTTGCAAGAAATTTTACGAAAATGCCCTTAATAATATAACCAATTCAAACCTTGGGTTTTACAACTTACATGTACAGCCGGTTCCCATTTCACTTAAACTTAATCCAAGGGCTAAAACAACTTTAACTGATCCAACGGTTGAAAAAATGTCCCGAATAGTCCAGCCGCCTTAGTGCTATTCATTCATTATTGAGATCCTTATTCATGCCATTTTTTATTTTTTTTCTCAAGACAAGAAGCAGTGCTTCAAAAGAAATGGAGTCCCTACCTCTCCATATCTGTCATGTCCAGACTCTCTCCATATTCGTCAACAGATCACATGCACTTATCCACTCCATAGCTTTAGCTTGCTTGATTTACTACAGAGCTTCTTTTCTCTTCGAAGACAAAGACCCCAAGACCAAAGACACACCATTAATTCTACCATGGCTTCTTGTCTTTGCTTCTGAGCTTCTCCTCTCATTCATTTGGCTCCTCGGCCAAGCTTATCGCTGGCGTCCAGTTACTCGTAC
The DNA here is from genome assembly GCA_907173295.1 of Fagus sylvatica. Classification (NCBI taxonomy): domain Eukaryota; kingdom Viridiplantae; phylum Streptophyta; class Magnoliopsida; order Fagales; family Fagaceae; genus Fagus; species Fagus sylvatica. Next base: position 42,907,906 of record OU015761.1, read on the forward strand.
AGTCTTTCCAGAAAGATTGACAGACGATGATAAGCTCCCACCGATTGACGTGTTCATATGCACCACGGATCCAAATAAGGAACCAACTATTGGGGTGATGAACACTGTGTTATCAGCCATGGCGCTGGACTACCCACCCGAGAAGCTTCACGTGTATCTTTCAGATGATGGAGGGTCTCCTATAACTTTGCATGGTATGAAGGAGGCTTGTTGGTTTGCAAGGTGGTGGCTTCCTTTTTGTAGGAGGTACAGAATCAAGACTAGGTCCCCAGAGGCTTATTTCTCGACTTCAAAAGATGGTGACGAAGGTTCTGGGAGTTCTGAATTCATTACAGAGAGACAGAAGATTAAGGTTAGTTTTCTCTGTATGTGCGTGTTTGGTTGAAAAGATCTCTCTTCGTTTTGAAATGAATTCATTTCATAATTCATATTAAATCTTATAAATCTAAATGTATACAGCGAGTGTTTTGTCACTTAAAAATTAAAATCTTAAACCTAAAAGAGATTTTCTCAATTTCTAATGAAATTGTGTTTGTTAAAAGTTTTGATTTTGCATATCCAAAAACTAATTTTGTGTGTGCACGTTTTAGTTTTCTTTTGGACTTTAATTAGTAGCCACAGGCTTACAACTAGCTGATAGAAGTGATATTTGTGCAGGAACGATATGAGGTGTTTATGAAATCTATTACAGAAGTAGGACAAAGAGGGGAGCCAGTGGATGGTAGTAGGATCACTGCTCGAAATCACCCTTCAATCATTGAGGTACCCAGGGGCGGAGCTGTGTGTAAGGAGGACGGGTTTATAGCCCAGTCCAGTTTTTTTATTTATTTAAAATTTCATAGTTAATTTTTTTTTTTTTAAATAACGCTAGTCCTAATCCAGTCTAAATTCTAATCTCAAACAGTGCTGGACTATGCCTTCGGCCAATTAGGCAATGACCCAAAATGGGAAAAACCCCCAAATATTTATGGGTAACTGCAGTATGAATTGATGCTGCAATGAAACAAATATAGTAGCCTGATTAAAAGGTTGAGAAAATTCATTTATGCCTAGTGAGGTTATTTATTAATTTAGCTAAGAAAGGAAAGAAAAAAAGTGGATAAGCACCCCCAAGATATTATTTCAATTATAAAGTTAGTAGAACTCTTAGATTGTGTGATCTAGATTAATTCATTAAGTACAGCTCATCAACTAAGTAAAATTGTTATTTAGGTTATGATGCTGACAAGGTTATTTTTTCGAAGTTAAGTAATCCGGCCAAAATGTGAGTACAGTATTGTGGTTAACCATCTTATATAGAGGTGTAATCGGTGAGGTGTAGTACGGTTTTTTCCGAATTTATGCACCTACACCTTATAATTGGTTTTCCTATTACACTTAGAGGGTGTAATTTATAATTTGGCATATTATTCTAATTCAGCGAGGTTGACAGGTAATACAAGACAATTCCAATGACACAGTGCAAGTAGACCAAGCTAAGATGCCTCTCCTTGCTTATGTTGCTCGTGAGAAAAGGCCTTCTCATTCCCACAATTTTAAGGCTGGAGCACTCAATGTCCTTGTATGAGTACTCTTTCCCTCCAAAATATATTTTATTTAATATCATTTATTTATGTATAAAAAAACTTAACAAATATTATTGCAGCAACGGGTCTCTAGCGTGATAAGCAATTCCCCATACATACTAGTGTTGGATTGTGACATGTATTGCAATGACCCGACTTCAGCTAAGCGAGCAATGTGTTTTCATCTTGACTCGAAGATCTCGCCCTCTTTAGCTCTTGTTCAATTCCCTCAGAAATTCCATGATGTTAGTGACCACGACATCTATGATAGGCAGCTGAGATCGTTGTTTTCGGTATGGGAATAGAAACCAAGTGTTTGTTTACATATGCATATTAAAGCCTTTTAATTAAGACTACTTGATAATAGAATTTTTCAATATTTATTTTTATACTCGTTTTATATAGATACAATGGCAAGGTCTAGATGGGCTTCAGGGACCCATTATGTCTGGTACAGGTTTTTATATCAAGAGGGTGTCTTTATATGGAAGTTTCATACAAGAAGGTCTGCTTTGATTTTTTGTCTATTTTTAAAGGAGTATTAAAGTAATGATTAAATTCATCATTTCTTAATGGTCACTTTATTTCTATTATGACATATTGATGCTAGTTCCACTTGTACTTTTCAGATATTGATCTTGAGGAACTTAAACAATCATTTGGTTCATCCAACGAATTAATCAAATCCATTCGTGGAAACTACAAGCCTAATGTGATTAATGGTCAGCATGGATTGCTGAAGGAGACTCAATTACTAGCCTCTTGTACCTATGAAAATGACACTAAATGGGGCAAAAAGGCAAGTAAACCTCGTGATATATTCTTTTCCTATATTAATTTTTCAATTATTGACGGATGACATAACATATAAAATATTTTGACTTCTCCTTGGCAGGTTGGTTTCTTATATGATTCTGTGGTGGAAGATTACTTTACAGGATTCATCTTACATTGCAAAGGTTGGATTTCGGTTTATTGTGATCCATTGAGGCCACAATTCTTGGGAAGTTGTACCGCGAATTTGAATGACTTCTTGATTCAAGGCATGAGATGGAGCTCCGGGTTTGTAGAAGTCGGTTTCTCAAAGTTTTGTCCTCTTATATATGGACCACCAAGGATGTCTATTCTTCAGAGCATGTGCTATGGAGAACTGGCATTTCACCCTACTATATATTCCTTGTCATTATGGTGTTTTGCCACTATTCCTCAGCTATGTCTACTTAATGGCATCCCATTGTACCCAAAGGTAAGAACACAAACCCTAATTCCTTAATGCCCTCTCGTTATTTTTACTGTGTACCAATCACAATCTACCATCTTAACCGTTGTAAAATTTGTTATGAATTTTGTTTTAGCTTTTGACTTACTACTTTTCCTAAGATTCATTATCACTTGTGTGACAGGTTTCAAACTCATACTTTGTTATATTTTTGTTCATCTTTTTATCGGCCCTTTCCAAACATTTATATGAGGTTCTCTTAACCGGAGGGTCATTCCTAACATGGAGAAATGAAAATAGAATATGGATGATGAGGTCGATTACATCTCACTTATATGGAAGCTTAGATGCTATTATGAAGAAAATTGGAATGAGAGAAGCCAGTTTCTTGCCCACCAACAAAGTTGTGGACGATGCACAAGTCAAATTATACCAAATGGGCATATTTGATTTCCAAACATCAAATAAGTTTCTTGTTCCTATGGTTGCTCTAATCATCTTGAACATGGCTTCCTTCTTTGGTGGACTAGTCAGGGTGATCTTTCTGGGCTATTGGGACCAGATGTTTGTGCAAGTTTTCATCTCATTCTATATCTTACTTATGAATTTCCCAATAATTGAGGCGATGATAATAAGGAAGGACAAGGGACGAATTCAACCATCAGTCACTCTATTATCTGCTTTGTTTTCCACTATTTTCTTGTTATTAGGATCTATGATTCTAAATTGCTAAGTAGGATGAATTGTTTAGAGCATTTTTTTTTTTCTTTCACTCTTTCTAATAATAGAAAATTTACATTCTGAATTCAATATTGAAAGACTTCTGTATAACTTTTTTTATTTATTTATTTTTTAATTTAATATGATTTTCATAGTGCTATATTCTTTTTTTAACTAGTCGCAAACCCATGCAATGCACAGGAAAACTACTGAATATAAACTTTAAAAACTAAATTAAAAATAAGGTAAAATGTATTAAAGTTAATAAAGTTTAAAAGAAATGCATTGGTTATACGTATATCTACTGATATTATAAAAGTTTTAAGAGCATGCAACTGCTTGTTTTTTATTTTTTGTTTTTATTTATTTATTTATTACCCTTGTATGCTAAAAGAAATGGAGTATAATTTTTTATGATGTTTTAGATTTCGTAGATATAAGAGTCTAGTTTGTTGAAGTCTATCTTTTTCAGGTTAAACAGTTCGGGTTCTTATTTCAATAAAGTTATTATTACTTATTAAAAAAAAAAAATAGTGTAAGTAAAGTTTGTATTAATTAAAAATAAATAAATAAATAAATAGTTGTGTGCGTGTATCTAATAAGTAAAAAACATAATAACATTATCATAAATTGAAAAAGGGTAACACATCCATACGGAAGGGCCAAAAAAGAAAAAGCATGAAAAACCAGTTCGTCGAGCTTAACCCTTCCCAGAAATCCAAAAAGGAAGACATGGAAATAGATGACTGAGATAGATTTTTAAGTGTTTAAGTGATCTAAAATTGAAGGTTTGACAAAATTTAAATAAAGAAACTAACAGATTAAAGAGACAAAGTAGGTGATGAATCAGAAAGAGCTAAAGGTCCTTGGATCAAATGATATCTTCTCCCTCATAGCATAGTGTGGAGGTTGAGGTAACTGGTTTGATCCATTTGGATATGAGATACCAAGAAGAAAAGGGAAATTTGAAGAATTTGAAACAAAGACGGTGCAAAAATTAGTTATATAGTGGCTCCAAATCCCTTATATATTTTTTTCAATGCAGTATCATCAATTAATTCTATAAACTAAAAATTAAATACAAAGTGACATGAAACATATTCACTTGCAAATTTTAGTACTACTAAAGATTTCCATAGAGTCAAGCACACCATCACTTTCTTGAAAATTCAACCATAGAAGCAAGCAACTAAAATATGTTGGATCCCTAAACCATGAATTGATTCCCAGCTTAAATAGAAAATATGCAAGCAAATGTTAATGAAACCGATCCAGAGCATTACTATTATGATTCTACTATTGTTGATGGGTCGTCATCCCCATGGTTATTGAAATGAACTATTTGTTGTTTGTCCTACTTTTGTTTCTTTATTTTCTTGTTTTGCTATGTTTGAAAAAAGAAAGAAAAGAAAAGTAGTACAATGTATATATTTGTTTGATGCATTATAAACGGCCTCTTTTCCTTAGTGCGAAAGACCATATGATCCATTACTATCATGATTCCATTCAGACCATTTAGTTAAAAAGAAAATATGCAAGCAAATGTTCAGGCCTAATTCCACTATTATGATTTCCAAAAACAGATCCAGAGCATTACTATAATAAGTAAACCATTTAACACAACATTCCACATAACACAATACTTTTTAGGCATTTTATCAAACATATATCATGTATTATTGTTGTATGCACTCAAAGAACTACCCACAAACACTTTCAACTCAAAACCCATCAACTAAATCCTTTCACAAATTTTAAACTTTATGTTGATTTCAATTCCCAAAAGCTGAAAACTCACCTCCACCAAGTCAATTTAATCATGCCATATTCAACATCAACGTTAATTTCTCAAGTCACAGTTACTGAACAATAAAAAAAAAATTGTCAAAATACAATTGTTTACCTTCTTGAACTTCCACAGCAACCAAGCATAGTGGAAAAAAGTATGCTAACCCAAATTGCGTGTAAATATACATAGAAAGTACGCTAACCCAGAGACAAAACCCACATGAAACATTGCAATCAAAAGCCAAGCCCAGGTCTTAACATTGCAATCAAATTAACAATTAAGCCAACTCTCCAATATACATAGAAATTAAATCTAGGCCAAGTCTTAACTCAAGCATTTAGGTCATGTAGAGTTGATTTCAACTCACCTAAGCGGGTTGGGCAAAAAACAAAAAAAGTAAAAGAGTGGGAGAATAAAAGAAAACTGGGCAAAGGAAAAAAAAGAGTACAGATTTGTGGAAAATTTGAAGATGCATCTACAGATTTGTGGGAAAAGTTCCTGGAAGGTGACGAAACTAAAAAGTTAATAAGAGCTCTTGATTTATTGTCAGTCCATGTGTCTGCAATAATCAGAGCTTTGACAATTGTTAATCCTTGCAGAAGTGAGATATAGCTCTGCTACTTCATACATAACCTTGTAAGATTCTGAATAAAAAAAAAAAAAGAGTGTCGGCAGATGAGGTGAGATAATATCTCTACTACTTCATACATAACCCTTGCGGAAAAAAAAAAATGGGAGTAAAAAAGAAAAGTAAAGATTACCGAAATCCAAGTTGAGCTCAATGCAATCACTATCCGCTGTCTGTGGGTTTGAAAATTACAGTTCATGAAACAAATGGCATGGTTTGGGCATTTGACAGTTGTGGGATTTGGCTGAATTGACTCTAACTGGATCCTGTGAAAAAGAGAGAGAAGGGGTTTACCTTCAAAAAAGGAGACGGAAAGAACAGAGAAAAAAAAGTATCGAGGGAATGAGTACTCAAAATAAACATTCAAAAATTAATTAAAAAATAAATGATGTTGTGTAAAATTGTGAGGGTGTAAAAGCTGATGTGTTAAAATTCTATACAATCAACTAAAAGTTATAAAAAGCTTGGGTAACAGGAAGTGTCCTAGTCCCCTTCCTTAGAATTAGAGTTGGCTGGAATCTTAAGCAAACCAAGTGGTCGGTTTAGCGCCAACAATTTTTTTTAAGAATTATATATATATATATATATATATATATATATATATATATTATTATATATAATATATATATTTCATGTTAAAGTCCAAGTCCCATATTGTTTAGATGAAGAAGTTGGTCTCTTACTCAATAATATAAAGCCTTCGCAGATGTTACCTACCAAATAAAAAGCCTGTTCAGGAATACCAGAGTTTATGTTGGAGTTCCACATTGCTTAGGAGTAGAATTTTATTTAAAGTTTTTGTTTTAGGTCCCAGATGGTCTAGGCATGACCTGTCCTAGTCCTACTGCTATATTCCTTCTTCAATGTGCAACCAGGAATTTGCCTGATCCCCAGGGCTGGCCCAATTATTTTAGGGGTCTCAAGTAAAATTTTAAATTGGGGTCTTAATCATTCAATGCTAAAATTAAATTAATATATATTTTTTAAAATATTTATTGAAACTTTATTCCCGTAGCAACGAGTATCATCCCTCCTAGAACAACGTTTTCCGCATCTTTCTTTTCGTATGGAGTCTTATTAAGCTGCCGCTTGTCCAATGGATTTCTTGAGCGTTCGAGATTTTCTTAAATCATCGTGGTTGTAGTATGAAAATAAGATTTTAATCAACTCATTCTTCTTGCTAAATAAAACAAAGTAATGTTACTCATTAATGCACATTGCACAACAGGGCAACCCAATTAAAATGCTTAACTTATAGCAAACAATATGTGAGTCACTAACCTATCATATTACTTCAAACCCAATAAAAATACATATTTATAAAAAAGACTCAAGTCCAACAAAAATCTACATCATAATTCAAGGAAAAGACAAAAAAAAAAAATCTACATCATGATTCAAGTAAAAAAAAAAATTAAAAAAGAAAAAAAAAAAAAAAGAACAAATCAACTGACAAGTTGTCAAGTACAATAACATCACATGGGAGTGGGGGGCTCTAGAAAAAATAAAAGGGAGGGAGTAGTGATGGGTCTACTGGCACATAGTTTTTCCCTAACCCACATATCTTTAAAATGTTTAGAGAGAGAGGGAAATGAAAAAGAAGTGGACGAAGAAGAAGATGAGCCTGTAGCTGTGCTGTGCAATGCAAAGAAAAAATGAAATTGAAAGTGGGTAGAGAGTTATAAGAAGAAGAATGTTACTGAGCAAAGAAAATAAGAAAAAGAATGTTTGTGAGCTCTTTGATTTTTATCTTTATTTTCTTCTGATGTTGGCAGGAGCCCAGAAGCCCTAGTCCAGTTTAATGTAGCTTTGTCTATGGGCTCTGTGTGCTTTCTCTTTTTGTAACGTGGGAGCCTTCATTTGTTTTGTGCTTGGCTCATTTTATACTTTGAAATAAATATAGCCAAAGTGTATCAATGCTCTTCCATGTTATACTGTGAACTTAAATTAGTACAAGAAGAAAACGTGCAAATTAAGGAAGTCTCTAATGTGGGTGTATCACTTCTGTACTTCACTATCGATCAATCATGCTTGCATATTTCTAACTTGATTTGCTTTGCTCACCTTATGCTACAAGAAGCATAAAAATTTAGTCCCTACTCCCTAAGCTCCATCGTGCATTATTTTGCTCAAGTAGGAACTTTTCAGTCAATGGGTTATATATAATTGCGGCTATATATTTATTTTTTTATTTTTGTGTATATTGCGTGACTGTTTTTAATAAAGTACATATTCATAATTACAATTATCAACTTTTTTTTTTGTCTCTTAGAAAAAAGTAAATATACCACATACTAAGTTGAAAAATATGATGTAGGTCTTGAGAGGTATCATAAATAAAGGGACTGAATATTTGTTAGTTGTTACATAGAAACATGTAAACCTTCAGCAATAATTATTGGGGGAAAATATTGTTTCAAGGAAAACGTAATCATGCCTCCAAGTTTTATGTTTTCTGATTCTGTTTTTTTGTTCTTTCCATTGTTTTGTAAACCCATATTCCCAACATTGATGTCCTTTGCTCACCTTCTGCTACAAGAAGCATAAAAAAATATAGTCCCTAAGCTCCATCTTGCATTTGCTCAAGTAGGGACTTTTTCTGTCATTGGGCCAACTCTAATTGAGCAGCCTGATCCATTCCAGAGCTAAATCTCGAACAATTCAACACAATCAGATTTGGAAGGATTCCTTCCCTGAAGGAGGCAGCCACTGATTGGAAAAATTACTGTAGGTCCCATGAATTGATAGCTTAACCATGCATATTAATACAATTTGTATAACTGGGCTATCGCCATATACTACTTTGAATTGCATAGCTATTTAGCATTTATTTAGGGTACATATTCACAATTATAAAGTTGTTAAGTACAAAAAGTGATGTAGGTAAGAAGAGGTATCATAAATCAAGGGACCAATTATTTGTTACATGATAATATGATAAAATATGAGAAGACTAAGTGCCTCCATTCAACGAAAATGTTAGCTTTCCCTTGCAAATCAACCGATTGACATATCACCTGAATTTCATTTAAAGTTGGGTTGATTGACTTGATTCACCTGATTGAATGGATGAGCAAGTTGAATTTGAATTTTCTCCTACACCCCCTACTGGTCTCTCTGGTGATGATGACAGGAATGGCTTGGAAGGCATTTGTAAGCATTCAACTTCTCCTTCAAGCATTTCAACGACTCTGTTCATTGAAGGACGGCCAACAGGCTTCATTTGTATACACCATAATGCTACTAAGATCATCTTCTTAACTATTTTCTTCTCCTCCTCCGTGGCATCTTCCATTTCTATGTCATTTCCTTCCCTAAATTGGTCATAGATCCAAGTTGGGAAATAAAATTGGCTTGAATGGTCTCCCAGTTCAATAAAGTTCTTTCTTCTGCTTGCCATTTCCATCAATAACATGCCAAAACTATAAACATCAGCTTTATAGGAGGCGCCTCCAATGTTCTTATAGAACAACTCTGGAGCTATATATCCTAGTGTCCCTCTTGCAGCAGTTAACGACACTATGCTATCATCTGCTGGATAAAGTTTTGCAAGCCCAAAATCGGAAACTTTTGGGGTGAAGTTCTCATCAAGAAGAATGTTATGAGGCTTGATATCAAAATGTAGAATTGCATGTCACATCCTTGATGTAGATATTCAATCCCACGAGCCACTCCAAGGGAAATCTTGTATATTTTCTCAATACTTAAGGGGATACTTCCATCTCGAGAAAAAATGTATTTTTCAAGAGAACCATTAGGCATGAATTCATATATAAGAGCACGCTTTGGTCCCTCAGCACAGAAGCCAAGGAGTTGCACCACATTTGTGTGGTGAATCCTTCCAATTGTTGCAACTTCGCTAATAAATTCTTGCCCGTTAGCTTTGGACTTACCTAACATCTTTATTCCTACAAGACTGCCACTTTGAAGCTTTCCTTTATATACAGTGCCATAGCCTCCTTCACCCAATTTATCCTTGAAACCTTTGGTCGACTTCTTAATTTCTGAGTATGAGTACCTAATTGGCATGAGATTATTTTGGCTTTGCAAAAATTCTTCAACAGCATCATACATTGATAAATGTCTCCTACGCCACTTATATATCAAAAACGCAATCACACATGGACCCAACACAATTTTTGTTCCAAGGAGTAGTCCTGTACAAGAACATCACGAAAATTGCTCTCAACATTTTAAGTTAGTTGAAAATTATAGTTACAACTTAAAACTTGCCTTCATGAATCCTTATAATTAAACGCAATATGCATGAGTTGCGCGCATATTTCATATAAATGTTACTAATATTTTCATCTTCTCACGTTAAATTACTTTCATACTTCAAAGTCCTAAGGAATGATCTGCTAAAAAAAGTGATGGAAAGAAGAGATACAAGTTCTTACCAATGATTACCTCTAATATTACTATTTTTGACCTCGTATACACTGCAAAACATAAGAAAGACGAATTAATAATTTTTTATTTTACTAGCAAAAACTAAGCTAATAAAAATTATTTGAGATATAAACCTCACCTTCAACATCAAATAGGTTTCTGACATAAGATAGAATATAGTTAAGGATATAGCGAAGGAGGCCTGCATTGAAAAATAAAAGAATAACATCAGCGTTTGTAACCTTAAAATTAAAAATCAAGACATTATGCTACAATAAATACTACCCCAAGAAATGCATGTAGTTCAGAAAAATAGAAGGAAAGTAAATAAGTAATGGTCATGTAAGAATTTAATTAGAAACTGAAAAGTGTAATGGCCTTCGTTCTCGCATTATTTACCTTGAGAAAAGCAATGAACTTGGTTCGCGTCATCGAGGTAGCAACCATCGCTCTTTTTTCGGCAATAATTATCACAATAACCTTGGAGCCATGAGAGCTCAAAACCATATACCAATTTATTACAGGAAATAATTGGGTCATATCCCGGCCAATTTGTCAGAAACGTTGTCTGATCTACTTTGCACGAATCCTCCACATCCTTTGCCTTTGTTGTACCATCTATAACATATCTATTATACCTCTTGGAATGAGATATAGAAGTGTTGGACGAGTCCTCTCCATTGTCAATGCAAGTAGAAGTGTCCAAATAGAATGGAGAATTCACTGGATTTTCACAGCTCATGAAGACCACACTCCCAGGATTCTCCGAAACACAACTGTTCTCTTCAGCTGAATCGTGGAATATGCAGATACAAGGCTATCTGTCCTGAAACTGAAATTATAATGATTTAAAGAATAAGCCGGGGTGTAGTTTTGCTTCTGTATACCTGAGTCCACGATCCGGATAGTGTAGTTATTGTAATTGATTGCCTGAACGTCGTATTTTCCTTCAAATAAGTATAACACTGTATGATTGTTCTCACATGACAGGTTATACCTCAGGTCACCGCAGGTTATTGGATCGGTCCTCAGTCGAAACGGATAGCTTATGTTATGGATATTTCCGCAGGAAGAAGGGGGACAGTGCTGATTATCCTCACTACTGCAACTTTCATGGAATAAAACAAGAGCAATTAGGGCCATGAGTCCTGCAGTAGTGAAGGGAAATCCTCTTGCCATTGAGAGACAGATACAGAGACAGAGAGAGATGGGAGCGAGAGAAAAGGAGGGTTATTTTCCACTGGTCTCTGGACGAAAAAGAGAGAAAGTCTGTGGACAGAATTGAGTAACTGTTTTGGGCAGGACTTAGGTTCCGCCAACAGTAAAAGCAGGGAGGGTCCGCCAGCCATTTTTTACTTTGGATCTGTCGGTTGAATTTCAGCCGTTGGATCTGTTTTAAATGAAAATTGTAATCGGTTGGCAACCGGTTGGAAAGATGTTTACGTCATCCAACATATGTTACAATATTTGACAACTCTTTTATTAGACGTAACATGTATTACTAAAATGAGACATCTTTACGTTAACTAACATATTAATTACCACATTTGACAATAACTTTACTATATATAACACATTAACTAAAATGAAATAACTTTAACTCAATTTACAATATGAATAAATATTACCAAAATTGAGACAACCTAACCCTATTAGACAACAATATTATCTCATTGGACATACATGTTAACAAAATGACTAGAATATATATTAAAAATCATTATGTAAATATATTAAAAGCAAATCTACCAATATTAAATTAAAAATTTAATCTCTCATTAGACTTAAAGTATATAGCTCATGACCTTAGTTTTGTGACCATTCAATTTCCTTCGTTTACCAAGCTTATTTTGCATTAAATCTGGATTGGGTCACAATTTTAACAATAATTTCCTATTTAGTCAAATATACAGTTCAATGAGTTGTTAAATTTATTTTTAAAGTCAATTATTATTATTATTTTTCTTATTGTTAATTAATTAATGGTCTTATTATTATTATTATTATTTTGTTGTTATTAAAATTATTATTATCATTATCATTGTTATTCTTACTATTATTGTCATTATTATCTTCTATCACTATTAAGAGGATTCTTTTCCTTCATGTCCACTTTTATGTCATCTAAAAAATACTTCTATTAAAAAAAATATATTTACAATATTTTATACTATTCTAAAAATAAACTAAGGTTGTATTTGGAAATTCCATAAACACACATATAGATAAATTCCAAAAAAAAACATGTGCCCACTTTCCACTTTCCCAATTCAAACACCTATAATTTAGATTAAAAATAAGCTAACCAATTTCTTTAAAAAAAATTAATTAATTTAGTTTGGTTTAAATTTCAAATTAGACTTACACCACTATCTTAAAAATAGCACTTCTACATAAAAACATTTACTTTGTTATTTCTTTTCATTTTTTCTTGATTTTTTTTTTGTTTTTTGCTAACCTTCTTTTTTATTTCGTTGTACTTTTAATTTGACTCCTAATCTCTTTGTTTTCATGAATATTTTATTTATTTTTTTATTTTTGCCAGGAAAATGAAATAGAAAGTATGATTGCATAACAATCACTTTGTTTAGAAACGCTTGGTTAATATTTGTAATATTTTCTTTATTTACCAAATACTACTACTTTCCAAATTTAAAGAAGAAGAAAGTTTGTATGAATAGCATATATTTGTGCCTTGCTTATTTGGTATTTCAAATCATATATCAGTCTCGAAAATATATTATAAATTTAAATTATTCCTAACCTTGGTCATCTCAACCAATTATATACCAGAATAAAAAAATAATTAAAAAAAAAAGTTATGTACTGTACAGGTGTAAAGATGGTGTGAAATGTGTATTTTGATAGTCTCGCATGAGTAAAAATTTGTAGTTCTTCCTAGTGTTTTTGTATTTTTTATTGAATTTTCTATGTGGATGTTCGAAGATAATGTTTTTGTTTTTATTATTTTTTTCTGAAATGGTTCTTAAAAAAGTGTATCATTACTAGAAAATAAGTATTATGAGGAAGTTCATATCTGCTACGTATTGTGTTTGAACAAACAAAACTGAATAAACCAAGAAAGAAGAATGTAAATGTGTGTAGAAAGGTAGGAATTGTCCAATTTTAGCATTGTCTAATGTGTCATTGGTCTTAATTTTATAAGTTATATTTTGTGATCAATCGCCTAATTCTTTTGAAAATTTGGACTAATCGATTGCAACTTTCCCAAAAGTAATAGCATTTAAGGTGGACCGATCGCCCAATTCCTTTGAAAATTTGGACCGATTGGTCGCAACTTTTCCAAAAATGGAATAGTAATAGCTTTTAAGTTGGACTGATCCCTGAGCCCAATCAAATAAAGTACGGAAAAAAATATTAGACAAAGCATCTCTAACCTAAGAAATGATGATGATAAAACAAACAAAGAAAAGAGACAGAAGCAAGAGACACTCTTGAACAAATACAGCAAACCTCACCATTTACCAACAAAGCCCAAGCATTAGTTTTAGGGTTTCAAACGGAGGTGAAGAAAAATTGAAAAAAGAAAAAGGGAAAATGCGAGATTTCTTACAATCAGCTTAAGGTCTGTCTCATTCTCACTGTGGAGCGCCAAAATTGCTCATCTCTCTCGCCAATCTGGTCGATCTGAGCCTTAGAGGCTCTGGAGTTGACTCGTCGGCGTTGGTCTAGGCTCAGTGGTGCTTCTCAGTCAGCTACGGCGCTGGTCTGGGCTCATTGTTGTTGCCGCGAGGCTCATGATCTCTCTCATTCTCAAGAAAGAGAGGAGGATATGGGAGAAAGAGAGGGAGAGATGAGTATACTGAGTGATATCAGAGAGGAGAGAGAGAAAGAGAGATCGGGGAATGAGAGAAGGAAATAGAAAAAGAGAGAAAGAGAGAAAGGGTAACCGGTTGTTTAGGTTACCCACTATCTATTAGTTTGATCTAAGGGTTACAAAAACCTTAACTGATCCAACGGTTGAAAAAATATCCCACTATTTGAATAGTGACTGGACCTAAGTGCGGTCCCTGGGATAGTATCCACCAGGGGCGGAGCTATGTGTAAGCCCAGTCAAGCTTTTTTTTTTTTTTTTTTAAGCTAAAAAAAAAAAACACCCAAGCCCTAGCCCAGTCTAAAATCCAATCACAAACCAAGCCCTAATCCAGTCCAATTCCAATCACTGAATCAAAAACACTAACCCAGTCCAATTCCAATTTAAAACCCATTCCAAATTCAAGTCCTAACCCACCCATTAACTCCTCTGAATCCAGCCCCAATTTCTAACAAAAACAAATCTCAAATCTCCAACAACAAAACCCAAATCACTCTTTATTCTCTGCCAGCGCCGTGATCCACTCACCCGTGAGAATATGCTCGATCCACCGCCCACTGCTGCCGTGTTCTAATCGTGGTCTCCTAACTGTGTCGCTTGTCCCTCGCTGCTTGCATCTCCACCATGACCAACCCAGCAAGTAGCAGTTTGCTGTTATCACACACACACACTCTCTCTCATTCCACTGGAATATATCACTTTCTCTTTCTCTTTCTCTTGTAACTACGATTGAGTTAAGAAAAAAACAAAGATAAAAAAAGTCCAATAAACCACTCTCTTTGGCTGAGTTAAGAAAAAAAAGAAGAGAAAAGTCAAATAAACCACTATCTCTTTACATTACGTGTGGCTCTTATGACCTCACGTGGGTTTAAAATTGGGTGGTATCTTTCCTTTCAAAAAGAATGAAATGCAGGAGAGTGGTCTTGGAAATTGACTTGGGTTAGATATTTGTATGTATTTTATTATTATTTAATAGTGTGTTATTTTTTTATTTGATTTATAAAATGGTAAGAGTACATTTTTAAAAAGTTGTCTAAATGGTTTTTGATTATATGTTTAGTAAAATTTACAATTTTTTTTTTTAAAAATATAATGTATTTATTTGTCTGTTAAATTAATTATGACATTATGGTGGAATCACATGTCTGATCTTAACATTCTCATTTTATAATTCCTTGAAAGTTTTTGTTTTTAAAAGTGAGAGTGATTCAGTGACTCATAAAATATTGATATTTGAATTTATTTATGTTTGTCAGTTTGTGATTATGGTGGTTAGGGAGTAGGTTAGGCATTACATGTTTATTTGATTAATATTATTTGTTTGTTTTGTAATTTTTTCCATGTTGTATAAAAATTAATTTTAATTTTGATTTTGATTTTTGTTGATTTACTCACAACTTTATGAGGTTTGAGTGGGTGTTTGCATGATTTGAGATTTGATTGGAATTTGAAAATTTAAAATAAGTTTTTTCGCTAGTTAATGCATTGAGAGGTAAGGTTCATAGATGTAAAGTTTATTATTTTTCCTTTAATTAGATGTACTTTTTTATTAAATAAAATTATCAAGAACTGTCGATAATTACTTAATATGTCGAGTCCAGCCCACCCCACCCCAAATTTTTTTCCTAGCTCCACACTTGGTCTATACATCCAACTTGCTGCTTCCGAAAAATCTTTTGCCTTTTTGGCGAATACATGAGCTAGATTAGTGTCATTTCTTCGAGTGTGCTTGAAACTGTGCTCCCTCATGGTAGATAACAGCATTGCCGTATCAGTTATCACATGCCCATAAGGGGCAAAGCTTGCCTCTGTACCTTGTATAGCACCTATACTAACATATGTATAGCCTTCCCTGTGGTCCTAGTATGACTCCGTCCCTACTTACGTACATACATACGTATAGCCTTAGCATTGAAGTGGAAATGAATTAATTTTGTAAGAGTCCCAATATTCTTAAAACGTTTCCACTCAATGGGCACACTCAAAGCTGCATACCTTTCTCCTCAATCACTACGTAAATCACGTAGGGACGTAGGGTTATGTTACTGGCTTCTCATAAGTTATTTGATAGAATTCCTAAGGATATGTTCATTTGGTTTGATCTGTTTTTTCTGAGAATTAGTTCTTAAGTCCATGATAGAGCTTTTCTATTTTGACTCCCCTTAATTATAATGAAAATATCAGTTTTAATAAAATTCTCTGGAAGTTAATTCTTAGTGTTTATGTTTGTGAGTTTGAACGTCCTACCTGTTTGATAAAATGTCTTATAGACATAGGGTTTATTGTTGTTCGTATCAAATCCAAGTTCTTTAAATGTATTAATTATTTGAGGATCCCAAAAATTGGTCATGAAAGAGATTATACAATTAAGGTATTCTAAACATGAGAGGCAAAGAGTATTCAATAGTTTTATTAATTACTATGATAAAACTGGACATAAGAAAAACTTTTGAGCCTGATATTGAATGTTATTTATGTGTTCCGTATGTATTCTAGAAAAAATAAGGTATTCTTGAATTCACAATACTTTAGCACTGTTTGAAATTACTAACAAACATGGTGATGGGTGAGCAATGGAAAAAAAAACTCCACAGGTTTCTTTAAACTAAATTGTGATTGCTTACTGCTGTGGAAGATAAATAAGCTGGTGTAATGGTTATTCTTTGTTATTGGAAGAGAAAACTAATTAACACTTCAGTCCAGGGAATCACTCTATGCTCTCCTGCTGCAGAAGCCTTTGAAAGACACCTTCACACCACACCGGTGTTCTTTTGTTGTTGCAAGAAAGAGGAGATATATTAGATTAAAACAAAATAACAGTACTGTGCAGATAAGTAGCAAAAATAATTACAGATCAGGGAAAGTTCAAAATAACTAACAAATTATGGTAAATGGGTATGACCCATGCAATCCCAAAAGTAAGTAACAAAAAGGCGGAACAAGTATCATAGAGAATTTCTTGGCAGTATTGGTAACATCCTGCATCTGCAAGTCGATCTGCACAAGTGTTTGACTCCCGAAGAGAATGTCCAGTGGTGGCCCTCCATGGTCGGGCCATGAGGAGCCGGCAATGAGCAATTAAACCTGTCAGTAATGGAGGATGGGGCACAGAAATACTACATAACCATTGCATAGCTAAAAGAGAGTCGGTTTCCACAAGGATATCCCTCATCCCAAGTTAGTTGAAGGCCGAACCTCATGGCACACAACTCTGCAGCAATGCTACTAGTATGTCATAGTTTTAACGAAAAACCAATATGCCAACAGCCATTAGAGTCTTTGTGAAGGCCTCCTGCCCCAGCAGGACCAGGACTACCTTCAGCGAGAATACAATGCAGCCATTACTTTAAACAGAATACAATGCAGCCAAAACAAAATTACAGTTTCCATATTCTGATATTATATCAAGTAGATCTGATCTTATTATTGCTCAGTGAATATATAATAAATCACAGGCCATCTAATGAGAACCATTGAGTAAAACTAAGCTCTCGATGAAATTAGCTGTGAAAAGAGTTGAACGGGGACAATTGACTTCGTAATCACAAGTTCACCACTGCCAGTGCAGCCAAAGAACTGCCTAACATTTTCTAGTGGTACAATTTTTTCAGTCTACGACTCAACAACACCATACTCCCTCATTACCCATATGTGGCATCCATCAATGAATTCATTTAGAGCATAACTGAAAGCAATCAAAGCCAACAATCCCTTGAATACCGCAGGTGGTTCATGACTTGGAAACAATCCATCCAAGTATTTCTGTGGTAGCCTTATCTCCCTGAATTTAGTACAAGAAGAAAACGTGTACAAAGGTACGTATACTGTGAAATAAATATAGCCAAAGTGTATCAATGCTCTTCCATGTCATACTGTGAACTTAAATTAGTACAAGAAGAAAACGTGCAAATTAAGGAAGTCTCTAATGTGGGTGTATCACTTCTGTACTTCACCATCGATCAATCATGCTTGCATATTTCTAACTTGATTTGCTTTGCTCACCTTATGCTACAAGAAGCATAAAAATTTAGTCCCTACTCCCTAAGCCCCATCGTGCATTATTTTGCTCAAGTAGGAACTTTTCAGTCAATGGACTATATATAATTGGGGCTATCGCCATATACTCATATATTTATTTATTTTTTTGTATATTGCGTGACTGTTTTTAATAAAGTACATATTCATAATTACAATTATCAACTTTTTTTTTTGTCTCTTAGAAAAAAGTAAATATACCACATACTAAGTTGAAAAATATGATGTAGGTCTTGAGAGGTATCATAAATAAAGGGACTGAATATTTGTTAGTTGTTACATAGAAACATGTAAACCTTCAGCAATAATTATTGGGGGAAAATATTGTTTCAAGGAAAACGTAATCATGCCTCCAAGTTTTATGTTTTCTGATTCTGTTTTTTTGTTCTTTCCATTGTTTTGTAAACCCATATTCCCAACATTGATGTCCTTTGCTCACCTTCTGCTACAAGAAGCATAAAAAAATATAGTCCCTAAGCTCCATCTTGCATTTGCTCAAGTAGGGACTTTTTCTGTCATTGGGCCAACTCTAATTGAGCAGCCTGATCCATTCCAGAGCTAAATCTCGAACAATTCAACACAATCAGATTTGGAAGGATTCCTTCCCTGAAGGAGGCAGCCACTGATTGGAAAAATTACTGTAGGTCCCATGAATTGATAGCTTAACCATGCATATTAATACAATCTGTATAACTGGGCTATCGCCGTATACTACTATGAATTGCATAGCTATTTAGCATTTATTTAATGTACATATTCACAATTATAAAGTTTTTAAGTACAAAAAGTGATGTAGGTAAGAAGAGGTATCATAAATCAAGGGACCAATTATTAGTTACACAAAAATATGATAAAATATGAGAAGACTAAGTGCCTCCATTCAACGAAAATGTTAGCTTTCCCTTGCAAATCAACCGATTGACATATCACCTGAATTTCATTTAAAGTTGGGTTGATTGACTTGATTCACCTGATTGAATGGAAGAGCAAGTTGGATTTGAATTGTCTCCTACATCTCCTACTGGTCTCTCTGGTGATGATGACAGGAATGGCTTGGAAGGCATTTGTAAGCATTCAACTTCTCCTTCAAGCATTTCAACAACTTTGTTCATTGAAGGACGGTCAACAGGCTTCATTTGTATACACCATAATGCTACTAAGATCATCTTCTTAACTATTTTCTTCTCCTCCTCCGTGGCATCTTCCATTTCTATGTCATTTCCTTCCCTAAATTGGTCATAGATCCAAGTTGGGAAATAAAATTGGCTTGAACGGTCTCCCAACTCAATAAAGTTCTTTCTTCTGCTTGCCATTTCCATCAATAACATGCCGAAACTATAAACATCAGCTTTATAGGAGGCGCCTCCAATGTTCTTATAGAACAACTCTGGAGCCATATATCCTAGTGTTCCTCTTGCAGCAGTTAACGACACTATGCTATCATCTGCTGGATAAAGTTTTGCAAGCCCAAAATCGGAAACTTTTGGGGTGAAGTTCTCATCAAGAAGAATGTTATGAGGCTTGATATCAAAATGTAGAATTTGCATGTCACATCCTTGATGTAGATATCCAATCCCACGAGCCACTCCAAGAGAAATCTCATATATTTTCTCAATAGTTAAGGGGATACTTCCATCTCGAGAAAAAATGTATTTTTCAAGAGAACCATTAGGCATGAATTCATATATAAGAGCACGCTTTGGTCCCTCAGCACAAAAGCCAATGAGTTGCACCACATTTGTGTGGTGAATCCTTCCAATTGTTGCAACTTCGCTGATAAATTCTTGCCCGTTAGCTTTGGACTTACCTAACATCTTTATCGCTACAAGAAGACCACTTTGAAGCTTTCCTTTATATACAGTGCCATAGCCTCCTTCACCCAATTTATCCTTGAAACCTTTGGTCGACTTCTTAATTTCTGAATATGAGTACCTAATTGGCATGAGATTATTTTGGTTTTGCAAAAATTCTTCAACAGCGTCATACATTGATAAATGCCTCCTACGCCACTTATATATCAAAAATGCAATCACACATGGACCCAACATAATTTTTGTTCCTAGGAGTAGTCCTGTACAAGAACATCACGAAAATTGCTCTCAACATTTTAAGTTAGTCGAAAATTTTGTTTCATTTTAAAACTTGCCTTCATAAATCCTAATAATTAAACGCAATATGAGTTGCGCGTATATTTCATATAAATGTTACTAATATTTTCATCTTCTCACGTTAAATTACTTTCATACTTCAAAGTCGTAAGGAATGATCTGCTAAAAAAAGTGATGGAAAGAAGAGATACAAGTTCTTACCAATGATTACCACTATTATTAACATTTTTATCCTCGGCGTATGCACTGCAAAACATAAGAAAGACGAATTATTAATTTTTTATTTTACTAGCAAAAACTAAGCTAATAAAAATAATTTGAAAAGTCAAGGGCTTAACAAAGCTGCATTAACAACTTTCCCCTGTTTAGGAAAAAAAATCCCCTGCATGTGCTTTCGCTAACCTAGAGCTGGGGTGAAGAATTTGCCCATCGGCCATTGAGATTGGTAAACGAGATTTAATTAGGTTATAATAGATAATAAGGTTAATTGTTATCGCCGAAACAGATCTGGAAGGAAATGAAGGCAAATTTTTAATGAAAAGAAAGAAGCTAATTTCTTCAGGAATTGGACATTTTCCATTTTCATTTCCTCCAGCCTAAAAGTTTGAGATCAACCAATTGCCCAAGTAGATGGTTATTTCTCTACTTGTGTCATCATCAGGCACAATTACTCATACAATTCTATTCTATTGTTCATTCTATATTATCCTTCAAACAACTTTTTGAGATATAAACCTCACCTATGAGACGAAATAGGTTTCTGACAAAAAATAGGATATCCTCAATGACTGAGCCTGCTTTGAAAAATAAAAGAATAACATCAAGACATTAATTATCGCCTCAGGTTAAACTACAATAAATACGTTCAGGAAAAAAAGAAGGAAAGTAATGGTAAAAATGTAAGAATCTAGTTAGAAAATGAAAAGTGTAATGGCCTTCGTTCTCGCATTATTTACCTTGAGAAAAGCAATGAACTTGGTTCGCTTCATCGAGGTAGCAACTATCGCTCTTTCCTCCGCAATAATGATCACAACAACCTCGGAGCCATGACAGCTCAAAACCATATACCAATTCATTGTGGACGTCTGTACAGGAAAAATTTGGGTCATGATTTCCCGGCCAAGATGTCCGAAACGTCTGATCTACTGTGCACGAATCCTCCACATCTTTTAATGTTGTAACAACTACAACATACCTCTTGGAATGAGACATAGAAGTGTTGGACGAGTCCTCATCATTGTCAATGCAAGTAGAAGTGTCTAAATAGAATGGAGAATTCACTGGATTTTCACAGCTCATGAAAACCACACTCCGTGGTAGTACTTTGTTATGATACCTGGAATATACAATTACAAGGCTATCTGTGCTGAAACTGAAATTATACTGATTTAAAGAATAAGCCGGGGTGGAGTAATAGTTTTGCTTCTGTATACCTGAGTCCACGATCCGGATAGTGTAGTTATTGTAATTGATTACCTGAACGTAGTATTTTCTTTCAAATAAGTATAACACTGTATGATTGTTCTCACATGACAGGTTATACCTCAGGTCGCCGCAGGTCATTGGATCGGTCCTCAGTCGAAACGGATAGCTTATGTTATGGATATTTCCGCAGGAAGAAGGGGGACAGTGATGATTATCCTCTGTACTGCAAGTTTCATGTACTAAAACAAGAGCAATTAGGGCCGTGAGTCCTGCAGAACTGAAGGGAAATCCTCTTGCCATTAAGAGAGACAGACACAGAGAGATGCGAGTCAGAGAAATGGAGGGTTTTTTTTCCACTGCAGTGTGGACAGTATCTTCAAAAGGAAAGTAAAAAGTAGAGTTCCACGTAAAAAAATAAAATAAAAAAGGTGAAATGTATTAACACCCTGAACTTTGGGGTGGTTGAACTTAAAGTCTTAGACCCACTCATATTTTATTTTAGCTAATTTAGCATATGAACTTTGATGTTGTGGCAAATAGACCACTCTATTAAGAATTACTTCAATTTAAAACGAACTTTCTCTCACGGACAGGTTTTGTTTCAAGATCATTTAATTCAGAGTAAAGTTCATTTTTGGCCCCTCAAGTTTGATTTTCTTTTCATTTTAATTTCCTAATTTCGAAAGTTTTCATTTTGGTTTCATACGTTTGTTTAGATTTCAAAAGAGTGATTTCATCTAAATCTGTTACTTAGATTCCGTTAAATGCTAACTCAACCATTCAACTGAGCATTTAATCTAATTCAATATTTTTAATTAATAAAAATAATAAAAAAATTAATTGCATAATTTAGTCCAATTCTCACTACAATTTCTCTTGCACAGCTAAGCGCAAATCAAATTCTCTCTATCTCACCAAATCCAAACCCAATAGTGGCAATCTCATCCCAAATCGCAAATCATAAATTCATTATTTTCCTCACCAAATTTAAGAAAATGATGGTTTGTCATTGGGTTCTTTGGAGCAACTATCGGAAGCTAGAAGAGTGAGGCTATTAATCCTATGTGGAAGGAAAATTATTCAGTAGTTCCAGAATACAAATAAATGCGTAATCCCCCTCTCACAGAGTGGTGGGTCTTACCATGAATTTAATTAGTGAGACTCATGGTTTTAAAAACCGGACCGGTAAGAGAACCGGATTGAGGAGTGGTTCCCGTATCACTGGTCCGACTGGGGTCGGACCGATGGTTGAACACGTGATGTCATAAATAATTTAATTAATAATTTTAAAATTATATAAATAATTAAATAAATACATAAACCATTTGTAACTAATAATATTGGGTTAATGAAAATATAAGGTTTAATTTGTTAATTTTAAAAATATAAGGTTGTTACTTTTTGAAATTTTCAGGGTTTAATTTGTTACTTTTGAAATTATAGAGTTTAATTTAATACATCCCCTAAACTATATGATTTAAAATGTAATTTATCCTTAAGTTTAAGAAGATAAAAAAAATTGTAATTAAAATTATTAACATTATAAAAATAATCCTACTTAAAAGTTAATATATAGCAATAGAAATTCATATAATAAATTATTTAACGTTAAAAATAAATAAATTCAAATCCACATGCACGGCACAAATTCTAAATATACAAAGTTAACTCCACTGGTCCACTTCAAGTCTTCAACACCCGTTTTTAATTAAAAAAAAAAAAATCATTTAACACCAAATGACCAAACACACACACTCACACGTACAAAGAAAAAGAAAACCCTATCATTATCCTTTCTAGTCTCTACCGCCGCCCCCCTCCCCTCCACCCAAATGGCCAAACTTCACAAAAATCCAAATAAACCTTCAATCTTAAATCTTAAAAAATCAACCTCTTTTAGCCTCTAGTTCGCTTGCTCTCTCTCTAAAGCTACTCTAACCCATCTGATCTGTGGGGTTTTTCATCCATGGAAGATGAAGTTTTTATTTTGCTACCCATATGATCTGTGGGATGTCAAAATACAAAGACCACAAGTGGGTTTTGCCGTTTTGGAGCATACCCATTTGAAGATGTTTAGATTCAACATCAAATACTGTAAGAAGATGGTTTTTTTGAGCTATTCCTCCACCTTTTTTGCCCAAAACTACAACATTTTGGCATCCTAGTATGAACTGGTCTAAAACTGGTCGAACCAGTGCGGTTCGCGGTTTTCCCGGTTAAACCACTGGTTCCCGGTTTTTCTTACTTTTTTGTGAATTTCCAGTTCTTAGGAAGAATCAGACTGGACTGGAGTCCGATTCACGGTTGAACCGGCCGGTCCGGTTCGATTTTTAAAACCATGATGAGACTCACCATTTATGTGAAAGGGGGACTACGCATTTATTTATAGTCCTCAACTACTAAATAATCACTCATGTGGGGAGGTCCAAATTTAATTCTCTCACCCTCATACGTGTTATGTTAAGAGCCATTAAGTCCTGGACTTCATCCAAATAAAAAAGAGAGGCATTGGTCTATTGTGGGGTCTTGAATGGATCAAGGCTCATAGATCATGTTGTTGACTCCAGGAAGCTCATTACTCTGTTTAGTGCCCCTGACTACCCACAGTTTCAGGTCTATATCATTTTCTTAGATCTGTTGAAGAAAATGATGAATTTGTGATTTGGGATTTGGGATGAGATTGCCACCGTTGGGTTTAGATTTGGTAAGATAGAGAGAATTTGATATGCATGTATTTGTACGAGAGAAATTGTAGATAGAGAATATTATTTTATGTAATTATGTAATTAAATACCGTTTTTGTCCTCAACCTTTGGCATTTGTGTCAAATTGGTCCCTAACCTTTCAATTGTGTCAAATTGGTCCTCAACCTTTCAATCTTGTGTCAAATTAGTCCTTGCCGTTAAGTGTTGGATGGAAAATGCTGATGTGGTTAACGGTTTACTTTTAATTTTAAAAATGTATGACGTGTCATGCCAATACAAATTAAAAAAAATCTGACGTGTCATGCCAACTCAAATTAAAAAAAAAAAAATTCAAATCCCTAACCCCTTGCAAAATCCCATGCCCCTCCCTCTCGCGCAGCCATTCCCCGCCGCCCCTCGCGCCGCTCACCGGGACACTCATGCTTGCCCTTCACCGTTCCAATCGCCACCCTCGTTGTTGTGTATCATCATCAGTCAACGCTGCAAGCTACACCGCAAAAAACCACTGGGAAGTTTAAGCCGTTGGAATTCCTACATGAGATAGCCGTGGATAGTGGGATTCTTTGGAGCTGTTGGAGTTATATTGTTATCCTTTAATTTAGGAGTTGTTATTGCTATTTGAATACCTCTTCTGTAAGTTGGAGTCTTAGTCCTTGTTATGTAGGAGTTCTAGTCATTATTTAATTAGTCAGTTGCTAATGTTAGCGTTGGTGTCTTATTTGTTGGGTAGTTGAGGCAAATTCGCCTACTGGGAAATTCAATGATGGTGTCTTTTTGTTTAGAATGACATGGGAATGGTAGACCGTAATAAAACTTCTCTAATGTATTATCTTGTTTTAATATCCTTTTTGTTCACAATTCATTTCCAGTCAGGCTAGCATTTTCAATTATATAAGTAACAGTGATGATGATGATGGCTACCTTGTTGCTGCCATGAAAATTTGCTTGAGCTTCCTTTTGGGTTCAGTATCAAAACTCATCACCTGAAATTCCGAGGGAGAAGGGGATTTTGCAAGGGGGTTAGGGATTTGAATTTTTTTTTTTTTTAATTTGTGTTGGCATGACACATCATACATTTTTAAAATTAAAAGTAAACCGTTAGTCACGTTAGTATTTTCCATCCAACATTTAACGGCAAGGACCATTTTGACACAAAATTAAAAGGTTGAGGACCAATTTGACACAGTTGAAAGGTTAGGGACCAATTTGACACAAAGACCAAAGGTTGAGGACCAAAACAGTATTTAAACCTTAAATCTTTTATTATTATTTTAATTAAAAAATATTAGAATTAGATTAAATAATAATAAAAAATCACAGTTGGATGGTTGAGTTGGCATTTAAAAAAATATTTGAGATGATGGAAATATTTTTGAAAACGAATCAAACGTAAGAGATCAAAATGAAAACTTTCAATGTTACGGGGTCAAAATAAAAACAACACCAAACTTAAAGGCCAAAAGTGAACATTAGTCTTTAATTTTTTTTTATTATTTTTTTTTTTTTTTCAGTGTAGTTTTTTGCAGCTTTTGTTTTACAGTTTTAGGATCGTTCCTTAAGCTAACCAAAAATATAGTTGGAGTCTACAACAAAGCATTCAAAAATTGCCTCAGAGATTTCTCATGTTAAATTGCTCATACCCAAATCAACCATCTAATGATAGAAGAAAACCACAGTTTGTTGGAACGTGACCAGAAAAAGCGTTGGAACTGAGGTTTAAATATCACAAACTCATCAAACTATTAAACCCTTAACAAGCATCACTTTGCAGGTTTGACTTGAGTGGTTACTTTGACATGGCAAAGGAACGATGAGGTGGATCAACATGGATTCGTAACATTCGTTTCTAAAAAAAGCAATTAATATCTTAGCTTGATAACAACAAGCAATTATCATATATTCAACACAGTGAGTTGAAATCTTATCATATGGGGAATGTGTGCCAAAACTGTCAATCCCACACAACGCATTCACACTCTTTTTTTTAGCTAAACCACGCATTCACACTGTCGGCACCTTGAAAGAACCGCATGCCGCATGCCGCTTTGCCAAATGGCCAACTTGCAAGAGGGTTGGCAGTGATACATGCTATACTTTTGAACCTTGATTAAAGTGTATTAATTATTTAATTGAATTATTATTTTTAAAATCTTGATTAAGATGTCTTAATTATTTTAGTGAATCTCATATGTGAACAGCTGCCACTCTCTATGCTATTGCATCTCAAATCAATCAAAAACTTTTGTCTCTCTCTCCTTCCAATGCAATTCTTGGCTTCTTGCTGACGAACTAATTGCCATTTTCAACAAAAAATAACGCTTAAATCGGATATGTTTTTTCCGGCTTTCCAACAACGTAACTAGATATAATTACCTAGTATCTAAAACAACACGTGAAGTCTAGAATAATTTTATCTTATTGTAAAATAAAAGAGAAATAGCAAAGAAAATAAATAAGAGAAACTCTTATGAGAACTTTCTTATTCGGTGGTAACCCACACCAAAGAGAAATTTCTAGAATTCCCTATCTTACTGATCTCTCTGCCTCTTCTCTATCAAAACTGATGCATTACACTTCTATATATATATATATATATATATATATATATATATTATATATACACTTGGAAGCATGATTATAATGATTCTCACTTAAGCCATGATTCACACTTTAGTTATGATTCTAACTTTACCCATGTGATTCACACTTTAGCTATGATTCTTACTTTAGCCATAATTCACACTTTAGCTATGATTCTCACTTTAGCCATGATTCACACTTTAGTCATGGACAACATCAATTGTCATACTTGTGTTTTGAAATGTCAAAAATAGCTGTTGTGCAGGAATTTAGTGTGACTAAATAGGTAGCACCGACTAACTATATTTTGGATGGTGACTTTTGGAATAATTCACAACACTTCCCCTTGGATGACTATTCACAAAGAATATGCCTCGTTAAAACCTTGCCAAGGAAAAACCCAGTAGGATAAAAACCAGTGGCGAAGGAAAAAGAGTACAGTATTCTTATGAATCTTTAAGTGCCTTTGGATTGCCTCATTAAAACCTTACAAAGGAAAACCCAGTGGGAAAAAACCTTAGCGAAGGAAAAAGAGTACAATCAGCACATATCCTTCAGAGTATTTACTCCCCCTCATGAGTACATAGATCTTCAATTGTCAATGAAAACATTCTTGACGCATGCCAATATTATGAACAATCTTCTTGAATGTCGTAGTTGGCTAAGTTGTCACTTGATCGTATCTGCTTGACATCAATATCACTGCTTTTTTGGAGCTTATGTATATAAAAGAATTGTAGGTGAGATGTGTTTGTTTCATGAATTGCTACATTTTGTTCGCTTGATAAATCTTCATGCAATAGCAGTGTTGTAACAAGTGAATAGTATTTGTTTCTGATTGTCATTGGTATGGATCAAAAAGATATCATGTGTCTGTATTTTCCTTTAACTATGGATTTGATTTATAAGTTCAAGTGCAATTTGCAAAATACATCAGAGTATCAATTGCATTAATATATGATACTTCAGGACCAAGAATTTCTTCATCCTTTTCTTGAGGGTGAAAATGGTCCTTCTCAACATCAAATGACCAATCAACTATTGGAGTACTCAAAAGATAAGTTTTATTCATATGAAAGTGCTTCAAGACTTCCTCTGTGTATATTGACTGGTAAACAAGAATTCCATTTGAAAAGTGTTCAACTTGTAAGTCAAGACAAAATTTTTGTTTTACACAAAATTTTCACCTCAAACTTGTTCTTTAAATAATTGGTGGTTTTGTGAACTCTTCAGGAGTTTCCACAACATATACCGCAATAGTAGCAAATTGGGATTCTCATTCTTTAATGCATGGACAAATAGGGATTTTTCTTAAATCTTTCTTTAAATAAATATTCGCTAAGACAATTGTATCACATGCACCCAAATTGCTTTAAACCATATAAGAAGTTTTTGTTACTAAGTAGAATATATGCTTCAGGCATTTTATATCCTTAAGGGATTATATGTTTTAGGCATTTTATATCCTTCAGAGATTTTAAATTTTATTCTTCATGCATTCCATATCCTTCAGGGATTCTAAATTATATGCTTCAAGAATCTTTGTTATTTGGTGGAATATATCCTTCAGGGATTATATGCTTCAGGCATTTCATATCCTTCAGGGACGTTCAATAATTCATATAGATATGCACAAATCTAATTTTTCTATAACTACCATGCTAATCAAAATTCTGAATGAAATTGTATCCATTACAGGAGCATATATTTCTTTATAATTAATACTAGGTTTCTGCAGGAAACCTTATTGCATAAGTCATACTTTGTACTTCATAATTTCATTAATTTTTCGTACAAATACCCACTTGTATTTAAACATGCATTACACCTTTAGGTGTATGGACTACAGGTCCAAATATTTCACAGTTTACTCATGAGTTTAGCTCTATTTGAATTCCACATTGGCCAATCATTTCTACGTCGACACTTTTCGACAGTTTGTGGTTCAAATTCACCATCATTACTTTGGGTAATGTTAAGGGCAAATATGTTGTCGACAACAATTTTATTTCTATCTCATATTTTTCCTATATTTAAATAATATATCAAGATCTCGTAATTTTAGGTACCTATTTCTCTTTAGGAGATAACTCTTTAGGAGATTCCACTTTAGGGGTAGCTCTTCAAGAGTTTCCTCTTTAGGAGGTTTATTTTCAGGAGATATGTATGCACAATTTTGGATAGATTAATTACCTTGTTGCCTGTTTCATGGATATAACCTCTTCATAGATTGTGACTTACTTTTCTTGTGTTTTCCTTTACTGGGGAATCTTATCTTTAGCACTGACAAATCTTTCACGCTCCAAGCGTGTCTTAGATACACTTACTGCTATATCAATTAATTTATCTTCAAGGAATTCAATCCCTACTAGGGTATTAGCAGCTAGAAAGTGAGATTTTAAATTTTCTTATTGTTAGTGAAAACATGTAATAATTGGTTTGCAATACCTTACAAACAAATAATTCTTTGAACTTACAATTCACATTGATTTGTGTAAGGATCGAGATAAGATAGTTTTGTCCTGCTTCTGGCAACAAATTTTCTCCCCCTAATGGTGGGGAGACTATTTCAAAATTATCATGATTGTATACAATGAAATTCATATAAAAATATAATCAACCAAGTACATAAATTCAAAGCATGTAAACACATTATCAAGATACAATCATTACTATTATTACAACAAGGAAATTAGATCAATTTGAGATATGATGTTCCTTGCTGTGTTCCTGAAGTGCATATTAATTAAGCAATCAGGAAAGGATATGGGTGAGACACCTATATACAAGTAGCTCTCTCTCTTCTGTCATACAAAGTCGCGGGAGTATTAAGAGTGTATGCCAGAAATCTTTCCAGTGACTTGGGGGATGAGAAAGATACTTCACCAAAGAAGCATGATCAAAGATAATCTTGCTTTGTAGGAATTTGATAAAAAATAATCTTGCTTCTGTCTGAGAACATTAAATTGTTGATTTTATGAATCAATTTGTAACACTGCATCCTTTTAGAGTATAATCAGAAAAATTGATGAGAGAGTAAGATCTGAGAGGTGCGATATGCAATGGAGAAAAGAAGCAAATTTATAGGATAGACACGCGGGTGAATGAACGGTTCAGAAGGCGCTACGTGTCTGGCTTATCCAATCACCCACGCCAGAGACACCAATGATTCAGTAAGTTTGAAAAATGATAGATGCTTTTTCAAAAAGAAAATCTTGTTGACACATCGAGTCCTGAGTCAGTGACTTTTTTCATATACGTTGAATCTCGAATTTCAACAAACGTTGAAATTTGAGGAAAATGTGTCTCGGGAATCGGACGACAGGTAATCACACAGATTGTTTTTGTTTTATTCAAAAATCTGAAGTTTATTTATCACACTCTAGTTTTCGATGAACTTCATTCATCATTTTCAAAAATTAGATCTTAATCTCTCATTAGATTTTCTAGGATGGCTTACTCTTCTTCTCAAAACAATCATAATGCATTTAATCTAAATGCTATGCCTAGTGCAGAGCTAGAGGTCTGGCATCCATACTTCCTATCCCCGAACGGCCCTGTCACAGTAATTGATTCCGTGATGCTAAGTGATACAACTGCAACGGCAGTAGCTGCAGGTTTCCTTACTCTAGAGGATCGAAGAGTATTGGTTGGGAGGACAAATCCTCCAATCATTAATGACTCAATGACACTCCCTATTCAGTTTGTTGTCTCTATTTCTAACATGGGACAACATCTGCATGTTAGAAATCATGAAGTTTGAGCGCTGCACTCCCAAGTTACCATTATGCAGCGATTGCGCAAAAACAACAAACAGAAACTAGTGAAGCTTCAACAGGAAAATAAAGGGCTGAAGAATCTCATGGATTCTTATGCTAATGGTTTAGTAGCACGGTCCACAAAACATGATAAGTCCACAACCGAGCTTCAAAAACAGTATGAGATGCTACTGGTTGAGGTGAAAGAATTGGCTTCTCGCTCAATTCCTTTAAAAATGTAATGGCCTCCTTTTCTAATAAAGTCATGTTTGTTAATAGGAATGATCATCTTGGAGAAGTTTCATGAGTATGTCAGCCCATTGATGTACTTAACAAATTCAAGTACGACATGCCCATCTTTTGCACATGATCTTTAAGAAGATGGTATTAAATCTCAATATATGCAATTTAATGAAATTCTTTAAACATAACAAAATGTAATAATATGATCAAGAAGACTGTTAACTAGTATGGATATTCTACCAATAATCAAATTATTAATTATCCATTTGTATCCTAGAAGAAATCAAATTAGTGACATCCATTTTATTTAGGATATCAAAATAACTCATGTGATCTTCTGGATCAACAAAATTTTTTGTTAATAATTTCACTTCAGGTGGTAAGGTGTAATATTCATTTTTGAGAGAATATTTGAGTACATCCTTCTTGATTTTGTTCATACCACTTCTATGTCCACGACCCTTATTTTTCTTTAATTATCAAATGAGGTTTCATTCACTTCAGGGAATGGTATATAACTGGTCAGATAGAACTTGTGAATTTTTTGCAAAATCTTATTATTTTGTTTAACCAATAGAAGGCAATATATTAGTTCAGAGTTCTTCTTGAACTTACGTTCTTGATATTGCTACTTCAAGAGCACTTTTGAGACATGAAATATAATATATGATTTTCCTTTTTCCAACATGTCTTCTTTAGAGATTTTCCCTCACATAATTTTAATTGTGAGCTGATTTAGAAAGTGCAGAATTTTACTCATTTACACCTTTTAAAATTTTGCAACTTTAGGTGCATCAAGTATAAAGTTGTATTCACTTGCACTTTTATAATTTTGCAACTTCAAGTACATCCATTTATAATGAGTTCTTGTAAGGTGCAGCTTCTGGTGCATCCATATCTCTCTCTTAAATTATTTCATAAAATTAAGATGTCCTTTATTATAAAGTACTCAGTGCTTTTAATCCATCATATAGATGATGATGAATAAAAATCATTATTTTTACATGATCCTGTTGGGATGCATGGTTGTCATCTTAATAAGCTTAAGATAAATATACATGTCACAAATAATTGATAGATATGTATACAAAATTAATAAACACATCTCACATATAACTCTAGTAGGCTTAAGGTAAAAAATAATTGTAATGGGATTGCATAATTTATAATTGACCATATTTGATAATATCATTAGATATAATATCTTTACTATAAAACCCATAGGATTTTATAATCCATAAACATAAAATTTATAGACTATAGATCAATATAATAACATATAAGTAAGATAATAAAATTATCAATTCTTAAGAATAAAACTTACAATGGGTTGGAGACAAAGTGAGAACAACTCCTTTCTTCGGATTTGGTTAGAGTTTCGTGTTGATAACGTGTTGTAAAATAAAAAAGAAATAGCAAGAGAAAATGAATAAGAGAAACTCTTATGAAAACTTTCTTATTAAGTGATCATCCACACCAAAGAGGAATTTTTAGAATTCCCTATCTCACTGATCTCTCTGCCTCTCTCATATTCAAAACTGAAGCATTATACTTATATATATATATATATATATATATATATATATATATATACACTTGGAAGCATGATTATAATGATTCACACTTTAATCATGATTCACACTTTAGCCATGATTCTCACTTAAGCCATGATTCACACTTTAGCAATGATTCTAACTTTAGCCATGATTTACACTTTAGCCATGATTTTCACTTTAGCCATGATTCACACTTTACTTATGAGCAACATCAATTGTCATACTTGCGTTTTGAAATGTCAGAGATAGTTGCTGTGCAGGAATTTAGTGTGACTAAATAGGCAACACCGACTAACTATATTTTGGACGGTGACTTTTGGAATAATTCACAACATATCTAGAATAATACAATTTTATATGTAACTACTATCTTGAATAATACAATTTTATATGTAACTACTATCTTGATTAATACTATCTAGAATAATACAATTTTATATGTAACTACTATCTTGAATAATACCATCTAGAATAATACAATTCTCTCTCTCTCTCTCTCTCTCTCTCTCTCTCTCTCTCTCTCTCTCTCTCTCTCTCTCTCTCTCCAATGCAATTCTTGCTGACGAACCAATTGACATTTTCGACAAAAATCACGCTTAAATAAGATCTGTTTTTGGATTCTTGCTAATGAACATTTGCCATTTTCAACTTGAATAATACAATTTTATATGTAACTTACTATCTTGATTAATACTGTCTAGAATAATACAATTTTATATGTAACTACTATCTTGAATAATACCATCTAGAATAATACAATTCTGATGTAAACCAAGGAGATGGACATGGAGTTGAATTTGCACAAGACCCTTTGTCACTTCCAAGTGGTCCAATTACAAGACTTAGAGCCAAACGTTTCAAGGAAGCACTAAATAGGCTAATCCAAGATAATTGGGCTGATTCTAAAAAGACCAAGATGGGCTCAAATAATAATCAAGACTTGGTCCACGTCATCAAAGTAATTGAAGAAGCTAATTAGCATACAAAAACGTGACCAGCATGGTCTGACCATCAAAGGACGTGAATTTGTTGAGTTTCAATGATATTAAATAGGAGAATGAACTTTGTCTTGGCTGGTTATGTTAAATACATTGAATTTAGTCATTTAGCTATTTTTTGGTTATTTTTGGTGGGGAATTGTTTATGTTGATGTTTGTGTTGCTTTTAAAGCTTTAGTTATGACTTTTCCTATTCTTGGAGGGTTGTTCCAAGTATATAGATGGGTATTTCGAATTGAATAGACAGATTATGTTTTCAGAAAATTATCATCATTGTGAGGTCTTGTGTTCCTCTTCGTTCTTAATAGAACTCTCTTGAACTTATCAAGTTAATCTTGTGGCGTTCAAACAACCAAACTTATCACCTTGATTGTTGAGGGATTCTTAGGTTTTCTTGGTGTGGCGTTTCAATCCTTCGTAGTCTTGGTTTTCATCTAGTTAGGTGACGGGTCAAGGCTCAACCAATCTTGTCTACACGATCTTGGGGTTCTAAACCATTATTATTATCGGGTTTTATCA
Organism: Fagus sylvatica; assembly: GCA_907173295.1. Lineage (NCBI taxonomy): Eukaryota > Viridiplantae > Streptophyta > Magnoliopsida > Fagales > Fagaceae > Fagus > Fagus sylvatica. Next base: position 42,941,981 of record OU015761.1, read on the forward strand.
CAATTGTTGGTGGAGTTCATATCAAATTCTCTCTCTCTCTCTCTCTCTCTCTCTCTCTCTCTCTCTCTCTCTCTCTCTCTCTCTCTCTCTCTCTCTCCAATTCAATTCTTGCTGACGAACCAATTGACATTTTCAACAAAAATCACGCTTAAATCATATCTATTTTTGGATTCTTGTTGACGAACATTTGCCATTTTCAACAAAAATCACACTTAAATCAGGTGTTTTTTTTTTTTTTCTTCAGTGTTCAATAAACTTTAGTGACCATTTGTCAAAAAGTGAGTGCAAATGGTCACTAAAGTTTCAAAAGTGAGCTCTATTAGTTCCTAAATGATGCGATTTAGGGATGAATAACACTCATTTTTAGTCCTTAAAGTTTAAAAAATAAGCGCTATTGGTACCTAAGGACCAATAATGTAGGTTTTTGTAATGATAAGGACCAATTGTGTGCCTTTTAAACACTCCAAAACGTGCAAGAACATGTGTGAACATTAAGAAACAAGACCTATTTAACCCAAATTTTTTTTTGTGGAGGTTCCATGTACTCCATCTAATTTAGATTATACATCTTACGCGGTTGAGAAGCTTTTCGTACGACTGCATATGGATATCCCTTCCTTACTGTTGTTTGTGCTTTTCATTGTACACCTTGGAGAAGGTCAATCAAATGGGTGTTCCGAAGAGTTACGGTGTGGAAAGGATGGCCCAGCCATCCAATTTCCTTTCCGACTCAAAGAAACGCAGCCAGACCACTGTGGCTATCCTGGGTTTGATCTTTCATGTACTGATCAAAATGATACCGTGCTCCAGCTGCCAACTTCAGTAAAAGTCTCTATCAAAGACATTGATTACAAATCTCAGTTAATTCAAGTATCTGACCCACATAATTGCTTTCCACGACTTATCCGGGGACTCAATCTGTCTTCCTCGCCTTTCGAATTCAACGAAATTTATTTTTATGACTATTTCAACGGCTAACTATCTGATCGGTTGTCTCAGTAATCCTCGCTACAGTGTTTATGCAGTCTATTCGTGGAAGGACATCAACGACTTAATTTCATGTACAAAGATGTATAACGTTTCATCAGTTCCACCTTCTATAATATGGAATTCTCCTTCTGTTGAATTAAAATGGTCCAGACCGATGTGTGGACACTGCGAAGTGAAAGGCAAGAAATGTAGATTGAAGAATAATAGCACTGAAATCGAGTGCTTCAACCTCTCCAAAAATACTAAAGGTAATGTATTCTACTCAATTTCCACTTTTTCATTCACACAAGTTCTTCACGTTTCAAGCCAACATGCATTGATTTGATCAAGCTTAATTAGTTTTTAAATGCTCTACAACGGTCATTTTCCTGTTTTCATGAAGTGTTAAATTTCCAACCCAAAGAAATGGAATTAAAAGCTTTAAAATGATTTACATGAATGAAATTTTATTGGGAAGATAACTGATTGAGGAGATTCCAATTAAGAAAATCACTTAACATAAAAGCTTAAGTCTATAAGTTTGAGTCGAATTATATTATATTAATTCCACAATTTTATTTAGTTTTCTCCATTTCAAACTTCTACTCATACATATATAGTCATGAACTTTGCCCTGCTGTTACATTCATCTAAAAAATATAAAAGAACTTTGCAAGCCCAATTATATTATATTAATCATTCAAATTCCAATCATATGCATATATTCAACAACTTTGCCTTGCTGCTTCATTTATTTAGAAAAGAAACATTATAGACCTAATTATGTTATATTAATTATTCAATTTTGTTTTTACTTTTTTCTCCATGTGGAATATCCACTCAAATGTGTACACGGAACAACTTTGTCCGGTGGATTCTTTTATCTAATAACAAAAGACTTTGTGCTGCCATTACTCTTTTAAGCAAAAAAATTTCCATTTGTAGTGGATGGAATGATAGTAGATTGTAGGGAAAAGGTAAGACATAAGTTTTAGCTGACCTCATTTGCCTTACTAGTGTTCATTAGAAGCTAATTATGTTAAAAATCCTTTTGCAGGTATAACAGCAAAACTAGTGACTATTGGTGAGTTGTCCCTCAATCATTTGAAATTTTGTATATATATCTATATATTTCTTGACTCACAAATGTTTAAAATGCAGGTTCCATCTTAGGGTCATTTTTATTAGCACTAGCGGGCTTTGCACTTTACCGTGTCTATAGCTATGACAAAATAGAAAAAGAAAATCAAGCACGGATTGAAAAGTTTTTGGAGGATTACAGAGCTCTCAAGCCCACAAGATACTCATATGTTGATGTTAAAAGGATTACAAATCAATTAACTGAGAAGATAGGTCAAGGAGCCTATGGAACAGTGTTCAAAGGAAAGCTTTCCAATGAAATTCATGTTGCCGTGAAGATCCTGAACAGTTCCAAGGGTAATGGGGAAGAATTCATAAATGAAGTGGGAACAATGGGTAGAATCCACCATGTTAATGTTGTTCGCTTGGTTGGCTTCTGTGCTGATGGATTTAGACGAGCTCTAGTTTATGAGTTTTTACCAAATAATTCACTAGACAAGTTCATTAGCTCAGTAGATTCTAGTCATTTCCTTGGTTGGGATAAGCTGCAAGACATTGCTCTCGGCATAGCAAAAGGAATTGAATATCTTCACCAAGGATGCGATCAACGAATCCTCCATTTTGATATTAAACCTCATAATATTTTGCTAGACCACAGTTTCAATCCAAAAATTTCTGATTTTGGTTTGGCCAAGTTGTGTTCAAAGGATCAAAGTGCAGTGTCCATGACCACAGCCAGGGGGACCATGGGTTATATTGCACCCGAAGTGTTCTCTAGGAACTTTGGGAACGTGTCTTCCAAATCAGATGTTTATAGTTTTGGAATAATGTTGCTTGAAATGGTTGGAGGGAGAAATAATGTCAATGTGACGGTGACCACCAACGAAATATATTTTCCGGAATGGATCTACAATCTGTTAGAGCAAAAGGAAGACCTACGAGTCTTTGTTGAGAATAATGGAGATGCTAAAATTGCAAAGATATTAGCAATTGTGGGACTATGGTGCATCCAGTGGCACCCAGTGGATCGTCCTTCCATGAAAGTTGTGGTTCAAATGTTGGAGGGAGAAGGAAATAAGTTAACCATGCCTCCTAATCCCTTTGCCTCTATAGGCCCTACAACAATCAATCCTGGTATGCCTGCAAGGCGTCTAAACCAAGAGTTAGAAGTCATCCCAGAATCAGATTAAGTACATGTAATTTAGGAGTTTGCCTAGATTACAATCATTGTATATTCAAGGAATAAAACTTTTAATCTTACAATCAATGTAGAGACTTTCAGTTATAAAAGTGTGAGCAAAATGAGGCTTATAGAAAAGTACATGTTAATTCTGATTTAATGTTTTGTGTAACATGTTGTATGCATCATCCTTTCATATGGGGTCAACTCCCATGTAAGAGGGATGATGTTACATGCAACGGTTACACATAATAACAAAAGCATATAAGACTTCACGAAGACAATCTCTCTTGTATTCAGGCGTTCATCTCTATCCCTTTTAAATTTCATGCTAATAACATGTTTTGATTGATGTTGTGAGTTATTTTAAGATTAAAGATGTTCTTGTTTGAAATATGTCAAGATCATTTTCAAAACCCTAGAATATTCAATCTTGTATATTCCAATTATTATCAAATTTTCTATTTATAACATGAATCAAACATGTTAATCTTGGAGTATATGGAAATATGTTAAAAATCATAAGGTGCTAGCTTTTATTTATTCAAACGATGATTCAATTTTCATTCAATATGATTCAAGCATATTTTTATGAATTGTCTCAAAAGATTTTTCAAGACCCTAGGATGCTAGACTTTACATTTTGATATGTTATTTTCGAAAAACCCTAATTGTTTAATCCATTTTCTTTTTCAAAGATTAACATGAGATGTTGTTTGTTTTGACATGTTTGTATGCACTTGATTAACAACATATATCAAATTGCCATTATTTCCTAGAAACCAACCATGGTTGGGCAGGATGGGTGCCTACCACCTCATATTGCAACATAGCCCACAAATCAAGATTAATGGTTGTAGAATAATTTTCACCCAAATGTAAATTCTACATTTCAATTCAAAATGTAATTGGAGTTCAAAATTACATATTTTTCTAAGATTGTATCTAGGATTAATCCCTTCTAAAATACTCAATTTTATATTCAAATTGTTCACATCTGCAATGAAAAGTACAATTTCTACTCTTGGTTGATTGTAATTTTGGTTTGTTTTTTTTTAGCTTCTTGTTGCAGGTTTGTTGATGTTTTGTTGTTGTAGAGTTTTTCTTTTGAGTTCAATAAAATCTAGGTTGAACTACACCGTTGGTCTCTAACATTTAAATAAATTACAGGTTTGATCTCTAATGTTTAAAACAAGCACAATTGGTCTTCCTAACGTTTAAAAAACATGCACTATTAGTCCCTATAGTGATTTTTAAACTTTAGGTACCAACGGTGAAATTTTTAAAATTTAGGTATCAATTACACGCGTTTCAAATATTAAGTATCAAACGATACAACCTATATAAATATTAAGAATCAAGAGTATATTTTAAAGTAAAATCTAACTGATTCATTCCAAAATAAAAAAATAAAAAATAAAAACCTATAGAGGACTTCATGAACCTTTCCGGGCTTATCACGCCTTGGGAAGTGAGTGGAAACGTTGGCAGTAATTAAATAATGGATAGAGTTTACCTCCAACCCGGTTTGGAGGAATCTTCCTTCAATCCATTACGTGACAAGTAAATAGACCATCTACATTTGTGTTTTAAAAAGTCACATGACTCATTAAAAATGTCATATGACTAAAAGTACTCGTGAATTGTCTATTTACTTGCCATGTAGTGGATTGGAGGAGGATTCTTCCAAACCGGATTGAAGGTAAACTATTTCCTTAAATAATTGGTTGTGGAAAATTTGTCTTTGGAAAGGAGGAAAAACTTTGGCGTTAGGTGAGCGTGACAATTAGTGGTCATCCACACTACGAATTGGTATATCTGAATTTGAATGGATTTTTTTTATACCTTAATGTGAGTGGGGTTGTAGATTATGCCCAACTACTCCATTCTGCTATTGCAATTGGTTACGTTTAATTAAATAATTGACCAGTCGTATAGGTGGATTAGTGGTAAGAAGTCTTTGTGATTCATAACATATACGAGTCTTAAAATTATGAGTTCGAAAAATAGTAAGCCTCATTAATACACGGATGGTCCCACCGTCCCACGCCAACACATGCTAATCTCCTTTTCTAATTATAGAAAACAAATAAAAATGTAATTAAATAATTGGTTCGTGAAAAAAGTGTATTTCGAAAGTTGTCAACTTTGGCTTTATCCATGAGCGTGAGAATTAGTGGTAAAGTAGATATTTTATTGGAAAAAAGAAAGCTAGGAACCAGCATCTAGGCCAAGCTGGTCAAGAGCTTGAGACCTGTACAAAAATGAAAAATTAAAAAGACCCGATGAGCGTGACAATTAGTAGTCTTTCCACTAAAGCTTTACGGATTGGTATTATCTTAATGTGAGTGGTTTGTTGGATCAAAAAACATATTCGATTCACCTACGAAAAAGGGAAACATCAAACCTCCAAACAATCACTGAAATTGAATTACTCGCTCTTTTCCTTGTAAACACATGGTAGACACTAGAAAGGAGAGGAAGAAAGTTTCGGAGGGAAGTAAAATTATAATAATAGGAAAGTCCAATGGGTGGGATATTAGTTTGATTATGTGTGGCACTATGCTCTATTGTAAAAGGCCAAGCAGGGCTTATTATTGAGTTTGAATAGTCAAACTTTTGTGATATCAAATTTTAACTATAAAGTTGATAAGTGTTTGAATAATAATGATGAAGATGATGATGAAGAAGAAGCAACGGAGAAAATCATAGTAAATGATCATAATGAAAATTCATGTGATCGATTGACAAATTATAATAAACTAACCCCGTGCAATGCACTCGGAAACTGTTAAATATAATATTTAAATAAATAAACTTATATCCAATTAAACTGAAAAACATGCAGAGATGAAAGTAAAAGTTCTAGGTAGAAGTAGTAGAGTTACCCTATAGGTCAAACTGTAAAGTTATAGCAAGATAAAACAATTTCTATGAAAAATCACTTAAAGAAACACAAATATTGTCCTCCAAATCAACTTTAAAGTCTAATCAATTGGTATGAACGTGTAACTGTGTTCATATTATGCATCTTTATCTTTGCTTATGAAGGAAAACAAAATATGGCATGATTGGAGGATTAAAAATATTGAATTCATATTAAACTAACAATTTAATAAAGACTAAAGAAGTTACACTGAACTAACCATTTAATAAAGTAAATGGATGTGTCACATAGAAGAAGAAGAATAATAAATAAATAAATGGATGTGTGGACCGTGTGGCTTGAAGCAAATGAGTGGCCGCTTTAAAGTCAACTACGAAAACCTAGTAAACTAAAGTTACTAAACACTTCACATTAAATATTCAAAAGTTATGAGAGATAGAAAGAGAGAGAGAGACGATGGGCAACAACAATTTGATTTGTTGTGTTACGAGCAGAGATCACATCCCTGGCAATGCATCGAGTCTCACTCTCCAGTCTTCACACGGTTCATTTATTGGTTTGTTAGTGATGTGGGGAATTTTTGTTTCTTCATTTTGTTTTGATTAAAATGATTATTGTTTGTTTTGTTTGGAACCCTCGGATTAGAGGGTGTAAAACAGTGCTAGAATTGTTAAGGATTTGGGGAATTTTTGGTTTGTTTTGTTTTCGGATCAAGTTGTGATGGGCTGCAACAATTTTTTTTGGGTTTGGGCTAAGTTTAATTAAAAAAATAATAAAAAAATTATACAGGTATAAATTAATGAAAAAAAAAAAGTTTGGCAAGGCTAGGCTATCCTGGTCCAAATCCATTGTAAGCTTCTTCTTTTTTGCCTTATGGGGGGTTGCCCAAGCCCAAAGTTTTGCTGGGCTTACCCCTGGGCCGACCCTACATATGACTGACGTTGGCGCAACCCCTAAGGGTTGTGGATGCAATATAAAGTAGGGACCTTCAACATCATATGGGCGTTTGGAGGTGAAGCAGGAGTGGAGGTCATACCAGGTGAGAGAGAAAGAGGGTGTTCTGCACCATGGGTCAAAAGAGAAGTTGAGAGAATGACAAAGAAAACAAAACAAAAAAAAAGTATAGGTAACTGTTATCGAAAATAATTATTAAAAGTACTTTAGGGTTCTACTAAAACGGACCCATAATTTGCAGGTACATCACCTTAATTAAAATTTAAAAGTTTATGCTCTTGTATTTGAGTTCAATAATATTGTCGCAATCATTCACTCTTGTAACTATCACATAATATTGGATTAATTATTCACTTACACTAGTATACTTCTTGTCGAGAGTAAAAATCTCGTTAGAAGAATCACACCAAGGATACCAACAAGGTAGTGTTTTTGGTGGAATGAAGTTCACCGTGTCCAAATCTTCAAGAGTTGAACTTTTACTTCCTTCCTAGGCTTCTGATCAACAAAGGGGTTGATCGAAGGCACTCTAAAGATTTAGCCAGTGCTAAAACTTCTGAATTAGAAATAGAAACCAAAGAAGTGTTTTGTCTTCTTTTTTTTTTATAAAGAAAGAAGTGTTTGTCATAACTCATAAGCCTTATCTTCCGGAAATATTCTGACACTTTCAATGCATCATTTACCAATCGTATCTTGTAGGAGATTTTATTACCCATTGTTCCATAAAAATGTAAAATTTTCGTTTCCTTATCAAACTTATATGTTTCGTTGAGGCTTAGGAACTTAAGTCCAATTACATGTTGCAAAGAAGTGTAAATTGGCAATAATATATTCATGTTCAATAACAATAGATATTACATGGATGACTTAACAAACAATATAAACCCAGGAAGATTTTCAAGAGCCAATGTGAAAATTAAACCAAGCAGAAAAATCAAAATGAAAGCTAATATTATTTTTCCAATGTACAAAAAACTGATTGGTGTTGCAACAATCTCTGCAGGACGTGAGCCATCAGTACTCTACAAAATGATGCAAAGGACTGCAAGATTAGTTCATAAATGAAGGGCTATAGAGAACAGAGATGTACGTAACAGTGATAAAAGTAGAAAACGGTTAGCTTTGTGTTATACTGAACAAAAATCCCAAGTCTTTCACAATGAATAAACAGTATGTTGTTTTATACTAAACAAGTGTCTATTGGATATGAAAATAAATTCCTTGTAACTAAAATAGCCAATCTTGAAGGCATACTTTATCATCTTATATCTACTTGAAGTCATTTATTCCAACCAACAATGCACCACACTTCCCTACTTGATCTAAATATCACAAGTACATTGTTCATCATGGGCAAAGGTGTGACATCAGAGTTTACAGCATAATAATAAATGACAGAAAAGAGAACAAATGAAGACTGAATGAAACATATTTATTTACATAAGAGTTGCAAATCTTGAAGCAATGTTTTCAGTTATCAGATAACAAAGGCTCAAAGTGTTTTGACGCATGATATTGATTACTACAAATTACAGAAGAGGGTGAATACACTTAATAAAAAACAGAAGCTGGTGAATAACTGGGCAGAGAGAGAATCAATTGTTCAAAGTCTGATGTGAATGTTAATTTTTTTCTTTTTTGGGTGGATGAAGCTCTTACTCTTACATAAATCATTGCTAGAAGCAGATTTTTATTCTCAGAGTAAGATTTAATCCAATAAGTAAATAAGATTAAAATGGTTTCCACAAAAATGACAATGACTTGGTGCAGAAATATTTGGGCACATGTACATTAGTTCTAATATGGAGTAAGCGAGTTTTTCTAGTTGGAAACTGCAAGGTACAAACGAGAGAATGTATATATAGATTGTTACACATATTATGAACCAAGTGTTCAAACCTATTTTAGGCCTATATATTTATAGAGCAAGCAAACTAACCTTAGATTAGTTTAGGTTTAGACTAAGGTTTCATAGTATATAAACCCTGCATTAAGTTCATTGTAAAATAACACTTCAATAGCAAAGATGTAGCCATTAAGGGCTTTCCACTGTGGACGCAAACCACGTTAAATTCTTTCTTTCACTTTTCCCTTTTCTCTCTTTCAAACACTCAATCACTCTAACAATTTTAACATGATATCAGAACCAAATTCGATATTACCCAAGGCTGATACACCAAAATCTGAAAACTCACCACTACTTGAGATTCTAAGTGACCGTTTTGCATATGATTTTGAAGGAACCATCCAAAGAAATCATGACACTTGCACATATGGAAATCTCACTTTGCTTCATTTTCCCTCACTTGCACATATGGAAATGGAGGAGCCAATCAGTATTCAGCCCTCCTTTTGACATCCCTCTTATGCATTAAGGGAGAATGGGCTGTTCATTTCGGCCAAGTAAATCAACGGAGACTTCCTCGCTTGTTGTCTGACCACTTTCCTATTCTGCTGGATTGTGGGCATATAATGGGGGGGAAAAGACTGTTTCGTTTCGAGAATATGTGGCTTAAGGCGGAGGGTGTTGTAGAACAGGTTCGGGGGTGGTGGCGTTCCTATACATTCCCAGGTTCTCCAAGTCATACCATGGCCAGCAAATTAAAAGCTCTCAAGATGGATCTCAAGCAGTCAAATATGAATGAGTTTGGTAATATTGATTTTCAAACATCAAAAGTTACTTCATTCTTTACATGAGCTGGATGTGGCTGGAGAAAGGAGGGTGCAATCTGAAGTTGAAAAAAGTGAGAAAGCTCGGCTGACTAGTGAATTAGAAAGGAATATTTATTTGGATGAAATCTGTTGGAGACAAAAATCTGAAGCAATTTGGTTAAAGGAGGGAGAAAAGAACACAAAGTATTTTCATGAGGTTGCAAATTCTCATAGACGACACAATGCTATTCGTCATTTGACTATTAATGTTGTACTCTCCTCTGATCAAGATGCTATTAAGGAGCAGATTTTAAGATTTTACCAGAAACTGTACACCGAAGATACCAATTGTCGTCCCATGTTGGATGGTTTAGATTTTTTTGATAAGTAATAAGAAGTTTATTGAAGATCAAAGAAGAATAAATACATATGGATATACAAGATGTACATCCCTGGTTACACCTGAAAAGAGCAAAGATCTAGGAATTCTAGAAGATTGGTACAAGGAAAATGACATGAAGCTGACACCCAATCAAATAATGTTCTAAGCACTAGAAGTTTCAGGTCAGCCACAGTCTTTTCAATTCCTTCAAAGCATCGACTATTTCGCTCTCTCCAAAGACACCACATCAAGCAGTGGGGTATACAGTTCCAAATCTCTATATGTTGGTGTCGCCCAAAGCTACCTTGCCAGCAGGCTAGCAGATCAATGGTCTTCCGAGGCATCACCCAATGAACACCAAACATACCAAAGACCATATCCCAAACCTCCTTTGCATAAGGGCAGTGTAATAGCACATGGTCAGCGGTTTCCCCATTCATTTTACATAAACAACACCAGCTCACCATTATAATATTCCGACGCTGCAAATTATCTGCAGTCAGAATTTTGCCAAGAGAGGCTACCCAAACGAAAAAACAAACTCTGGATGGAGCTTTAGGCTTCCAAATGCTTCTCCAGGGAAAACAACAATCTCCTCTTCTGGTTAGAACTCGATAATAGGAACTCACTTGAAACCCTTTTTGCGTTTTAGGCAGCCAACAAATGGTATCCCCTCCACTACCTTTCACCTTAGTAGAATAGAGAAGGTTCAAAAGCGAGGATATAGAATCTAGCTCCCAATCCTGCGCCTCTCGAATAAAACCCAAACTTCAGTGGGTTGTATCATTACAAACCTGTATGTGATTTGCAACCAAGGCATCCTTATCTCGAGCTATGCGGTAAAGATCAGGATAGGCCTCACGAAGTATAGTCTCCCCACACCATAGATCATGCCAGAATCGAAGTTGTCTACCCTCTCCAACCTCAAATCTGACATATTTCGAGAAATGATCCCAACCCTTGCTAATATGCTTCCAAAGGCTTACCCCATGAGGTTCCCTAGAAAGAGCCGTGCCCCAACCCCCCACCTCGGATGGTTTAGATTTTTCATCCATTTCGGCAGAGGAGGCAACTTGGTTGGAAAGGCCATTTGAGGAGGAAGAAATTTTTAATGTTGTACGTAATATGAACAGTGATAAATCCCCTGGACCTGATGGTTTTCCTATTGCCTTTTATCACGCTTGCTGGCCTATTCTTAAGGGGGATTTGATGGCTGTGTTCTCGGAGTTCCATGAATTTGGTACCTTCGAAAGAAGACTGAATCCACTTTTCTCACTCTTATCCCTAAGAAGACCAATGCTGTTAAGGTTAGAGACTCTCGGCCTATAAATTTGGTGAGTAGTGTTTATAAAGTCTTGGCTAAAGTTTTAGCAAACCAGTTATGCATGGTCTTAGAAGCTATTATTTCTCCTTCGCAAAATGCTTTTGTGAAAGGGACACAGATTACGGATTCGGTGTTAATTGCGAATGAGTGTCTCGATAGCCGGCTTAAGGAAGGTCGTCCCGGGGTGATATGTAAATTGGATGTGGAAAAGGCTTATGACCATGTGAATTGGAATTGGAAGTTTCTTATCTACTTGTTGGAAAGATGTGGATTTCCTGTGAAGTGAAGAAGGTAGATTTCTTTTTGTGCCTCTACGGTCCGTTTCTCTAAGGTGGAAAGATATGTAAATCACTTTTTGCATGTTTCCCACCTATTATATGCAGATGATACTCTTATATTTGCTGATGCTTATCCCAATCAGATTTATCATCTTCGTTTATTGTTCACTTGGTTTGAAGCAATTTCGGGTTTGAAGATTAATCTAGGTAAATTGGAATTGGAACCAGTTGGTCATGTGCCCAATCTGGATGACTTGGCTGCCATTATGGGGTGTAAGACAGCAAAGCTCCCCATGAGTTATTTGGGCCTTCCTCTTGGGCGAAATTTAAATCAAGATCTATTTGGGATCCTATTTTGGAGAAGATGGAGCGTAAACTTTCACAGTAGCAGCAAATGTATTTATCAAAGGGTGGTCGGGTTACTTTGATAAAGAGCACTCTTTCTAGCTTACCAACCTATATGTGTCAGGAAAGGGGGGAATCTATCTCTCATCTCTTCCTTCATTGCTCGGCTGCTACAGAGCTTTGGATTTTTATCTTTAACATTTTTGGGATTCAGTGGGTGATGCCCTGCGGGATTATGGAGCTTTTAACTTGCTGGTGGACTTCCTGCTGTAGTGCGAGGGTTAGGAAACTTTGGGAGATGATTCCACTCTATATTTTCTGGTGTATTTGGTGGGAGAGAAATTCCAGAAGTTCTGAGGGAAAAGGAACAGAACCTGATGGAGCTCAAAGGAATGGTGCTTCCTACTCTTATGGATTGGGCCAATGCCACAGGTGTGGGGTCTTTATTTTCCCCTTTAGATTTCTTAAACTATTGTATTGCTTGAGCTTGTTCTGTTGTTTGAGCTACGTACACTCCCTGTGTACTGGGCTCCTCATTGTTTTGCAATAAAATTTTTATTTACTGATCCAAAAAAAAAACAGGCCCTGGCCCTCCCTTTTGTATAGACAAAAATCTAGGAAGAATACTGCTTGGTCCTTTCTTGAGGCTCGTTGGGTGAAGTTGAATGTTGGTTGATTCAAAGGGTAAACTGGGGTAAGCAAGAGCAAGTGACTTGATAAGGGGGGATCGTGGTGAATAGATTGGGGGCTATCCTTCAATTTGGAACTTTTCACGAATAATAGTTTTGAAATTTGGGGTATACAGGGCTTGAAACTCATATTATATAGAGGTTTAAAATAGTTCTGACAGAATCCTACTCTGAATAATATGATAAAAAAAGGGGGTTCATGATCTGCATCCTTATTGAAATCTAGTCCAATCTTGCTGAAAGTTTATGGAAGAAGGGAAATTTTTTATATAGCAAACCTACAGATAAGGCAATTTTCGTGTTGATTGGCTCACAAATCATAGCATGAACCATGATCTTAGCCTTGTGATTTATAACTCTCTTCAGCAGATTTAAACTTTTTTTATGTTTTGTGATATTTCTTGGGTTGCTAAACTCAGATT
>OU015761.1:42955242-43054687 GCA_907173295.1 Fagus sylvatica
AAATAAAAATTTATAATTGTTAAGTAAATGAATAATTTAAGGAGTGAGGAGGGACTGCATCTAGAGGTTAAGTAACTACTACATCCCAACTAAGTTGGAACTTACATACTTGTCTGGTTCCCTATCATTTGTACTCTATCCCAAAAAAAATTCTACAAATTTTTATTTTAAAAATAATAATAATAAAATAAATAAACTTTTTTTTGGCCTAGTTTGGGCTGAACTTAGAAGCTTCAAAGTCTTTCAAGCGGTTGTGAAATGATAATCAATCTTCAGATTATGCACAAACTACTTATGGGGAAATTATTTGTACAATTCAAAAAGTAGGATTAAATTTATGCAATGATTTAAGAATGACTCATCAATTAGAAAAAGAGAAAAAATATGCAAAATTAGAATTAGGAAATTTTTGTGAACAATTTGGTTATTCCCCGTTAAAAACTATTGCTCCATCTAGACAAAGAAGAAAACAACAAAAGCTTTACAAGAATAGTTATAAAAATTATAATAGTAATAAAAGAAATAAACCTTACAAGTTTTATAATAATAAACCTTACAAGAATTCTAATTTTAGGACACAAGCTAAAAATGTTGGAAAACAAAAAGATAGAACTCCTGTCTGCTACAGGTGCGGAAAATCTGGTCATTTTCAAAAGAATTGCAAAGTCAAGAAAGAGATTAATAAGATAGATATTAGCAAATACAGTACAGAACAATTAAAAGACAAGTTTTTACAAATCTTACAAACTGATTCTGAAAATGAATCAAATGACTCTTTAGCAGATAATGCCTCTGACAATGAAATTTTCCAAATTGAAAATTCTTCTGAGAGCTCTTGTTCAGAAAATTCTAGTGAAGAAGGAATAGAATTATGTCATTGTAATAACAAAGATTTTTGTTCATGTAAGAAAACTATAAATGTCCTAAGCAAGTCGGAACAAATTATTTTTGAATTAATTGACAAAATAGAAGATCCACAAATTAAATTTGAATATCTAAAGAAAATCTCCCAAATAGAGCATCAAGAAACCCCATTAGCAAAACCAAATAAAACAAAATATAATTACACTAATATTTCAGATATGTTTAAAAAACAAAAAGCTCAAGTTACAATTCAAGATCTTCAATTAGAAATAAATTCCATAAAACAAGAAATTAGAGAAATTAAGGAAAATTCTCAAACTGTTTATGAACAATTCAGTCAAGAGATATCTGCTTTGAAATTAGGAAATAATAAACAAGTCCAAAATAGTTTAGAAATAGAAGACAAATTGCAAGATAATGATGATGTAGAATACTTACCCAAATCAAGTTCCACTGACCTTTTTATAAATTTAATAGAAAGGGTGATATTTCAAATATGGTATCAGAGCCATGTGTCTTCGTAGGTATGTTCATTGTTAGATTTGCCTGTTCTAAGCTTCTTTGTGCTAGAGTAGTGACTGTGTGCAAGTCTTAAGTCCGAGAGCCGTCTGCGTTGGTCAGCGTAAAGCCGTTGGTAAGCCCGTGTTAGCCGTGGATAGGCGTTTGAGGGTCGTAGGTATGTTCATTGTTAGATTTGCCTGTTCTAAGCTTCTTTGTGCTAGAGTAGTGACTGTGTGCAAGTCTTAAGTCGAGAGCCGTCTGCGTTGGTCAGCGTAAAGCCGTTGGTAAGCCCGTGTTACGATAGGCGTTTGAGGGTGTTCCAGGTCGTGGTCCCGTAGAGCCTTTAGGACGAAAGAGAGTCTCACAATCCCTACAATAGTTCAGGAATCTTTAGAATTGGTAAGTTTAAAAATGGATAACCTTAGAAGTTCTAGCTCTAGATCTCAGATGTCCTCCATGAGTGATAACACAGTTAATAAAGAAGAAGTTAGCCTAGTAAATGTTAGTGCAGAGAAAAATTGGCAGGATTGGAAATTACCTTTAGTTCCACAAGATAAAATCTACAAGAAAACAACTTTCTCAAAACTTTCATTTCTTTCAAATTACACAATAAAAACTGTAGAAAGAACTTTCTCTTTAAAACAAAGTTTTGAAACAATTCAATTATTAGGACGTCAAGAAATAGACAAAAATATAAACAACTTTGCTTTTATTCATATTGGTTTAGTTCAAGTTGCCGTCAAACCTCTAACAAGACAAGGATTAAATACAAGTGTTTTCTTAGGATTAAGAGATGGTAGATTTACAGTTTATCAAGATGCTTTATTAGGAATGGTAGAATCTTCTCTTTATAATGGTCCAATTTATTTTGATTGTTATCCAAATTTTTCTGTGTCTTTAAAAGATAAAACTGTGTCAAAAACATTAGAATTAGATGTAGAAACTTACGGTTATAATATGCATGAAGGTGCACAACCTTTAGTAATTGTTTATAGAATATATTACAAGTTGATGAAAACTACGTTAGAACCTCAAGCTTTAATGGAAAGTCAAAAAGGCAAGACTTTATTATTACAAGCTAGTACAAGTGATTCCCATGTTAAAGTCCCCACACAAATTGAATGGAAAGATGTAAAATTACCCAATAGATGGTTATTAAAAAATGTTGCTGAATCAATTCCAGTTCAAAATACTTTAGAAGAAGATTTAGATTATATAGAACAACGTTCAGATGGTACGGTTAGTATAAATTTCCTACCCTATAGAAAATCTACAAGTAGTTGTTCTGCTAGATATAGTAATCCTTACATAGAAAAAACAATTTCTCCACCAAGATGTAGTTTTAGTAAATTTAAATCACAAGAAAATTCAAGAGTAGATGATGATTTAAGACATAGTGTAGATAGACTAGACAATTTAAGATTTACTGAATTAGAAGATAGATCACAAAAATTAGATTTAGACAAGATTAGAAAATCAAGTAATAACTCAAATTATACAAATCCAAATTTAGATGGAATAATTAAGGGTAATGTAATAAATACTCCTTTTTACTCCCCAGCTTCACAAGTCTCACAAGTTCCTCCCACTTATCACTCCACGTATTCTCAACCTCCTCAACAAAGACCAAATTCCCCCACAAATTCTGATATGGGATTTTATCCACCTAATATGTATGACCCACAAATTAATATGATTAGGAAACCTTTTGTATTAAACAAAGAAAAATTAAGACAAGATTTTAATTCCCCAAAATATGAAAATAGAAGAAAAGAATTTTTTGCAACCTTTTCAGAGTTCTTAAGAAGCTATATAAGAGACAAGTATTATGAGTTTATGAATGATATACAAACTGAAGTTAATTTCTTTGCATGGTTTGATCATTATTTTAAGCCAAAACTTTTAGCTGGTAGCAACACCAATAATTCTCTCAATTTTCTCCGACAAAAAGAAGTCACACAAAATAGTCAAGACACCATCATAAAACACAAGTCCACATATGATACTAGCTATAGGCACAATAATATGTTACACTCATCCACCGACAATACAAGTTATAAAGGTAGCCTAATAAAACAAAACTCTCTGCAAAAAGAAAACTTTCAAAAAGAAGACGTAAAAATTTCTCTACCACCTTATATATATAACTATAGCCATAGCCAAGAAAACTCACCAAACAGTCAAACATTGACCAAAAAGCATACAAATAATAGAATTCATGCAAATAGTTCTAGTATATCATCCGACCAATATTCCTTTTGCTACAACACTACCTCTCATGGTCATCAATAATACAACCCAACAAGACAAACATAGAATGACACCTTTGACTTCAAATTATCAATTCAACAACAATACCTATTTAGATAAAAAACAAACTATCCAAGCCAATAGGTCAGATAAACACTATAAAGAAGAATAAAAAAGACAATAATTACAAAGATAAGAAAAAGTCAAAAAAAGAAACAAAGCAAGAAAAACAAGAAGTAGGTTCACTGCCACAAGAAGGATCACCGACAAGAAATAGTAAAAATAAAGAAGAATTCAAAAATGATGCGATAGGTCCAGGTCCACTAACAGAAATTCCTAAAGAGAAAGTCAAGAATAGAGTCTTATGTTACAAATGCAATAGATTTGGTCATTATCAAAATAACTGTAAGCCCCCTAAAAACAAGTCTAAATTAAATATTCCAGAATTACATTCGGAAATAAATACATTAAAACATGAAATACAAGAAATTAAAAATTCAAGTTTTCACATTACGGAAGAACAGTTAGCACAAGAAATAGTAACATTAAAAATAAATAATAATCACTCACAAAATTCAAGTATAGAAAATGAGGTTGAACCAGAAGAAAATTGCAAACAAATTGTTCAATTAATATCCCAACCAACTTTCAAAGAAACTTTTCTAAATACAATTGACAAGATGATTTTTCAAAAATGGTACACTGAAGTAAAAATAGTAATAGACAAAGAATATATTTTTAAAACTGTTGCTTTATTAGACACAGGTGCTGATTCAAATTGTATCCAAGAAGGTTTAATTCCTACAAAATATTATGAAAAAACATCAGAGAAACTTTCACAGGCAAGTGGTACTAGTTTAAATATAGAATTCAAACTTTCAAATGCTCATGTCTGTAGAGAAGGTGTTTGTATCAAGACTACTTTTATTTTAGTTAGAGATATAACCTCAAAAGTAATATTAGGAAATCCTTTTATAGCTTTATTATATCCTATAAGACAAATTTCAGAAAAAGGACTTACAACACAAATTTTAGGACAAAAGATTACTTTCCCTTTTATATTACCGCCTATGACAAGAGATATAAATATGTTAAACCAAATGACATTTTGTAAAGAAATTAATTTAATTTACAAGTCCAAGATTGCAAGAAAAGAAAAACATCTTATGTTTTTAAAACAAGATTTAGAATATAAAAGAATTGAAGAACAATTAGAATCTCCTCTATTAAAACAAAGAATTGAGAATTTTGAGAATAAAGTAAAAAATGAAATTTGTGCAAATTTACCTAATGCCTTTTGGCATAGAAAACAGCATATTATTAGTTTACCCTATGAGTCAGATTTCAATGAAAGAAATATTCCTACAAAAGCTAGGCCTATACAAATGAATCAAGAACTGTTAGAATATTGCAAGAAGGAAATTCAAGAATTATTAGATAAAGGTTTAATTAGGAAAAGTAAATCTCCTTGGAGTTGTTCTGCTTTTTATGTTCAAAAGAATGCTGAAATTGAAAGAGGTGCTCCTAGATTAGTCATAAATTACAAGCCTTTAAATACTGCTTTAAAATGGATTAGGTACCCTATACCCAATAAAAAAGATTTATTAGCAAGAGTTCACAATGCTAAGGTTTTTTCAAAATTTGATATGAAAAGTGGATTTTGGCAAATTCAAATTGATGAAAAAGATAAATACAAAACTGCTTTTACTGTCCCTTTTGGACATTATGAATGGAATGTAATGCCCTTTGGTTTAAAGAATGCACCAAGTGAATTTCAAAATATTATGAATGATATTTTTAATCCTTATACAAGTTTTTCAATTGTTTATATCGATGATGTTTTAATATTTTCAAATACCTTAGAACAGCATTGGAAACACTTAGAAACTTTTATTAAAATTGTTCAATACAATGGATTAGTAGTTTCTCCTACAAAAATAAAGTTATTCCAAGATAAAATCAGGTTTCTAGGACATAATATTTATCAAGGGAAAATAACACCTATAGATAGAGCCATACAATTTGCTGACAAGTTTCCGGATGAAATAAAAGACAAGAATCAACTTCAGAAGATTTTTAGGAAGCCTAAATTATGTCTCAGAATATTATCAAGATCTTAGGAAAATATGTCGTCCTCTTTTTCAAAGATTACAAAAAAATCCACCACCATGGACTGACACTCATACTCAAATTGTTAGACAAATTAAAAAACATGTCAAGACTCTCCCCTGTTTAGGTCTCCCTTCTCCTGATTCTTTTAAGATAGTAGAAACTGATGCCTCTGAACTGGGTTATGGAGGTATTCTCAAGCAAAAAGTCTTAGAGTCAAGTCATGAGCAAATTGTCCGTTTTTATTCTGGTGTATGGAATGCTGCACAACAAAATTACAGCACAATCAAAAAAGAGATTTTATCAATAGTCTTATGTATTTCAAAATTTCAAGATGATCTTTTAAATCAAAAGTTTTTAGTCCGAGTTGATTGCAAAAGTGCAAAAGATGTTTTATTTAAAGATGTTGAAAATCTTGCTTCTAAACAAATATTTGCACGATGGCAAGCTATTTTAAGTATTTTTGATTTTAACATTGAATACATCAAAGGTGAGTCAAATTCTATTCCTGATTTTTTAACTCGTGAATTTTTACAGGGAACATGACTTCTCCATATCAAAATTACAAGTTAACAAGCCATTCAGATAGGTCTAAAATCCAAAATGCTTCAGATTATGCTAATAAGTCACCCCCAAAAACAAAAACAAATACTCTCCAAAACCTCCAAGTCCAAAAACACAAACCTCCACAAATATTCCATTGTCTAATAAATTTACCCATTTAGCAGAATTTCCTCCTCTCCCCTCTCAATTACCTACTTATGCTCAAAAGCTTACTGCATCAAGCAGCTTGAAACCACAATCAAAATCACATGAGTCCTCATCAAGCTCTCAAACCCAAACAAGTTCTTCATCACAAATTTCTCTGTCCCGAGCCTTTCCATCCCCTCACTCCGCAGATTCCCTTCAAATTAACAAGTCCCCTGAAATTAATCTCTTTCCAATAGACCAACAAATTGAGCATATCCAAAATCCAAGACAAGTAGTATCTCACATGTTTCCCCCAGGATGGAACTTCCAGCCAGAACATCCTCACAAGTCACAAACTTTTTATGAATTCATTTTAGTTGACACAAATTCTATTCTCCTTACACATTGTAAATGCTCATTTGATACTACAGGATCCCGAACTGCTTACTCAAAGTGTCTCATTAAACAAGTTATCAGTCCTTTCCAATGGAATGGTCATCCATGCAATACAAGATCATTTAGTAAAAAATTTACTCCTCAAGAATATAATTATTATGATTATCAAAATGCTTGGTACAATGCCCTTTATTCTCAAAATGATAGGTTCCAGCACTCTTGGTTTTTCTATTTTGATAAATACCTAAATATTCAAAATCTTCCTGCTTGGTTTCTTCAATGGTGGGACCAATTTGGTCCAGAACCACCTATTTTACCTCCAGCAAGAATAGATTCAAGAACTCCAAAACAAATCGAAAGAGGTTATTCAAATGACCAAATTCACTTTCCTTTTTCTCTCCCCCAAATTTATGAAAAATTCCAATCTCCTCCAGCCCTTTGCAAGTTTCCCAAACTGTTAGTTTTTTATACAAGATATAACCTTTCCTGGATTATGGGATGGGATTTTGCTTTTTCTTCTTCCTCCCCAAAATTCCTTATCAGACAAATTTATGTTAGATGGTGGGAAAAATATATAGTTAATACAAGTGATTACCCAAAAATGATTTCTGATTGTAATCTCCTAGACCCACAAACCAATACCCCATTTCTTCTTAGTCCATACAAATCAGACACACCAGCCAAATCCCCATTCAAGTCTCACAAATCCAAAAAAGAACTGAAAAAGCAGCTACAAGATGCCCTCTCTCAAATTTCTGATGATTCTGATGATGAAGAAGTCCGAGTAGCAATGGCAAAGAATCCACATTTATTTCAAGACTCCCAAGATCCATATGAATTCTAGTTTAGCAAGATAAGTGTTAGTGTCAAGACAATGTAAAAGGAAATAAGCCAGTCAAGATTTCAAGATTCCCTCCTGTTCAACACAAGCAATTCTCAAGCCTCAAGAAGTTCCTGATAGACAAGTGCAATGACAAAAGCAAGTTGATAAGAAAAGCTGCCAAGATGAAAGTTAATAAGGTGACAAGTGCAAAAACTTTATGCAAGACCAGAGACTCCCGAGAATTTTCAAAATGACAAGTTAGCCAAGATTCTTTTCAGTACAAAAGCAAAAGCAAGATCGTTCAATTTTTCAAGATATTCCTGACAAAGTTTTCTTTTGACTCCTTTTGACAAGACCAAAGTTTAAAGACAAATTTACTTTCGGCGCGTGCAAGTTCAGACAAATTCACTATCAGATAAGTTCAAATAAAGGTACCCAGACAAGATAATTGACAAGCTTAAAGTATCAAGATTCCTGACAAAGCAAGCTGCTTTCAGCAAGGAAATCCGTCAGATTCCAAATTCAAGATTTCTTCAAGATTTTACTTTTCAAGTTACCAAGACTACTGTTCAAATACCCCAGTCAAGTTACTGTTTCTTTACTTTTCAAGCTCTATTTAAGCTACCCTTCTGGCTTGTAGAAGGCACATCTAAATTTCACATCTAAAATTTCTCGCCTCAATTTACACTCTTTAGTTTCTTAGCAAATATCAAAGCAATCCTTGTAAACACTTTCCTTCCTTTCCAGTAAACAAAACCTTCTCTTGTATTTCCCAAGCTATCTCAAAGTCATCTGTAAGTTTGTTTTCAAAGTTTATCAAATATATTTCAGTTTCAATCATTACTCTTCAAGATTTTATTATTGTTACTGTAATTTTATTTGCAGCATATTTATTCCATACTGCCTTTACTCTGTCCATTTCTAGCAATTTCATCTTTATCATACTGTTAATCTGCCTCGAACTCCTTTATTAGTGGGTTTGAAGAAAGTTGTGGACCCTCATTTCTTGCATGCGTACACCCTTTTCTTTGAAAGCAATGTGAACTGTCTGACAATATTTGCATAGGGCCGAGAATTGTAAACTATTTCAAAAAACTCACCAATGCCCAATTTTTCCTTCTTGTTTTACTTTTCGTCGGCGTGACTTAGACTTTGGCGTGGCGTTTCAGACTTTCCAAGCAATTTCTCATTGTGAGTGAGAGTGATATTTCCACACTAACATACAAATGTAACAAAAATATGTTTTTAAAAAGACTAAATAGCTTTGAAGTACTTAAATGATCAATAATTCAACATTTGTTAAATACAAGTCATGTTTGATCTTTTTATGTTAGCGTTTTTATTTTCTAAAAATTGATTCCATTCACATTGAACAACTCTATACCATAAAGTTAATTCTATTTTTTTTAGTCAATTAGACCAAGCTCTAAGATCTATTAAAAAAGACTTGCGAGTGCACCTTACCCAAGCGAAGAAAATGAAGGAGACCTTCTAAGAAGTTGTGGAAAAGGTTATAAACAAATAATGACTGAGGTTTTTGTAAATTCTATAATTAAAAGAATAACAGTAATAATACAAATAAAATAATTCCTCACATGATTTAATTTTTTTTAATAACTATAAGTCTTTTTACTAAGCAATGGGTGTAGATTACCTCACAAACTTAAAGCCATACTTGTAGATTTAAACTTAATAATTTACAATTTATAAAACCTATAACCTCTGTTGTCAAAATCACGATTTTATAATACTACACATTAAAATCGATATGGATCGTAGTAGAATAGTTCCAGGGGTAGAATTGTACAAAATCTTTCTTCTTCTTTTTTTTGTTTTTTTTTTTTATAAATTTTGATTATTTTCAAAATTTACAATTCCCATCATTTTAATTTTTTGATAAAAATTATGACCAAACAAAGAAATTTAAAAATGATGGGATTTTAAATTATGGGGATGTAAATCCCATCATTTATGAAATTCTATGTATTTATCAATTTCTTCATCCAAATGCACCATAAAAGAAAAACCATCCAATGCCCTCAATATTTTTGACCTTTTTCAAAATTTTCATCTATAATTTTTAATTTTTTTTTCTCTTCAAGATTTGGAGGGGCTGTGATTTTTCCTTTATTCTCTTCTTGGTTGCGCCTAAATCTATTTTTAATCATGATGCATAAGAGGGGCAACCTTTAAACCCTCTATCATATTTTTAATTTAATTTTTTTTAAATAAAAATACACAACAAGCAAGCAAAAAAGAGGGGCAATTTTAAACACATAATCATTTTAAAAAAATTTTATTCTTTCTTGTCAACCAAAAGCAATAAAAAGGTCCACGATATACTCTGTCTCATAAAAGAACTTTTTAAATAAATAAAAAATCGAATTTGTTACAAAAAATATTCCCAATATTCTTTATTTAAATAACTGGTAACAAAATTTAAATGAGACTTCAACTTTCACAATTACTTTTTAGCATTTTTCTCTCTGCTAACTCTCTTTTAACAATCTCCATTAACAATCTATTTTTTTAAAAATTACTTTTCATCTCTTCTTATCAAAGCATCAATATTTTACAATTTTATTTTCATCAATTATTACATATTTCAACATTTGGTGCAACAACATTGATGATCAATTATATTTTTCTCCACAACATTTCAATTAAAATCACCAACAATAATCATTAACGCACCAAAGTTCCTTAATTGATGGTAGGTTGTATGGATATCTTTTTATTTATTAATTATCTCATAAAATATCATATATTTAAGTCGTAATTCATTTATTTATCTTTTGTGATACCATTAATATTATAATAAATTTTTATTTGATTAGCTTAGTATTTTATTGGTAAATCATTTGAAAGGACAAAATGGGTATTAGGACATTATAAAAGGAGCCACTTGCGTCTCACTTGGCCACTTTCTGTCAAATTGTTCCCAAAATCAGAAAAAATAATGATGTCCAAAGCAACCATTCATTAATTATTTAATAGGAAACTTCGTAGAAACTTAGCATTTAAGTCATTCTTGATAGGATTGTCGGTGGTGAAGTGGGTTCGTTTGAAAATCTCCTGCTCTTTCGACTTCATTGGACCGACCTTTTGAAAACCCATATGAAATGTGGCAGGGATCAAGATCCTCTAGAGTTCTTAGGGAACTCTACCACATAGATTTCTCTTCATCCTAGCCTTCCATTTAAAATAAATGGTTTAGATTAATGCCAACTCAGCATTCCACTAACTAAACCCTAAAAAATAAGCTTTTTCAAAATATGTTACTAACTTATGGTTTAACTAACGGTGTTAGTATGAGGAATAGCAGAAGACACAAGAGAGACTAAATCAACGTACAACCCTCTGCCTCTCCCTTCCACTTTCAACAGTGATTTCTACTCCGGCTGCCTCTGCCTCCGCCTCTGCCTTTATCTCTCACCCCTCATTAGAAGTCAAGAACGATCCGGTGGGTTGATGTTTAGAACGAAGCCGGTGGATCGAAGTCAAGAGAGAAGCGGGTGACTGCCTCGACCATTCACCGCCTCCGCCTCCGCCTCTGCCTCTGCCTCTGCCTCTGCCCCCTCATCATTCTTTTGTCTAATTTGACGTTGGGTGGAAGAAAAGTGATAAAGGTAAGTGGATTGATGAAAAGATTTTAGGATCTGATTAAAAATGGAGCTCTTAAATTAATCTTTACCCAAAACGTTTTGTTATTTTTAGTCCACCAAATCGCCTTTCCAGACTCCATTTGATGAGGTTTTAATGGAGGTTATATTGATTGCCATGTTTGTTTGCATTCATCTTCAAACAGAACTCTTAAATTAATCTAACCCAAAATTGTTGGGTTTTTTTTTTTTCAAATTATTATTTGAGTTGATAACCAACTGAGGTTATCTTCAGATTGTGCGAAGTACCATTGAAATGATAAGGTATTGCTGTAATCTGGTTGAGTAGAGCGTAATGCTCTATATTTTGAAATTTTCTTTGCTTGAACAACAAGATCACCGTGTGTTGCTATGTGTTAAAAATCAAAAGCATAAACAGAAGAAGAATATATCAGTTAAAGTAAATCAAATAAACAACTATGTTATTCCTATTGAAATCTATATTTACAAGTCCAAAAAATTGAATACCAGAACTAATTTTTGCTCCAAATAAAAGTTCCATAAGTTTGTTCTCAATGTTTATGGTTTGCTAACTGCCCTGTTATTTAATTTTGTTATTTTTGTATTATTCTCTTCTTTCATCATTTTCCTTTTTGCAGGGAATTAGAAAACCTGTCTCTCATATGTATTTTGTTGCACACAGGCACATTGATCTCTTTATGCCATTTCAAAGAAATGTTCCAGAAGGCAAAACTTTTCAGCACAGTGGACATTGATCTCTCTAAGCCACCATCAACAATACAATTTTCTTCGATGGTTAGGAAATTCTTTAGTGATTGCTGATATGAGGAATTGTTGTAATTGAGTTTAATGGGGATAGTGATTGCTGATATGAGGAATTGTTGTGATTGAGTTTAATGGGGATAGATTGTTGATATGAGGAATTGTTGTAATTGAGTTTAATGGGGAAAGTGTTGTAAGTTTTTCTTTTAACAAGATATTATGTTGTACATGGGGTGTGCCCCCTTTTTTGTAATTAATAAGAAATATGAGAATTGTATGGATCTACTAATACAGAGGTTGGCAAAGTCCAAGTGTTGCTCATTAATTTTTTTAAAGCAATCCAAGCAAGAAACCTGTAACATAAAAATGTAAGATTTGTCATCTGTCATGTGGATGCTCCATGTAGATAGGGCATACAACCTCATTAAACTCTTTGCATTGTAGTAAATAAGTCAAAACGCATAACATATCAAAACATCAAGTTCTGTGATCGTTGCACAAGTAGTAAATAACTCAAATACAAGTAGTCAAAATATAAGTTACAATCCCAGGATAACAAAAGTGTGAGGCCCTCAACCACCATACAAAGCATATGCATCTTTCATCTGCAACATCATTGACAACATTGGTGCATTACATTTACAGCTTCCAAAATCAAAGACCTGAAATATTTCAAAAATCAAAGTTAATTTTTAAATAAACAAGTGTCAAAAGTTGGCAACTTGTTTACAACCTTAGTTGGTTACATACCAAGGTAATTCTCAGAATCGAAATAGTTATTTGTTCTATCACCAAGAGGAATTCGTGCATGATTAAACCCAACATCTGGTCCCTACAAAAAAAATAATTATATCCAATTGACGTGTCAGCCTAGTATACAAAGTCCTTTTTTTTTTTTCCTCAAATGTGAGAAAACACATTTTTACCTGACTACTATAAGCACTATTTGGGATAAGGATCCTCTCCATTTGAAATAAAATGGAGAGTCTCCATTTCATGGTCTAGATTAAATATTACAGATCTAACAGTGTACAGATTGCCATGTCATTGAAAATTTTAAATGACAAGACAGTCTATATATCGTTAGATTTGTGAAATAAAATCTGAACCATGAAATGGACAAATGGAGAGATTTCCAAATGGAGAGGATCCTTATCCCACTATTTGAGGCTTGAGAATGTGAGACGGGTGTACTGTTGGCAAAGGATCCCTATATAGCCACAACAATTACATGAATAAAGAAAATAAACAAAATAATAGTTTAAAAATCACAGCAAGGTGTAAGCAACTTTACTGCTAAAAATTCAATGAAACTATTTTGGCATGTAGTTTGTTGGGGCTCTTCATAGGTCATCCATGCCATTGAATGAGGCACCTGATCAACTCCCTATATCACAAAATATAAAGAAGAAGAAAAAAAGCATACACAAATACATAATTAACTTAAATTTTGGAAGGTCATTGTATTTTAAATTGTTATAGTAAAAGTTCATAATATTGTTTACCTTGAGAAGGATAATGTTCCATATGAGAGCCGGAGATATGGTGATGTATGTGAGAAGAACCATGATTTTCCTATGTCAAAAGGCATAAAATGTTAACATTTTAAATAAAAATTTCAGATTTGGCATAAAATATTAATTTAACTAATAATATCATATTTAACAATCCATACAAAGTGCATGTAAGAAAAGTACCTTGAATGTGTATTGTCCTTTGTTCATATTTTCTGGAATTTTTTTCTTTCTTCTTGGTTGCTTCTCAACCCAATTTCTTAATCGTTTTCCGCCCTTGCGACCTTCTTTCTTCTTGAGCCCTTTAACATTTTCAACTAAGTTCTCAAAAGATTCTCCATGACTCACAAGTTCATTTGCACCCAACATAGACACTTGAGCTACAAAATTATCCAGATTCACATTAGAAGATTTCTTAGCAATATCTTCAACTTGCTTTTCTAATTCATTTACCGCTCTTTCTACCAAAACATATGCTTCTTCGAAGTCAGCAGCTCGAGAGGCTAATCTTCTATATCGTGCTGTAATATCCAAGTTAACATCTTCTTGGACATCCCTCCCACTTCTATCTAAAACATATCCATTCTTTGCTTCCCTTGTCCATCTCTTCAATAAGTATAAACCATGAATTATTTTTATATCAAGCACATCAAAAACCTTCAAAGCATGACAACACAAAATTCCAAATGTTTCAAACTTTCTACAACTACACATGATTGTCTGATCAACAGAGTTGCAAAGTACTTTATACTCCTTCTCTTGGCCAAAAAGCATTACAATATATTCATGCATTGGTTGGCTCTCGTTTCTTGATTTTATCAATGGCTGCTGATGCATAGTCATACTCATTCTGAAACATTTTAAATATTGCAGGCGTATACACTTGTGCTGCTTGCTTCAATAAAGGTGAATTCTTCAAGCTTAATGTAGGCAATTTTTGCCTAGCATTGTACTCAGCCTCCAACTCCTTATGTCGCTTTTGTTCTACCACTCTCTCAAAATGCTGAAAAAATTGGAGTATACATAAGTCTGATTTCAAGTGATTTTTCAAGTCCGCATTCAAACTTTCACTGAGTTGAGTGCTTCGCATTCCTAAAGTAGAAGCCATTTTCATGAAACACTTGGCCCATTTTGACTTCAGTTTGTATATACTATTCAACCAACTAAGATCATTGATCTTATATGTGTGAATCATATTAGCCCAAGCCTTCTCAAATTCACTTTCATTGTCATACTCATACATGCAAGCTTTAAAGTCTCAAAGGAAAAAAGAACCATCCTTCATCAAATTCCCCAAGTGCTTGATGCCATTTTGCATCATATGCCAAGTGCATAATCCATGCCACATGTCTGGCATCACATCAACTAATGCTTTTGCCATTGCAGGATCCTGATCAGTGAAAATGGATCTAGGTTTTTTACTCTTGTGTGCATTTAAAAAGCTTTCACAAAGCCATTTAAATGATTCTGCAGTCTCATCGTATAACAGTGCAGCCCCAAAAATAACTACTTCTTGATGATGATTAAAACCTAGGAACACAGCTAAAGGCCTAAATTCTTTATTGGTGCCATATGTAGTATCAAAAGTAACAACATCACCAAAATGGGCATAGTCAACTATCATTCTAGCATCAGCCCAAAATATATTTGTTATTTGTTATTCATTATCTAATTGCACTGTATAATGGAATGATGGATTATCAATGAGTTGTTGCTGGAAGTACCTTAATAAACTGCCTGCTTCACCATAAATCAAGCTTCTTTGCCGTCTAGTTCGAAGATAGTTTTTCTGATCAATTTCAATGTAGCCAAGATTAGCTCTCCCACCAGCTTCTCTACTCATCAATTCATGTGCTGCTTTAGGCTTAATTCCAGAAGCATATGCTAAATTAACAGCAAAAGCTTGGGCTTCAGATATCCCTCTTTGCGATCTCATCATGTAAGCGGTTTCTGGGAGATGAAGAACATGGTTGTGTTCTGATACAAAATCATACACTTTATACTTTCCGGTCTCTCGAACTAATGAAACTCCTAATCGTACAGGACAATTAGTCCTTGTTTCCTCTCGATGATGACGCGTAAGTTGATCTCGTTTGTCTTCTTTCCGGATGCCCTCTTTAGCACATAAAAATCTTCTTGACGTTATTTCTCCATCAATCTTACTTTTATTTAAGTAATGCTTCCGAACACTAAAACCCATCTTTTTTCCATAATTCACCCAATATTTCCATGCTGCCTCTAATGTCTCAAATTCCATGCCAACTTGAGGTACCCAATCTCCCATGCTTTGAGAGGATTCTTCTGTCATCCTATTAAAATAACATCAAATTTAATATGTGAGGTTAATTTTCAAGTAGAACAATCAGTAATTGAGTCACAAAACAACAACTATAAAAATCATTCAAAGTACACATAGAATCATATCAAGTTTCATATTTTTTTCAATAAATAATGGAATCAGATAAAAACTATGACTAGAACATTAATAATAGGTGTACAAAAAGAAGACTATAAAATAGGGGGGAAATGTTAAGTAGAAACATACGATACATAAATAATGGAATCAAATCAAATTTCAAATTTCCTCTACTATATACTAACGAATAAAAAAAAAAAGGGCTTCCAGTTTAGTTTGAAGCCAAAAAAGCTCAAATGAAAAAAATAAAAAAAAAAAAAAAAAAAAAAAAAAAAAAATAAATACTGGTAGAGAACTTAAAAAGGCAGTGAAAAAAAAAAAAAAAAAAAAAAGAAGCTATAACTTAGATAAAAAAAAGTGTTTGAAGTAAAAATAGAAAAAGAAGCAGACTTCAACAAAAAGCCACTGATCAGAACTATGAACTTTCGGCAATGTGTTTAAGTAAAAAAAAAAAAAACTATGAACTTTTTTAGTTATAAAGAAAAAAGGCACCGATCATTGTTAATAGAAAAAAGGAAAAAGAAAAGAAAGACTTCCAGTTTAGTTTGAAGCCAAAAAAGCTCAAATGAAAAAAATAAATAAATAAATACTGGTAGAGAACTTAAAAAGGCAGTGAAAAAAAAAATGCATAGAAAAAAGAAGCTATACTTAGATAAAAAAAGTCTTTGAAGTAAAAATAGAAAAAGAAGCAGACTTCAACAAAAAGCCATTGATCAGAACTATCAACTTTCGGCAATGTGTTTAAGTAAAAAAAAAAAAAACTATGAACTTTTTTAGTTATAAAGAAAAAAGCCACCGATCAGGAACAAAAAATAAAAAATAAAAATAAAAGAGAAAAGAATCAAATATATATGACTAAACTTCATATCTCCACAGCCAAAAAAAAATTATACTAAACAAAGAGTGTAGAGAGAGAAGAAAAATATGTAAACATACCTTACCTCAATTCAGATTAATTGGAGAAGATGATGAAAAAAGTACAAAAGTTATGAAATTGTTTTTGAATGATTCTAGATTGAGTTTTTGGTGGGAGTGTCTATTCAGTTCTTTTGGTTCTGCCTTTCTTTGTAAATTACAGTGATTACTTTTTCTTTTTCTTTTCTTCTAAACGTTAACGTTAACGTTAGTTGTTTTGTTTCAGTCTATTTTTTAGGGTTTAGTTAGTGGAATGCTGAATTGGCATTAATCTAAACCATTTATTTTAAATGGAAGGCTAGGATTAAGAGAAATCTATATGGTAGAGTTCCCTAAGAACTCTAGAGGATCTTGATCCAGTGTGGCAGATTCTAATTAGGGAAATTATAGAATATCGAAGCTTTTCAAAACTATTAACAAAAACAGAAAATTTAGCTAAAAAAAATTAACAAAAACAGAAAATGGCTGGATGAAGGACTAAGTACATATTTAAGCAACTTATCAAAATAAAAAAAGAAAAGTACATATTTAAGCAATACAATTCTGTGTTTGTCAATAATCCATGAAAGCTTCACTGATTTATAATTCCTTCATTCTTCTTTGTCAATAAAGAATATTACTCTTATCAAAACAAAAAAAAAGAAAAAGAAAAAAAAAAGCAGGAATATTACTAACGTTAAGAGATTTCATCACCTAATCCATTGAATCAAAACTTATATTCAGACATTGCAACGAAACAAGTATGTGATTTAGAAGAAAGTATGTGATTTAAGAGAACCTCTAAGTCCAATTACACAATTAAAGAAAGGGATGTGGGAAGGAAAATACAAGACTCAACTTAAAACCTGAAAAAGGAAAAGAATAAATTTTCCCTACAACATGAGGGAGCAAAGAGTGATGAAATGGGTTGATCAAAAAACAAAAAAAAATGATGAAATGGTTCTTCAAGCTTCACTATTGAGGAGTAATATTTTTACGCTAACATAAAAAAGTATACTTTAAAAGGATCAAACAACCCTTATGTATTCAAATTTCAATGAGGGGTATTTGGTCCTTTTAAAGCACAACTTTTTATATTAGTGTGTGTTAAAGACTGAATGTCTATATATTGTATTATGTTCAATGTAGTACAAGAGAGAGCCTTTATATAGGCAGAGATAAGAGTAATGCACAAGTAAAAGGAGTGCTATACAAGACAATATATTGGGCCTAAGACCCATTGGACTTATATTCTAACATCCCCCCTCAAACTCATGTTGGGTGAACAGACACCAACTTGAGTTTGGAAATAAGATCACGGAAACGGCCTGGAGGCATAGGTTTGGTAAATATGTCAGCTAACTGGTCCTGAGAAGATACTGAACGGAGCTGCAAAGTACCCTGTAGTAAGTGATGACGAACAAAGTGACAGTCGATCTCAATATGCTTAGTACGCTCATGGAAGACGTCATTGTGGGCAATTTGGATGGCACTTCGATTGTCACAATGGATCGGAACTGCAGTAGAACAATCAATGCCTAAGTCCTGGAGAAGCCAACGTAACCAAAGGAGCTCAGCAGTGGTGTCAGCAAGTGCTCGATATTCTGCCTCAGTACTAGAACGAGCAACAACAGATTGTTTCTTGCTGCGCCAAGAGATGAGGGAGTCACCAAGAAGAAAGCAATACCCTGTAGTGGAACGACGGTCAGTAGGGTCCCCTGCCCAGTCGGCATCAGAATAAGCCTGAAGAGTGAGCGACGACTGAGATGAGAAGTGAAGTCCATGAAACAAGGTGCCTTTCAAATACCGAAGAATCCGAAGTACAGCTGCATAATGGAGAGACCGTGGTGCAGCCATGAACTGGCTAACAATGTGAACAGCATAGGAGATGTCTGGTCGAGTGACAGTGAGGTAAACAAGACTCCCAACTAATTGTCTGTAGAGGGTAGCATCAGGAAGTGGTTCTCCATCATGAGTATTCAGGCGATTGTTGTATTCAATGGTGTGTCAACGATCTTGCTGTCCGTGATTCCAGCTCGAGAGATAAGATCAGATGTGTACTTGGCTTGAGTGAGATAGTAACCATCGGAGGAGGAAGAGACTTCAAGGCCAAGAAAATAACTGAGAGGACCCAGATCCTTCATCTCAAAATGCTGACCAAGAAAGCGCTTAAGATCCTGGATGCCCTGTACATCATCACCAGTAATAATCATGTCATCTACATACAACAAGAGAAGGGTAATACCATGATCTGAGCGTCGGAAGAACAGAGCTGAATCATATGAACTAGCTGAAAAACCATGCTGAGAAATGGTGGAGCTGAACTTGGCAAACCAAGCGCGTGGAGCTTGCTTAAGACCATATAGTGCCCGACGTAAGCGACACACTTTGGGAGAAAAGCCTGGAGGTTGGGAGAAACCAGGAGGGAGCTGCATGTAGACTTCCTCAGTTAGTTCTCCATTAAGGAAGGCATTCTTCACATCCATCTGAAAAAGTGGCCAATGTCGGGAAGCAGAAACTGCGATAAGAGTACGAACAGAGGAGAGGCGAGCCACTGGTGCAAATGTCTCCTCATAGTCAATGCCATACTCTTGAGTGAATCCCTTGGCAACGAGACGAGCTTTGTAGCGATCAACAGTACCATCTGATCGAGTCTTGATCTTGTACACCCACTTGCAACCAATAGCAGATTTACCAGCTGGCAAATCAACCAGATCCCAAGTACCTGTCTTTAACAATGCATCCAATTCTTCTTTCATAGCTTGCTGCCATAAAGGGTCAGAGGAGGCCTCACGAAAGGTGTGAGGTTCATGTAAGGTGGCAAAGGCAGAAAAGCAGTGAAAATCACGAAGATGAGAGGGAAGAGTTCTTACCCGATGAGAGCGACGAGGCTCAGGAGCAGTAGTGTTGACAGGATTCGCAGCAGGGGCAGAGAGAGGAGACTCGTCGAAGGTAGGATCGGCTGTAGGAGACTCATCAGAAGAGGGATCAACAGGGGGAGACTCGTCGGAGATGGGATTAACTGACTCAGCAGAAGGGGAAGGAATCTCAGGGAAGAGATTTGGTAGAGGATCAACCTGAGAATCAGAATTACCTGCAGAAAATAAAGGTAAGGAATAGAACATCTTGTGTTCCCAGAATACCACATGTCGAGAGACTCGAAGACGCTTGGCGACTGGATCATAACATCGGTACCCCTTTTCTTCAAGGCCATAGCCAAGAAAACAACAGAGCTGGGAGCGGGGTTGAAGTTTAGTGCGCTCATGTGGTTGAAGAAGAACAAAACATACACAACCAAAAACCTTGAGTAGACTGTAGTTTGGAGCTGTGCCAAACAACCGTTCATATGGTGTTGTGTTTTGAATGACAGGTGAGGGGCATCGGTTGATGGTGTATACTGCAGTGAGAGCAGCTTCACCCCAGAATGAGGCAGGAGTGGAGGCTGCATTGGTGAGAGCCCTAACAGTATCTAGGATGTGACGGAGTTTACGTTCAGCTCGTCCATTTTGTTGTGAGGTGCCAGCACAAGAGGTATGAAAAACAGTTCCATAATGTTTAAGAATAGTAGAAAAATCTGTTTGTCTATATTCTCGTGCATTGTCAGAGCGAAATACCTTAATAGCTTTAGAATACTGAGTCTGAACCATTTTAGCAAAATCACGATATATTGTGAGAACTTCAGAACGATTTTTCATTAAATAAATCCAAGTGTAACGAGAAAAATCATCGACAAAAATAACAAAATATCTTGACCCCCCCACTGTGGGAACAGGAGAGGGCCCCCATACATCTGAATGTATAAGATCAAAAGTTGCAGAAGCAATAGACTCACTATTATTAAAAGGTAAGGCAGGTTGTTTGCCGAGCTGACATGGCATGCAATCAAATGGACTGGAAGAAACTGAACCTAATAGACCCCTAGATACTAAGGTTTGAATACGAGGAAGAGAAACATGACCTAGACGAGAGTGCCACAACTCGATGGAGGCAGAAGCAGCAATAACAGAGGCGGAGACTGATGAAGACGGAAAGTGAAGGGAAGTGAGCTCAAACAACCGTCCAACCTTACGCGCGGACCCAACGATCTGCCCCGTCCGAGAATCCTGCACAAGACAACCACGAGAAGAAAAGAACAGGTTTAAACCAAGTTCGGTTAGTTGGCCAACAGATAAAAGATTAAGATGCAGTTTAGGAACACAAAAGACATCAGAGATAGATAAGTTAGGGGTAGAGATGGAGCCAACATGACTAACAGTCATGGCGGAGCCATCAGCAGTGGTAATAGTAGGTAAGACAGGAGGAGTGTGGGCACTTGTGAGATGAGGATTGTCCGTCATGTGATTGCAGCAGGCAGAATCTAAGAACCATTCAGAAGAGATACCTGGTGTCACAGAAAGAGCAGAATTGGATGCACTGGAAGACAAAGCTTGAACCTGACTGAAGAGGGCTTGTAGATCTGCTATGCTGTAAGTAGGTGTAGTCAATGAGACAGGATCAAAAGATGCAGCATCGGATGATGGTACAGACTCAGAGGCAGTCAAGGCTGCAGAGCGCTGAAGAATGCCGGCACGCATGTTACATCGATCAATAGTGTGACCGCGATGCTTGCAAAAGGCACAAATAAGATGATAATTCTTCTGATTGGTTCGCCTATGAATAGGCTTAGAATTTTCACTTTGAGTCATAATGAAATCTCAACTGCAAAAACAGACCACAAAAATGAAATCAGCACGAAAAACTGGGTAGGGAGCACCTGGGTTGTAAAAAGTCAACTCTGGAAAAAAGTCAACGCTGCTGGTCAACGGTCAAAGTCAACGGTCAACGGTCAACACTGGTCAACGGTCAAAGTCAACGGTCAACGGTCAACACTGGTCAACGGTCAATGGTCAACGGTCACGGTCAACGCTGGTCAACTAGGGCTGACGTGGCACTTGCTGACGTGGCAATAGGGATGACGTGGCAGTGAAGGGCTAGGGCTGACGTGGCGCGTGAAGAAGACCTTGACGGCGCCGGAACTTTGACCGGAGCGTGGCGGCGCGTCCGAGCTCCGATGAGGATGAATTTTGCGCGGTTGGGTCCGGCTCCTCGAGATCTTTCCAACGGCGGTGGAGGTGTCGTGATCGGAGTCCGGTAGCTGAAGAACCGAGGATAACGGCGCCGGAACTTTGGGCGGCGCGTGGCGGCGCGTCCGACGTCGTATGGGGTTGATTCTTGCGCGGTTGGGTCTAGCTTCTCTAGATCTTTCAAACGGCTGCAGAGGTGTCGTGATCGGAGTTCTGTAGCGGGAGAACCGAGGGTGGCAGCAAGTCTGTTCGGCGATGAATCAGCTTTTTTGGCAGCGCAGGCAACCGGATTTCTGACGGTGGCGGCTGGGCAGTGCCAGAGACAGCTGAGGCAGCGGAAGAACGCCTGGAAGGACTAGAACTGCACAATATTAGAGCCTTAGCTCTGATACCATGTTAAAGACTGAATGTCTATATATTGTATTATGTTCAATGTAGTACAAGAGAGAGCCTTTATATAGGCAGAGATAAGAGTAATGCACAAGTAAAAGGAGTGCTATACAAGACAATATATTGGGCCTAAGACCCATTGGACTTATATTCTAACATTATTTTTTTATTTTTTATGTTAGCCCTTTTTATTTTCTAAAAATTGATTCCATTCACATTGAACAACTCTATACCATAAAGTTAATACTATTTTTTCTAGTCAATTAGACCAAGCTCTAAGATCTATTAAAAAAGACTTGCGAGTCCACCTTACCCAAGCGAAGAAAATGAATGAGACCTTCTAAGAAGTTGTGGAAAAGGTTATAAACAAATAATGAGTGAGGTTTTTGTAAATTCTATAATTAAAAAAATAATAGTAATAATACAAATAAAATAATTCCTCACATGATTTAATTTTTTTTAATAACTATAAGTGTTTTTATTAAGCAATGGGTGCAGATTACCTCACAAACTTAAAGCCATACTTGTAGATTTAAACTTGAATAATTTACAATTTATAAAATCCTATAACCTCTGTTGTCAAAATCACGATTTTATAATACTACACATTAAAATCGATATGGATCGTAGTAGAATAGTTCCAGGGGTAGAATTATACAAAATCGTTTTTCTTTCTTGGGTAAAATTATAGTGGAATCGTACATAATTGTGTTTTTTTTTTGCAATTATTTTATTATGTTGTTATTTGTTCATGTATTTGTAATTTTGGTACTTATAGTGATTAATAGTTATTACCCTTTATAAGTAATTTGTGTCAAATTTTACCTTTTTTCTAATGATTCTTTAGCATATATTCTGAATTATTAGAAAAAAAAATTACATTTTTATTAAGGAAAGTAAAATCTTACAATTCCCGATCTGATTCACGAAACCTTCTCACCAATTCTATGTAAAATCCAAATTCTGATAACTATGCCTATAACACGTTTAACAAGATACTTGAACATAAATTATTGGATAATGAACAAATAAAGAAAAATTTATTAATTGAAATAAAATAAAAAAAAATTATAATTGTTAAGTAAATGAATAATTTAAGGAGTGAAGAGGGACTGAGAGGTTAAGTAACTACTACATCCCAACTAAGTTGGAACTTACATACTTGTCTGGTTCCCTATCATTTGTACTCTATCCCAAAAAAAAAATCTACAAATTTTTATTTTTAAAAAATAATAAAATAAAAAAACTTTTTTTTGGGCCTAGTTTGGGCCTGAGCTTAATTAGAAGCTTCAAAGTCTTTCAGGCATCAGTGAAAAGTGCTACGTATATCAATCTCAAGAAAATCACTATATGAGTTCGAAGTATTGCAGAGCTAACCAAACTAGAACCATCATTTGTATGGGTTGGAACCCACCTAAGAAGGCTGTTTCAAAGTATATAATGGGACTTCAGTTAATTACAAGGTTGAAAGTTGAAACTCTAGACAAAGTGGATATATGCCTAAGCCATAAATCCCTGTTTTGGGCCTTTACCATTCTATAGCTGCTAATTAAATTCAATGCAACAAGGGATATAGAAGCAAGATGCTCAATTTGGGACTCCTAGAATTGATTACTTATAGCTAATTTTTTTCATATAGAAATTGAAAACTAGTACTCTTTTGTCGTTTTGTCTAAGAAAACATGGTAAAAATAAGAGGTGCAAGACATTACAAACAAATAAAAAGGCAACCAGCCATTTACCTAAGCTTTTTTTTTTGTGGTGTTAGGGTTCTAACTCAACGGTAGAGTACTTGGCTTTTAAGTGTGCGACTAGCATTTTTTAAAGAACAATCTGAAAAATGGAGCAACAACTGTGCTTAACTTTATCCAAGTCTGAGCGCAAATCCTTCAGCCATAAGTGATGAAATTTTATTATTTGTTTTATTAATTCATTGTTGGTTGTATGCATATCTTTTTATATATTAATCTCTCATAAAATATAATATATTTTAAATTGTTATTTATTTATTAATTTGTGATTACAAAATATTATAATAAATTTTTATTTGATAAATATAGTATTTTACTGTTAAATCATTTAAAAGGGACCTCGTGCGTCCCATGTGCCCGCTTTCTGTCAAATTGTTGTTTCCAAATTCAGAAAAATAATTATGTACAAAAGAAAATGGTCCATTAAAATAGTCATCAACTTTTTAAATTAGTCATTTTAGTTCTAAATGGTTTATTATTGTGTCATTTTAGTCCTTAACTGTTTATCATTGTGTCATTTTAGTTTTTGTCGTTAAGTGACATGCATGTGCTTACTTGTATAATATTGAAAAAGGAATGCTCATTCCTCACCTGTCTAAGAGGGAATGTTGTCTATGATATTCTCTCACTTTGCTTCAATGGAAATATTAATTTGCAAAATGACATGCATGTTCTTAATTACCTTTTATAATATTGAAAAGCAGCTATCATGTGGTACAATCAACAATGACTACTTTTTAGCATTCAAGAGAGTTTACAAGTATTGTCTTAGAAGCATCTACATAAGTAAATGGGCCTACCATCTTCAAAAGAATTAAGGGGAAATTACACTTTACCACTCTCAACTATCACTTATTTTTCACTTCACCCCCTAAACTTTAAAAAGTAACAATTGCCCCCCTAAACTAATCGAATTGCACGGCCGTTACCCCCTGAGGCCAAAATCGAGTTAAAATAGACGGAATAGAGCAGCACGGAATAGGCCAACTTGTATCTCTGAGTTTTCTTTTGACTCTTCTTCAAGTGTGGCTCCTTCCAGTGGGTAACGGCCTGCTCTATTATGTCTATTTTAACTCGATTTTGGCCTTAGGGGGTAACAGTCGTACAATTCGATTAGTTTAGGGGGGCAATTGTTACTTTTTAAAGTTTAGGGGGTGAAGTGAAAAATGGGTGATAGTTGAGGGTGGTAAAGTGTAATTTCCCCAAGAATTAATTTAATTTGGACGTGTAAAATATCAAAAAGATGTTAGAGCCACAAACTTTTCTAAGTGTCAAGTTGTTATTAGTTTTTATATTGACTCATCAGTTATTACTTTATTGTCTAGCATTTACAATTATCACCTAAACAGTATTGTAAAAATGTTTTGAAAAGAGAGTGACTCCCCCTCACCTAGTCACCCCTTCTATACCTAATGTTTTTTTTAAAATATATAATTCAATAGTTAAGGGAGGAGAAATTATTTGAATCTTAGTTATCCTTATAAATGAGACTAATCAATACTAATTGAATTACAAGGCTCTTAACTTTTTCTACCTAATGTTAATGTTAATGATACAAAAATTCATAGTTTTTGTTCACACTATTGATATAATAAGTTGTGATTGAAATAATATCATTTTCATATGATCCTACAATTAAAACTATTTTTATTATTAATATCAATCACAAGTCATTTCAATATGAAAAAAAAAAAAAAAAAAAAAAACTGTATTCTTAAACTTACTACTCCCATGATTTATATCTTATGCATCACCTGTACGTTTCATTTTTGGGAACATGGAAGGGACCTCAAAAAATTTGTCCATGCATAATGCATATTGTAGAAGTGGAGAACAAATTCAGAGACTTCCTTTCTTTTCCTTTTTTTAAGGAAACAAATTCAAAGACGTTACTCGAAAGTTAGAAAAAAAAAAATTATAGACAGTCCAATCCAGCTCTATAATATGATATTCATGTATATTCCCCAAATGAATATCCAACTTGATATTACAAAAGAATGATTCTATATAGTAATGATATCATCGATTTCATGGTCTTGCTCATGCACACATTCTGAATCAGTTATTAATTGTGAAACACTAAAAACACATGGCATGCAACCCCACAATGTTAGGCTCCAGCTCAGCAGCTATGTCAACCACTCTAGCCTACCATTCCACTCTATCAAACTTTAGATTCCCTTAACCTCACTTCATGCTCAAAGTTGCTCAAATCACGTTTTTTTTTTTTTTTTTTTTTTTAATTCAATTGTTTTAGAATTTAAATTCAGATGTCTTCAATCTAGATGTTTCATTTAGAAACATATACTATAAGATCCTTGACCCACATAGATTATTCAACCTTCTCTATCTAGCATCTATTAACAAGACTAGGTTATTTTTATTATTCAATTAGCACTCTCCATAATGCATACAAGTTGTACTAATAATAAGATAATATAATTAGGATTAGGTTAATCATAATAACTAAAAGATATAACTTTTGCTTTTTTCCTATAGAGTATAGAATCTATAATTTGTTTTTAAAATTTTTTAGTGGTAAAGCTTAAAAGTCAAATTGTATATTTGGTCATTAATCTTTCACCTTCGTCTTCAAAATTGTTTTTATATTTTAAATTGTTTCAGTTCCTATGCTTTCAAATATTGTTTCAAAAAGACCTTTTTTTTTTCTTTTTTTTTAAGGCAAAAAATCATAATTTATTTTTAATCTAATTTGTATGAGAGAATCGAACTCACACCCTTTTATAGGGATGAGTCAATTGGGAAGGCGAAATACCACTGAGGCCAAATGTTAGTGGAATGTTTCAAAAAGATCCTATTATCGTTATATGATGGATAAAGAAATGTTGACATATCAAATGAAATTCATGTCACATGATAAACTCCAGGTTCGATTGCTAGGTCAGCATTTTCCATGTATTTGATGATGGTAACGAACTTTTTAAAACATTTTAAAGTATAATGATATATTTGAAATATACAATTTAATCCAAAATATTTCAAAAGTTTTTTCATTATTATGAATGCTATTTGATATAAATGATACATAATAAAGATCATATCAATGATAGACTCATATAAAACAATATTATTTCAATTACAATCTATCACCTTAATAAGTTATGAAAAAGATTGTCTATCTAATTGTTCAACTTAAAACACATATTTAAATATTCTTAACTAAAAACACATAGCCACCTACAACTAAAACGTTCATTGCTTTTACTCGGAAAAAAAAAAAAAATGGTTCATCTCTTGCATATGCAGTGTTGTATGAGGAAAAGTGTACTTTAAATCTATGTAAACTTAAAAGCACACGTTGTTTGTTAGTTGTATTGATGAGATTTAAATATTCTTACCCGGGAAGATATAACGACCAACAACTAAAACCTTAATCTTCGCCTGTCTCTGACTTCTTGTCACTCAATTATTCTCATTTCTCACACCCCAAAACATTTTTTTTTTCTTCTTTCTTAACCAAACACAAAGCTTCAAATTTTGAACAAACACCTTTGTTGTTCCAAACCACGCTCAAACATATAACCCAGGCCTAAACCCTAAACCCTTTTATCATCCAAGTCATCGAGCATTGTGTCTTTATAAATAAATCAAAAAGGTCATTCCTTTGTGTCTTTTTGTTTCTCGAGAAACCAGAACAATTTTTTTTTCTTATAACGATTTTCTTACAAAATTCAAAGCTACAAGCAGAGTGAATGAAATTCCAAAAGTAGAAGCTTGAAAAAGTGGCAGAGGGAGAGCTCTCCATGGAAGGAGGAAAAGGCGTGGCAGAGAAGAAAGGAGTAAACGAAGTTGTTTTGCAGATTCAGGGTAGCGAAGATTCCAAAGGCCCTTCGCTAACTGAGACTAGCTCATACTCTTTTTCAAAGAATTCCCATTTTGGGTCTTCACCTGAATCAGGTTAAAGATAAAAACTTTGAGGTAATAGAACTTGATAACCTCAAGAACAGAGTCCAAATGTCCATGTTTTCGAGCTCTCCTTCTCCAGGACTAAGTCCAAATTCCAATAAGCCTCCAAGGATCCCAACTGAGACCTTAGCAAGACGAAAATCGCTTGCAAGGTCGGTGTTCTCGAAACCCAAGTCGAGGTTTGTGGAACCAGCTTATGTTGGTGAAGCAAGTTTGGTTACAGAGAAAACCCAGTTGGTGAAGCAAGTACAAAAAACCCAGTTGGTGAATACAAATTCAACAAGTACATCTAATAGGAATTCACCTAATGTTGCTTCCCCAAGTCACAAAGTCAGTGTTAGTACTCCACGTGATCACTTGAAATCAGCACCAATCACACCAAGAACCCCTTTGATTGGATCACCAGGAGGAGAGGAGGAAGATGATGAAGTTTTCAAGACAGCCAATCTTAAAGTGTATGAAAAAAATGGTCTTGCTTGAGTGGATTGCATTTGTGTGTATTATGGGGATTTTGATTGCTAGCTTAACTGTTCATAAGTTGCAAAGCACTGTGATTTAGGGTTTAGAACTGTGGAAATGGTGTGTGCTGGTTTTGGTAATCTTCTGTGGTAGATTGGTCACTGAATGGTTCATAAATGTTTTTGGTTTTCTTGATTGAAATGAATTTTTTGCTTAAGAAGAAGGTCTTATACTTTGTTTATGGGTTGAAAAGGAGTGTTCAGGTTTTTATTTGGTTGGGTTTGGTTCTTCTAGCATGGGGCTTGTTATTCGATGGGGGGTAAAGAGAACGAGGAGGAACTTCTCGGGTCCTAAATTATATTACAAGGGCTCTTGCCGGTTGTCTTATCGGGGCAGATATATGGCTTTTGAAGAATCTGTTAGTGAAGTTACTGGCTTCTTCTTTCCAGTGCACGAGATTCTTTGACCGGATTCAAGAATCAATCTTTCATCAGTATGTTCTTAGGACACTTTCCGAGCCTCCTTTGATGGAGTTGGCAGAAAAGGTTGGGAGCACAGCAAGTATTGGGCAATTGAGCTTTAGGAATATGAAAGAAAAAGCTGAGGCAAAAGAAGAGGCAATTGATGTGGATAAGCTCAAAATAATTAAGCAAGAGAATTTCTGCTTGGACCATGAAAGGGTTGATTAATGTGATAAGGAGTTCTGGACTGTCTACCATCTCAAACGCACTGGACAGTTATGATGATGATGACAGTGAGCAGAAAGATGAGGAGATTACTAGTGAGTGGCAAGCAAAGGCTGCTGCTTATCGGATATTCAATAATGTTGCAAAGTCTAGTAGCAAGTGAGGTAATCACCTTCTCAAAGTTCCTCCAAAATTTTTTTTTTCTGAATTGTCTCCCTATTTAAACTGTCAAATTATGGACTATAGGTACATGGATGAGGAGGATCTGTTGTGCTTCATGAAAAAGGAAGAGGTGGACAATGTGCTTCCACTGTTTGAAGGAGCAGCAGAAACTGGAAAGATCAAGAGAAAATCATTAAAGAACTGGTTGGTAAGTTCTTTAGCAAATTATTTTCCTATACCATCCATGCCCCTTTGCTACTATCTGGTTTTTTATATCATGAACTTCCTTCTCATTCAACTTTGTGATGGTTGTTTGAATGCCAATAATATTTCAGAGTGCTGTGTACAAATGGTAATGTGGAATAAGTGTACATAATACCCCCAACACTATTCTGTTGCCCCACAAGATAAATTTGTGGTTGTAATTCTAGAAAGTAGGAACCTGCTTTTCAAAACAACCTTAGCTTCAACACACGGTTAACATGGGTATAGGAGCTTAGAGATATATTTCAGAATCATAGTGTTGAAAATGAAACTCTCATGGTTGAAATTTCAAATCATAATTCTTGTAACCTCATTCTTGTTTGCAGGTGAATGTTTACCTTGAACGTAAATCACTGGCACATTCCTTAAATGATACAAAAACAGCCATAGAGGAGCTGAACCGCCTTATTTCAATGA
Source organism: Fagus sylvatica (assembly GCA_907173295.1). NCBI lineage: Eukaryota > Viridiplantae > Streptophyta > Magnoliopsida > Fagales > Fagaceae > Fagus > Fagus sylvatica. The sequence goes on from OU015761.1 coordinate 42,985,204, forward strand.
TTGTGCTTGTTGTGGACATTATAGTATGTTTAATTTTGATGGGATTTTTAACAACCGAAATACTTGTCTTCATTTCATCTCAACTTCTACTAGTGGTGTTTATGTTTGGTAACACTGCCAAGACTGCGTTTGAAGCCATCATATTTGTATTTGTGATGCACCCATTTGATGTAGGGGACCATTGTGTTGTTGATGGAGTTCAGGTAACTCCCTAATCCTAATAATACACATTAAATTTTATTAGATCTATGTCACTTTGCTTGACTTATTAATACCTCACAGATGATTGTTGAAGAGATGAGCATTTTGACGACAGTTTTTTTGAGATAGGACAATGAGAAAATATTTATCCAAATTCAGTTCTGTCTACAAAGCCCATCAGCAACTTTTACAGGAGCCCGGAAATGAGTGATTCTGTTGATGTTGCTACTTCAATAGAGAGTATTGGAGCTCTAAAAGCAAGAATAAAAAGGTAAGTTTTAACTTTTCATTGTTCTTCATAATCAGTTGCTAGTATTTGAAAATTAAGAGTCAACATTTACATTTTACAGTAGAACCTTTTACTTCATGGTGAAACTAATGATGAACACATAATTTTAACAAACAAAGATTTGTTGATAATGGTAAACACAATGATGAACTAATGATTTCCAAGTACTGTTAAGACTGCTAAATTTTTGTGTCATGTTCCCTTGTTTACAACATTTGGAATCATAAAATACTGGGTTTAATAGAGATGGTATTCTTTAAAATTTAGGTACTTGGAGAGCAAGCCTCAACACTGGCGTCCTGGCCATTAGGCAAGGCAGTGCATCTTTTGTTCCCTTATTATCTGACTTTACACTAAGTATCCTACTTTACAACAGATTGCAAGGGATATCCCAGCCATTCCAGTGTCAACTATTGCTTTAGAGTCAACATTTAGTACATGTGGAAGATTGCTAAGTCTACATCGCAATAAACTTCATCCAAAGACTGTGGAAGCAATGATGTTCAAAGTTGGTTATGGGCCGAAATCAAACGTAATTAAACTACTAGTTTATCCATTCAATGATTTATGTTGTATTTTTTTCTAACTATTTGATTAAATTGATTTATTATTGTTTGTAGGCTTGTCATCTACAAAAACACTTGAAGAAAGGGTGTACCAACTCAAAATGTGATGGCAGCATGTGATTTTGGTTTACTTTTTACATTTCTTATGGCTGGATGGGAAGGTGCGGCACATGATACAAGTATTTTCTTAGATGTTATCCGTACAAAATCTGTCAACTTTTCAAAACCACCACTAGGTATATAATATTTTATATCTTGGAGATGAATGAATATTGTTTATATCTTTTTTTTTTTTTTTTTTATAGAAAACTATTATTTGGTTGATGTTGGATACACCTTAAGGAATGAAGATTTGACACCATATATAAGGGAGAAATACCATCTTCTAGATTTTCGGCGAGCTAGTCGAGGGGAATACGATAGAAGAAAGAGTTAACTACGTTCACTCATTACTCAGAAGTGTGATTGAGTGAACTTTTCGAGTGTGAAAGAATATATAGAGAATTTTGAAGTATATCTGTATATGTCATCTTATGACATTGAGGACCAAAGAAATATTGTAACTACTACTTGTGTAATTTTATTAGAATACATAAGGAAGATGAGAGTTATAATTGGGATGAATTTGGAAGCAATGCTAATGAAGGAGGTGGCAGTAATAGTCAAGAAAACATGAAGAAAATACATCATGAGGAGATGAAAGTTATTTGTGACAATATAGCTCGGTCCATTTTTGGGTCATAAAAAATATTTCTACTATTTCTATCTTGTATTATTTTTTATGTATTGGTTGGTAATTTTTTTTTTAAATTTATTAGTTAATATGGATTTTATTGGGTGTGATAATTTTTTTTTTAATAAAAAAATCACTTTTCGTATATTATTATTATTATTATCATTGAAATATTTAGAAAAAAAATAATTATTATTGTTATTATTATTAGTATTACAATTTGTAAAATTGACTGCATTAAAAAAAGAAAAAAGAAAAAGAAAAAGCAAGATAACTTAATAGTATAGTCAAATCATTTTTGGTTATATGTACCCGAAACAATAGTTTTAGACTAAAATGATCCAAACTTTCAATTGACAGAATCAACACTTTTTTATAAGTTTTACCAAATTCTTAATAATAAATTTCAAAATCGTGTTTTTAAAACACACATTTTAAAATCACAATTTTATTAAAAACACATTTTTTCAAACAACTAACTCAAATAGACTCTATATAGATATGGATGTATACAGGGTCGGCCCCGAGATTTGGGTTACCCAAGCCCATCGCAATTTCGGTTGCCCATTGATGATTAGATATTTTAAAAAAAAAATCCATTTTTTTTTAATGCAAAATTAAGGTTACATCTATATTTATATTTATATGTATCTATATACAATACCAAATAGCCAAGCCCATTCCATTTAATTTCCAAGTCATCAATCTTCCCACAATTTTAAAATACCTTCCTATTCACCTTTAAATCAACGTATCCATTAATGTCTCCAATTAATATTTCTTTTTAGAATCATATTAATTGTAATTAATTAATTTCCTTACTAAAATGCAATTAGCTCCAAATAGATGAAATATTTTATTTCATTCTTAAATTACACTAGCCACGTCAACCTCATTTTTAGGAGTGATTATTCAGTAGTCCAGAACTACACATAAATGTGTAGTCCCCCTCTCACATGAATAGTGGGTCCTACCACATTAATATGAGTCCCACTAATTAAATTCATGGTAGGACCCACCATTCATGTGAGAGGGGGACTACGTATTTATGTATAATCCTGGACTACTGAATAATTTTCCCATTTTTAAGGTGTTTTTGGTGACTTCCCATTTTATATCCACATTTAAGTCACAGGATTTGGAAGGTTATTTGTTTGTACCAATACCTATTTAATATTTCTTTTTAGAATCATATCAATTGCAAACACAATCCACAATCCACTTTTTAAGGTGTTTTTGGTGACTTCCCATTTTTAGGGTGTTTTTGGTGACTTCCCATTCACAAACACAATCCACTTTTTAATTTTCAAACACGAGTACACAGTACACACAAAATTAAAATCACTAATAAATCATAACAATTAATAAACACAACATCAGCCACACACACAACACAACACAAGTCACACGCTCACACCACATGATTCATTATGAGAGAGAAAGTGCATTAGAAAAATATGAGAGTGAATCAGAGATATATAGAGAGAAAAAAAATACTAGGTAAATGAAGATTGAGCAGTCAAAGCAGAAGCAGCAGCAATCAGCAAATAGAATTCATGGTCCAATCATCCAGTCCAAGAGCCAGGCGGAGTCACGATCGGATCTCACGTAGGTCGAGCAGAAAGAATCAGAGAGAGTGACGGCAGATCGTGGGTGTGGCTCGGTAAGTCAATGTTGGTGGCGGAACTGACAGTAGATTGGTTAAGGATTTTTTTTTTTATCATTTTTTTACTTGAATTTTTTGGGGTGATCTTCAAATCTGTTGGTCTATATTTGTGGTTCAAGAATTGTTGCCCTTTTTTTTTTGTTTTATTTTTATGATTCTTTTAATTGAAATTGTTGGGTGTTCTCCAGTTTTGATAGTCCTGGAATTGTTACCCACTTAAAAGGCTAATTATTATTATTTTTTTATGTGTACTAGTAAAAAAAATTTGGTGTGTGATTGCCCCCCCCCCCCGGGGGGGTTGTCTTGCGGGGCTTACCCAGGGCCGGCCCTGATCATTTATACAACCTAGAAAATCGGATGCATTATGGTTATGGAATAATATTTGTTTTGCATGGTAATATTATGCTTATGTGTATTTTTGATGGTAGTATTATGGTTATATTAAACTTTTGACGGTATTATTTTAGTTATGGAACAATGTGTGTGTTGAATGGTAATATTATGGTTATGTGTATTTCAAATAGAATTATGGTTATGTATTAGACTTTGGATGGTATTATTTTGGTTATGGAACAATGTATGTTTTGTATGATAGTATTATGATTATGTGTATTTTGGATGGCAGTATGGTTAAGTTTGGATTTTGCATGGTATTATTTTTGTTATAGAACAATTTGAAATAGTTATGTATTAGAACTTATGGAATTTGTAAAGACTTTATTAATGCAGAGTTTTGTATGTGTTTGCCTTACCAAATGGTTAAGGTTTACTGCATATTTATACTAGTTTACAGAGGAGATAAATACAAATCAAATGAAGGTTTATCATAACATTTTGACAAGATGAGATCCCTACTTTGTAGCTAGATGATGTCTATCTAAATCTTGCTTGATGTTATCCTCTGTATCTGCAGAATTTGAATTCAAAGGATTAATATCCTTAACACTCCCCCTTAAGTCCAACGGTATGGGAAGAAAGTTGAGCTTGGAACGGAGAAGGACAAACTGAGGAGAAGACAGTGGTTTGGTCAAAAGATCTGCAAGTTGGTCGTGAGTGGAGAGAAACTTAACCAGAAGTGTTTTGGAGGTGGCCATGTCACGAACAAAGTGGAAATCTATCTCAATGTGCGTGGTCCGAGCATGGAAAATTGGATTTGTAGAAAGGTTAGTGGCACCAATATTATGACACCAAAGAACAGGGGAAGATGAAGAGGATTGACCAAGTTCATGCAAAAGAGATTGAAGCAATTTAACTTCAGCAGTAGCATTAGTAAAAGCTTTGTACTCTGCTTCAGTGCTGGAGCGAGCAACGGTGGCTTGTTTCTTGCATCTCCAAGAGATGAGATTCTTACCCAAGAAGATACAATAACTGCCCGTAGAGCGACGATCATCACGAGATCTAGCCCAATCAGCATCGGAAAAGGCTTGAATCGTCGGAGAAGAGCTGCGATAAATTTGAAGACCAAAGTGCAGTGTGTTCTTCAAATACCGCAAAAGACGCTTGACAGTCTGCCAATGAGGAAGCAGGGGCTTCTGCATGAATTGAGATAACTTGTTGACAGTGAAAGCAATGTCAGGCCTTGTGAGAGCTAAGTATTGAAGAGCTCCCACGGTGCTTCTGTAGAGTGTGAGATCAGGGAAAAGCTCACCCTCAAAGGCAGAAAGACTTGTAGTTGAAGCCATCAGAGTGGTGATCGGTTTTGCCTCACTCATTTTTGTGCGATGAAGTAAATCCATGATGTACTGATGCTGAGAGAAAATGATGCCATGAGGATTAGAAAGAACCTCAATTCCAAGAAAGAAATTAAGAGTACCCAAGTCCTTAACAGCAAAATCATGAGTGAGAGACAACAGCAAATCATCAATAGCCTCGGGTTGGGAAGAGGTGATAATGATATCGTCAACATAAATCAGAATGAACATCGTGACAGACTTGGTCTTGTAGATAAATAGAGAGGAGTCTGAACGAGACCCATGAAATCCCAAATCTAAAAGTTTGTTGCTGAGACGGGAAAACCAAGCCCGTGGAGCTTGTTTTATCCCGTAAATGGCTCGCTGTAATTTACAAATATGATTGGGATAAAGGGGATGTTTATAGCCTGGGGGTTGAGACATAAATACCTCTTCCGAGAGATTGCCGTGAAGAAAGGCATTTTGGATGTCAATTTGCCGAAGAGACCAGCTAGAGGAAATAGCAAGTGAAAGTACAGTACGTATCGTAGTTGGCTTGATCACAGGACTGTAAGTCTCATCATAATCAACTTTGAACTGTTGATGAAAACCCTTGGCAACCAGCCGAGCTTTGTGCCGTTCAATAGTGCCATCTGCTTTGCGCTTAACCCGAAAAACCCATTTGCATCCAATGAGATTTTGAGATGGATGTGAAGGAACTAAAGTCCATGTGTGATTACGCAAGAGGGCATCAAACTCGAGATTCATGGCATGACGCCACTCATGACTCTTGACTGCCATGGTGAAGCAGGTGGGCTCAAGTATGGAGAGAAGGACTAGGAGCAACGACAAGAAGAGCCTTGGGGAGTGGGTAATGGATCGTGCCATCAGTTGGGGTTTTTGGCTTGGTGATGTGGTTCTTTGAACGGGTAATCATAGGATGAGGGGAGGGATGAGGAAGAAGAGGGACAGAGCAGGTATCGGGGTTTTGAGAAGTTTCTGGAGGTGCTGCTGGTGTGAGGTGGGAATCAGGTGTGGGGTTGAGAAGAACCATGTTGGAGGGCTCGGTTTGGGTAGCAGATGCGGGCTCAGTAAAGGGAGCAAAAATGGGCTCATTGTTAACTGTAGGGGCGGCCCGAGAAGTTGTGGTGTCTGAAGGTGCCATGGTTGATTGAGCTCGTGAGGTGAGCAGGGGGTACGGCCCAATGATAGAAACGGACTGACCTGGTGGTGTTTAGGCTGGGGAATGAAGGGGAGAATTATTTTTAAAAAAAGGAAACAGTGACTCAAGAAAGATAACATCTCTAGAGATGTAGAGACGACCAGTGGGTATATGGAGACATTTGTAACCATGATGTAGTAGACTGTATCCCAGAAAAACACATTGAAGAAAGCGGGGTTGAAGTTTGTGAGTTATAGGGCTGAAGATTGGGCCAATAGGCACATCCAAATGTTTTGAGAAATAAATAATCAGGAGTAGATTGGAATAATTTTTCAAAAGGGGATTTATTTTGAAGAATTTGGGTGGGAAGGCGATTAATGAGATAGCAAGCAGTTTGAAAAGCATCATCCCAATAGCGAAGAGGCATATGGGCATGGGAGAGAAGAGAGAGACCGGTTTCAACGATATGACGATGTTTGCGCTCAAAGGAACCTTGTTGTTGGTGAGTATGAGGACAAGAGACATGATGAACAACACCACAATTTGTAAAGAAGGTGGAGATTGAGCGATATTCGCCACCCTAATCGGATTGAACAGATTTAATTGGAGTATTAAAAAATCTCTCAACATATTTTTGAAATTTGAGAAAAATATTAAAGGCATCACTCTTTTTAGTCATGGGATATAACCAAGTGTAATGACTAGAAGCATCCAAAAAAGAGACATAATATTTAAATCCATGTTGAGAACATATTGGGGATGGCCCCCAAACATCAGTGAAAATTAAATCCAATGGACAATTATATTGAGAAGAAGATGGAGAAAAAGACAATTGCTTGCTTTTGGAATTAAGACATGCTAAACAAAATTTTTTATTAGAATTTGAATTGGGAAGTACAGGAAGACCAAAACGAGAAATAATTCTAGAAACAGTACAAAGGGCAGGATGCCCCAACCTAGAGTGCCACTGGAGATGCGAGACTCGTTCGCCTATGAATGCTGTAGGAGTTTTATTTGACCGGTGGTGTTTATTGATGAAGAAGGGAAAAGGATAGAGTCCATTTCTACTCAGGCTGTGCACCAATGTTCTCTCCGTTGCTTGATCCTTCACATAAAAAAAATTGAGGGTGAAGTTCAACAAATGTATTAGTATCTGTAGTAAATTTTTGAATGGACAACAAATTTTGAGAAATCTGAGGAACATGTAAGACATCATTCAATTGAAAGGAAGAGGAGGGAGAGAGAATGTGGGTGGTCCCAACATGTTTAATTGGAAGACCGGTACCATTGCCAACACGGATGTTTTCCTGGCATTGATACTCATCAACACGAACATTCAGATTCGTAAGATCAGCAGTAGGACGAGAGCCATTGTTGGAGGACCCACGACCACGATTGAAACGTTGGCCTGAAGAGGGGCGGCCAGCTTGAGTGGTATTAGAGAACCGTCCACTACGACCCCCACGAGAAGACAAACCACCACGGCTGGCAAAATGAGCCCCAGCAAGAGATAAATCAACTTTGGGTTGAGCTTGGGCCATGCGAAGTTCATGAGATAAGAGATGACCATAAAGAGTTTCAACAGAAAGAAGCTCAGTGCGCATGTGAACTGTGGTGATAAAGGACTCATATTCAGAGCCAAGACCGGCAAGGAGGAAGGAGATCTGTTCCTCCTCAGTGAGCGGCTGATTGATAGCAGCAAGAGTATCCACAAGACCGGTGAATTTGTGGAAATAATCGGCTATAGACGAATCTCCCTTCTTCAAAGTGGAGAGTTGATACCGAATAGTCATAGTGCGAGCACGAGAATGTGCCGTGAACATTCGCTCGAGAGTGAGCCACACGTCTCGGGATGTTGTGCACTTGACAACATAAGCCAAAATATTTTCTGACAAGGATGATATGAGAGCACCGAGGATCATTTGATCCTGAATAAGCCAAGCATGATGATCTGGGTTGGGTTGAGGCTGAGAGGAACCATCAAAGGTGAGACCGAGATAGGGAGAAGGGGCTAGTCTGGATCCATCCAAGAAGCCAAAGAGATGTTGGCCTCGAAGGTAAGGACCTATCTGAGCCTTCCAAAGTAAGTAATTCTCACGTGTTAATTTGATGGTGACTAGGTGATGAACTACTGGAAGGTGAGTGAGAGTAGGAATCGCAGAGATAAGGGAATCAGTGCTAGAAGTGGCCATTGCAGGGTAAGTGTTTGAGGAAATGCGTGTGAGGAAAGAGGAAAAAAAAAAAAGACGTTAGTCACTTAACGCTCTAATACCATGTAAAGACTTTATTAATACAGAGTTTTGTATGTGTTTGTCTTACCAAATGGTTAAGGTTTACTGTATATTTATACTGGTTTACAGAGGAGATAAATACAAATCAAATGAAGGTTTATCATAACATTTTGACAAGATGAGATCCCTACTTTATAGCTAGATGATGTCTATCTAAATCTTGCTTGATGTTATCCTCTGTATCTGCAGAATTTGAATTCAAAGGATTAATATCCTTAACAGAATTGATTTATTGTTATGTATAGTATTATGATAATGTCAAAACAAATATATGTTTATGATTTCACATTATACAGATAAGGATGTATACAGTTATGAATTTATGGAAAAAAGAAATCCATGGAAAGTATTACTCTGATGTAAAATAAAAAAAAATTGGTTAGTATTTTTTTTTTCAGAATTTTTTTTACGTACAAGACAAATACCAAAAAATGTTTTTTGAAATATTTTTAAAAAACGCAATCACATACTGTAACATTAATTATTTTATGGCGAAACAATCACACCTTGAATTTGCAAACCTTAATGAGTTATAAGGAAAAATTGAAACTCAAACGGCTAAAGTTACAAGGCAACCAAATATTATGAGATATTTTTGTAATTTAGCCTTTTAACTTAAATTAAGCGGAAAGTTTATACGTCCACTTTTGAAAAATTCCTTAGGAACAAACAAAGCTTAAAATCATAAGTAATTAACTACAAGTTATGTTCAAACTTCCAATTCTCGAAGTCAATTTTTTCAAAATAAAACTTTTTTTTTTCTTCAAGAGTTTAAAACAAAACCTTAAAATTACAACGCACTTATATTTGAAAGTCAAAGATATGCCCATGTTTAAAATTTCCAATTTCATGAATCGTTTCGAGACTCTCTTAGGCTGACACTTTATAAAATATGATTTAGGCTCTGTTTGGTTTGCTGTAAAATATTTTTCGGAAAATATTTTCAGATTTGCGAGTGTTTGTTTCACTGTAAAATAGTGGTCAAACGGAAAATAATTTTCATTGACCGGAAAATCCTTTGTTAAAATTTCGAAATTGGTCCAAATGGCTTGCGAATTTTTTTTTTCGTAAACCATTTTCCAAAAATGCAAGCTTCACCTCCCACCCCTTCTGCTTTATCTTTCACACAACACTGTAAAATATTTTCCGGAGCATTTTCCGGAATGCAACCAAATACGGAAAAAAAAATCATTTTCATCTAAAAACATTTTACAGTGGAAAATATTTTACAACAAAACAAACGGAACCTTAAGTCGTTAAGAGGTTATAACTATTTTAGAGACTAAATATGTAGCCTTTCCAAAAAATGATTATTATTTTACTCACTCATAGTAAAAAAAAAAAAAAAAAAAAACATTTTTGGTTCTTATATTTTAGAGGTATAACATTTCATTTGAATCCTTACCCTCTTTATTTTTCTTATTATTTTTTTGAAAATTCAAATATCCTCATCAAATACAAAAAACTAACACAAGTCCAAAAAACTAAGTATTAAATTGAAACATTATACAAAGTCCAAAAAACTAAGTATTAAATTGAAACATTATACAACATAGGTCACACTTAGGTCCTGCTACGGGATCAGTGTTGATTTTGATAAAATATGTGTATTTTGTGGTAAATTTTGTATCAGTAGTGGTACATATGTCTTTATTATTGTAAAAACAAAATGTATGAATTCAGGTAATATAAGTGATATTTGTGATAAATTCAATTTTACTACAAATTACACTCAGTGTATCACAAATTGATACAAAGTTTATCAAAAATCACAGGTAACTTACAATTTTTGACACTTTGCCGGCCGCTCCCTTAACCCGCCAAACTAAAATGAAAACACTCCAATATATAAGGAACAAAATTACATTTTTCCCAGAAAAAAGAGAAAAAAAAAAAAAAGTGTACTAAAAGCAAGCCACGTGTAGTTACAGCGGCCACCAGGTCCAATTCCAACGAAGGTGTCTGGCTCTAACCTAGCCTCTTATGTTTCCCGCCACTTTTGCCATTTCCAATCCCCAATAATCTTTAGCTAATCTCACTTACTCTCTCTCTCTCTCTCGCTACAGAAATTCAGAGTAGAGAGTGTCATTGAAGCTTGAATTGAAATCGTAAAAGATGCTGTGGGTAGACAAGTACAGACCCAAAACCCTAGACCAAATCACGGTCCACCAAGACATCGCTCAAAACCTGAAGAATCGCTGGTGACGGAGCAGGATGAAAATGCCCCAAGCATCGCTCAAAACCTGAAGAAGCTGGTGACGGAGCAGGATTGCCCGCATTTGCTCTTCTATGGCCCACCCGGTTCCGGCAAGAAAACCCTAATCATGGCCCTTCTTCGTCAGATGTTTGGCGCCACCGCCGAGAAGGTCAAGGTCGAGAACAAGACATGGAAAGTCGATGTAAGTAAGTTTTATATTCCCAAATTCCTGCTCTTTCTTTACAGTTTTTCTACTTAATTTAATGATTTTGTTTCAGGCTGGAAGTCGAAGTATTGATATAGAGCTGACCACATTGTCAAGCACCAACCATGTGGAGCTGAATCCTAGCGATGCGGGGTTTCAGGACCGCTATATCGTTCAAGAAATTATTAAAGAAATGGCCAAAAATAGACCCATTGACACCAAAGGGAAAAAAGGATTTAAAGGTAATTCAAAATGTTTTTATTTTTATTTTTTTTATGTTTCTCCTGTTCTCTGATGTATAATATGCCAATTGATACTTATGGACTGTGGGATATATTGCGTTTATTTGTGAAAGAATTGCATTTTTCCATAATGGGGCTGCTTATGATGTAAATTTCTTCCACGTATGAAGTTTGGATCCTTTGTAAAACATAAATTCTGCTAATTAGTATTTGTAATATGAAAGAGAAGGACATTGTGATTGCTGATAAAAATGTGCTTGAGGCTCTATTGTTAGAAAAGAATTGATTAGAATTCTTGAAATCGGTTTTCCTCTCCAGTGTTCATAAGTTTCTTTTCTGACAGCTAAGGACATAATTTGCTTAATCTTAGTTGATATTCTTATTTAAGCAGTGATGCACATTGTACATTTCATGCTTCTTGTTTATCTAGCCTAATCTATATTTGGATGCGTTTAGTTCTCTTATCCGATTGGATACATTTTTTTTATGAGTAAAAATTCAAATAATTCAACTCAATATATGCAGGATATGAAAATAATTAGATTCTTATAATCTTAATTTTTTGGATAAGTAACACAATATATTAGAAATGCCAAAGGGGACGTAGCCCAAATACACAGAAGTGTGCAAATGTGATCACCTCATAGAACATAAAAAATAAAAAGATTGTTATAATTCGTATTCTCTCTGTCTTATAAATTGTGTGTTCAACCTTATGGTTATTCATATTACTAGTCAATTTTTGAATGGTTATTCCTAGCAGACAAGCTTTTCTCCAATATGCCTTTGTCCTTCCACTTTTTTTTCCCCTTAATTTTTGTTGAATAGACCTATGAAGATCCAGCTGACTAGATTAACAGAGAAATTAAGATAACAGTGATAAGATGCTAGATTCTTTTCAGTCTCACAACTCTGCTTGTGTCTTTTATGTGCTGATTATATCTCCTCTTGTGTGTTGTCAGTATTAGTGCTCAATGAGGTAGACAAACTTTCAAGAGAAGCTCAGCATTCTCTCCGAAGAACTATGGAGAAATATAGTTCTTATTGCCGGCTGATACTGTGTTGCAACAGTTCTTCAAAGGTTACTGAAGCAATCCGGTCTCGCTGCTTGAATGTGCGAATAAATGCACCAACAGAAGAAGAGGTTGGAAAAGTTTTTTTTTTTCCTTAATATTTCTGAAGCAAGAATTATTCTGGATCAGCTAAATGTGTTTTAAATGAATTTATGTTGCACTATCGTTAAAATTGTACATTTCACATTGGCTTGGAGGGTAGTTTGATAAATGGCTTTTCCTACAATAATGGCCTTCAAAGAATGTTCAGTTGCTATTCTTTGATGGTTAATCATGTTTTTCTGCGTCGCCATGATCTATACAATTTACCAAAGTTATTACACAAGAAAAGCATTGTGGTTGAGGAATTCTGGCAAGTTGGTTCTAGGGTTTGAGTCTCACCATTTACCCCAAAAAGGAAGTTCTTATAGTGAGTTTTGTTACAGTATATTAAAATAAATTTTGTTATAGATTTTCTATTGTTCTTATTATTAAATATTAGGGTAAATTACATTGACACCCCCTTCTTTTGGTGAAACTAGACTTGGCACATCCTATTTTTGGGAAATGACACTCCGCTCCAAAAAAGGGTGTGCCAAGTCTAGTTTCGCCAAAAGAAGGAGGTGTTAGTGTAATTTACTCTAAATATTATTATTGTTAAAATCACTTAGTTTTCTGTTCATTATCTTTTTCTCTGGCGATTAAGAACTTTTCCTGAATACATTTATGCTAATTTATAATATTTGTAATCTTACACCACAAATAGATGATTCTATGTCAAATAAGTGCTAGAAATTTTAAGATTGTATACATGCCTCTATCAAATATTTGTTTTATGTCCTTGCATTGTAGGGGGCTAAGTTGTGTTAGAATTGAATAATATGGTGCAACAACAAAGTAATTATTCTGTTGAGTAGGTTTAGCAATCATATTCCATGAAACTATGCTTCCACAACACAAGAATACAAGTTGCTAGAAAGTTTTGGAAAGCAGCTGTGTTTGGAATTTAAGGATGATTTGATAGGCTATTTGGTGGCTATAATTGATCAAGAGTGTTAATGAGAATATAAATGGTGTTATTGTGTATCGTGTAATGTTTTACATGAAATTCTTTTTGCCAGACTGTCAAGGTATTGGAATTGATTGGGAAGAAAGAAGGACTGCAACTTCCATCTGGATTTGCTGCTCGTATAGCAGAAAAGTCAAACCGAAGTTTAAGGAGAGCTATACTGTCATTTGAGACTTGCCGTGTCCAACAGTTAAGCTCCATAACACTGCACGTTGATCATTAGCATTGTCATGCTGTTCTTCACCTTTTTTTCAAATGTTCCTAATAGCTATGTTTTCTGTGTCTAATGTAATTTTGGATATAGGTATCCCTTTACAAGCAAACAAGTAATACCCCCAATGGATTGGGAGGAATATGTTGCTGAAATAGCATCTGACATAATGAAGGAGCAGAGTCCTAAAAGGTTTGATTTATGTGCATCTTACTATATTGTAATGTTATAATAGTATACTGATTTTTTTTTTTTTTTCCTTTAAATTTTAAAAACTGTATACTGAGCATTCAGATGTTATATCTATCATTTTTGCTGTCATTATCATCATCATCATTAAGTTTCTTTTATACCATAACTATATAATAATAATTCACATTTTTATAAAGGGAAAAATGCATGAACTTTGGGTCAATTAAACAAGTAATAAAATTTAATTATAATTTTTATGGTTAATAATTTTCCTAGATTAACCTTTGTATATAATTCTTTTGTTATTCTTTTAGGATATGGAATTCTGAGCATTACTTCTTTTTCAGTAAAACACCTTTACTTAAAAAAAAAAAATTCTATCCACCATGATTGTTAAGGTAGAAATTCTATTCTAAACACACACACACGGTATATTTGAGGATCCAAAGGATCGAACCCACAACCTATTTTTTTTTTTTTTGATAAGTAAGAAGTTTTATTCCAAAAAACGCTTAAAGTGCATAAAGCATGCACTCAAAGCAAGATTACAAGAGAGAGTCAAAAGTATTACACGCAAAAGATTCTAAAAACTCCCCCACAGAAGGGGAAGCCGTAAGCCCCCAAGCCTTAGACCAATCATACAAAGAGACAAAAAAGAGCTCTATAACTTTCGCCAGAGGGGTCTCCAAGTTCTCAAAGGTGCGATTGTTCCTTTCTCTCCAAATAGTCCACATAAGGCATGAAGGGATCAGATTCCAAACACTCGAGAACCTCTTCCCAAACCAGTTCCACCACCCAAATAACAACTCTGAAACATGAAGAGGAATCACCCAATCAATCCCCACACACTGGAAAACAAAAGACCAAAGCTGCCTTGCAAACCAGCAATGAAGCAACAAATGGTCCACCGTCTCTTCCGCATTTTTGCACATGCAACACCAGCCGGCTAACACAAAGCCCTTTTTCTTCAAATTTTCACAAGTGGGGTTGCACCACTAGGCCGAAAGCCTAATGGGCCACCATAATTGTTAATTATAAGAGGTTCAACTGTACAAGTAAACCTACGGTCCAAATCAAACACCCCCCCCCCCCCCCCCCCCCCCACCCCCAACTACCACAAAAAATAAAAATAAGAAGGGACTTGTTCCTCTCTTGTCACTGACTTAGGGTGAAATGCTCCTTTTTTTTTCTTTTTTTTTAGTCTCAGAAGTGGAAATACCTTTCGAATGATGAGTTTTGTAGGAAATGGGGGTAATTCAAGGAATATTACTGTAAACATCTTTGTAATGATATATGTTAAGAGTAGAGTTGATAAGGCTCAAATTTGTAGTTCATTATAGCCTTTTCTCTGATATCTCTTACTCCTTTGGAAGGTGATGGAGTGATTGTGTGAGGAGGATAGGACCAGTGGCATGTTTGTCTTTATAGTTAATGGAATTTTTTGACACATTCCATCTGATTGTGCTTTTTGGGAGGCTCCATATGAAATTTTTAAGCTGTTCAAATTTTGATTAGTAGCTGTTTACCATTTTGGATATGCAAGTAGCTAGATTGGATGATTTCTTACTTCTCATTTCCTATCATAGTTATGCAAGCAGATTGCATTTTTTTAGATATGCACCCTCCTCTAAACCATTTAATTAAGTATTTCTCTATATGCTGTAGGCTGTTTCAGGTTCGAGGGAAGTTGTATGAGCTACTTGTTAATTGCATTCCTCCAGAGATTATCTTGAAGGTAAAGACAACCTTCTTTCATATTGTTATTGTATTTTTTTTTTTATTTTTTTATTTTTTTCACTTTGAAATGAGGACTGAGTTTACCTTCAAACTGGTTTGGAGGAAAATTCCTCCAACACACTACGTGGTGATTCATAAAACCATCCACTTGTACTTTTAGTTACATAATCTGTTTAATGAGTCATGTGACTTGTTTAAATACTTTAATAAGTCACGTGATTTAATACATGTAGATGGTTTTATCAATCACCACATAATGGGTTGGAGGAGATTCCTCCACCTTGTCCTTGAAATGAATTCTCACTATTTTTTTCCCGGTTGGCTCAGAGGCTGCTTTATGAATTATTAAAAAAGTTGGATGCTGAACTAAAACATGAGGTTTGCCATTGGGCTGCATATTATGTAAGTTTGTCATCTTTTCCATCTTAGCTTTTATTGTTCCGTGGTAGTCCCGTTGCATAAAATGGTTGAACAAGGCTCTGTATTCTGAATTTGTGCCAGCTTGCGACCCTCTTGTGCTGCATCAGTCATGCATTTATTTTGTTTGTGTATATACATATATGTATGTATGTAAATTACTATAAATCTGATCTGAACTCAATACTTTGTGAAAATAGGGAATCTGTTAATCTATTTGTTTATTTATCTACAGGAGCATAGGATGCGTCTTGGACAGAAAGCCATATTTCACATTGAAGGTATTTGACTTTTCTTGTTAACTGTTTGACATAATGAACCAAAAAATAAGACTATTTTATTGCTCGTTCTACGTTTATGTTGGGGTCCATACCCTTTAACAGCTATACACAAGATCATTTTATGTTGCTGAAACGTGTAAATGACCTCCCACGTTTTTAGATAAATGTGTGGAAGGGAGAGGGAGAGAGAGAGAGAGAGAGAGAGAGAGAGAGAGAGAGAGAGAGAAGAAGAAGAAGAAGACAGGTGGCATGTCTTAAGGCCTGCAGCATGGAGGGCATAGTAGCACCTGCAACAGAAGATTTTCATCCAAGTTATAAGATCTTCTGCTAACATAATAATGGAATAACTTACAGGAAAATAAAAAAACCAAAAGAAACATAATAAGGAAATTAAACAAGAACCTCTAAAGAAGCCCTGGACACCTTCGGGAGTGGAATGTCGTTTTTGGGAGGAGTTTCAATGATTGGGAGTTTGACCAGGTGCTGGCCTTCTTCTCCCTTCTTCATTCTCATATCCCTCAGAGAGAGGCTATAGATAAGTTGACTTGGAAGCTGAATCACAAAGGTACTTTTGACTGCCGTTCCTTCTATCATGCTCTTCATATCCCTAAGGAAGAGCGCTTCCCTTGGAAGAGTATTTGGGCAGTCAAGGCTCCCAGGAGGGTTGCTTTCTTTGTTTGGACTGTGACTTGGGGTCGGATTCTTACTTGTGACAACTTGAAGAAACGCGGTTATGTGATGCAAAGCTGGTGTTGTATAAGGATGCTGAGGAGACTGTAGATCATCTGTTTCTGCATTGTCGGGTGGCTGGGATAGAGTGGGTGCTTTTGTATGGAGTCATGGAGCTTCTTTTTGGATGGTGGAATTGGTTTGGGAAGAGCTCTTTGGGTTTGTGGAACTTGGTCCCCCCTTGTCTGATGTGGACGATTTGGTGGGAGAGGAACAATGGCACTTTTGAGAATACTGAGTCCTATGAGTAAAATTATCGAAAATTTCTTTGGGGACCTGTATGACTGGTCCTGGGCATGGGGGCTCACTCATCTTCTTCCGTAGGTGATTTTTTAGAATCTTTAGTTATTGACAATTTTGCTCATTCATTGTAATTCTTTTCTTTGAGTGCATTCTTTATGCACTAGTTTTTCCTTAATAAAATACTTTTACCTATTAAAAAAAAAAGGTGATAGACATCCTACAAGAGTCTGTGGAGAAAAAATAGAAGGGCATGATCATAATAGGCATCGAAGAGGCGTTTGGTTTGTGTGGAAAGCTAGGAAGTCCATACTCTACACTCTACATGCAAATGCTTGCTTGCATAAAATTTCTTTGGGGTGGTAAAATTAGGTATTTTTGTGACAGTTTGGGTATGTTTGAAAAGTCAGCAGATCATCGAGAGGAATTTGAATTGAAGCCTTATATTAGAAAAAATTTCAATTCTCCCTTGGGGGCTTCGCCTCTCACATAAATATATAGTTTAGACTGGCAGATGACTTGGTAAGCTACTCATCAAGTGTACCACATGCAATAGTAATTTAAGCAATAAGTTGTGGTGGTGTGCAAACTCTTTTGTGCAATTGTTGATGATGGAAGGTGTTCTACTAGTATCAGGCGCTCTTGATAAAGAGGTGGTGAGCAGGGGCCATTCTGACAATGCAATGACCAATGGGTGGTGGACCCTTAATTATGATGTGTGATATAATCAACATATGATATATGCTGTACTGTGGATCACTTAATTAGTGGAAAACATTATGTTTTAATGCTGTGGCAGTGTTCTAAGATGTATACCGGTATACATCCCTTGTATAGGGGCTTTGGTGCTTTGTGCTTTTGTGTTCTCCTTTTGGGGCAAGGGGTTTGACTCAACTTATTGATTTAATTCCAGATTAGCTTGTGACAGTTTAGTACAGATATTTGAAGTGTTTGGAGACTCATTTTTTAGGAGATTAATATGATATTTGCAATGTTGGGTTTTTTATGTTGTAGCTCATTATTGCGAGGAAACTTTCCCTTTGAAAATCCAAGGTTTTTGAACATTGGTTTCTCCACTTTAGCCTTTTAGTTTGGTTTCTTTTAGCTTTTAAATTTTGCTGGCTTCAGGTCGCATATATGTGGGGCCTTTGTTTCGCTTTCTCAATAAATAGTTAAATACAGTTTTCTGATGGCATTTATATGTTATACATGTTTGTCTATCTAAAATGGGGTAGCTGAAATGAGAATTTTAAGATGGATGGGGGCGAATTTTAGGAAAGATTAGATGAGAAATAGAGTAATGTGTTCAAAGATAGGGGTGGCTCGTGGTGAGAAAAAATCAGAGTAATTAGGTTTAGGCATGTGGAAAGAAAACCGGTTAGTGTGTTGGTAAGAAATTGATTTAACTCAAGTTGGAGTGTGAAGGGGATAGAGGGAGGCCTAAAACAACATGGTAGACATGGTGAAGAAGGATATGATAATAAGAAGGTTACAGAGAGGATGATAATTGCAGAAAATAATACATTTGGCTGATCCTTGTCAGTTGAAAAAGAATCCATAAAGCCCACCCCAATTTAGTTGGTAAAAAGACTTAGAAAGTTAGGTTGTGCAGTGTTGTCTGTCATACTCGTAGAAATGGTGTTTCCAGTAGGAGGAATAGATGTAATGCTGCCTGAAAATATCTAATGTACTTAGATTAACATGTTTCTTAATTGGTTTTGGCGGGTGGGGTAAGTTGTCCGTAGGTTTTACTACCTAGAGGCGAGTCCAAAGGGCTCTTCTTCAGAAAGGTTCCCTACGTTATCAAAAAAAAGAAAGAAACATGTTTCCCAAAATGAGTTAAGAACTCATGTAACATGTTAGAATTATTTCACATGGACACATTTATGTTTATTTATTTATTGTTGAGTATATAATGAAAATTGGGCCAATACTACAATTCTTGCAAGTCCCCGTGTCCAAAGATTTCAAATATAAATCAATCCAACACCTAATAACATTCTCTGGTCCCAGATTTGTACTCTTGTACGGGGTTTTAGATGAATCCTAATATTGGTACAAGTTATGAAAATGGTTGGACCTTATTGTTTTCTGTAATAGTGTGGATTAGCATTAAGATGGTGTGACAAATAGAACACAAGTATATGTAAAATTACAAGGGACATAAGGTGTTATGATTGACGTAAACAAGCGGCTTTTTTATCAGCCACTAAATTATGTTATTTCTTTTCTGCTCTTTGTTGGCATCCTAGTCAAATGTTATGTCCAGCAGAAAGGAAGATTTCGCGCGTTTCTGTCATTCTACTTCCCTTGTCAGCTGCTATACCTAATTTTTCATTTGTGTTATTTCATTAGTTCTAATGCCACATTTGTCTTTCACATGCAATGTTGTGCGATGTCAAAATTATTGTTCATCAATAGAATGCCTCTCTTTTCTTCAGTGAGTGGAACCATTCCCTGAGCATATTCCCTGTTAAAAATTAATTTCTATTTTGGGAATCCATAGTATGAAAAATTATAACTTCTGCATCACAAGAATCACGATCATGCTTTAATTTAGTATAAACAGATTTCAGCACATGTCAATGCAGATTTTAGAAATCTAATGGATAATGTTCTATGTATATTTAATGTAAATCCCTACATATCATGGTGTGACTACCAAACATTGTGGCCTCTCTCCTTATATATCTATCGTTGATACTTGATCTCTTAGAGTATTCTGGCTGTTGATTTATAATATCTTTTGATGGAATAGTCTATACAAGCAGAAAAATAATATATCTGCAGTAAGGGTAAGACAAACTCAGTATATATTTCTTTTTAAGCTAATTGGCCAACTTCCTGACAGTGCTACTTTTGATTGGTTTTGCAGCATTTGTGGCCAAGTTCATGAGCATTTACAAGTCTTTTCTCATTGCAACTTTTGGCTGAAGATCAGCATGCTTACTTGCAATGCTAAAATAGGTTGAGCATAATGGAGATGAATATATGAAAGATCCCATTATTTGTTATGTCACTGAATGTAATTGGAAGATGTCTTTCATGCCATCCTTCTAAGATAATGCTTCCAGTTTAATCCAAAAATTGGTTATGCTCTTGGCTTCATTACCGAGAAAAACACTATTTTCTTCCTTGTGATGATTGCACCCACGTCTTTTATATTTTATATTCTAATGCATTGGTTATTTATCCAGGCAACTGAAAAGAATCATACAAATAAATTAGTATGATCATGATTCACGAGAAAAATAAGCTATACTTTCTGTATTTCTATGAATTTTTTGGCTTTTATTTTTTATTTTTAACCTCACATATTGTTTATTTTCTGGTACTATTTAGGATAGAAAAGGCACAAAACCAAATTTGTAAAAATAAAAACATCTACCTTAATCTGTTATGTTGTGTTTGGATGGAGAATTTATTAATTTGTTTTTAGAAAATAAAACTTAGAAATTTTAAATAGGAATTTAAATCTTACAAATTTAAGGGCCTGTTTGGATGCAGTTTTTATTTTTATTTTATTTTTTAATTTCAATATGTTTTATTCCCCTAACTTGCATCAAAAGCATGAGAAAGCGAAGTACTATGTGAATGTTGGGCCTTAGGGGACCTCTGCACTGAAAGAAAACACGATGTCAAGAGTTCTGCATCATTGGAGCTTTTGGGCCATTGAACTTGTCATGGCATAATAAATGTATATATCAAAGTTACCACTTACCACTGAGCCTCCTAGTTCGAGTGGTACCTCCGGATTTCAATCAAAGTCGTCAATTCCTTGTGCTGTTTCGGTCGGAACACCTCGAATATGCCGTTTCCGGTACGACCACTTGGTACAAGAAAACACCACTGACAACGTATCTGTAAATATTTTGGGGTGTTTCGGCCATGTTTCAGTGTTTCGGGAATGAGCAATTTTTTTTTTTATTTTTTTAGAATAAATTTTTATGTTAATGTGTTTTAAGTGACTTTTAGCTTTTATATTCATGTAAGAAAGAATGAAATTTTATTTTATTTTTTTATCAATGAAAGAATGAAGTTTTATCACTTATGTTCAATAAATTATATATATATATAGCGGTAAACCCAAAATGGTACACTGGTATTGGCCGGTACTGAAATATTTCATTCCCCTGACCAAACTGAAACGGTCTTCGGTACGGTACTGACCACTTTGATTTCAATCCACACGGTGCTTGTCCCTTCACTGTACCAAAAATAAGAAACAAGAAATATTGTGTATATATATCAGACTTAAAATCTTTAGTTTCTTCTCATCTCACTATTCGTGTCTTTTAGCATACCCAAACGATGCCTCACAAACCCACAACTCTTTTCACCTTTTCCTATTCTGCTCCTTTTGTCTCTTCTCCTTCCCATACATTTGGTCATAATGCCATGAACCCATCTCGCCTAAGCTATGCAACACTGTCTCAACTTTATCTTTAGGAATATAGAATAATAAACATAACATTAAAGAGAAATGAGGGTTAAGGCTTCAACATGAGTGCACGGTCAATGGATATTCAGATAAGAATGGAAAATTTGGAGATTATTGGATACTTCTAGAGGCCCTTACGCACAATAAAACGAGGTCTTTTTTTTTTTTTTTTTTTTTTTTTTTTTAATTGAATATGCAGCCCAATCAATGACTGACTAGTTGAATTAATTAGTGATATAGTGACCCAAAGCCTATACAGAGACAAAATCAAGATTTGAACTTAGTAAAGGCCAAAGTATAAACAAAATTAAGTTTAAAAAATCCAAAAGTTACACTTCTATTTATTAACATTAACAAAATACCAACAAACTAAGATCTTCGATTTTTCGAAATTTCGTTTGAGGATTTTTGGAAATTGTGATATCAATACAAAAGGTTGGCAACTATGTATTATCAGTATTGGCTTGCATTATTAGTATTTTTTTTTTCTTTTGAAAAAGTTCAAAATTGTAGTTGACTTGTCCCACAAAAATGTCTAATGGCCTCACAAACCACAGCAAAATTGTTACTAATAATGTATTTGTACAAGAATACACAAGAAAATTAATGTTAGGAATTTGTAATGTTTGAGATATGACATTTGTTTTGCTAAATCCTAAAATATTTTTTACTATTTTCATTATTATATGTATATAGTACTATTTATTAAAAAAAAAAAGAAAAAAAAAAAAAAAAAAAAACTCATCTTAAAAAAAAAAGAAAAGAAAAAAGGAGCACAAAAGATAAAACAATTAAGGGCAATTAATTGAAGAAAAGTCTTTGGGGGTGGCTCGTTTAAATAACAAAATATGTGGTTAAACTGAGAGGCGCAAATCCAAGTTGAATTAGGAAAAAGAAACATAGGAAATCCGATTCCCAATTGGAGTGGGAGAAATCCGAAATACTTGTTGAATTAGGAAAAGCAATCCTTGTTTATAAATACAATCCGAATCAAATATTTTAATTTTCCATCACAAGCTTTAGAATTTCTCATTCACTTACTTTCTCTTTTCTATTCAACAAGGCAATAGCTATCAAAGCTTTCTCTGCTAACCTCTCTGATTGATTCGATGTCGAACCACAAATGTGATACTATTACTGATACTGAAGAAGCAAGAAATTTGAAGTTGATTTCTAATATCCTCACCGAGGAAGCTATAGTGGGGCCATATTCACGTAAGGTTTGGGAACATTTTGTGCAATCACCTTTTTTAGAGCGGGGTTTAAGGGCATCAATGGAACAAGCAGCAGCTTTGTTCAACCCAGTACGTTGTGCCACACCGATTTCAATCGCTAGGCTTGACCAACAATTCATTATTGATAAGGGTTTGGACCCATGTGCCGTTTGTTTGGACGAATTTTTGGTTGGGTCGAGAGTCACACGTATGCCTTGCTCTCACTTGTTCCATTCTCGCTGCATTCGTAACTGGTTGATCAGAAATCATGTCTGCCCTTTGTGTCGCTTTCAATTGCCAAGTCAACGCGGATACGTTAAAAAAATTCAACCCTCCTCAAACTAGTTCAATGTTCAAATTACATGCCAGCGGCTTTTACTGTTTCTGTATAATCTTTTTCTTGTTTAATTTTTGTAATAGCTTCAAAAAGATTTTAACTTGTGCAATAGATTTTGTGTACAAGTCTTAAATTCTTTCTCGTGTTTGGGCTGTATAATTGACTAAGAAAACTATTCTCTTATTCTCATGATTTCAATTTTTGCTAATAAGTGTCTGTGCAACCAAAATTCCATAATGTTTTTGGTTGTGGTTGTTGATCTGTTACACAGTTTTCCTTTTCAATGCTTGGATTTGATTTTAGACAGGGTCTGTAGTTTTAGTTAGTTATACAAATTTCAGCCTTAAGGTGTATTATTGGCAAAATATTTGTAATATCAAATATCCTTTCATTGTTCTTTAGGAAACCAAGTTATATTATTTACATGTGATTTTCTTGTTTTGGCTTAAAAAATTGAATGGATAATTATAGCTCTTGTAAAGTGAGACCTCTGATATTAGAAAAGAAGCAATATCACACCAATATCATATCTATTTTTATTAATAAGTCTACAAGAGAGGAAACTTGTACTTTGGACTTTCTTGTACTTGAGCAACAGAGAGTGCGCCATGTTCACTGCAACAATAAGAAAACTCTTCCCTTCTCTTGGTTTCACTTTTTGCTTATGAGTCTTTTAACACACCTTCACTTGAATGCGATACTATTCCTTATTCAATTTATTTTAGTGCTTCATTGCTTAAGCCTAAGGGGCAGTTTGATAGTTCTAGATTATTGATTAGCTTAGAGTTTTCTATAAATACTCATTTGTAAAGATAGATTATTCAATTCAAGTGAAGCATAATCTTTCACTACTCTCATACTCCATTACCAAAACTCTCTGCCTTCATTTCATTCTTGCTTGCTTGTTTTACTGTTACATTGCAAGTTTAATATAGTATCATAGCACTCTTCACCTTCCACTGGCTCCATCTCCCATTGAGTAAGATAGCTCTCGATTCACACTGAGCAATTTGCTCCAGTTCCTCCAGATCAGATTCCTCCAATCCACACAAAGCAAGTCCATTAAAAAATTTGAAGCACGGCTTGATGCAATAAGGTATTTGCATAAATGTAATAACTTTCAAGTTTCAATTAGCACTCAAAAAAATAGTGGGAAACAATTTCATTTAAGAAATGATGCAAGGGAATTTTAGGATAAGATTGTGTGGTTAGAAGTAGATGAGAAGAGAGTTAATTTGAGAAAAGTTTCAATGTGCTGCACAAAGGATCTTCTGCAAGAGAACTAGTCTCCAAGATATAGCACTTAGTCTAATGCATTCAACAAAAAAAAAGAAGAAGAACCAACTGATTACAAAGGCAAGCTTATTCTTAAACAGCATACTTGCTACAAGCTGATTAGCTAAGCTTGCTCCCCTTTAATTGGCTTAGAGCTCTTGCACAGCTACTAACTAATTCTAACTAATTAACCTCTAACCATCTTGTTACTAAAAGCTAAGTATTCGTGCTTGGCTTGTTAAAAATACTATAATTATTTTTGTTACTAAAAAAAGACTAAGTGTTACACATTTAGCTAAGCGTTACAATTGCCTTGAGATGCTCTTGCATCATAAAGTGCCCAGGAAGAGAAGTACAATAAATTGATACAAATTAAATTTTCATTTTCTCATTTTTCTTTCAACCAAATATATATAAAAAAATTACGTTATTTTTCATCCTTGTATTGATTCTTCTCACTTTTTTATCATTCTTATTCTGTTCTTCCTAATTTTTCTATGCTCCCTACAAAATGAAGACCTAAAGACTTTCACCCAAGTCAGCATAAAATGTTGATATTTCAATATTTGGTTGGGTGTTTTTCAATATTTGGTTGGGTGTTTTCCAAACTAAGTATAAGTATAAGTGACATCTTTTATATTTGAATTAAAAAAAAAATGTTGTATCTTTCAATAATTGAAATATGTTAAATGTAGGCTCACAAACAGCAGTTGTAAATATGGCCATACTGCAAAGATGGCTTAGAAACTTTATAAATAATTACTCTTAGTTACTAGTTCTCTCCTTCTCTTCTTATTATAAATAATTACTCTTATTTATTTATTTATTTTTTGGTTTATTATTTGTGATAAGAATAAAAAATTCTTGTTTTGTAGTAAATGATTTCTATTATTTAGGCAAATGCAACACACTTAAAGCTTATGCTAATTTTGCATATTATTTTCTATTTTTCAGATTAAACTCCAATATCAAAATATTTATTTTTATCTGATGATTTTTTTTTCTTTATTACTATGATATTAGCTTTGCTAGTAATACCCGCTTTGGCAGTGTGAATTGTTGTAAAGTATTTATTTATTTTTTAATTATTTATTATTTAATAGTTGGAGTAGGTGAGATTTAAATCCTGGATGTCTCTGTTAGAAACACCAAGAGATATTAGTTGAGTTAAGACTCTTGGCGTTGTAAAGTATTACTGATATAAGTAATTATTTAATATTCCAGAAATATGGTTTTCTCCTCTCATATAATAGTAGGTTCTCTTAATTGACCTACAATTCATTTGAGAGGAAGAAGCATTACTCGATCCCGGAGTATTGAATAATTCTTTTGCCTTTTCTAAAAGCGGGAATTAGTTCCAAATTCTAGCGCTTCTCTGAAACTGGTTGTAAGCAAAGCTTTAATTTTGTTTTTAAATTATTCAATTTGATTATCCAGGTACTAATGCTGCTATTTTTCCTGTGTTTCTTGAAGGAGATGAAACCTCTTACAAAGTGACTCCATGCTTGGTAATAAATATAATTTTACTATAAAATGCATTTAAAATTCTTTAATGAAGAGGGTTGGGTACTTGGGTCAATCCTGCTATTAGAAGAAAATGACTATCTATGCCATTGCATAATGCATTTAGCATCTGCTTCTTGATTTCAATTATTTTCTTCTCATATGAACATGTGTCATGTGTGCACATCATATATTGGCGGGTCTCATTTGATTTAACATGAACAAAGTTAAGGGAAAATTAAAGAGAGTATTTTTGTGGTATATCCTTAAAAATGGAGCTATTATTTACTTAATTCTGTGAGGTATTTTATGGAAATTTGATAATGTGACAAAAATCCTATTGAGAAAGAATTAATGAAAAATTACCTACTGTGCTGCACTTTGGTTAGAATACTTTCCCCTATTTCATTGAAAGAATGGTCACAATTAAATAGGTTTATCTTGATCGAATATCTTATCTAATATTAGTGGAATTTTGTGCAAGGGTAATAGTAAAGCTATAATTTCCTATACAATAGTCAGCTCCATTGTCGTGCTTTATATGCATCCTCCACTAACTCTTACTTTTACTTCAACTAACTCCTCAATTATCTGGATAAGGATCCTCTCCATTTGGAATAAAATGGAGAGTCTCCATTTCATGGTTCAGATTTTATTTCACAAATCTAACGATATATATACTGCCTTGTCATTTAAAATTTTAAATGATATGGCAATCTGTACACTGTTAGATCTGTGATATTTAATCTAGACCATGAAATGGAGACTCTCCATTTTATTCCAAATGGAGAGGATCCTTATCCCAATTATCTATGGAGAATTTGCAATCTTATTCAACAATTATAATCAATGGCACAATTAATGTCTAACACCATTCCTGAATCTTTGAACTTAGTTGTTAAGTGAGGAATAAATCATTTAATTTATTCTGTGAAAGACCAATTAATTGTTCCCCTTAATGCGCGACCAAGTCAGTCATTTATTAATAAATCATTTAATTTATTCTATAAAATGATGCATCCCTTGACTCCATAGGAAGTTGGTCATGGCCAATTAGTCCTTCCCACTAATGCATGATCAAGTCAGTTCTTTCCCCCGAATACACGGCCACTTACTCCTTCCCCCTAATGGCCAATCAGTCAACAAAACAATTGAAAAGACATCATATTGATTAGTATCCTCTAAAATTTTTAAGGTAATTTTATGGTAAAGTTATTAAAATCTTATTAATTCATTTTAAAAAAGTGGATTAAATTTTTTCATGTCATCAATAATTTATATAGATATCAATATACGTTGATAATCAACATATTTTAAAATATTGATGTTGTGGAAAAATATAATCCACTCATTTTAAAATGAAGGAATAAGATTGTAAGAACTCTATGGTGTAAATATCCTAAAAACTCTAATGGATCTTATAATTGTAAGTCGATGAAAATATCAAGTTTGTTTGCATTAAAAGTTTTAGGGCAAATTGCACTTGGTCGCATTAAATTTTGTAGGACAAATTGTACTTTCTCCCTTAAGTATAGGACAGTTGCAGCCTGTAGTTTAAAGCATAGTAGTTTCCCTCAATGGCATAGCCAGGAAATTCTTTTAGTTGGGTCAAATTAGCAATTTTTTTTATTATTTTCTTTTTTGGTTTTATGGATTCATTTATAATTTTTGTGGGAGTATGGAGGCTAAGTATATATTTTGGGATAATTTTTGTTGATGTTATTTGGGCTATTTTTGGTGTTACTTTGTTTTTTATTTTGTTCCTCTTCCCTTAGTTTAAAGGTAGCTAAAAACTATTTGATGATAATTTTAGCAATATTAATCCCACTTTTAATGTTTTATTTATTTTTAGTGCGGTCAAATTCTAGAAATCCAAAAATGCCTAATATATATATATATACCCTACTCACCACTATGTTTCCCTCCTTAACTTTCATCATGAGCACTTTACCTCTTCCATTAATATTTTCCGTTAGTTTAACGAAAAATTCAAATTTTTTTTGTTGTTGGGAATTTTGTGTTTAGACTCACGCCAAATTTACCTAAATACCCTCACCCATTTTGTTATAGTTAAGGTGGAACATTGCAACTATTGAATATTTAAATGGTGGTAAATTACAATCCATCATTTTCTTTTGTTTTATTAATTTATTTTTATTTTTCCAATCCCTTACCATAATTACAATACAATTCTAGCAAATTACAATCCACCATTTTTTTTTAACATTAATATTATTATGTTTAAGTTGTACATTTTCCCATAACCCATCATAAAAAATAAAACAATTTTTTTTTTACACAACACACTTACACTATTATTATTTTTTATATGAAAATGGAAAATAAACTTCCAATATTATATTATTCCCAAAAAAATAAAAAGAGTATAATGTATCAATCCAAATTATAATTTGTCATCCAATTTTTCTGAAGACAATCATAAGCCAGTTCAACATTACAAAATAACACTGTCACATTACAATATTTTTTTAAAATATAACAATTTTTACAAAATAACAGTGTCACATGAGAAATAATCATTTGATTTTTTATAAATATTGTGTCATAACAAAAGGTACAACTTAAACAAAATAATAAAAATAAAAAAGCATGACTGGACAAAAAAAAAAAAATGCAACAACAAATTGACAGATTGTAATTTGTAATCATTAAATATTCAATAGTTTTAATGTCTCCTTTTAACTATTACAAAGTGGGCAAGATATTAAGATCAATTTAGCATGGTCTTGGACACAAAATTTAAAACATATATTTGATTTTTCCTTTAAAACATACGGAAAATACTATCAGAGTTAGAGGGGCATCAGAATTTAAATTTGCCCATATTTTTATATATAAGAACATGTGACCCATATTTCTTGAGGTGTTTGAATGAAAATATTCCCGAAATCTAGCGAATAAAGAGAGAGATTAATGTAAATGACTGACTGCCCCATCCTAAATAACACCTTCCACTAAATAAATTAGAAAATGCCACTTTGCATTTGGTCTAATGGTAATTCCGTTTTCAAAAAAGTTTCACTCCTCTAGAGGGCGTCGGTTCAATTTCTAGGATTTTCAAAATATACTTGTGTGTGTGAGTTTAGATTAAAATTTCTATCATATAAAAAATAAAAACTAAATCCTAAAATATTTCAATTTCTAAAATATAGGTCAATTAAGTCAATCTTATTTCTATATTTTATGTCATCACTCCCAATTTCATCAAATGTGACATGATGCTTCCCTCTAATGCACGGCAAGTTAGTCACTTAGTCCCCAACTCTCTCTATAGGTTTTTCTATACCAACACTTTTTAAAATCGTCTCTATAAAGCATTTATGTCTATTAAGGCATTAATAAGAATGACAATATTAAGGCATTTTTAATAAGAACATGACAATTTAAAATTTTTTATAGAACATTCATGTCTATTGAGGCAGTTTTGAGCTTTTCAAAACCGCCTCTATATGCCCGATTTTTTTGTAGTGTGTGCCCGTTTGGAATCCCATTTGGAAAGCAAAAAGCACATTTTGAAAATGCAAAACCCAAATTTTGTGTTTGGTAAGAAGAAAAAAGCATAGTTTGCAAAAAATTTTGCCTTCAAAATGTGATTTTTGAAAAGGCATGATAAGAAAATGGGTTATCAAATGGACCCCGTATGTACTTAATTATGTGAGGTATTTTATGGAAATTTGATAGTGACAAAAATCATACTGTGCTGAGTATACCATAAAATGAAAGAAAAACCTACTGTGCTGCACTTTTTTCTTTTTTTTTTATAAGAATGATAGAAAGTTTTATTGAATCAATGAAAGAGAAATACAAGTAAACTAGGTATACGAGCAAGTAGTACGCTGAAGCAAATCAGACCAGACACGGAAAAACCCGAATAGCACTGGCTGATAGCAATGTGACAAAGAACACTAAGTGAAACTAAAGAAAATAATCCATTGGAAAACAAGCAGAATTCCTAGACCACTTTGACCCGCTGAAGCACACAGAAAAGCTTTAAGCAAGTCAAGTCCTTGGTCTCTAAAAAAATCCGGCCTCTGCTGATTTTTATGAAAAATAATCTGGTTCCGCGCCCGCCAAATAGCCCATGTGATGACTGTCCACTCCATAATGGAATCCGTATCCAAAGAAGAGAATATCCACTTATCCAGTGGAAGTGCTGAGAAAAGTGCTCAATACTGTTCGTCATTTTTGAAAAATGACTCCTTGAGACAGCCCAAGTGTTTTGCGCCAGAGGGTATTTTAATACTGTGTTGCACTTTGGGTAGAATACTTTCCCCTATTTCGTTGAAAGTATGGTCACTATTAATTACGTTTATCTTGAATCGAATATCTTATCTAATAATAGTGAAATTTTGTGACTGGGTAATAGTCATGCTATAATTACCTAGACAATAATCAGCTCCATTGTCGTGCTTTTTATGCATCCTCCACTAACTCTTTCTTTTACTTCAACTAACTCCTCCATTATCTATGGAGAATTTGCAATCTTAGCTCTATGGATCAACAATCATAATCAATGGCACAATTAATGTCTAACACCATTCCTGAATCTTTGATCTCCGTTGTTAAGTGAGGAATAAAATGTTTAATTTATTGTGTTCACGGGGAATTAATCATTCCCCTTGATACGTGACCAATTCAGTCCTTTATTAATAAATCATTTAATTCATTCTATGAAATGATGCATTCCTTGATTGCATAGGAAGTTGGTCATGGCCAATTACTCCTTCCCACTAATGCATTACCAAGTCAGTCCTTTCCCCAAATACACGGTCACTTACAATATAACAATTTTTTGAAGATAACAGTGTCACATTACAAATAACCATTTTTTTTTTTTATGTAAATGACTGTCCCATCGTTCTTAACATCTTCCACACAATTTGATTTCAATTTTTTAATACGATCCACATGGAAGAGTAAGCAATAGTAGGTCAAATAAGTCAATCTTGTTTATATATTTTTTGTCATAACTTCCAATTTCTTCAAACGTGACATGATGCTTCCCTCTAATTCACGACGAGTTAGTTACTTAGTCCCCTTCTCTTTCTCTAAAGCACGACCAGTTAGTTAACAAAGCAATTGAACCGATAGCAAAGATCATAACCTTTTAGTGACAAGTAAGACTTATGAAATAAGGCAATGATCATTTCAGTTAGAAAAAATATGATATGGACCGTTGATCTATAATGGGACAAAGAAAATTCCTCTAAACTGATTAGAATGAAGAAATATTTCTTTCAATTTGATTTGTAAGAAATTCCTCCAACCATATGCCAATGAAAATAACCATCCATTTAAACCCATCACCTGAATTGATAAAGCTGGGTTGGGAACTTTACACCGATCGAACAATGTATTGAAACAAATAGAGTCAACCGATTGAAGCTCATTTTGACTTGGCAATCAAATTCTGTCAATTTTGTTGGGTTGGGCACTCACACCAAACATTTCACCATCACCATGGACACAAAGCTAAGAAAGTCGACACCAATATTTAGAATTTTCTGTGGTAATTGCAAGCTCATAAGGTCACAGTTGTTTCTCAAGCTCAGGGCTTAGGGGGTTACTTTGGTCCCATGGTGGGTTTTATTTGTAGTAGTATGTCTGTCATTTGTGGTTTTATTAATCACAAATCACAGACATATTACTAAAAATGACACCCCCACAGGACGATCCTGTGAAGGCACCAAAGAATTTTCGCAACGCTTAATTAAATCTTCACTTTCTAGAAGATAAAAAATATTGACAAATTTTTTATTTATTTTTCGAGATAATTAGCTCGAAGTTGGAAGTGGTAGTAGCAACAATACATGAGAAGGGTCGTATCTCTCCACCTATTGATTCAATTGCGTTTGTTAAGAATCAAAATCCCACATTGAACATTTAAAACCTTACATCTTTATATATAAGATCTTGGGACCTCTTCACACATTACCAATTGTCTTTGGTCTAATTAAATCAAGTTTTATTTAATTTAAATTTTAAAATATATTAACAGTTTGTACAAAAAAAATTAATACAGTTCACTCATCTCTGCCATTCCTTCTTAGCAAACCTTTTTCTTGCTCTGCATTGCCTCAGGAAGTTTTGTCCGCCATGGGCACAACCCTTGCTCTTCCTTTTCTTTGAAAATTTTAGAAAAAATAACTCTAGTTCAATTATAAGAGTAGAGATTACATTATTATTATTATAGATGTATGCACATGAAGCATCTAGTGATAGCCACTGGCAGAATTATCTCGACAATTTATTAAATCGTTACTCTCGTCTAACATATTTGATTAAACCATCTTTTTTGTAAGCATCTTTACTCTCTTATAATTTCTACCCATCTTTTTTGTACTAATTTCTGTACAGAAAATAAAGGTGCCCCGAAATTTACCTGCTTTGTCTTTGAAACATTAAGCCTATTCGGCCGTAATAATAAGAACATGTACCCCATATTTTCTAAATGTGTTTGAAACTTGGAATGAAAATGTTCCCCAAAATCTAGCTGTAAAGAGATAGATTAATGAAAATGTTCCCAAATTCTTCACATCCTCCACACAATTTGCTTTCAATGTAAGCAATGAGATATGAGAAATGATTTCTTCAAACGTGATAAATAATGCACGGCGAGTTGGTCCCACAATGACCAATTTAGGGTGGGTTTGGCCCAGCGTTATCTCATAGATAACACGCGTTTTCAATTAAAAACGCACAAACTGATATGTTTGGCCCCGCGTTAGATAAAATTGCATTTTCCAACACGCACGTTTTGAAACTGAAGGTGGGGTGCTGTGATTTCCAAAAGACGCGTATTTAAAAGGTTTTTTACATTTGCAGAACACGAATTTTAGGAGAGGTTCCGCATTTTTTAAAGGGTGATTTACCACAAATACCCTCAGCAATGTCAAAAATACTCAAGTATTAATGTGAAGCCCCCCTCTTATTTCTCTCATTTCTTCTCTGTGTGCCCCAATACCTTTGCCGAAGAAAGAAATCAAATCAAGATGTAGATGTAGGAAAATAGTACACAAAAAAATTTGGAAAAAAATCATAAGGATGTTGAACCATTTCAACCACCGCATTCCGCAAGCCGATCTTAATGTGGTGAGATGGGGTTGGGGTTTAAGGGGAATAAAGATAAGAAACTGAACTTTGTGGGAACTGCGGCCACTGGGCTTTAACCAAATCAAGAAAAATAAAAGATGAAGTAAGAGGGAAAGGGGGAAAATAAAGAGAAGATGAGAAAACTTACAGTGGAAAGCTTCAGGTCTTCAACGAAAGATCAATAAAAAAAGACAAAAGAAAAGGAGAGAGGGGGGAGTGGGAGAGATTGGAAGACTCTAGAGACTTTGGTAATTGATGGGATGGGACTTAACCAAAAAAAAATAAAAATAAAAAGTAAAAAGAAGAAGACCGAACATGAAGTGTACGTTAAGTAAAGGTGGGATGTATTTGATGGAATGGGACTTAACAAAAATAAATAAAATATTTAAAAGAAGAAGAAAGAACATTAAGTATGGCAGGGATGTATGTGTGCCCATGTACATGTACGTGTGATTTAGGAAAACAATTTATAAAAGTGTGAGGTAAATATTTTATATTTTGTGCAATGCAGACGAAAGAGGTGACCATAGTTGTCAAGAAAATATGAAGAATATACATCAGGAGATGAAAGTTATTCATGACAACATAACTCAGTCCATTTGCGGGTTATAAAAATATTTTTACTATTTCTATTTTGGATTATTTTACATGTATTGGTTGGTGTTTTTTTCTTAAACTTATTAGTTAATATGGATTTTATTGGGTGTGAACATTTTTAATGGATTTTTTTTTTTCATTTTTAGTATATATTATTATTATAATTGTTATATTTAGCTAAAATTAATAATAATAATAATAATAATAATAATAATAATAATAATAATGAAACAATTTCATTTATGAAATTATGCAAGGGAATTTTAGTATAGATTGTGTGGTTAGAAGTAGATGAGAAGAGAGTTAATTTGAGAAAAGTTTCAATGTGCCTTTCACAAAGGATCTTCTGCAAGAAAACTAGCCCCCAAGAAATAGCACTTAGGCTAATGCATTCAACAAAAAAAACAACCAACTGATTACAAAGGAAAGCTTATATATGCTTAAATAGCATACTTGCTACAAGCTGATTCTCTAAGCTTGCTCCCCTTTGATTGGCTTAGAGTTCTTGCACAGCTTCTAACTAACAGCTGCTAACTAATTCCAACTAACTAACTTGTTACTAAAAGCTAAGGATTCTTGTTTGCAATTGCCTTGAGATGCTCCGACATCATAAAGTGCCAAAGAAGAGAACTACATTAAATTGATACAAATTAAAATTTCATTTTCTCGTTTAATTTTCTTTCAACCAAATATATATATAAAAATAAAAATAAAATTATTTTTCATCCTTCTACTGATTCTTCTCTATCGTCTCACTTTTTTATCATTCTTATTCTGTCCTTCCTACTTTTTCTATGCTCCCTACCAAATGAAGACCTGAAGACTTTCACCCTAAGTCCCTAACTCAGCATAAAATGTTGATCTTTCAATAATTGGTTGGGTGTTTTCCAAACTAGAATAAGTAACATCTTTTATATTTGATTTTTTTTTTTTTTAAAATGTTGATCTTTCAATAATTGAAATTGTTGGAAATTGGTTAGGAGTGAATGAGAAATTGTCTCCTAAAAGTGGGCCAAGTGGATCCATGTGGGTTAGGCCCAATCTGTCAAATTTATTTATTTATTAATACATTAATTATTTCCTCAAAGAATTGTGTCTTTTTAGAACAGTTGTGACTGTACATCTTACACATTTTCTGAACAGGTGTGAATCTATCTATAAATAGGGTGTCCCCTTATTCATTTAAGTTGGTTGCTTTAAGTAGTTGCTTTGAGTTCATTATTTCCTACGATTTTGAGAGTCTCATTTGCATAAGTCAAGAGAGAGAAAGAGACACTAGTTATGTTCGTTGTGCACAAAGATTGTTTGTGATTCTTTTGCTTACAAATATCATTTTATCCTTGGAGACAGATGTCCATGAGTCTCAAAGCACCACTAAGATAATAGTGTGAGGGGCGAAATCTGTCTTAAGGAGATAGCATCAAACACTAGACTTGATCTATTTATTTTGCGTTCACTGCGAGTTTTTATTGTTTATTAATTGTGACAGATTTTTTGTTGTTTATTTTACAGAATGACATGATATATACCGAACAGAAATATGTTAAATGTAGGCTCACTCACAAATAGAGCAGTTGTAAATATGGCCATACTGCAAAGATGGCTTAGAAAATTTATAAATAATTACTCTTAGTTACTAGTTCTGTCCTTCTCTTCATATTATAAATTATTACTCTTATTTATTTATTTTTTTTTGGTTTATTATTTGTGATAAGAATAAAAAATTCTTGTTTTGTAGTAAATGATTTCTATTATTTAGGCAAATGCAACACACTTAAAGCTTATGCTAATTTTGCATATTATTTTCTATTTTTCAGATTAAACTCCAATAGCAAAATGTTTCTTACTATGATATTAGCTTGCTAGTAATACCCACTTTGGCAGTGTGAATTGTTGTAAAGTATTTATTATTATTTTTAATTATTTATTTTTCAATAGTTAGGGGATGTGAGATTTGAATCCTGGATGTTTTTATTAGAAGTACTAAGAGGTGTTAGTTGAATTACAAGACTCTTAACATTATAAAGTAATACAGATATAAGTGATTATTCAATATTCCAAGAATATGGTTCTCTCCTATGATATAATAGTAGGTTCTCTTAATTAGACCTACAATTCAATTGAGAAAAAGAAGCATTACTCCCCAAGAAATGAATAATTTTATACCTTTTGGCTTTTCTAAAAGTGGGAATTGGTTCCAAATTCTGGCCCTTCTCTGAAACTAATTGCAAGCAAAGCTTTATTTTTTATTTTAAATTATTCAATTTGATTATCCAAGTACTGATGCTGCTATTTTTCCTATGTTTCTTGAAGGAGATGATACCTCTTACAAAGTGACAATACATGCTTTTGAGTTTTGTATCACTTATTATTCGAATGCTAATGTTTGTAATAAATATAAATTTACTGTAAAATGCATTTAAAATTTTTTAATGAAGAGGGTTGGGTCAATCCTGCTAGTGGAAGACCATGACTAGCTACGCCATTACTTGACTTAGTGGTCATATGATCAATAGCAATAAATCTAGTCATAAACCCCTCTAATGGCGTAAAGAAAGTTTCCCCCAAAATGATTCACCCAAAATTTCATTCAACCAAATATTCCATTCCCTTCTATAAATACCCTCTCAATCCATTTGAAGTCATTCATCCACTACCCCAACCATAGTTTATCCTTTCATAGTAAAACTCCATCCTTCACCTGCCAACATAATGACATCCCTTTCAAAACAACCGCTCTTCAACCCATTCATTCCATCTCTTGTCTTTTTTCTCCTCGTCATCATCTTTGAATTGGATTGCTCATCGACTGCTTCTGTTTCTTCTGTAACTTCTCCTTTTGTTTACTTTAACAGTACGACTAAGGTAGTAGAAGAAAGAAAGGAAGCAGAGGCTCTTCTAAAATGGAAAACCAGCCTTCACATCAAAAGCCAGTCTCTCCTGTCCTCTTGGGTTGGAAGTATTCCTTGCAATTGGGTTGGCATAAATTGCAACAAGTTTGGAAGCATTACCCATCTAAACCTTTCAAGTTACGGTTTAAGAGGTATGCTTCAAAATCTTAGCTTTCAATCCTTCCCCAATCTAGTCACTCTTGACCTTTCTTACAACTCACTATATGGGGCCATCCCCTCAAATATTTCTCACCTCTCTAAACTCTCTTATCTTGACCTTTCTATTAATCAATTCACTGGGAGAATTCCATCTGAAATAGGCCAATTAACAAGTCTTCACTTTGTTTACCTTGCTAAAAATCATTTGAATGGCCTCATCCCTCAAGAATTAGGCGCGTTGAGTTCTTTGAGTGAACTTGAATTACCATTAAACAATCTCACAGGTAGCATCCCTGCTTCTCTTGGAAACCTAAGCAAACTAACCATTCTATATCTTTTCGAGAACCAACTTTCAGGTTCCATCCCTCAAGACTTAGGAATGCTTAGTTCACTAATTGACCTTGAGTTATCATCAAATAATCTCATTGGTGACATCCCTACTTCTCTTGGGAACTTAAGCAACCTAACCAATTTATATCTTCATAAGAACCAACTTTTTGATTGCATCCCTCAAGAATTAGGAATGCTAATTTCACTGAGTGAACTTGACTTATCATTCAATAGTCTCACGGGTTCCATCCCTACTTCTCTTGGAAACTTAAGCAGACTAACCCTTCTATATCTTCATAAGAACCAACTTTCTGGTTCCATACCTCAAGAATTAGGAATGCTAAGTTCTTTGAGTGACCTTCAACTATCATTGAACAGTCTCACAGGTGTCATCCCTACTTCTCTTGGAAACTTAAGCAGCCTAACCATTCTATGTCTTTTTGCAAACCAACTTTCTAGTTTCATCCCTCAAGAATTAGGAATGCTAAGTTCACTGAGTAACCTTGAGTTATCATCAAACAATCTTATTGGTGACATCCCTACCTCTTTTGGAAACTTAAGCAACCTAATCTATCTATATCTTGATGAGAACCAACTTTCTGGTTCCATCCCTCAAGAATTAGGAATGCTAAGTTCTCTAAGTATGCTTGTGTTATCATTAAACAATCTCACAGGTGCCATCCCTGCTTCTCTTGGAAACTTAACCAAACTCATTGACTTAACATTATTCATGAATAAGTTAAGTGGTCC
Organism: Fagus sylvatica; assembly: GCA_907173295.1. Taxonomy (NCBI): domain Eukaryota; kingdom Viridiplantae; phylum Streptophyta; class Magnoliopsida; order Fagales; family Fagaceae; genus Fagus; species Fagus sylvatica. Next base: position 43,022,964 of record OU015761.1, read on the forward strand.
CATAGCTTTTGAAATGAACAACTTCACTCAATTAAAGTCTTTAGACCTATCATTCAACGAATTCACCGGTTATTTGCCAGAAAATGTGTGCGTTGGTGGATTGCTTAAGTTATTCACTGCAGCCTATAATCTTCTTAATGGTTCAGTACCAAAATCATTGAGAAACTGCACTAGCCTTGTTAGAGTTCGGCTTCAAGGAAATCAACTTACTGGAAATATAGGAGAAAGTTTTGGTGTATACCCGCACTTAGTATACATGGAGTTGAGTTATAATAAATTTTTCGGTGAGCTTTCAAAGAATTGGGGGCAATGTCAAAACTTGACAAGCCTGAAAATCTCCAACAATGATATTTCAGGTAGAATATCTCCTGAGCTAGGAGAAGCAATTTTGTTACAAGTGTTGGACCTCTCTTCAAATCAACTAGATGGGGATATTCCAGAGGAATTAGGTAGGTTGACCTTTCTGGTAGACCTTTATCTAGACAACAACAAAATTTCTGGACACATTCCTTACAGTTTTGGAGTGCTATCCAATCTAGAGCGGCTAAAGCTTGCTGGAAATAGTCTAAGTGGACAAATTCCCGAACTAGGCCATTGTCAAAAATTGTGGGACTTGAATTTGAGCAACAATAGCTTAAGCAAACATATCCCACTTCAATTCAGAAATTTTCACTTTCTCCAATATCTTGATCTTAGCCAGAATTTTCTAATGGGAGAGATACCACAAGAACTTGGAGATTTGAAAACATTAGAATCTTTGAATCTTTCTCACAATGCGCTCTCTGGCACTGTTCCATCCAGTTTTGCTCAAATGTTAAGCTTGGGATCCATTGATTTGTCCTACAATCAGCTTGTGGGTCCTCTTCCAAATACTAAAGCATTTCGTGAGGCACCTATAGAAGCATTTAGAAATAATAAGGGCTTGTGTGGTAATGCCACTGGTTTGAAGGTTTGCCCCTCTGCAATTATTCACAATAATAATGTCAAAAAGAGGAGTAAAGTTAGGAAACTTATTTTAGTCCTTTCAAGCGTTGTCTTTCTTATATGTATCATCGTTGGAATTACATTATCAATTTTCTCAAGAAAGGCAAAGACAGAAACCAAGACAAAAGAAGCAGAACATCCAAATATGTTTACAGTTTGGAGCTATGATGGAAAAGTGGTTTATGAAAACATTATTGAAGCAACAGAGGATTTTGATGACAAACATAGTATTGCTGTGGGCGGGTATGGAACTATTTATAAAGCTGAGTTGCCAACAGGTCAAGTTGTTGCTGTGAAGAAACTTCATCCACTCTCTGAAGATAGTGTAGTCAATCTAAAAGCTTTAACCAATGAGATACGTAGTCTAACTGAAATAAGACACCGCAACATTGTAAAGCTTCATGGTTTTTGCTCACATTCACGACACTTGCTTTTAGTTTATGAGTTCTTGGAAGGTGGGAGCTTGGAAAAGATACTAAGCAGTGATGAATTAGCACTTGACTTTGATTGGGTTAAGAGGGTAAATATTGTTAAAGGTGTGGCAAATGCTTTGTCTTATATGCATCACGATTGCCCACATCCAATAATTCATCGTGACATATCAAGCAAGAATGTTCTACTAGATTCAAAATATGAAGCTCACGTCTCTGACTTTGGCACAGCTAGGATTATGAGTTCTGACACTTCTTATTGGACTTCGTTCGCTGGCACCTTTGGATACGCCGCTCCAGGTATGTTACATAAGTAATGCTAGAGGTATTAATTTTTTCACAATCTTTTTAACAATTCTTGATGTGTATTGGACTTCGTTCGCTGGTACCTTTGGAAACACCGCTCCAGGTATGTTACTTAAGTAATGCTAGAGGTATTAATTTTTTTCACAATCTTTTTAACAATTCTCGATGTGGTAAGTGGTGATTGAAGTAGCATTATTTTTACATGCCCCTACTGGACCACTTTTACTAGAACCAATCACAACATTTTAACTCAACATTTGTGAAAATATTGTGTCTTAAGTCTTATTGATGTTATCTTAGTTGCCAGTGTTTGCCTTCAAAGAGCCTTTATCAAAATTAGCCTAACTACAAAATGTGGTGTATGGTTGTCACATTATGAGTTAATAAATTGGATTAAAATTAGATTACTCCATTTATTTAGTGATGAAAAATATCTTTTCACTAGCATCTTGATTGGAGTTATAATAAATAACAAAAGTTTATGGAATTTGGAGGTAAAAGTCAATGACAATTTATGAATTTATACAATGGCCTCCTTTTTATTTTATTTTATTTTATTTTTATCATAATCACAATTACAATAAAAAAAGGTTATGTTTAAATTTCAATTATTAAGATTTTAATTTTTTTGACGAAGTTAATTGTGCATGAATACCTCCAACTAATTCATAGTTGTTAGAAGAATCACGTTTTACTTACTTAGCTTCATTTTCCAATTGATCAGTTCTTCAAACTGGATAATTGTTTAGTGAAAAGTTTGAATCACAAATTTGCTTCCACTTCCCATGATTGACCTGGGTTCAATGCAAAATTGTTAAGATGACATATACATAGGTAGCCCCACCCCTTTTCTCTCTCTAAGAAAGGCATCACCAATTTGATTTGATGCCCTTAGTTGCTCCATTCACCTAATTCAAAAATCCTAATTGTACCCCAATACATTTTCAAGAGTTTAGTACATACTGATAAACTTGTAGAGTTGTTACTACATGAATAGATATATTATTACAAATTTGCATCTATGTAATTAAGAAGTAGTACATGAACCATAACCAAAAGATTTTGAGCTAATTAAGTTGAATCACAGTTTGAAAGTAGAGCATAACTCTAATCTTTTACTCTCAGAGCTTGCATACACAATGGAAGTGAGTGAAAAGTGCGACGTTTACAGCTTTGGAGTAGTCACTTTGGAAGTAATTATGGGAAGGCATCCATGTGATTTGATCTCATCATTTGCTTCATTGTCCCATGATATGCCACTAGAAGATGTATTGGATCAATGCCTTGCGCATCCTACAAATCAAGTTGCGGAGAAGGTGATTTTAGTGGCGAAGATAGCATTGGCATGCTTGCATACTAATCCACAATCTCGTCCAACCATGCAACAAGTTTCTCAAAAGCTATCAAATTGGAAATCCCCTTTCACAAAGCCTTTGCACATGATCACATTAAGAGAACTCATTGATCTCGGCAATTTGAATTAAGCTTCATAAATGTTTACATATTCTCATGTTGTATCTTGTTTGCGTACATTCTATCCACTACTTCTTTACTTTTGTGGCCAGAAACCGAGTTGGTTAAGGTCAACCAGAACAGTGTCTTTGACCTTGTCCTGGTATGTTGATATGTTCATTGGGTTCCTTCTATTTTATTTATTGTTTTTATTAATTATGTTTATTTGAGGCTTCTGTTTGAGATGCAGAGAAATAAGAGGGTGAGAAAGGGGAAAGCTGGAGGCTTTTTTATATTTTATTTTTTTAGTTTTAATTATGTTGTTGTGTATATTAGCATGAAGGCAGCATAATTTGTGAAAGGATTCATAATTAGGACTTCAGTAATTTCTCTTTTCATTGTTGTGGAGGCCTTCCTCGTTGGCATTACACATTTGTGTCAAGTTATCAGGTTCAGGTTCTAGAGAACTAGTTTAAGCTCAAGAATTGTAATAGGTTATACAACAAATGTCCAGGGTGCAAGTGAACCAAGCCCGACAATATTGAAATACAAGAACACTAGTAACATGCAATTTGTATCAAACTTCATGAATAAAGAATTTTTATACAAGAAAAAAAATAATTTATGAAGCACATAGCTAGACTAGGACAATATTGTGCAAATTAACTCTTTGCGCGAGATTAAAAATGAGAGAAAGAGAACAAACACAGAAACAAAGAACATAAGAATTTACGTGGTTCAGCAATAGTGACACTAGGACTCTCACAAGGAAACCAAACCCCAAATACATTCTAACCTCTCTCTCACCTAAAATAAACCAAGAGAACAAACCTTGAATATATATAGTAGCTATATAGTAGCAAGGGTCGGCTATTGCTTATTAGGTTTGCCACAAACTAGCTAACATAGTCGGCTAGTGTAAGTCCTAAAACTAATAGGATTTAATTTGGTCCTATATGTGACCAACAAGGCACCGACTCAACAGACAAGCTATTAGGACACAAACTTAAATGCTCTGGCTTTTTAGATGAATGGGGAGTATGAAATTGTCAAAAAAATTCTTTTGGAAACTTTTCTTTTGTCCCAAATATTCTTTTTGGCATGTATGTCTCAAAATTTAGATGATATAAGTTTAGGTGTGTAGAACTCTCACATTAATGCGCAACAACTAGCAATATTTTGTTGAATTTCAAAAGGATTTTAAGAAGAAAAAAGTAAAACCCATCTGCAAACGTAAATATTTTACTTCTAATGATTATAGCCATGAGATTGTAGCTAAAAGTTTGTTATAGGTTGGTTGTTGTATTCGTGTTTTTGCCCCTGTAGAGTTTTTCTTCAATAGGGTTTTTGTTTTGTTAGTTTTGGACTTATGGTTTCTGCCTTACTGCCTCAAGAAGCATTCAAGGTAAATTGGTTATTTTGTTAATTTAGGAGGTGGCCATAGCTGTTATAAAGACAATGTTCAAGCTAGGATTAGATTGAAAAGAAAGAAATTTTGGAAGAAAGAGGTGGATATTGAAGAAACGATAAGTCCAAAACCATTAAGTACAAAAGCATTTTAAGCAGAAAAAAGCTAATCCCGTCTTCAAATGTAAATCTTTTAGTTCTGATAATACTATCCATGAGATAAGATTGTTTTACTCTTTTTTTCCTTAGATAAGATTCTTATAACTTTGAATTATAGATTTACTTTAACTAATAACAATGTTAAAATTCTTTGTGTAAATCTATAATCTATTATATAAACTAAAAGGTCAAGCTGAGAGAAGGTTTTTAGCCTCCTCCAAACACTACCAAGTTAGAATTCCTGCACCCACAGAAGTCTAGGTGTTCTTTCCTCTATTTAATTCAATTCTCACTCACACGTGACATAATTAATGTTTCTCACACACGTTCTCCACTCTCTCTCTCTGTTTCATGCATGACTTCTCACCCCCCCTCTCCCTCGCCCCCTCATCTCCAGCCGTTAGGGCACGCCTCCTCATCCCCCTCATCCCCTCTTTTCTCTCTCTCCCTCGCCCCTTCATCTTCAGCCGTTCAGATTTCCGTTCAGATTTCCCAATTTCAGTTACCACTTGCCACCCATGGAATTCAAGGCTTCTAATTGATTTTTTCTTTTTATAAATAGACTTCTGATATCTCTATCTTCTCACCATCCATTGACAGGTGTAGCAAAACCTAATGTGAGTTTTTCCTCTCTCTTTTTTTCCCTGATTTGGTTATTATTATTATTTTTTTTTCCAATAAATTCGTGATTAGTTGCCAATAATTTGCTTTGGATTGATTCGAGATAGATGTGGGTGTGCATATACGTACAAGGCTGGGTTTTTTTTTTATTGCTTTGGATTGAATTTGTGGATTGTGGTTTGTGAGTTTGGGTTTAATATTCAGTTGGGATTTTTTTTTTTACATGTTCATTTTGAGTGGTTTTTGGTTCTGCTGTAGGCATTCAATTAGGATTTGATGGTTTTGAGATGAAGACAACGCATACCCATCCAAGAAAAGCCTAAAATTCCTCTTAGGTTAGTTTTTTATAGGCATCTGTTTGGTATTATTGAGCTCCTCAATTGTTGATCAAATACTCCCATGACTGCTGTTTTCTCCTTCTACCCTCGCTCAAGGATTTTTGTATTATGCACTGAAATCTGAACATGCATGGTTTGTCTGCTCAAGAGCCTTAATCAGACTTATCTGTTCTCACCAATTCAAAAAATTGTGATTCTTCGTTCCATTCACTACCTCCATAAATTGATAGGTCTAATGAGGCTCAATTAAAAGAGTTATAATTAGTAAATACTTCACGATTTTGATTATAGATATTGATTTATACAATGCTACTATGTACATTACTTGCTTTTTTATTGCTTGATGCAACTTTAAAAATCCTTCTTTAATTAACATACTATAAAAATGGTTTACAACCAGCAAAGATTTGCAAGTAATCTTAAATGATGATGTTGCAATAAAACTAAAGAAAGAAAGAGGGATGAAATTCTTACAGCAACAGATTTGAAGTTCTTTCAAAAGGACTACTTAGCATTCTTATATTTGAGAAAAATGACCCAAATGTCTCACACTTGCAACCTGAATTGGATAACTCATACTTCATTGTCCCTTCGATTTGTGTAAAATAAAGTACTTGAAGGCCCATTTTGAATACCCTTTCATATTATAGCCAAAGGAGAAAGTATGGAGACTAGCATATCTCATTTGTGTAATTAGGCTCCTAGGCTTCTAGCTCTATGTTAGAGCTACTTTGTTCAACTTCATGTTGATAATAAAATGTGAAGACTCCTGTGGAAGATATCTCCCTTTATCTTTTATTTTAGTTTCACACATGGATGAAAAATAGTATCCGGATATCTTTCTGTGTAAAGTGTAGATTGTGGGTTATATATATGTGATAAGTCATTTTCTGGGATCTTCAATCTTCATTTTAATGGGTGACTTCAATGGGATAGTGCTGATTGATGTTAACTTTTTGTTCTTGGCATAATTTACTATTATAAAAGAGTTGTAATGGTTGACAGGTCTAATGAGGCTCAATTAATCTATACGAGGTTGATCAATTAAAAGAGTTGTAATTAGTAAATACTTCATGGTTTTGAAGCTCCTTGCTGCTAACTATTAAATGTTATCCTTTATTGATTCATCAAATGTTTCTTTCATATTTTCATTGTGGAGGATCAACACTTAAATGCATGTAGCCTTCTTCTTGGATGATAAAGTTCTGTTTCTTATCTCACCCAAAAGAAAATAAAAAAGTTATGTTCCATCTGGGTACCTATTATAATTATTTTGTATTTACTCTATTATATTCAGGAAAGGCTTTGAATTATGATTCCTATATGCATAGGCATGTAATTACTTTATGGTGTTTATAGATTGTAGATGTGGGTCTCAACTTTGTTGTGTATAAATCTTTGAAAGAATGGTTGATTAGAACTAAACCTTTTGGATTGGTTGAGGACTCTAAGCTGAGTGTGACAAGGCTTGCATGTGATGTTGCTGAAGGTACTGTTGGCCAGACTGATGCATACCCTCTTGATGTTATTTGACAAAGGAACAAATTGTGGACTGGAAAGATGCTGAATCAATAATAACTAGCAATGTGAGGATCAAGGCACCCCTTGAATATTCTGGTATGGCTGATGCATTTAGAAAATCTTCGGCACGAGGCTTTAAAGCATTGTACAAGGGTATGGTCCCCATTTTAGTGAAGATAGTTTAATTTGTTTTTCCATTTTCTACTTTGTTAGAATTGAGTTGTACCAATCAGACGGGGAACAAGAGGAAAGCTATTGGAGAGTAGAAAAACAATTGAATGCAGATTTGTCAATGGTAGTTGAAGCTTTTTTTATTTGTACCCAAGAAATTTTTATTTTATGTTGTTTCATTATTTCTTGGCATGATTATTTTGAAATTTTTTATGTTTCAATCTTTTGAAATGAAAAATTCATAATGTTATCTTAGGTGCAATCAGAATTATAATGAGGTTGGTGTTTTTATATGAGATCTAAGAGAATAATTTCAATTTCAAATGGGTTTATTGGTATGAATTTAATTTAATGTACTTTTCGATATTTTAGTATTATTTGGTTTTGGTTTTTGACAAAATACTAATGTATGCTTGGATTTGTTACTATATGGAATGGTATTGGAAAACTGCAATTTACAAAACTACAATTTGAGTCATGATAATTTGTTGAATCTCTTTTCTTAGATTGGATATTAATCAGAGTTTTGAACTACATATATGTCCCCTTCCAACGTAGAAAATATATATTGACCGGTGTATTGATATGATGTTTACATGGATTATTAAATATATTTCTAGAATAATTTTTTTTGGTATACTGTAGCTATGCATGTTAGTTAATTGTAATTGATTTTTTTCTTTAGTTTTGTGTTCCCATGGAAATCATACAGTCAAATTCAAAGAATTACTTTAATAATTTATAATGGATGTTACATTTACATCAAAAAGACCTTACAATTAAAGAATCAACTTAAATGTTTTAACATTTAAAAAAGTTTAAGTTCATTATATTATGTTAATATTTTTGAAGTTTGCAAATTTCTGTGTTTTACATATAGAATTTTATAGCCATAAGCATGCTAAACATTGCTTAACATCGTCAAAACGAAACTTTCAATGTTAAAATAGTATTACAACAAATGTCATATTGGCTTCAATCATTTAGTATATGTATATATTAAGCCTTGGATACATCATGTATATTAAGTCTTGGATACTTCCTTGCATGACCCTAAACCTGCTTTTGCTCTTCAAACTTAATAACCATTTGAGTTGTTATGTAGTGGATTACATGCTCCAAGCTATTTTCTCATCTCTTATCCTAACTATAGTTTTTTCACTTACCTTTTTTATTTATGTGTAACTTCGATTTTAAAGTCAAAGAAGAGGAGTTTAATAAAATTATAAAAATATAGATTAAGTTGATTACAAATTGAATTTAAATAATAAGTCAAATACATATCTCGCGCATCGCGCGGTCTGCAACTAGTATAAATTAAAACTCGAAGCAGAAAGAAAAAAATTTCCCTCCTCCAAACACCGCCATGTCATACTCTTTGCACCCACATGCATCCATGTCATCCTTCTCTCTATTTAATTCATTCTCTCTCTCACACATTCTCATAATTCTAATGCTTTCTCTCTCTCTTCTTAATTATTCTTATGAGCAACCCATCAATCTCCCACTTCTCCTCTTAAGTAATGCTTCAGCTACTCATTAAATTACTCTAAATTAAATAAATGGGCATAAGTGTCACCCTTTACTTCACCGTTAACCTATTATTGGCACCCACATTCCATTACACCCACAATGTCAAACATCAAAGCAATGAGAATTTTTATTAAAGGTGCACAGCTGAACTAGAATTTTAGTTGCAAATGCCACAAAAACTTCTCATGCATAACATAGCTTACACGGCCTTGGCTCTCAATCTCCATCAGAAGCAAACAGGTTTCTCTCTCTCTCCAAACCTTCTTCTTGCTTTACATAATTGCTCCATCAAGGAACTTAAGTTGCAATTCCAACAATTAAACTTTGGACTTCATTGGGTTATGCCTAGAAGGGTTAAGAGCTGTTTGCTTGTTGGCAAGGGAATTTTGGGCGGCATCAGCACATCAATATTTGGAGGGCCATTCCTCATTGCTTGATGTGGTGTGTTTGGAAGGAGCTAATGCGCGGACTTTTGAGGGTTGTGAACAAACTGTGGCTGAGCTGAAATATTGTTTTTGCGTATGTTGTTTGATTGGACCTCAGCTACAGGATTGTGTCGTTCCTCTACTCTCCTTGACTTCCTAGATTCTCTTTGTTTTTGAATTGTATTCTTTTGCCTAGTATACGCCTAGCTTGGTTTTCTTCATAAAATTATTACTTATAAAAAAAAAAAAAACAATTAAACTTGCTGTGTAAAAATTTATATGTGGCTGCCTCTGAGTTTTGATATATTGTTTGAAAGGAGAGTCTGGCAAAAGCCTATTTGATACTGAGTTACTAATGTCTCTAAATCTGTTCAAAAGGTGCATAACTTAGACAAAATAGCTTCTTCTTCTTTACATTTGGTATGTACATCTTAATTTCTAAGCCTTACATATTTTTCTCACTGTTTATGTACACTACACTCAGCCACAGGTTCCAGTAGCCCCAGCAGTGCAGCCACACGCAAGGCAATATGATTTCATATACTTTGTTCAACAGGTTCCATACTAAGACAATAATCTGTTCTTATATATCCTAAGAATTAATACTATTGTGCTACGAAAATAGATCGAAGGTCAGGTCGCTTGCCTTTTGAATCTGATAATATCATTGGTAAGATCCGCATTTTGCCCCACTTGATACGTTTTTATTTTTTATGGGCTGTGTTTGTGTTTGAGAAAATTACATAAATTAAAAGTGCTTGCTTTACAAATAGTTTTTTTTTTTAATGAATGCTTTACAAACAGTTTTCTAAGTTCTCATTGTTTCACATTTACAAACACAACACGTGCATATTCAGGGTCATGGGTCCGCCCAAGAGCTTTGGGGTGAGGTAAAGAATTTGATGTTCCTATATGTGTGGCGTGTAGGGATGTATTTGAACCCAAAGAGTTTGAGTAAAGATTATCTTCTATTATTTATATGTGTATGGATGTATTTGAACCCTGCTATTTCAAGAAATAAACATATATATCAAGCATAATTGCACCCCATTTTGTGAAATAAGGGTGGATACCTAATTAATCTAATCAATTCCCACTATGAGCTTTAACCATGGCATGGCTTTGTAGGGTGTTACATAGTGTGTTTTTCTTTTTTTTTTTTGTTTATAATTTGCACACCACCTGTTTGATAAATTGACAATTAGAATTTTAAAAACACATAACCTATTATGAGGATGAAGCAGAGGAGCAAGAACCAAAAGAAAAAAAAATTTATCAACAAGGAAAAGCTGAAGACTAAATATTTTGATAGAGGCTGTAAAAATACTGGTGTAGAAATCAATAGCATTATAATTCTCTTCTGATTGTTTCATTTTGTTTGTGCACACATGCATTTGTGCATGTGTTTGTCAACATATAACCTGGATGTTTATTTGATTTAGCAGGTGTTAGAAGAATTGGTGCTGTGAAGATTCAAGGTCAGTGTAAGAGCACTATTGCTACCAAAATTGAATAATATCGTTTTGCAGCAAAAGGATATATACAATCAAAAGTCCTTATTTTGTAAAGCCAAGGGATGGATTCATAAATATATTTTTTTTCCCCTCTGTAATGCACTCATCTTTATACATCTGTTGTAATTTTATTTCCATCCTTCTATGATTTCACATAGTATATTTTATCTATATGTGATGTATATTTACCTTTATCTTACCAGATTAATAATTACTGGGAACACGCTTTGCTTATGATTTTAGCCTTTTGGATCCTTTTCACATCCTATGTGAAATATAATGGATCAATTCATTTCTCATATGCAAAAACCATATGATTCTTTGTTGAATCTACACCTTAAATTATTTGGTGAAACAGATTGGGTAGAAGTAATAATTGTCCTTGGCTCCTTGCCATTATAAAGATTTGCTCTCCTTCTTTTGATTTTATGCAATTCATACAAAGAAAATGAAGTTTGATATTGTTATAATATGTTGGCAGTGTTGCAGCTGTTGTTAGATTCAACAAGTTTATTTCTTTGTTTTTGTTTACTTTATGACCCATTGGTTTATTTATTTATAATTATTTTGATAAGTCTTTATGACCCATTGGTTGACAATTTATTAGCTTAGGTCACCCACACTTCTCATTTGATTGTTTAAATTTAAAATCCGCTGATGATATGTGATTGTGAGTGAGGTGTCTTATAGCTTGCACAATGCACTAGATTTTTTATTTTTTTTATTTTATTTATATATATATATATATATATATATATATATATATATATATATATATATATATATATATATATATATAGAATCTTGCAGAAAAATGAAGAATAATTTGGCTTTCTATGATAAATAGGTTGATTATATATTACAAGGATAGAAATCTCTTGGAATAGTATTGTCACTGAAATTTATTTGGTAGTATAAAACCAATGATAAATGTTTAATAAACTTATGATTGAGATCATGTATTGAGAGGTTTTGAAATACTTGATACATCTTTTTTCCACGTTGAAGTTCATGTTGATAATTTTTGGAAAGATTAGTTGGACGCTAGCCATGGGTTTGTTTTTGTCTTAAATACATACACAATTAGAATTTTTTTTTTTTTTTTTTTTTTTCAAGATATGTGTACATTGTTAGCAACCAAACTTTATTGCATTCAATAACAAGCTGCTTCCTTAAAAAAATAAATAATCGATTGTTCTATGATTTTACATTATTATGATGGTTAGAGTGTATATTGGCATTTTGAGATGAATGTTGTATATTTGACCAACCTTATTATATATTTTGAACACTTTTTTGTACTAAAAGAGTACTTATTAGCAAAGAGAATATATATAAGTTTTATTAAACTATCACGTCCATTGCAATTTGCACGGGTTAGTCTAAAAACTGACATCACCCATTAATCCAATTTAACAGTCAAAACCCACTAAAGATTAATCCAGAAAAAATCCAAACACCAAAATTTTAAAAACATTGGCATTAACCTTAAAATAATAATAACCATTTTAAAAAAAATAGAAAATTAATTAATATTTGGCCGCAAATGATCCATTCAACCTCAATTCTATATACAAAGAAAGTAATACGTGAAATGAAAAGGGTTAACAAAGAAGCAATATTTGAACGAAAAGTGTAAAAACAAATCTATACTATAATGTAAAACCGAAAACTTTTTTTACTTTTATTTGACCTCATAATATTGTGCCACATAAGCTGCTCTCACAATTTTACCTCATTATTTTAATATATATTTTTTAATTGAATTTAAATTTTTATTCTATAATTAAACATCTCATTAGAATCTTGACACATTATATTTTCTTTAATAGAAATAATATATTGTTCCATATATATAAACACAATCATAATAAATGCCTAATACTATAATATATTTTATATATAAACACAATAATAATAAATGTCTTTTAATAATTATCAATTTTTATATTTAGACAAAATATAAAAGACAGAAAAAATCATATTTTAACCAATAATTCTTTAGATTTCATTTTAAGTAATTTTTCCGTGCATCGCACAGATTTACGACTAGTATATAAATAATACCCAAGTCAATATAAAGATCAGAGACTAACCTCGTATAGTAGGTAGACAAACTAAATTTTAGCCTAATTTATTGCTGGCCACTTGGAAACAAACACAACCCGACTGAAACTACAACCATGACCAAACCAACGTTCCTTCCTTGGTTGACAAATGAGAGATAGTTTAGATTAAGAAATAGACATGTTCATACAGACAAAAACATTTACAACCTTTACAACATTGACATCACTATCCCCACCCACCAAAAAAAATAAATAAAAGTGTGTAAGAGGTAAGTACCATTTAGCTTTCATGAGAGAGACAAAGAAGAAAGAAATTTTGTCATCCTTTGTTTAAAGTTTGAAAAGGAATTCTCCAAACATAAGCGCAAAATAAATTTCTTTATACATTCCTACTGGGTGCAAACTAGGGGCGGGGCTACATACTAGCTAGTGGCGTCAATTGACCCACTTAAAAAAAAAAAGAAAAAGAAAAAAAAAAAAGCTTTCTTAGGCAGATAGATATTAGAATTTGACCCCACTAAAAAAATAAAAACACTAAAAGGAGATCAATATTACAGAAATTACCATCAAATCATTTTTACTTTCCTTTAAACAAAAACAAAAGTCCAAGTAACACTAAAGATGGCCCAAATAAAATCAGCAAAGATTATCCCAAAATATACACTTATCCTCCATACTCCCACAAAAATTACAAATGGACCCATAAAAAAAATAAATTGCTAATTTGGTCCATCACACAGCTAGTAGTCTAACAAAAACAATCAAAATCCTTATAGGCTTTAGTAAAACAATTCTCTAACTATTTCTTTTTTAATTAGCAACATTCATAAAATTTTAATGAGTAAATTATACTGACACCCCCGATATTTAGTGAAACTAAATTCGGTACACTCTATTTTCAACAAATGACACTCTGCTCTAAAATTTCCAAAATAATTGACACTAAGTTCCAAAATAATTCACACTCTACTCCATTTTTGGAGCGGAGTGAATTATTTTGGGAATTTTGAAGTGGAGTGTCATTTGATAAAAATAGGGTGTAGCGAGTCTAGTTTCACCAAACATCGGGGGTGTCAGTGTAATTTACCTAATTTTAATTTATGCTTTGGTGCCCTTCAAATTTAAATCCTGGTTCCGTCCCTACGTATGAATTAAATGACCCTACTGAATAAATTTTCTGGCTAGGTCACTGGGTGCAAAAGTATTTTCACAATGGACTATCAAGTCTTCTTTGCGTCACAAGAACTTAACTAATATTCATTTTCATCACTCTGCCATTCCCATTCTCTCAAATCCATTGAGAAATATCTCTTCCTTATAAGTTTTCATTCACTTTGCTTTCTTAAACTCGTACATTTCCAATTTCATCACATTTTTTTTTTCTCCTCTTCCTTTTAGATCTTCTTAACCGCCTATATATCCAAATCATGTTGGCTTTCCTAACTGACAAAGGAGCCTCATCTTCCTCTTTCAATCACCAATGTAGGTATGATGTGTTCTTGAGTTTCAGAGGTGAAGATATCCGTAATGGTTTTACGAGTAATTTGAATGGAATTTTGCGTCATAATGGTTTTAACACCTTCATGGATGATGAGCTTCCAAGGGGAGAAGAAATTTCTACAGAACTTCTTGAAGCCATTGAAAGTTCAAGAATTTCTATAATTGTATTCTCTCAAAATTATGCATCTTCTACTTGGTGCTTGGATGAACTTGTCAAAATTCTTGAGTGTTAGAAGAATGGCCAAATTGTACTACCCGTTTTTTACAAGGTGGATCCATCAGAAGTACGTAATGAAAAGGTAAACTTTGGAGAAGCTTTGGCAGAACATGAAGAAAGATTCAAGGATAATATGAAGAAGGTGCAAAGATGGAGGGTGGCTCTAATTGAAGTGGGCAATTTATCTGGTTTTCCCTACAACGATGAGTATGTTTTTAATAACTACATTATTATCACCATTATGAAAGCAATCTATTTTAATCATATCTTCTATCAGTACGTTAGTTAGTCTACAATGATCAATGACAGAAAGAGAAGAATATATGATGGGTTATGTTATCAATTAATTAAATTTTCTCTCACATAATGTTTAGAAAATTTATTCAAATTATTTTTAATAATTACATTCATAGTGGATATTCAATAAGTTTGTTTGCTTACCAGCCTAAAAATGATTTCCTAGCACAAAAAAGAAAAGTGTTAAACATAATGCTCATAGTGCACAAGCTAACCATTTTTAATTTAGCTCATGTTCATATTTATATATTCTAATCTAACGTTTTACATGTTTTAATGCTTTGTAATTGGTAGCCGCCCTCAATTTGGATTCATCCAAAATATTCTTGAAGAGATCTCAAATGCTAAATTAAGTCGTATGGAAGTATTTGTCGTTAAATACCCAGTTGGAATAGATTCTCGTGTAAAGGAAATCAATTGGTGTTTAGATATTGAGTCAAATGGTGTTCACAGGGTAGGGATCTACGGCTTCCTGGAGTAGGAAAGAAACAATCGCAAAAGCTCTTTTTACTATAATTGCTTATCATTTTGAAGGAAGCAGCTTCATAGAAATGTTATAGAAAACTCAAGAACAGATGATGGCGTACTCCAACTACAAGAGACTATATTTTGAGATCTTAGGCGAAAGAAATTTGAAGGTGGCAGTGTATCTAAAAGAACCAATGTGATAATGGAAAGACTTAAGCACAAAAGGATTCTTTTAATTCTTGATGATGTGGAAAAATTGGCACATGTAGAAAATTTGCTCAGAAAATGTGATTGGTGTGCTTTTGGAATTAGAATCATTATAAGAACAAGGGACAAACAATTGTTAGCTACTCTTCAAGGAGGTGGTCGTGTTACCTACTACAACTACAAGGTTAAGGAATTAAATGAACAAGAAGCTCGTGAACTCTTTTGTCAGCATGCCTTTAAAAGAAACAAACCTAAGGAAGGTTATTCGGAACTTGTAGACAATTTATATGTTATTCCAAAGGTCTCCCATTAGCTCTAAAAATAATAAGTTCTGATTTGTATGAGAGAAATATATATTGTTGGGAAAGTACATTGGATAGGTATAAAAGAATTCCTTGTACAAATATTCAAGAAATACTCAAAATAAGCTACGATGGATTGGACCCATCTCAACAGAATATTTTCCTTGATATTGCATGTTTCCTTAAAGGATTCCGCAAGTTTGTTGTTATAGATATACTACAAAGTTGCAATTTCTACAACCCATTTTATGATATTGAAAAACTTATCAATAAGAATCAGAAGTTCCCAAGAAACATAGAAGGCTATTGTGTTATGAGGATGATCTTGAAGTACTATCTGGAGATAAGGTATAAAACGTTTTGGTTTACTTTTTCCTTTTTTTCCCGAGGTAAATGTAGTGATTTTTTTTTTGTTTTTCTTTTTAATGGTGAGAAAAATATAAGTTTGTCAATATGAATTTTATTTAAAATATAATGATTTTTTATTGTTGATTTGTAATGTGATTCACCTGGCTCCCACCATGTATAGAAAATGTAGCCACAAGAAATTGTTATTCGTTGGATTCACAATCAAGAAGAAGATTATTGAGTAAGCTCTCTCTCTCTCTCTCAAAGTTATAAAAAAGTAACCATTTTGGTTAACTTTCCCAAATACATTATTAGATTCGCTAAACTGTAGTTTCTAATTCTTCTAATTGCTAGCAATTTGAAGAATTGGTAGGGCTTCCACAAAATTTACTATGTGTAAGGGGATCATCGCATCAAGAATAGGTATATGAAATGGGTTATGTATCTCAAACGGATTCTTCATTTGAAATAAAATTTGCAATTCAATTAGAATTTGATCCTGGAATGGACTCTTCATGTGAGCTTCATCGTGATGTATATGCATATGATCTTGTACTTCCAGGAACTAAGATTCCAAAGTGGTTCAACCACCAAAGTGTTGGAAGTTCCATATCATTCTCAGTTAGTCGAAAAATTCCGACATTTGCTTTTTGTGTTGCTTTAAAAGTGGAACTAGCTAGTCCAGAAGCCAAGATGCCCATTGCCCTCTTTGTGAAATAGCAGAAGATTCAGTTTTACATCTATTTCAATTATGTCCCTATACCAAATGAGTGTGGTATGATGGTAGATGGGGTCTTCGAGGTGAAATGATCCAAGTTCAATCTGTAATGGAATTCATTGAACATATAATTAACCCCCCAAGAGAGTTACTAGCAGGAAGATTCACCAAAGATGAGTTCACATTGTATGCAACAACGGCAATGAAAATCCTTTGGGATGCATAGGAGGAAGCTCTGGTTTCAAACACTAAAGCCACTATAAACCAGCTAGTCCATCGTCTTAACAAACAATATGATTCTTACTTGTGGTCACTTGGCATTACATGTGTAAGCGAAGAGCAAAATCGGGGAAGTGCTTGGAGCAAGCCACCTGATCAATGGGTAAAGCTTAAGTTTGATGAGTCATGCAATCAAAATAATGTAGGCTTGGCTGTGGTTCTCAGAGATCAAGAGGGGAATGGGAGAGCAATCAGACCTGGCATAAGCCTCTGTGATAAAATGTGCAATACCATTAGCAAAAGAAGAGAGACTTGAGCAAGTTGTGGTAGAGGGTGACACAACGAATGTCATCAACTTCATTGTAAATCCAGCTTGCAAGCTTGGCTGGGAATGGAAGAACATAATGAAGGATATTTTGGCTTTGGTTTCTTCATCATTTGCAAATGTGGTTAGATAATAATGTAGCCCACAACCTCATAAGATGGGCACCGGAAGTGAATCACTCTAGTGTGATTTTGTCCATAAACTTTCCCACAACAGGAAAGAGGGCCTTGGCCTCTGATGCTGCATGTAGGATGATGACTTCAATCCAGTCTACTATCGAAGAAATGAGAAGCTCTTGATTGAACTTCAAAGAAATATGCCAAGGTACTGTTATTACATTGAAACCGTTTTCTATTATGTTTTTTAATGTCAAGGTATGTCTCCTTCTTTAGTTTTATTTTTCCGTTGGCATCTTTGAGTGCTCTTGTCAATTACTTCTCTCTCTAAATTAACTGGCTCATTCAAATTGGATTAGGTACATTAATGCAAAGAAAAATTTGAATTAGTGAAAGAAATTAGTCATTTGATTCGCTGCTAAATTCAATTTATTTTAATTGTCAAAAGTTTTTAAAGTTGTAAAGTATCAAGTTAAACAGGTCAATGTACAACTAAAATTATGCTTTTCTATTCTCACTTAGAGTGGGTTTGGCCCCACGTTTTCTACCAAATAACGTGCCTTTTTAGCTCAAAACGTGAAAATGTAACTGTTTGGCCCCACGTTATCTAAACAGACATTTTTTAGAACACACGTTTTGAAACTGAAGCCTAGGTTTTGTAATTTCAAATAGGCACTTTTATTAAAAAAATTGAGGTTTGCAGAATGCACATTTGAGAAAACTTCCACATTTTGTAAATGGTGATTTACCACAAATACCCTCACCAAAGGTTAAAAATAACCAAGTATAAAAGCTGAATTTGTCTTCTCGTCGCTTCACCTCTGCTTCAATACATTTGCCAGAGAGAAACTCTGTTTCGCCTCTGCTGCTGCTTACTACCGGTTGTCTTCTCGTCGCTTTCACACTCCAAATCTCTGGTAAGTGTCTCACTTGGTCTTCATCATCATCCTCTGATAAACATATATCAATGATCATTTTCATATTTTGTTGCGAATGTCTGATTCATTGTGGTTTTCATTAATGGTTTTTTATGGCTTTCATTAAGGGGTTTCTTTTGGGTAGTTTATTTATTGGCTTATCTATTGATATGATTGTCTCTGTTTTTAAATTTTATAGATTAGGGTTTGTCATTCAATTGAATTGTGGGTTTTTCATGTTCTTATTGGATTTGAATTAAATTTGAGATTACGTACCTTTGTCTTATCATCTCCTCTAATTTTATACTGTAGCTGCTCCAATACATTTACATTTTGAGAAGATATGGTTTGGCTTAACTAATAACTAAGATAGCGCTTTCACTTTGAATTAAGATTTGATACTCAATTTAGCTCTAATCATGTTGCAAACTTAGTGTGCCACATTTTTAAAATTTGGAAGCATGAAGTCAGGTGCAATCTGAGATCAACCTTATTTATTTGGGATTAACGATTTATTAAATTGAGTTGAGCATATCAAGATATGTGAGTCAATCTTTAGAAGGAACAAAGAACATCTTATTTCTTTTCTACTTTAGCCACTTCCACTGAATGTTCATGACTTTAATTTTGCACATCATTTTCTTTGTTTTTGTTAACAATTTCACTTGGATTGTCATTTTTTCTTTACTTCAGAGAACTGATTTATATTGGACTTTCTCTGCATATGCAACCAAGTTTATTTGCTTCCACAAACTGAAACCATATGCAAATTGATTTGACGGTAAAAAATTCCATTTTCCATGTAGTGTAATATTAGTTCGGCTAATGAGAAAGTTGTTGAGCTTTTTATTGATGAAAAATATGTATTTTGTTTCTTGATTTTCGCTGGATCCAAAAGTCTCCTGTCAAAAATTGGAGCATATCTTAACAAGTCTATTTTCTGTTTCTGATGTCCTCTATACATATATATGTAGTTGTTATGTAATTTTCACTCATTATCTATATTTCATTTTGTAAAGGTTATAATTTTGTCAAAGTTTTTAACATCATTTTATTGTTAAAATTATTTAATATTCCCCAAATGTAAACTGGCCTATTTCTACTTCTAAATTCCTTAGCAAATTTTTGTCATTGACCTTGAGCTTCTCAATCCCAACTAAAAGACTAAAAGCATGAAGCATGTTGCAAACTTAGTTAGAGACTTGGAATTGAGCAAGTCAATCCACTAAAGTGTCTTTGATAAAGCTTCTGCCATCAACTTTTCTTTTTGTTTCATATGATCACAGGCACTTTAATTGGGAATAGTAGTGTTTTCGCATAAATCTTAATTCTTATTTTAATGAAGTTTAGAAATTCCTTCTTTCCAATCAAATCTTTATTAAAACTTTATTATGTCCACAGATTTCAATGTTCAGTATAACCTATAGTTAGGTATATTGTTGATCTAAGAGCTACTCAGTTTATTGCAAATCCTACGCAGTTTAATGAGTCCCCTAGAAAAGGCTTGATTTGTTCTCATGTACTTGAGTAATGGGATTCTATGTCCTTTCCAAGATAGTAGTACTAGAAAACTTGAGCATAGTTAACTCCCTTTCCTACAAAATTCGGGGAGGAAGCACATTACAGTAGTGGCCAAACTGGTAGGCCTTGAACTAATTTACCATGGAAAATTATGGTTGAATATTGAAAAAATGGTTCACCCTTTTGATAGTAGTGGCCAAACTTGGTGAATACCTTTTTTTTTTAAATAGAAAGGCTAACGAGGTACTTCCTCATTAAATTTCTAGAAATACATTGGAAAATTGGTTTTTAGATAAATTGGATTTGGATTTTGGACCCACCAATCTGTAGGTTTGCTTAATATGTGTCAGTCAATTTAATCTGTCACAGAAGCCAATCTCAAGATTGACCAGTGCTAATCTGATCACTGAAGCAAAGGAGGCATGAGAACTTTTTGGTCATTGTTTGTGTAATTGTGTCTATTTTTTTTCTTTCAAGTTTTGTTTGTACCAAATATTTGTTTGGTTGTTTGATAGCAACAAAAATATGTTCCAGTAATAAAAATTCATAGTGCATTTTTTAAATAATTATTTTACATAAATATGAAATAAAATATTGGCTTGGTCTTTTAACATCAGTTGTTCTTGGTTGTTCTTTGTGTAGATGAGTAAGCAAAATGAGACCTTGAATCCCAACCCTAAACCATCACAAAATAACTCAAATCTTAGAGCTCTATGGACACCAAAACAGATTACAATCTTTTGTGAAGCTTGTGTGGATGAGGTATTCAAGGGTAATCAACCCATTACCCACTTTAATAAACTAGGTTAGAGGAATATAAAAGTGAATTTTAAGAAGAATACTGGTAAGGAATATCCAAGGATAAAATTTAAGCATAAATGGGATACATTGAAGAAAGATTGGGTAGCTTGGAACAAGTTGAAGGGAAGTGAAACTGGATTGGGATGGGATGCAACCAAAGGAACAATAACTGCAACCGATGAGTGGTGGGAGAGGAAGTTAACAGTATGTTTATAACCATTATATATATGTTTTATTAGTTGACTTAACTATGATACTTTTTAGATATTAATAAAAGCGTTTAAACTTGTAGGAGGTCCCTGAGGCTGCAAAATTTTGGGAAAAGGGATTGGATAATGCTGACTTATTAGATATTATGTTTAAGAATATTGCAGCCATTGGAAATTTAGCATGGGCCCCCTCTTCAGGTGTGTTACCTTCTGATTTAGAGACACCTGAGGAGGGGTTAGGTGACGCATCTAGTGATTTATCTTCTCCAGTTGATGATGATGAAGTTGAGACACCTAGCCTTACACAACCAACCCAAGACAAAGGAAAGAAACGAGTATTGATTTCATCCCTACATGGTAAAGGGAAGAAAGGAGGAGCAGCAACAATGTTGACACACCAACTTAGTCGTATCTGTGAGGCTGTGGAGCTAAGGAACTCAACTATTTTGATGGAACCACGTAGTAGCATTCGTGATGTCATGGAACGTGTGTGCACCTTGGATGGCGCTGAGAAGGGTTCAGATCTTTACCTCATGGCGACCAGTATTTTTCAGAAACGAGAGAAGAGAGAGATGTTTGTTGTTATGGGAGAACCACATTTGCAGCTTAAGTTTTTGAAAGATGAAGCAGAGTTATTAGGGAGGCACTACTTCACCACTTGATTAGCAAGTGAGAAGTTTGTAGGAAAAAAAATTCTTTAAGGTTCTTCATAATTTATTGTTTTATCTTTTGAACAATGTGTTTGTTAAGGTGTATGTTAGAACTTGTTGGGATGTTTGAATAATCTATTTAAGCTATTAATTATGGATTTTTTTTGTGCTTTATTTAATTTTTTTTTTATTATTATTGTTTAGGTGTAACCAGATGGATTATGATGATTATGTCAATAATAGTGATGATGATCATGACAATGTTGATGATAATGATGATGAAATAAATGAACTTGTTGCTGGATGTCAAGCAGTTGTGAAGTATTATATTAACTACATTAAAAAACAGCCTTGTAGAAATTCCATAGAAACTAGTTATAGGTGGTTAATTCATTGTATGACTAGTAAAGGAAAAACATGTTATCAAAATTTTAGAATGAAGCCGTATGTTTTCTTTCAACTATGTAATGTTTTACAACATACGTATGGACTTCGACATACAAGGTGTATTAAACTGGAAGAGTCAGTAGCTATATTGTTGAGGATACTTGGACACGGAACATGTAACAGATTGGTTCAAGATAGATTCCAACATTTTGGAGAGACTATACATAGATATTTTTACAAAGTTTGGAAGTGCCTTAATCAAATGTCAATGGATGTGCTCAAACCTTCTAACCTAACTTTTAGTGTCGTTCCAAGTCATATACAAAACAATCAATTATATTGGCCACATTTTAAGGTACATTTCATTCATTCCATAATATTTTTTAAATTTCATGAGATCATTATTAGGAATATTTACTGAGTGTCTATGATTTGTCTTATATTGTAGGATTGTATTGGTGCCATTGACGGTACACATATCCAAGTAGTGATTGGAGAGGACAAAAAAATTCCATACTTGGGAAGAAAGGGTGTACCAACTCAAAATGTGATGGCAGCATGTGATTTTGATTTACTTTTTACATTTGTTATGGCTGGATGGGAAGGTGCGGCACATGATACACGTATTTTCTTAGATGCTATCCGTACGGACTTTGTCAACTTTCCAAAACCACCACCAGGTATATAATAATTTATATCTTAGAAATGAATGGATATTGTTTATGCATATATCTCTTTTTTTTTTTTTTTTTTTTTTTTTGTATAGGAAAATATTATTTGGTTGATGCTAGATACCTCTTAAGGAACGGATATTTGACACCATATAAAGGGGAGAAATATCATCTTCCAGATTTTCGGCGAGTTGGTCGAGGAAATAAGATAGAAGAAAGGTTCAACTATGTTCACTCATCACTTAGAAGTGTGATTGAACGAACTTTTGGAGTGTGGAAGAATAAATGGAGAATTTTGAGGCAAATGCCATCTTATGACATTGAGGACCAAAGAAATATTGTAGTTGCTACTTGTGTCTTGCATAATTTTATTAGAATACATGACAGGGAAGATGAGGGATTTAAGTGGGATGAATTGGGAAGCAATGCTGATGAAGGAGGTGAGTATAGTAGTAGTCAAGAAAACATGGAGAATATACATCACGAGGAGATGAAAGTTATTCGTGACAACATAGCTCGGTCCATTTGCGGGTTATAAAAAATATTTGTACTATTCCTATTTTTTATGTATTGGCTGGTATTTTTTTCTTCTTCTTAAACTTATTAGTTAATATGGATTTTATTGGGTGTGAACAATTTTAATGGATTTTTTTTTTTATCATTTTTAGTATATTATTATTATTATCATTTTTATATTTAGCAACAAAATATTGTTATTATTGTTACAATTTGTAAGCATTCGAAAAATTGCACTTAACTTAACAGTATAGTCAAGTCTTTTTTGGTCATTTGCATCCGAAATAGCAGTTTTATATTAAAATTAACCAAACGCTCAATTGACAGAAATAACACTTTTTCATTAGTTTTGCCAAACGCTTAATTGTGATTTTCAAAATACACATTTTAAAAACTTACTTTTTCAAACAGCTAACCCAAACCCACCTAGTATATTGAGAGTAGAAAAAAAGTCATGTGAAATATTTATTGAGTTGATTTGATTCCTTGATGAATAGAAATGAGTCTATTTATTTATGCGCCTCAAGATCTAATATTTGATTCTATCTTAATGAGAGTAGAATACATAAGTGTTAAATAGTTTTCAAAACTAGACATATAATGGCCATAAAACTGGATTAGAAGAGGTCACTTCAAAGATAATATTATGACTTGAACTTATGCCACTCTATATGGCCGGCTCCATACATTTTGAGGTACGACAAATAATGTAAAATCTTTTTTATATTTGAATATTAATTAATTAATATTTATTTGACTGTCATATCATAATATATTTTTTATTTAAATCTAGTCTTTTTGCCTTTTGAAATGTAAAATTACTAATTACTAATCTATTTTTCTCGCTACTATATTATAAAATAGAGATAAAATATTTTTAAAAATATACTTATTTAAAAAAAAATAACATCATCATTTTGTATTTTAATAGTTTTGTTAGTCATGTCATCTTTTTTCATCCACTATATTTAACGATAAGGACTAAAATAACATGATGGTAACTCAAAAGTTAAAAACTAAAATGACATGTTTAAAACGTTGATAACCATTTTGACACATGGAAATATTGAGAACAGAAATTATAATTAAACCAAAATCTTTTTCCAAAGATAATCAATCAAAAATCTAGAAAAATATAATTATTTAATAGAATTATCCAACGTGTGCATGTGCACACTTGTCCGAAACCTAAACCAATGAGATTATGATATGTAACTAATTATAATTAATTTTTTAGAGAACTAATCATAATTAATCAGCCATAATCACATGTGCCCAACCCTAAGTAACTGCAAGAATGTATATTAACTATTAAAATCTTGATTTGACTATATCTTTTAATCAGGTGATCCGATTTAAAGACATGATAAGTACATCGTTTTAATCGTTGGGAGCTTTTAGATTTATTTTAAATTAAGTTCACGATGAACCAAATGTCAAGATTATGATATTTCCCTCATGTGATCATGTCCTAGAATGATGATTTTGCCCTTGTGGTGAGGTTAAACGAAAGTTGCAAAATGATGTGACTACACAGGGGAGTTGTATTATTCTTGCAAAAGCTACTTGGTATGAGTCAAATCAATCTGTGTGCTCGGATTTAGTTTAATACTTTAATCGCATTCTATGTTCTCATGGGTGGCGTTTTGACTAGAACAGTTAGAGGTATACCTTCTTCATGGAGTCTTATGCCTTTCTTTGGACTATCTGGAAGCATAGAATATTATTGTCTTTAAAGGAAAAACTAACAACACATATCCAGTATTGATGTATGTCCAGAAGCTTCTCAGAACATGGTATTGGTCTATTTAGGTGGATTTGAATAACATGAACAATGGCAACTATTCAGCTATATGGACATAAAGAGACTTTCGGAATTATTGTAATTGGCAGGTTGCACCTCTCGATAAAAAGGTGCAAAATGGATCCAGAATTGTCTCTGGCCGTAACTCTCGCCCAGTCAACAGGCGGGACATATACAAGATATGGAGAAGAGGATTCAGGAAAGCTTTAGTTTTCCTTTAATAGGACCACGCGATGGGAATCATCGATAGTCCAAGAGGATATTTCCATACTAATTAAATTAGATGTTTTGGAATTGTCAATTCAGAGTTGTATATGTGTCAACTTCTTTAGGGAGTATACAAATTTACAAAGTAGCTAACAAAGCAAACCGTGATACAACACCTTCATGCATCATGGCCTCCCAAACGCCTGTTTCATTCCATTCTTTTTTGAGTAATTTTTTTGTCAGCTTCAGCCTTGTTTGTATCTAACTTTAAACTATACTATTTTTATCTGGTATAAATTGAAAAAGAAAAGAAAAAGATTACTAAGACATGTAAATGAAACAATTTTTCATTTGATAATTCAATTCCAATATTTGTGACGAGCATTAACTTTTTCCATCATTGGCTCTAAGAGCTTATATTAAAGGGTGGTTAGCTATGTTGTCCATTTTGTAGCTTTTCATTTTTTATTTTTTTACTCGATTCTTATAGGTAATTCCTTTTTTTTTAATATATATATATGGGTAAAACTTATATATAGTTTCTTAAATATAATACATTAGACTTCTTAATTAAGTTCATAAACGTGATTATATTGATTAATCAAACACAAATCGTCTTTTCTTTTTTCAAAAATCATTTAATTCAAAATAATAAGATATTTGAGGTATTTAGCCTGTGTTTGGATCTTCTACTTAAAAGTGATTTTACGGATTTTTATGCATAGAATGCATTCTGCAAAAAATCTAAAGTGTTTGGTTGGAATTTTGGAAAATGCAAAATGCATTCTAGGCAGAATGCATTTTGCAAATTCTCATTTCTAGAGCAGAAGTCAGAATCCAAAATATTTTGGATTTTGATTCTAGCTTCTACTTTTAATTTTTGCTAAAGTAAATGGGACTCACTTACAACAATTTATTACTTGAACAACTCTTTTTTTCTTACTTAATTTTTCTCTTTCTTTCTTTTATTTTCCTTCCCTCTCTTTTGTTCCCTACTTTTTTTTTTTCTTTTTTATGTGTTCCCTATTTTTTCTCTTTCTTTCTTTTATCTTTGAAAAAGTAATCTCATTTTCTCATTTTATATCAAAGAACCAGGGATGATTTGGAATGATCGTTAGTAATATTTTTTTCTTTGTTTAATGTAAACTTGTTATGATGTGTTTTTTCCAACACTTTATTTGTAATGTTTGGATTTTATGTCACATTATGTTTTTTCTTTTATTTGTAATGTTTGTAATATTTGGATGTTATAAAAAAAAAAAAAAAAAAAAAAAAAAAAGAAATGGGGGAGGGGTGTGAACTGTGAGGAAATGAGAGAAAAAAATGAGATGGGTGAGGGGGGATGTATGTGTGTGGTGGGGGAGAAGAAAAAAGAAAGGCAGGGGTACATGGGTGGTGGGGAAAAAAAAAAAAAAAAAAAAAAAAAAAAAAAAAATAAAGGAAATAAAAAAGAAAAAATAAATGGGGAGTGGGGTTTACGTGTATGGTGGGAAAAAAGTGGGAGTGGAAAAGAAAGAAGAAAAAAAATTTGAAAGGGAAAAAACTAAATTGGTTTTATTTGTATGTTTATTTTGTTTGATGCAAAGTGTAGAATTATGAAAATTTATTTAGAGGATGTCTATGATATTTTTTTTTATCATATGTGGTTTGTGTATATCTCTATTGCACAAACAATACATGTTTCTCTATATTTTTTTATTACATTGTTCAAATTTTATAAAAATGTCAAGGAGATGTGCACAAATCATGACCTATTTTTTTTTATTAGTAGACATTAATTTAAATCACAATGTAATACTTTATTTCTTTATTACATTGTTAATTTTGTATTGATAGTAAATGTATTTTTAGTCTTGTATTGAGATATTAAAAAAAAATGTTAATTACATAATGTATACTAATAATATATTATTTAATAGGAATAATGCATTTTTTAAAATACCAACCAAATACAATTTTTTTCAGCATAATCACCTTTTATAAATAATTTCAATATTTTACCAAACGTACTATTTTCATCAAAATGCATTATAGAGAATGCATTCTTGAGAATACATTTTAGCAGGAATGTATTCGATCTTTATAATACATTTCCAAAATAGAGGATCCAAACACAGGGTTAAATTCAATATGAGAAGCTAATCAAATGTATTGCACATGATTTGCCAGCCATATACTAATATCAACAGCGGCAAAAATAAATTTGAGATGTATCAGTCAAAAGTCAGAACAGAGACGTGCCATGTTAAAATATGCATCTGCACATTCTATGCACCCGTGCAAGTTAGTCCAGTTGGGGGGCCGATTGTTTCGTCCAATAATGACCCACATGGAGTCCGATGACCTTACGGAAAAGTCGTATGCCAGTGTCCAACCAAAGAATACAAACCTGTCGGCTTTCGCTAGTATCAACCAAATGTAGGATTTAATATGTAAGATTGTGATGTGCACCACCTCAAAAAAAAAGGGCGAGAAAAAAATTCGAAAATAATTATAATAATGAAAAGTCGAATTCGAGTGTCCAAACATTTGCCTATATATATTAGCCAAAAGAAGAGAGACGAAAAACTTGGAACACAGCCACCGCCACCATGAACTCTATGGCTGAGCCTAAGAAGCTTCACATAGCCATGTTCCCATGGTTAGCCTTCGGTCACATAATCCCATTTTTAGAGCTGGGCAAGCTCATCGCCCGAAAGGGTCATCGTGTTTCATTCATATCTACCCCAAGAAATATCGAACGCCTCCCAAAGATCCCTTTAGATGTAGCACCCTTGATAACTCTAGTGAAATTGCCCTTACCCCATGTAGAGAACCTGCCAGAAAACGCAGAGGCCACCATTGATGTCCCATACCACAAAATCCCATGCCTTAAGAAAGCCCACGATGGTCTCCAACAACCTATGTCTCGGTTTTTAGAAACTGAAGCTCCAGATTGGGTTATTCACGACTTTGCCCCTTACTGGTTACCACCAATTACTACTAAGCTAGGCATCTCCACGGCCTACTTCAGTATTTTCAACGCATCAACGATTTGTTTCATTGGACCAATAACGGACGAGGCCCAAGCTCAACGCTCAGAGCCCAAACACTTCATTGTCCCTCCCACATGGGTCCCCTTCCCAACCAAAATAGCGTATCGACTCTTTGAAGCGAATAAAATCTTTGACATCATTGAAGAAAATGCTTTCTGGTGTTTCGGATTTGTTTCGTTTCAAGACACTGCTCTCAGGCGCCGAATTCATGGCTATTAAAACTTGCACAGAACTCGAAGATGAATGGGTGAAGCTCCTTGGGGAGATTTATAGCATACCTGTAATTCCAGTGGGCTTATTGCCACCCTCGGCGCAAGAAAGCGTAGACAACAAAGATAGCAATTGGGATACAATTGTTGAGTTGCTAAACAAGCAAGAGAAAGGGTCGTTGGTTTATATAGCACTGGGAAGTGAAATTCAACCAAGTCAAGAAGACTTCACCGAGTTGGCTTTTGGGTTAGAGCAATCGGGGTTGCCCTTCTTTTGGGCTCTAAGGAAGGGAAGTGGCTCGGTCGCTGTTGAGTTACCAGCAGGGTTCGAGGAGCGAACCAAAGATCGAGGGATCGTTTGGACGGGTTGGGCGCCTCAGTTGAAGATATTAGCTCACGAGTCAGTTGGAGGCTTCTTGACGCATTGTGGTTGGAGTTCAGTCACTGAGGCATTCCAATTTGGACGTGCACTAATTATGTTGCCCTTCTTGGGGGACCAAGGATTAATCGCAAGGTTTTTGGAAGAGAAGCAGGCAGGAATTGAAGTACCTAGAAATGAGCAAGACGGGTCATTTACTAGGGACTCGGTGGCCGAGACGCTGAGGTTGGTGATGAAGGATGAGAAGGGAAAGATATATCGAGACAAAGCAAAGGAAATGACCACCATATTCGGAGACAGGGACCTCCAGTACCGATATATAGATAAATTTGTTGAGTTTCTTGAAAGGAAAAACCTTTGACCACGGCCATGTCTGCATGGGTAATTAAAAGATGAAAAAGTAAGAAAAATCTGCCAAAAGTCATGCAACAATTGCAAGGCAGTAAGGTTATCATTTTTTGTTTCAACCCAAAATAACCAGCCGGGGTTGAAAGTTCTATAATGGATTTTGTTACTTTGTTATGGCTATATAAATTGGAGTTGTTTTATGTTTGTTTTGGAAAAGAGAGGGTTCTAGTTGCTTAATTATATACTAGCGTAAAACCCGCGCAATGTGCGGGATACATTTATTTATTATTATTAACAAAAAATGTAAAATGTTTTAATTTATAGGTATAGTAGCTAAATATAATGACATTTTATTAGTAGGATATTGTTGTTTTTACTAAGTGTTGCAACCTATCATTCTCATTATCATACTTTAATAACGCAAACATGATATCAAAGAAATTCTAAGATAGGTTTATAAACCAACTAAACCTAAAAATGATATCATAAAAACCTTTTAACAACTCCATGGATGATTAAATTAAATTGAAAGTAAATATAAAACATTGGGTTAACTAATAATAATGATTTTGATAATTAAAATTTAATGATTGAAATTATATAAATTATGAATTGGTTGGTAGTAATAAGTTATTCTAGCTTCCTCCTCAAAGCTTTTTCTTCTTCGATGTATTGTGTTTAGTAGCTTGGGAATCTTTATGAAGTTTTTGGGTTGGTATGTTGTCATCATATGATGTACATCTTCAATAGTTATGGGAGCAGTCATTGGAGGATATTCAACCACTGTTTTCTTATTATTGAAGGAGTTTTCATTTTTTTTTTTTTCCCTTCTATTAACATCTTGCTTTCAAATATTTGTTGTTAGTAGATGGTTCATAAATTGGATAGAAATGTATTCATATGCAAGGTTAGATGCTTTTAAGTAAAAGAAAACCTCTTTAAAAAAACAAAAACAAAAAAACAACCTTATTGTAGCAAAGGAAAGCATCAAATTTATTAAATTTTATATTTATTGAAAGGTTGCAATTTTGTTTTTTGAAAAAATAAAAAATACCCCCTAAACTCTGGGTCAAAATCTTAATTTGAAATTAGAAGACCCAAAACTTTGAGAAATATACAAACGGCTCATTTTGTTTAAATTTCCATCACATTTTTTTGTGTAATTTTTTAAAAAATAAAATGTGAATAAAAATTACTTTTAATTCCATTTTTTTAAAATGCAATTATCCATTTAGGCATAAGGATCAAGTAGGGTAATTCTCAAAGTTCAAGGGCATCTAATTTCAAATTAGAAGATTGTTTACTTGATTTTGACCAAAGTTGAGAAGGTGGGTTTTTTTTTTTTTTTTTTTTTTTTTTTTTTTTTTTTTTTTTCAAAGAAAAAAAATACATGATATCTCAAAAAAAAAAAAAAATACAAACCACAAATCTTTACCAAAAAAAAAAAAAAGATCTTAGTCAAAATTTTATATAACTTTTTTAAATCTAAAACCAACTAAGGTTGAAAATGGACCACCTAATAAAAAGAAGAAGACATGTTTAATTAAATGTGATAAATTGGGAATGAATGAGAATATGAGAAATGATTTAGCAAAAAGAAAACAGAAGAGAATATGAAATGAGATAATGGTATAAACATAATGGTTGACTGAATTGTGACCACCAAAGACTCATTAATGATCCATTTAATTTTCGGCTGAACTCCCAATGTTGAAGTAATGCTCTTTCCCATTGTCACAACTTGTCTCCCATGAAAAAAAAAACAAAAAAAAAACTCAGGCTTGCGATTGTGTCATGTGTGGCCTTCGTCTAGCCATGTTTCTGTGGCTCATAAAATTTTAGGAACTAATAAACCTCTAAAGTTATGAAGAATGAACAGAGTGTTGGTTCCTTTATCTATATATATTGTGTTTGAGGGTGGGGCGGTTTTATCAGGAAGTGTAGTTAATTTGATTGTATGTGATATATTCCCTATAAGTTATAAACAACTTTTAACAATAATCATCAATGGGTGTAGTGATATATCAATAAATAAATAAATAAATCAATGGGTGTAGTGGAATTACATTGTCAGCAATGAATATACTTTATTTTATTTATTTATTTTTCATCTGTTATTGCAGATAAATCCAATCTGTTATAAAATAAAGGAAATAATATGATAATGAGAATATATCTTTAAGTGGTCATCCACATGATGTATATAACTAATTGTATATGTAATGGTTTTGTTCGTATTTACAAAGGAGATTACATATGTATATATAGCCTTCAAAGTGTGTGGAGTTACTTCTTAAGCATTAAGGCTATAAAGACAATCTTTAATAAATATGAACTAACGTCACAATTAATATTTCATAACACTCCCCCTTGGATGACCATTTACTAAGAATATGCCTCATTAAAACCTTGCCACGTAAAA